>WUAM01000107.1:10858268-10909794 GCA_024336885.1 Actenoides hombroni
GCTGCTCTGCTCCCTCTTGCCTGCGAGGGGCTCGAGAGGCTTCTGAGGAGCTGTGAAGAGCGGCGGGAGCTGGTTCTGGCTCGGAGCAGCTTCCCCACCGCTCTCAATGGGCCCTTTGTGCACGGCCAGGGGAAGCTGAATCCAATTACCGCCGGCGGGGAGGCTGGGCTGCCCGCGCTATCCATCCCCCGCCGCCCGCGTCCTGCGGGGGCTGCCGGCTTCATGTCCGTCCCGTCGCGCTGCCCTCCACGGCCCTCGCCTGCCTCACGCGCCTCTCCCCCGCAGCCTCCCCTCCTCATCCCGTCAACTTTCTCAGTTTGGGCTGTCCCGTTTCCCCCGTCACCTCTCTGCCCCTCATGTCCAGCCCTTCTCCTTCTGTCCTGTCTCCCTCCCTCACAGCCCGGAGCCGTTCCAGGTTTTCGGCCCTTAACTGCCGCTGCTGTGGCTGACCCAGCTCAGCCTCGTGTGTCCACGCCCAGGGACACGGCCGGCTTTCAGCCTCCTAATGACCCCTGAGAGGAACCCGCACCCGTCTGCCCGAGGACACGGTGGCTGTGGCCGTTGCCAGGGCGACACCCCAACATGGCTGCCGCCATGCAGGTGGTGGGTCCGCAGACAAAAAAAAAAAAATGGGTCTTTCTGCAGCCACAGGCTGCTCAGATAGGGTTTGGTCACCCGCAGCTCACCCGGCCTTCACTCTGCCCTTCCCATGTGCTGTGTGGCCGTTTGGCTTCCTCGCCCTCAGTTTGCTTCTTTCTTCTTCTGCTTCAGGTTTCCCCTTGCAGTTGTGTGAAGGGGCCGTGTTGGAGCACGCTGCCCGTGCCACCTCAGCACCAAAAAGGCACGCCGAACTTACAGATTCGCTTCTTGAGCTTGTTCTTATGGTCACCCTTCTTACCCGGTGCTTCTGTCTCCTGGGTGGGGAAACCAGGTGTGGGAAGAGTTGTGGAAAGAGAAGGGGGTGTGAAGCTGTTTGGTCTGGCTTCAGGGGGAAAGCTTTAAGAGCAGAGACCTGGGAGAATTAGATTTGCTAGGAAGAAAAAAGGATAGTGCAGGAGCAAGGAAGAGAACCAAACCTGTGTAGTCTTTGCGTGCAGGACAGAGAAGAAGAGCTCTGGAAGTGCAGCACTGGTTTTCCTCTGTCTACAGGATGGTCAGGCTATTGCATAGTTTGAAATACACTGGGCAAGGTTAGGTGGAGAAGAGAAAGGGAATCACGTAATACTCCATTCTCTAGAAACACCTTGCCTTGGAATACAGTCAGCCTCTTGCTACCTCCTGTAGCTGCTAATCATTTCTTCATGGAGATGCCAAGAAGGGCCACAGCAAGTGGAACAAACACAGGCTGAAAGCATCAGTGTGTGTTTTTCCAGTAGTCTCCCCCTAGGCTGCTCTGACTCTCAGGGGATGTTGCTCTGCTTGACTGTGTAATACCTTGTTTACTCTGTACCCTGACACTTGGGCCACTGGTAAAGTAACATTCATAATGTATTTTCTATGAGTGTTAAGTGATTATGTGGAATACTGGGAATCAGATACACCCTCTCTATCCCAAAGGCAGATGCCATCTATGCCACCTCCCTCCACACCACCTCTCCTGGATGCCATGTGGTGACTTTTACGCTGGTGCATATGGGTGTGAACCAGAAGCGGAGGAAGCACAAAGCTGTCGGTAATCTGATCGTGTGAGAGCGTGTACCTCACAGAAAGGCCACACTGCTCACTGCAGAGAGACATGGCTGGTTTTTAAACAGTCTCAAATATCGAGCTAGAGAACATCGCCTCCTAGATCTGACCTTAGATCTCCCCGTTCAGATTTTTTTTTCTGTTTAACAAATGCATTTCTCTATCTTCTTTTGGGTTCCTCTGTCTCAGAGCTGCCTACCAGACCTATATAATTTGACTATACAGAAACTGCGCAGGTTTTCTTGAAGCGATACGATTTTTGCATTAGACAAGCTCAAATATTACAAAGTCTCTGTCTTCTGAGAAATATTAAGCTGTAGTGTGTCAAACAACTGTTACCTGTTGGGTTTTTTGGAAAATAACTATGTAATTTTCAGGGCAATGTAATTGATTATAGTTTCCTGCACATCCATCACCATTAAAGTGACTTAAGAGACCTGTAGTCGGATACATTTCTGCAGACATTCATTGCATGGCTGAAAGTCTGCTCAGGCTGTTTTCTTCTCGAATGCACGTATGCGGAAAACAGAAACACTACGTGATTTATTTTACATTCTTTGTAGAAACAAATCCCTAGATTTGTATGTCTACTGGAAAAATAAGATTAAAAACCATCCATCTAACTCATCTTTCACAGCACAACATTTTTCTTCTGGGTAATATGTATATCAAGCATTAGAAAACACTGGTCACCTTCTCAGATACAATAGAGGCAAATAATCCCTTTTCTGGATCTGATTCAGCATTTCCACCAAGCTTAATTGATTTAGGAGGGAGGGAGGGAGGGCAGGTGGGCTTTACTGTCACACAAAACCTCAGACAGACACTCAGGAAGTCCTGTCTCCAGTGTGTTCTTGCCTCCAGCTGAGCATTTCGACTCATCTTACCGGGAAGGGTACCACAGACCTGCACACACATTTATTCTTAGGCTGCCTGTTAACTTTTCCTCGAGAAATACATCTTGCTGGCATCTGGTGTGAGAAAATAGCATCGTTTTTTGCCTTTTTTTTTCTTCTTGCAGGCACTAGCATGGTCCTTTACCTTGCTGAGTCACTGCTTTTGAGGTTAATGACTAGTGTACTCAACTGGATAGTCTATTTATTAATGCTGACAGAAAGGGTACTTCCTAACATGTGCCAACAGACCTATAATCTTCCGATTTGAGACAGATACACCAAAAGCTTTCCGTTCCTAAATAACAAAGAGAGAAAGGTTAACACAGACAAAAAGCAACAACTGCTATTTCCATATCACTGTTAGGCATCGGAGCAAAATAAAATCACTAAAAGATTTTTTTTCTTAGGACTAGCCCCTGGCGTACCTATCCGAAAAGGATATTTTGAACGCACTTGAAAATCATTGCTTGAGGAAATGGCAAGAACTTTGCTTCTGGCAAAAGTAATTTACACCGTGTTTTGGCATTAAGCTTTGAAGATGGAATTTTTAAGACTTTACATAAGATGCTCAGCAGAGGCAAATGTGTTTTTCTGGGGCTAGCATCTTTTTAGGAGATGGGTTGTTTAAAATAGCAGAATGTCTATCTTGCAGATCATTATTTTTGTTTTAGAAGGAGATTGATCTGGGAAGGCAAAAAACAGGAGAAATGGGAAAAAGAGACTTTTTGTTATTGTTTCAACCCAGTCCATACAGTCCATTTGTAAGAATAGCAAATAATGAGAACCAAAATTCTAATACAAAATAAAAGCCAGAGTGATTGTGTGGATGGCAGAGGAATTTAAAACAGTTCCGTAAAACTGAAACAATTTTCTCCAAATTGCATTGCTTATACAAATTGTATTGCTTATCAGAGAAGATTGTCTAGCTTCATCGCTAAGGGCCCGACTGGTTGTTTTAAAAGGTGTTTTCCTAGAAGGTGGTTTGAAACAGAACCAGTTAAGGAAGAAGGAGTGCCCAAACTGAACCAACAAGGAAAAATCGAAACCTATGACCTTTTGAAAAAAAAAAAAAGAAATAGCTCAAGAATAATGATAAAGATGGTATGAAAAATATTTAGTTAAAACACAGCAGAAGACAGTTTTCCAGAATGACGTCAAGAGAAAATATACAGAGAAGAGGCAATCATTCCTTTCACAAGGGAACAAACTAACCCATTGGTGGACCTTGCTGCCGCAAGGCAGCTCTGAGGTTAAGAACAATGAGAACTTTCAGAGTTACCATAATATCGATTACAAAGTGGCTAAAGGAGATGTACATTCGAATACCTCAGAACCTAAAACAATTTCACATCCAAAGCAGGGGACAGACCAAACTAGAAGGACCACCAGTCTGGTCCAATCTGCCAGCATCTGCGTCCTCCTGACAGTAATGGTCCAGGCAGGAACACATCTGAACCTGTCCTTCCACATCTCTTGTGTTTAAGAACAACACTATAACCATAACAACCATGAAAATGTTGGTAGATTAGCTGGCCCAGAAAACTTGAAGTTTGGATTTTTGTAGCTGGTGGAAAACATTGTGTGATTGATGTTTGGTTTTGTTGTTGGGGTCTTTTTTTTTTTCCTGAAAAATAGCTCAGCATTCAGGAAATCTGAGAATTTAAAAAAAAAAATTAAAAAAATGCTGGATGGCATCAACAGAAGTACAAGCTTTCCCAGAAAAGACAGAAAACCAATTTATCTGCATTTTTCATTTTCCTAATCAGTTATAATAAAACAATGAGGTAAAAATACAAGTAACTTTATCAGAAAAAAACCCAAACAACCCAAAACAAAACATCAGAGCAGTAAAGTGATAAGAACTTCAGAGTCTTGATCTATTGACTCGAGTGGATCTACACTAATTTACAGCAGGGGAAAACTTGGTCCCTGAAGAACAGGAGAGTCACGAGCAATAAAGCTGTACATGTTTATCATGTATGGCAAGACAAACTCAAGAGTTTTTGGATCCTGCTAGTTCCTTGGGAGTTGTTTATAAACACCCTGGTGGAAGCTGACTAAATCTGTGCTTCTAATTGCCTGAGATTCCTTATCCCTCAGCGTGAACGTTGGTGAATGGCAGCATTCATGAATACAGGGAGTAAAGCAGATGGCACTGGGTGTCAGGATGCTTCATTTGAACGATTCCAAATTATGTGGCCAGAGCAAATGCTGTATTGATTGTGAAACTGTAAAGCATGGTGATAAATGGCAATAGCGGAGTTTGTGTCAATGAGGATGGAGCATCCTGGAAGATTTCATGCCGCAGTCCTGTTTTACTGAATATCTAATAGCTCAGATAACAAATAAATAGTACATTAATTAAATTTGGAGACTACATTAGATTTGGAAGAATTGCAAATACTCGTGTTGGTGGAGAAACAAATACAAGGGACACCAAGAGCAAGATTTACAAAAAAATGAAAGGAACAAAAGGTAATGAATTATATCCACCGTGGAAGCAAAGCACAAACTGCAAATATTGTTACAACTCTTCAGTTAGCATCACGAAAAGTTAAACTGATCTTCTAGGGTGAAATTCTGACCTCAGCTGTATACGAATGAGAAAACTACTACTGACACCAGACAACTCAGCATTTTGCTCTCAGTTGTTTTCTCAGTTTGAGAATGGGATTTTCAAATGGGACTAAGAGATTTAGAAGTACCTACCTGCCCCTTGGAAAACAGTTCACAAAAGCATGTTGCTAACTAGGTTACGAACATACCTGCCCTGAAAATCAGTCAGCTTTTATTGCCAGAACCTGTTTATATTTCAGCGATGCCGAGTTCAGGTTGCACTATCGCCTGCTATACCGAGTCTATTGGTATGTCACGGTGCTCCAATCGATTTAAATGTTTCCTTCTCTCCCACCTTCACCAAGAAGCATGTGAAAGAAACACAAGAATGTGTTTTCCCAGCATTTTAAATCTATGTTTAAGAGAAACTATGTTTTAGCCCAACACAGTTTATGATATAGGAAGAACTCTGTGAAATTTAATATCCTGGGTTATGCAGGAGGTCAGACTACCTGATCCTGGTCCTTTCTGGCCTTTAACTCTACGAATAAATTAGAAACCTGATCTCTCAAAGTTTTAATTTCAGAGTAGTCTTTGTAAATGGGGGTGGAGTGGAATTCCTAATAAATTACAACCTCCCCCAACATTCATTTTTCCTCCCTGAGAAAGGGTTCCTTTTAAAAAACAGTGTTTAGTTCCACATCTTCCAAATTACAAAAAATTTATATCTCTTTATGTCTTACACCATACTGTGTGCCAGCACAGCAATTATTAAAGCATTTTTATTGATATTACACAGCTCTCTATGAAATGTGAATTAAATTTATCATGAAAATTGATTTTTAATGACAGCTCAGGTTTACGTTTCTGAAGTTCATACCTTTCCACTGGTTTTTTTTGTTGGCACTAGAGTAGGGCAGCTACAATATCTTTATTTGTCAGAAATGGATTAGGAGAGATGCTGTAGGTTACTCACATTTATCAGTGTAATTGTACTGATGAAAACAATGAAGTTTTCTATCGAGGTTACTCTGCAGAGAGCAAAATTTGGCTTAACTGCTCCAAATCTTCATACCCAAGTACCTGACGTTCCTACATCTGCACTTAGGCGCTTAAAGGAGTGTCTTGATTTTTAAAGTTGTTGAATGTGCTCAGCTTTCATTTTAGTTTTATGTGAATTATGGGATGCCACATCCCTGGAATCAATCTGTCATCCGCTGCCTCTTTTCCCCCATATATTATCTTTACTTATTACTAACAAACTGCTGGAGGTAACTTTTGGTTTAAGCAGACTGAACATGACACTGGATACTAAAGCAGTTAATAGTGCAGGGAATGCTGCTTTTTTTTTCTGCCTGTTTTTTCAGCTGCTGCAGATGGAAGGTGCGAGAGGATTTTCCAAGCTTGCTGCTTAACACATTGTATTAATATGCTTGTATGGAAACAGTCATCTGATATGGACCACGCAGGAGCAGAATCTGGGCTTACAGTATAACTGGGTCTTCTCTGGCCTTAAGTAGACTCAGGACAATGTGAAGTCAAATGCAATTATTGACCACTCCAAACAGCATTATGCCAACTGAGCATCAAGCATGCTTAGCGTTCAGGTAGCTTTCAGAAGGAAATTAGGTCTGTATTAGTGTAAGCTACGGTGGATAAAACCTACAGCTTGGCAAAAACGTCACTTTGCTTCTCCAAAATAGCTGTATTTCTGCAAGACACATCTGTGCAGGAGGTGGGGGGAGCCTCGGGTTGTTTTTCATTGGCTGATGGAGGAAGGATTATTGGTTGCTGTTAAAAATGATCCCAAGCAAACTTTTACAAGGTCTTCTGTGACTAATAAAACCCGAGCCTTTGAAATGTACTACAACCCAAGTTGTTGTTAAGAGATAATTCTCTTCGATCCAGATGCTTCCACCTGAAGTGCAATGCAGAGGAAAGAAAAAGGGAGAAGAAAAATTGATGGAAAGCCCCTGCAAGCAGAGGGGGGAAGAAGTCTGCAATCTCACTGCCTTTAACACTTCATGCACTGAATTTGGGAAGTAGCTTAAAGGTTCCTGAGCAGAGTACAGCATGGTGGGGACTGAGGAAGACCCTTACCCAGTGTGCTTACCTGTGCAGAGATCTGGGAGGAGGGTAGTCCCTTCCACGCTGTGTACGGTACTGACACATCAGGTTTTCATCTGAAAGGTGACAGTAGATAAGGTGGGGTTATCTTGCTCAAAGTATAATCTCTATAACAGTGACTACATGATCATAGACCTGTGAAAGTGCCTCAGAAGAGCTTCTCTTCACATGAGAGTCAGGCAAAGGATTTTGATCATCCTCAGCAGGTTTGGCGTATTCTATAGATGTAAAGGGTAGTGAAACCCTTCCCTCTCTGATGTATAGTGTATATTTCCCACCATTTTTTCATCCCTTCCTGCACTCAGACCCAAGGGCCTGCACATGAGCAAATGAGCAAGATAAAGTGTGGAGGCATTTTCTCAAAGTCCTGCAAGATGCGGTGGGGCTGCTGCTTGTACAGTGATGCAGCATTGTCTCCATGTCTTTAGAACATTCACTCCAGAGAGCAATGAACATATTTTCCTGGCCACCCATCTCCTGGGTGTTTATTTCATTTTTGGCCAATACTTCCCCCCTTCTACCCATGCCCTCTTGCATCTTGTTCCTGACCTCTGCATTTTACACTTCAGTTGGGAGAGATGGAGACTTCAGTCATCTCTGGAAAAACAAGTTTGTTTGTAAACAAGAAATCATGACTGGCAGCCTTGTTTTGTGGGACACCAAATCCTTCTGACTACTTGTGATAGCTGGAAATCTTCAGTGCCTTTAAAAATCCCAACTTACACATCCAATATATTCTGCAGATGGTATACAAGCAGTCACAGTATTTACAGAATGTCACTGATACATCTTACTTTCCTGTTTGCTTGCCCCAATCTAAAATATCCCATCAGCAGACACTGTGCATATTTTGTTCTGAGAAGGCAAATCCCTTTTTATCTTCCCTGAATATGAAAATGTACCAAGCTCCTTGGAAAAAAAAAAATAATGAGGAAGACACAAGTAGTATAAATCAATATAGCACTATTGATGTCAACAGAGCTATGCAAATATATACTAGCTGAGGAAGACACATAAAATCAAGCACTAATTTTATACAGAAAAAAGATAGAAACAACCGCAGCGATATTAAATACACTTTTCAGCTATGCTCAAAATGGATTGTGGAATAAGTCATTGTTGTAATACGTAATTTGAGAGGGCTGTGAATTCTTCTGTGAGCATGTTGCTTCAGGAGACGAAGAAAAATCAAAGCACAGCCTTGCAAGTAACATTCCCCCCTGATATTAACAATAAAACTGTAACACTGCTTGGCTTTAAATAACGATTCTAACCGGTTTTTGCAGGTTGTTGTAAATTCTGCTCTGCCCTAAAGAGTCAGGGTTGCAACAGTGCCGGAAGAAATGCCATTGCAGGCAAGTGATTTGCGTCAGCATTGGTCAACTCCGAGTTCTACTAAAAACATCATCATTTCAGAAATCATTTCTGCCTGCAGCGAGCATGATGGTCGTCCTGCAGGCAAAGTTCCCCAAGCTGTGTCTGCTTGGATCAAGCCCCTAAAGGCTAAATAAGAAACATACCAATATCATTAGTGAATGTGCTACTCTTTTCAGCAGAAGAAGCTGTTGGGCTTGCTCAAAGCTGTGGTGGTGACAGAACGATGTATCTTTTGGTTAAGCTTCCAGTCCAATGTTGGCTTACCAGCACAAGACTCAGCCCTTTGTGAGCTGGATGAGCTCCCCTGACTCACTGTGAGGTTCCCTACTGTCAGCTCTGACCACGGAAACGGGTAGTGTGTAAACAAAGCTAAGATAAAAAAATAAATTAATCAACAGTTTAGCAGCTAATGTGCCTACTCCGTAAGTTCTTCATGCAGCAAACTTGGATGAGTTAAATATTCACCTGGTATTCATTTCACAGAATGGAATTATTCCTCATACACATTAACTGAGACAATTACTGAAACGCCAAGATCATATTAGCTACTGTATCTTGAAAAGAACAAAAAAAAGAAAAGAAATCATTGCTGCAGCAAATTGCAGACGTGTTAAAAGGCTCAAAAGGTTGTTCAACTAGTAGACAATTTTAAGTAAAGCTAATAAAACATGGCCACTTCATTATTCATTCATGAGAAAAGGCTGAGTTCAGACACTGCACTTCAGCAGAGAAGCTGGTCTATAATATCCTGTCTTTTGTTCATCATTTCCATGATCTCCATACACATCTTGTTTACGTGGCAATTCTTCTAGTGCACTGAAGACCAACTCAGCGACTCAAAGAAGAAATCCCCACCATTTTAATAGACTTTAAATCTGGTCCCGATTCCCCTCTTCCTGGTTCTAGGACAGAGTCCTGCACTGTGCAGGAACATCAAGCTGACAGTGCTCGGTGATTTCCAGAGAATAACCTCTCTCTTGTTTCACTGAATCCTTATTAAAAGCGTGGATCTGCTCCTCCTGAATTCAATTGCAAGATTTCCTTTGCCTTTAATTTGTAGCAGGACCGTAGGATTCAGATCAAAAGCCTGATCAGGAGAATTGTGATCCATTTTCTGGCTCTGGTTCTGACACGCATTGTGAATAGTGGCGTGCAAATTACTCTGGTCATTTGTTCTTCACTCAGGCCATCCATGGAAACAGGGATGGAATTAATTTCCCTGTTTGCAAAGTGCCTCGATACCACTCAGAGCGGCTGTTGTGAGCCAAGGCTGCTGTGGTCTGAGGACACACTCCCTAAGGCACTAAATGCCCTGGTAAGCTGAAGTTTCTAAAGTCAGCTAGAGAATATGGATACAAATTATGAGAATTTTAATAGGCTTCCAGCTTGCCAAAGCAAGTTTAAAACCCATCACTAAGCGTCACTAGCCATAATCACTCAAGCTTTTTGCTCCAGTCATTTTCTCCTGCATATCCAGTTAGTCATCATTTCTTTGTATTCTTCTTGCCTCTTTCCAGGCAGAGACCTTCTAGCTATAAAACTTCCAAGAGTGTAACCTACTGTCAGATGAGACAAAACACCAAATAACTAAATAAATAATCAGCATCAGGGTCCACTGAAGGAAGAGTTTGGTTAGGCAGAAGCTGTCTTATGTTTTGACTGATCCGATGCACCTTATTTTCATCTTCTCCTCTTCCTGTCAGAGTGTTCTTGCCATTTAAAATTTCATCTCTTGATTTGACATTTTCTCCTGTTCTCCATGCCACTTGCTTACAGTTCTTTCACTTTCCAGTGCAGCTTTTAAATGTATTATTATTTTTATATCCCTTTCCCACCCCCAAACTTAAATTTCTTTGTCATTTCTCAGAAAAAAAAAAATCTCCTAGTTAAAAAGCAACTGCCACGGATCACTGAAGGGGGAAGAAGAGGACAGTGGGATAGGGAGCGTTATTGCTTGTACAGGGCAGTTGAGCTAATAAAGGAAAACAGCAAGTTTCAGCTCTAAGGGTTGGCCAGATCCCTTCAACACCAGACAGAGACTTGAGGTGGACATGATCTTTGTGTTCTCATGGCTGGGCACTGTGCAAGCAGAGCTTCTTGCTTGTGAGCATTACTTCTGTAGTAATGGTAAACAAATTATGCAGTAGCATTATTTGTGGCAAACAAATAATAGCAGCAATGGTTTCATAATGAACAAATATGGACCCTCAGATACTGAAAATATGGTATCACTGTGATGCACTATGCATAGCCAAGACTTTTCCTCCTCTCCCCCTGGCACTGTGGCACATCTGCACAGACTGCTACATCCTGTTTGTTGTACGTTGAGCAAACAAACACTATTCCGTGAGAGAGGTCATGTTTTAGCCCTTAATTGAATCATTGCTATAGATGTATTTTTGGAAAAATTATGCAATGATCCAGTGAGGCTTTCAAAGAACAAGCTCCCCGCAGTGCAGGCGGTAATACAAACCACACTGCTTTCAGACCTAGCTGCCTCCAGCAACAGCAGATAAATCACTTCACCTCTTCCACAGTAATACCATGAAAGCCTACAGCCCTAAGTCATAGTCAGGAGCCTGCATTCATACTGCTCCTCATTCCCCTGTCCTTTCTCAATATACTCTTCTACTGCACACCTTAGAAAATTATGATAGCGGGTTGATCAAGGACCAGCTTTCCAAGGTCCCTTTCACAGAGCTGCTATGGAGTGGTGTCCCAGCCCTGTGGCTGTCCTCCCAGCTTTGTTATAAACCAATGGATGGTACTACACACATCAAACCAGTCTGGAAATACTAGACACACTTCAAGTAGTACATAGCTTTTCTGAGCATCTTAACTTAATAGGGCTTTATTATTTCAGCCAACTGTAAAATCAGAACATGACTCGCTAGTCTGAAAATGTTATCTTGTCAAGATCCCAATTTGTCTACTGTTGGGGGGGTTGTTTTGTTGTTTTCTGTTTGCTTTTGGTTTATCCTCAATTCTCTTTTCATTTCCCTTTGTATTGATTTTGTGATTTTCCTTTCTGCTTTTCACATTTCACACACTTAGATTTCAGTGATTTCTCTGCTTATCTTCCTGCATTGATACTTAATATGTGCATTTGTCTCCATGCTTAAACATATGCAGTCCTGATATCACCTTCATAGAACTCCTACCAAGACTTTTCTTCCTTTGTTTAAACTCGGGTCACACTAATGGTATTCTGGAAGCTGAGTGTTGGGACCTCTTTTCAACTAAATAAATCAAACCAGACAAATAGAGTACAGGAGTTCCTTTGATAACTGCTCTGGTCTTTAAGCGAGTTCACAGGCTCAGACATTGCAGCTGTATTTATCGCAGTGCCGAACAAAAGTTAGGATTTTAGCAGAAAATCTTATTCCCTTATTTATTATTAATGTATTAATGTAAAGGGAATTACAAATGGCAGGAGTGTGAAATAGTATCGTCACTGGGCTCCATATTTCCAATGGATGCAATATTCATGGGTACAGCTCAAAAAAGAGAGGGTGCAACTGTCTTCAGGTCGTGGGTTTAACACGGAGCAGCTGGACAACGTCACTGACACGGGCCTTTCTGCACAAAAGACTATGAGCTGCTTTCCAGGCACTTCACAAGCAACCTCAGCTTCAGGGACAGCATTTCCATGAGTGTGGGACTCTTTGCCCACCCTTCTGAGCTCTGTCTTGCCCTTGGCCACCTACATAAATTGCAGCTCGGAAGGGGAAGGTCTTCTCTCCTCGTCGTGGCTCTGCTGTATGGTGCCTCCCACTGGGTTAAATGGCATTTGTGGTTCTCCTCCAGTGCAGCCTATACACAGAGCCATAGCTGGAGGGGAACAATGTACCTTCTCCTCCTCCACTCAATATTGCACTGAAGCTGTTATATGCTGCACGGCGTATAGTACCAACCATATGAAAACTAGTTTATGGTGCAAGCAAATGTACATCTGTTTAACTTTACTGCCATAAGCAGCCCCATTTGAATCTACATGATTAATTAGATGCAATTTTTTAAGCGTATGAAGAGGTGTGGGATAGACCAGGAGATCACGATTCAGCAGGTTGAACCCCCTCATTGCAGTGATCTCTGTCAGGGGAAACACAGCGCACACATTTGCTGAAGATGAAAGATCATGACTGGCCAATGTCTTTCATATATTGCCATGACCTCAGGAGCAGCATGAGTTCTTAGCCAGTCTGTTTGAGAGGCTTTGGTAATCACAATTTCTTGGTCTTGTTTACACAGCTTAATTTAGTCATTCTGATATTTTTAACTGAAAAAGAAGCATCACATTTCAATGAGTTCTTGGCTTTGTGGAGTAGGAGATGATCTACTCTTGCCTCAAATCTTTCGTGCCCAACAGTATTTCTAGAGTGTCAGCTGCTGAAGAAAAGTAGCTGTTCAGTAATGTCACCTTTTAAATAATAATAAAAAACAAACATTAGCCTTCATGGTTTTGAAAAAGTTTCAAAACTCTGTAATATAGCATACGAATCACATCCTTTCACAATGAGTTGTTCAACGTAGCTTTCAGAAATCAGCCCTGTAATTTGGTTGGCTATTGCCTTGATTTTAGAAAATTTGGACTTCACAATTTTGAGAGTTTGAAATGTCTCTCTGCAACTACCAAGAATCTTTCTTTAAAAAAAAAAAAAAGACTGATTTTTGATATTGATATGAAATTAATATACCTAGGTCTAGTCTCAGAAAATTAATTCTGTATTCACAGAGTAAATTGCAAGCTTGGGGAGGATATGCTGTGTTCATCACACAGGTGAGCATTAGTAGCTGTTTTAAGCACTGCATACATCCCAGTCTATAGCGTGGAGCTGCAAAAGAGGCTGAAGATCTGTATTACAAAGATGAAGATGATTGGGTCAAACAGTATGAATTATTCGGCTTTTTTTTTTTTAATTTTTGTTATTCAAACCCCCATAGACAGTGCCAGATGTTGCATTTTGCTCTTTCAGAAACACTTCAGACATTGCTTTCCATGTGAAGAGCTATGGTTTTCCAGGAGTGAGTCTCCAACAGTGAAGTGCAAATGAGGCTCCATTTTTGAGAGCTTAGCTAGGCTGAGGTTGTACAGTAAGAAAGCTGTGACAAGAGGAGATTTGTTGGCTGATTTACAATTTTTCCCCAGAGTAGGAAAGATTCTTCTGCCCAATTTTATCTTGAAGAAAAACCAAGAAGCCTCACTAGTCCAAATGTAGTAGAACACTCCATTTTGTCAGTGTGTGGAGGACACTGGGATGACTGCCATTGCCTCACCAGCTCACAATACTCCTGCAGTGTTTCAGCAGAGGAGTTTTATTTCTCTAAAGATCTAGAAGAGCCACACTGACCTTTCTAGAGCTTAGGAGTGCTATAGCAATGAGGATAAATCAAATACATTGTAGAGAAAATGACCAACCTTGGAGCAACCAAAATTTAGGGAAAGACAAGACTGGACTTTTATATATGTAATAAGCAATGATGTAAAAATCAACAGACAGGGGCAATATAACAATCCCTAAAATGGTTTCCAAACACAGTACTGTAGATTTTAGACAATCAAAATTACAATCCCTGAGAGTACAAGATTAATTAAACTGTGACAGAAGACAGTAATCCCAAAATCAAGAGAGATTATATACTTTGAAGAAGCATTAGTAGTAAAATAATAAGCAGAAAAGCAAGGATCTCTAAGTTGGACAGGGTTGCGTTTTCTCCTCCTCTCCCTTTTCTCCACTCTAACATCTCCATCCCTCTTCCTCGTGCTCTGTTTCTCACTACTGGTTGATGAAGTCTTGTCTGGCTTTTTTTGTTTTACTATTACTGTTTTATTAGAAGTTCAGTTCCTGCTGTGTCTGAAACATTCTACAATAGCCGGAGAATAACTCAAATGTGACACTACATAAAATAAGAGACTTGAGTAACTGCGATAGGAAGAGTTTTACAATCCGAGTGCATAAAGCTTTGTGGTGTTGTTTTTTGTTAACACTTAATTTCACTTCTGTGGCTGGACTCGCATTTTCATGTATTAAACTTTCACCCAGCTTCTCCCTTCAGATACACTGGGATTGCTAAGTGCATTTCCTAAGCTACCCCAATGAAGGATTAAAACGTGAGTGGTTTGGCTAAATTACTGGGGCCTAGGGGAAAAGTCAGGGGACAGAAACCCCAGATGATGAGACAGGGTCAGATGCTGGGAGCTGTAATCACCCAGGTGAAGCATTGACCTGCTGGAAAGCAATGGCAGACAACATTAAGTAAGGGCAAAGTGTCCCCATGTCCCACCTGGAAAGTTTCACTCACTGAGTTTACTCATAGGTCTCAGTGAGGATGCCTGAACACTTCTAGTAAAAGCAGAATTGATCTGTACCCCACATTTTCAAGGCTTGTTTTTAATTAAAAAAAAAAAAAAAAAAAGGCAGTTCCCTCACCCATCTTCTCCTCCCATCACCCTTTAAAGAGCTGTCAAGGAGCAGGTTTATTTTTGCTAAATCTGAATTTAGGCTGTTAGGGAACAAACCAACCGGGGACGCATTTAAGAGAAAGATTCCTTCACATTTTTGGCACAATGCACAAGCAAACAGATCTCTCTCTGAACACATCTATCCACCACCATCTTTTCTTGCTCCTGCATTTCTCTGAGCTGAGAGTCACTTTAGCAAGTTGTTCTGATAATAAGGAAAATAAAACCACATTCATATTCTACATCACGTTGATAAAGCACCATCTGACTCTCTCCATTCTAGCTGCCAGAATCTAGCAGAGATCTCCCTTGCAGTGAAGGAGTAGGTACTTCCATCGGACTGCCATCTCAAAGCCCCATCCTGTCTTGTTCTTCACGCTCCCCTGCCTGCGTTCACTCCCTCTCTTTCTTTCTCATCAGACACAAGCTTTCCAGGGCAGCAAATGCTCTTGATGTTTTACATTTGCACAGTAGCGAGTACAACACAATTCCTGCCCTTAGGCATCAGCACAAAACAAGTCTTCAAAGGAGCATTACATTTTTGCCTCTACATACGGCTTCGTGTAGAACGTGGCTCTGAACTTGGCTTGGCCACAACCGTCGTCTCTGTGTACAAAAAAGTACTGAGCAACCTGATCTAGTGGGAGGTGTCCCTGGCATTAGCAGAGGGGTTGGAACTATAGGATCTTTAAGGTTCCTTCCAACTCTGACAATTCTGTGATTCTAAGTCAGAAGGAAGCAAGTCCATGGGAGCTTTAGAGGTGGGTGAGGAGAAGGGCTGCAGGGTGCTTGCCGAGTGCTGGAAGGTCCCTTGACCTGGAGTGACTTGAGGAGGAAATTCAGCACCAAGGGGATGTTGAATGACAGGGTGCTTGCAAAGTTGGCCACTGGTGAGCAGAGTAAACACCTGGGACCCTGCTGGGTCCAGCCAACCGCAGTAAGCACAGCTCCTGGGAAAAGCAGAGCAGAGACAGTCAGGAACCACCTCTGCCATGTTTGCCCCAGGGCAGGAGACAGCAAGAAGGCTGTCAGAGGCCACCACTTGGGTGATTTTGACAGCTGACAAATATCCTAGTGGAGAGTGACCCACTCATCAAAGGCAACAATTAATTATGGATGAGGTTTGAGGGAACCATTCAGGAATTCTGTGTTTGGTGTTAGGTAGCGGTGGTCCAGCCTCTGAAGGTCACCACTAAAGGGGATGTTTAATGCCCAGCTGACACTCCTCTTTGATTTCACGTTCCTTTTAAAATTCATTTGCACACTTCCTAGCTAGCTCAGATACACCCTGGATTAGTAACACACACCGCTGCTCCTCTCAGCTCCCTCTCTTTTCACTGCTTTTGAGTACTCAGACTTCTCCTTTTGCTCTTTCTTATCTCAGATTTTATATCTATCTGCAGTGTTTTCACTCTGTGCTGCTCTCATTTCCCTTCTCTGTTCCTCCGTGTAATCCTTATCCTTCTCTGTGCTTCGTTTAATCCTGGCTGCCCAATTACGCAAATTGCACATTTACATTCTGACAAGGCTCCTCCACCCCTTTTCACGTTGTTATTTGTAATACAAATCATTTCCCCTTGCTTCCCTCAGTTCCTAGCTGCCTTTCAGCTTCCTCACCAGGATGTCGTGTTGGAAACGTGGGGCTCAGCCATGGTCCTTCCTCCAGCCCCAAGTTTGTGAGCCCTGGGGCTGTGGTGCACAGGACAGCTCAGAGAATCATGTTGCCCTTCTACTGTGGTGGCTGAGAGCAGAAACAGGTCTTCTCACCTGACCCAATGTAGGTTTCTAATAATTTTTTTCAGAATGTGTTGGGCTTACATCTGTTCACCCAAAGATCAGCTGCACTTGTCTACTGTGCATCTGGGGAGGGAAATCACCCACAGTACCCTTAAAAATAAAGTGTGGGTAGATAAATTAAATGCTCTTTCTTCTGTAACTTACTTATTAAAACTCACAAGATTTTTGCAATAGCATCTTGCACCTTAAGTTGTATTTACTACTACAGTACTCTGCACCAGATACTATATTGCCTTCATTTCTATAGCAGTTAAGGTTTTTCCAGCATCAGTTTCTGCTTCCACTCACCCTCTTCCTTGGAGGAGATTTCTTTCTGCAGACTAGTGTTTTATTTGGGTAAGGCCTTATTTATCTTAATTCTAAGTACATCCTGCTCTGCGTTTACATTGGAGAAGACAAGGTCAGGGAAGTATACATCTTATTTAGACTGGAAAGTGCTGAAGTCTGAGGGCTCCTGGTGAGACGTCTCTCAGCAGGAGGCATTATTCTTACTGCTCTCTCATGATGACCTTCATTAGCTCCCACATAAGTTGATTACCTCATCTCCCAAGAAAGCTTCATATCCGTGACATGTTACACAGGGCTAAAGTCACATTTAAAAGTACAAAAGCCATCTTAGTTTCACTGGACTCGGGCTAGACTTAACACAAAGCACCACTGGCACCTCCAATCTTAACCTATCTTCACGACACTGCCAGTACAGGGAGATTATTTACACATTACCTACAGATGCAGCAGCGTAGCCCCAAGAGATGACCATCCCCAAAGGTAAGAGAGGCAAAGGCTGGGCCCAAAGTGGCATCACCCACAGTTTAGAGAGAGGCAGAAACAATTAGCCCAAGCTGTGAGAAGCCTGCTGGAGAGCTGGCAGCCCAGCCTGGGAACACTGAAGCACGCACCATGAAGTTTGCTGCGTGATTTACGTACATGTGAATTTTTATAACAGGAATGTATTTTTCCTCCTCTCCCTCTGTCAAGCCTGAGTGAGCGCACAGTTACAAGACAAAATTGCCTTTGCTTTCCAACAGTGCTGTCCCCGCCTGTTTTCCATTGTTGCTTTCACACCCATTCTTCTTTGTCATTTCCAGCCCTGCTACACCCCCCATCTTTGCCTCCCTCCTTTTCTTGGCCAAGACAACAAGGAAAATTCACATTGCTGAGGGTGAGGTTGGTACGTCAGAGTGCTGTCTTCTCTCCCTGCAGCCCCCTGTTTTTCTACCAGACACATTTACCTTTGAACTTTTGTTTTTATCTCCCTTTTATCAATCTCCAGATGAAGCCCCGTTGGTTTTCTATCCAGTCCAGCACCTCATTTACATTCCCAGTGCGTGCCTTTCAATACTTACATTCAACTTCCTTCCCTGTCTTATCACCCCTCTTATCTACAACCGTCAGCTTAGCATCTCCTATCTTCCCCTTTTTTCTCCCTCTTTCCTTTTTCTATCCGTTTTTAAAGTGAACTCTTCACGCACCACTAAGCCCGCTCCACAACAGCGCTACCATCACATCACGCCCAGTCCTCACTGGCCCCGGGAGCAGCGGCACGTACCCCCTGCACGCCCCGCTGGAGAAACGGCCAGCGTTAGAAATGTTCCGCGAGACGGAAGCCCGTGGCCATGCTAACGTGCCGCCGCTAGCGCATGTCGCCGCCCTCGGCGCATCGGTCCTGGGGGAAATTACGGCGAGATGATCTACGGCCCCAGGCCTCCTGTTTTAATCCCGGCTCTTTTGCATCCTGCCAGAGAGAAGTACAGTCACGCTAGTGGCTGGAAACGGCCGGCCTTTTATCACAGCCTTGCTGTATCATTGCTTATTTCGCCGCACGCTCGCTCCCATCGCGCGCCGGCTGTTCATCGCTAAGAGAAGATGCAGGGGAGCTGGACCAGGAGAGAGGAGGGCTGGAGGAGGAGATGATTAACGCTAATGGCCGGGACTAGCGAGATGAGGCTGATAATGGCTGCTTGTTGCTTTTTTTGCTAGCAGAGAAGAGCAATAGCCATATGAGAAAGGGAAAGGTCAGATACTGAGGGAAATAGAAGATACTTAAAGCTAAATGCCAGAACATCAGTTTAGCAAACTAAGGAAATATTTCCCTCTTCATGCATTATGGGCTTCCAGAACAGCTCAGCGGGGCTGGGAGTTGCCACTGCGGCTCCTGCTCCTCAGCCACAAAGGGGCTGCTGCAACGGGAAGGGTTTTTCTAAATAGTTCTTTGGTATCAATCAGCACAAGCGCTCAGTCATGTTTAAATACAATTCTTGTAGCCACGGATCACTTGCTTATTGAGACTTCGGGGTGAAAACTTGCCTGTAATGGAAGGGTCACTGTCGTCGTCTTTTGTGAAGCTGTAACTACTTTGGCTGGAGCGCTGGGGCCTTCAGAGTTAAAAGCTCAGCTGCAGCTTCCCACTTCGGGCTGCGGGGACTGGTATTCCCAGCGCAGCAGTCACGGGTCAGGCTCTGTGGTATATACATCCCAGGAGGCTGTACGCACATAGAGCCTGAGAAATCCTGGACACTGCTTTGAACTTAAATTATTAATACCCACCTCAAGGCTTCCACAAGAAGACAAGCCGAAAACCACAGTCTGTGTTTCACTCCACCTTTAAGTTTGTGTCAAAACGGGGGACTTTCACAAATGCCTTTGTTGCCAGGGGCTCGCATTACGTAGAGGGAAGCTGCTGCATCGCAGTAAACAACAGCACATTTCTATGGATTTATTAATTGGGTTTGTATGCATTTATTTTTCTGTAGTGGTTTAAGCAAATAAAATGAAGTAACCAGAGGATTTTTACTGAGTTAATTAAAGAGGAGAGCTGTTCCAGGCAAGCATGACATTAAAGACTTGCCAAATACCTCTTTTCTGAAAATACTACCAGCCACTTTAAAGTCTGCTCCAATTCTCAGGCTCTAATGGAAAGAGCTTTCCAGACAAACTGGTTCAAGTTCCAAAACAAGTCATCTGTCTGCAAGTTTGGAAAGGGGAATGGGTGTGAGGAAAAGGTCTTTTTTATGGGGGGAAATAGGGAAAAGAGAGTGTCTGAGATAACAGCTTGAAAGTTCAGCAAGTTTCCCCCTCCCAAAGCTTTTTAACTATCTGGGTTCCGTCTGAGGCTCCCAGCTGAAGGGTAGCGTGGTGAACCAGAGCAAAACAGAGTATGAATTTGGTCCTAGATGTCTAAAATCTGCTTGATTTAATACTCTTGCGCTCTTTTCCCACGCTTTAAAGCTCTGTCCTGCTGTGCTGGCTTTGACAGGAAGCCCAGAGTTTCTACAATCAAGAAATTTGCCACAAACAGCTCTTTATTAAAATCGATGAGAGAGCTGACCTGTTAATTTCTTAAGTAGCCTCCTGTATGCAGAGAGGCTCTGCAATACTGTCTGGCTCTCCAGTGTGAGAAATGACACTTCGTGTTGCTCATGGGGTGCTAAAAAACTAGAGATGTGAAACAGAGTGGGAGATCTGCCAGTACAAAGTTAATGGAAGTTCTCATAATTTCCTCGAGTGACATTACTGACCCGGGCTTGAAGTGAAGCCAGGCCTGGTTTCACATCATCTACCATTTCACTAAATGTTACATGATTTAGACAGAATTTTTATTAGGTATGCCAGTATTTCATAATTTACCACAACCTCTAGATATGTATTTTCCTTTCACAGTCCAGGAGATGTTTATTATGGTCTTTTGAGATGCATTAAAAGGGCGTTAGTACAAATAAAGCTCCCTTCCTTATTCTCCAGGCAAGCTGCAAAAGCAATTTAATGTCAGCCCACTGGATACCTGGTGTGCTGCTTTAACACACAAGGATCCAACAAGTACACTCCAATGCTCTCGAGGGCAGATGTTTGATGACTTAGAGCTGCTGCAGTGGGAGAAGGTAACACAATGATGCCGAGGGGAGAAAGACCTTCGCAAAGGCAGCCCACCAACAGAGTGTTATTTTTCAAAATGTACCCACTCAACCCAATGGCACCCACAGCAGGGAAACATAAGGTAAATTAGTGACCTTTCAGGCCCAGATGTTAAGAGAGTAGAATAGCTGAGAAATCCAAGGGCTAAGGTCAAGATAAAGAGTGCTGCATAAATGCAACAGCTGTAAGACACTGAAAAGGCATCAGAGACTGTGAGCACCAGGAATATATAAATCACTGGGAGCAATCTGCTGCAGCAAGGCGTGCTGGTCTAGACAGCCTCTTTAAACTATTGCCAATGCTTTCCAAAAGTGCACGGTTAAAATTAGGCTTCCCAAGTCCATATTTAGAAATTGAAAGGCACCAAAAGTACTGAGCACCCATAGAAACATATGGGCTCACAAACCTTCTGGAAATCAGGTCACACATTTGAGGCAGAGATTTCTGTGCTGAGTTGCTCCTGAACTGTGAAGGGTCTTGGTCACAGTGCACTCCCCCCATTCCCTCCCCCTCCCCCCCTTTCAGAGACAGCCTAAAGAAACATTTAAGAATCAAATTCTACATTAGGAAGAGGTTTGACCTATATAGAAAACCCAGAAGCCTGAGCAGCAAAACTAATGAACTATGATTTCCAACATTTCTTTTCCACCTGGATTTCCCAATACCTATAAGGAGTGACTTATAACAAGGTCCTTCTGCTTTACACTCCCCTTATTTTCATAAAACTTGTATAACTTCAGCGTCTTCGCTGTGGGTGATGAGAGTTAGCCCAGGTTTTTAAACACCTACTTGGTTATTTGGAAGTACTCTGAAGGATTCGGGGATCCTGTCACTTACAGTAAAGGTTATCTAAACTACATAGTGATACAACCTGAAGGGCTTTGTGTTATTTATGTGTCTGCAGCTTCTCTAATTTATTATAGGGTCTTTACGGAGTAGAACCAAGGGTGCACACATGCTTCCAGAGACTTGTTTGTCTCTTGTTCTGCCAGTCTTTTTGTTGTTCCCCTCAAGGAAGCAGATTTGTACTAATGCATGTACTGTATTCTCCAATTTGCTTTACTGAGAGTTTTTAACGAAAGATTCTAAAAGCTAAGAGTGAGGGGGGAAGTATAAATCACCTTTAATTGGTAGCATATGGCCAAATAGAAAAATCCCAACAAAAACCAGTTACCCACAACATCAAGTTTGGTGTTTTTTTGATCTTACAAATGTACTTTGCAAGTTTCCTTGTTTACTAACACCCCAGAATCAACTCACAAAGGATGTAACTTGTTCCTATCAGATGGGACATAAACAAACATTATTCCTCTGGATTAAGACACAAGCATCTGTAAACAACGCTGAGCAATCCCTTTGGCAGACGCAATATTTCTGTGACCCAAGCACCTACCTGTGCTCTCTGCAGGCAGAGGCTGCATCGGAAGGGTGCCGAGTTCAGAAGAGAAGCAGAAACAAGAGCGATTAACTCGAGCACTGAGAGAGACTGAGCTTCATTACAGAAGACGCCAGGCTCCAGGCAAAAAGCTGACCAGCAGAGAAATCCCATCAACCATTGGGTTTCTTCCTCCACCAGATCTGAGTTTGGTCAGATAATTAGAATTTTAATTAATTTATTGCTCATTAAGGGTTGGGGTTTTTTTTAAGGCTCCTGTAAACACTCGTGTGTTTGTGTTTATTGCTATGGTTTCAATTGTTGCACAGAACCATTGCACAAAGTTCAATTGCTGTGTTTTTCTTTCTTGTGGAACTGAGTCCTACAAATATGGCCTATTTAAAATTAAAATTAGGCGGTGATTAACAACTATTTCCTAAATCAAGAGGAAACAAAAAAAGCCCTATTGAGACAACACAGAGCTGTTCGCCTTCTGACAAATTTGCTTGTTCCCCACTCCTTGTCCCATTCGGGCTTAACTGGTAGCAAGAGGAAACTCACAAAAACACTCTTGTTTTCTCCGAAAGGTGTGTTTTTCCATTTAAAATAGCTTTGAGGAAAACACCCTACCAGCGATTTAGAACTGATTTTCTCAAAGCATAAAAAAAAACATACTACAGCTCATACATATATAGAGTTAAATACAAAGCGACATAAACAAAACACTTACAAAAATCTTGAATATTAACGTGTATCTTCTAAACATTACTGGCTTCAAGGCAAACTTACCTTGAAAATATACACGAAGGATCTTTACTGCTCTGACAGATGCTAAGAGCAGCTGCAGGACCCTCTGCAGAGATCCTGATGCTCAGCTTCCTCATGCTGGCAGGTGAGACTTTTTAACCCCCTTCTGCAGAAGGGTGCCAGGGTGCCCCGGCTCCTTTAAAAAGCCTGCAGCAGAGAAACACCAAACCAGTCCTATTTGAAGAAAATTTTCACAAGGGTTTGAGTTGTGCTCTGATTTCTGAGTTCCCCAGACAAGTGAACCTCGAGGAGGTGAAGTGTTCTGCTTGCTCAGTCAAGGTCAATCACTGCCAGAGTGTTTGTCATGTTTCTCTCTCGGGCAGCTGTCAGAGTGAAGGGAGGCAGACAGCTACAGCGATGAGCTAATGAAGCTCATCTGGTACATTAGGTAGAAAAGGTGTAAGGCAGAAGATTGTATGTTCAAACCCTACTATTAACTCATGCAAAAGTTGGCTGTTTGTTCTTTCTTAAAAACAGTGGAGGCTTGCAGCATCATTACTGGGAATATAGATGATAAATGACAGTTGCTTTTCTAACCATGTGCATCTTTTCTTTTTCCCTCTAGTGTGACTCAAGCTGCTCTTGAGATCCACTTGGGGCAGCTACCACTCCAGGTTTGTTGTCCTCATGCATTTTATCAAGCCACTAGAATGCATTTACTCTCGGATGAGCGCACACATTTCTTTGCATGCTCAGTGGTTTGCAATCCTGCATGTCCCTGACTGAGCTGAGAAGCCCTATGGTGGTGTGAATCCCCCTGTTTGATCCTCCCCTGGGTGTACACCAGGCTGTAGAGCTCTTAACTGTGCATCAGGGATAGTGCAAAGGCCCTTTCTTTGACTTAGGTGAAACCACTGAACAGGAGGGCTCAGATTCTGTGCTCTGCCACAAGTTCCCATATGGACCATCAGCAAAGTGCATGGAGGGCAGGGAAAGGCAGGGCTTGTTTTTATACCCAGGCCCTGCACAGAGTGCTGATTTCCAGAGGTTCTACTCACATTAAACCAGATCCTCCGGAGAGCTCAGCACTCAGTAATGTCCATGCTGATGTGAGAGCTGGGTTGGCTGGAGAGCTCGGCATCTCTGCACTGAACTCTCATGAAATCATGAGAGTTTCTCCCGGTATGTCCCTCTTTCTGCCATCTGTCCCGCAGTGTAGGGAAACACTGACCTTCAGCTCCCTGAGTGAAATTCTCAGCCCACTAATCTCAACAGGACTTTTGCCTTTAGCTTTGACCTAATAGCAGGATTTCTCCCACTCTGCCTTGATGCCCACCAGTAAAACCGGGAGGGTCCTACTTATCCTTCCATTACACCTGTTTTTTGAGATCTCACCAGTGTACACAGCAATGGTGTCTGCTGCTCCTGGGTCTTCTGGGTCCTAAAGGAATGAAAAATGCTTTGAAGAATTTAATGACAAATTTAGAGTCTTTTCTGGGCAGTTATCAACCAGCTTGTGGGATTCATATGGAACAATTAATTTCTCTGTAAATTAATCTACACAAATGCCAGGACCCCTGGGGACTTATTGATAAAATATCAAGTTACAGATAACTTCTTTGCCAATGTTCTGTAGTATCAATGCTGTTGTCTATCTTATTTTCTCCCTTATAATTTCTTCTTGTCGGTCTTTTACGTGGAACTAGCATTTTTGTCCTAATTAGACAATTACCCATTATGATGCACTAATTTGTTAACCTATGTTCACAAATCTTTTAATTACAGCAGTCGTCTTTGATGTGCTGTTATTATTCAGCTATGGCAGTAAACAATTCAACAGCTAACTGGAAGGAACTCATTATTTTCTGAGAGACATTGTCATTATTTTTCAAAGTATTTTTTCCCTTGAATACAGACAGAGAATAACCAGAGAAACATGCAGAGTGAGTCATTACAGAAACCAAACACCTCCTTCCACCATATTGATAGTGATTATTGAAAACACAAAGATTTTTTCGGCGCAAATAAGTTGGGGTCTTATCGTCCCACTTGTAATCCCCAAGCTCTGAAACAGCCAGAGTGACAAGAAAGCCTTCACTAGAGGCACCACGAGCAATGGCAACAGGTACTGGTAAGCAGCCCTCCACCACGCTTCCAGGTTCCAGTGTAAGCACTGCAATTAGACCGGACACAGCCGTGCAGCAAAAGTGTTCACTCACTTTTAAAGGTGAATTATAGACTCCACATCCTTAAATCTCTTCGGTACCCTTACAAAGAGTATTTTGCCCTTCTTTTGTCCTTATTTCTTGCTCAAGCAAAACATGGCCAGGTGAGGCATTATTTTTTTCTTTCAATTAATGTCACTGAGCTGCCTTTAATCTTTGTAAGGATTGTGTTCATATTGCTGAGCATTCTTCCCACCTCTCGTGCTGGGAGGCACAGACTCAAGGATCCTTGCTTGTCGTGGCCCTTCACTTGTCTGGATGAGGTGTTCACCTCCCAAAGCCCAGTGTGTTCGATGAGGTTACATATATCCCACCACAGCCACGGTCCTTTGTGGACATCAGCTTGGAAGTAACCTCCCTTCTATTTTCAGTGAGAGTAAGCAAGCTCACGACTTGCTCTGTATCTCCACTGCAATTAAAGGAACGGTGCTTCTTGGAGGAGCCCCACTAACAGCTCGTCGCTATCTACATGACCTTCCGTTCCATCAATAGTCTGAGCAGCTTTCCTCTGCAAGAGACAGAGACTTTGCATCGGTGTCGGGTGCGAGGCTCTCGCCCTGCCAGCCAGCTGCTCTCACAAACCCACACTGCACATTTCCCCGTGAGTCTCTGCAGTGATGAACCAGTGAGTCCTCCCGTGCCCAGGCTCCAGCCTCTTGGCAGCCGTTTGCCTTCCCCTTCCCTCCCTTAGGAAGGCATCGCATACGGGTGATGTTTTTAAGCAAAATAACTAGCTAAAATTATCACAACGGCCAAGGCTCGTGTTTTATCACCAAGAGCTTCCTAAAGAAGCCACTGTCCTGTTAGGGTTGCAATGTACAGGTTGCAAGTAACAGACTGTCTGTCTTGACAATCAGGTTGTCTGTGTGAATATTTGCCAAATTCAGAGGCCAGATGCACACTTTTGGATGCTCCACTTTCCCAGACCTGCGAAAGGTTTTCTCCTGACTTCTCATCCCTCAGAAGAGCAGCAACAGCCACTGAGAGCTCTTATGAGAGTAGGAAGGGGGGAAAGGGGAGTGTAACCAGGCCGTCTATTGTAATACCACATCATTATTGCTTCCAATAGACTATTTTTGGCCCAAACCGTTTCCCAACACGCAAGCGCTCACATACCCTTTCTGCTGGCAGTAGAAAGCAGTAGCTGTTATTGAGAACAAGAAAATGAATGGCAGAAAATAGTGTCAAGTCTCCAAAGCAAAATCAGCTACCCCTCCTCATTCCTGGCAGATGTTTTCCTAACCCCTTCTTAAAGAGCTGTAATGATGGAGGTGTTACACCCTCTCCAGCAAACTCTTCCAGCGCTGAACCCTTCCTGCCCTCAGAGTGCTTTTTCTAATGTGTAATCTGTGTCACCTCTGCGGCAATTTAGGGCCATTATTTGTTGCCCTACCCACTTTCCTGGAAGAGCAGAGCAGAGAAGATAAGAGCGAGAAGAAGGGAAGACATCCGCTCTGTTTCCTGGGGAGCAAGCCTGTGTCGACCTTTCTGTAGTTTTCAGCTTGTTTCATTTCTCGTACACGTTTCCACTCCATAAAACCCAGCAGCGAGCGTGCCACGGTGAGACGATCGGTGAGAACTTAGAAGGTTCATTTTGTCGCAGTTTTAAAATGTCAGATTAGGCTGCGTAGTCACATTAGTACCGTTAGCTTTAATATACTCGATGTCTAATCTGCCAGGGCTTCTTTATTGACAGGCTGCATCTCTATTTGAGCTTGAATAAAATCGTGCATAAAGCGTTATCAGCAATGACAGCTGAAAAAGAGGTCTATTGCTCTTTAAATTTTTGATGGGAGGCAAGCATTCTGTCATTTGTGATAGCATTATATGTAATCCAACATAACAACTTGATAGTCTGATATAACAACATTCCAGCTTCCCCACTATCATTGTACAGCAATGCTGCGCACAAGCTGCTGCTACCAGACATGGTAATATCAACGCTGACAGCTGGAAGAAGAGTCATGCTTGTCTCTCTAAATTTCCAGCAAAACCCACGTCATCTTTATTGATTTTATTCTTGGGGGTGGACATCTTCTTTGTCTGCCCGAAGTTCCTGGGGAAATTGGGCTGGTTTGGAAACTCATTACAGGATGAAGGTGTTTCACAAGATGTCTTTCTTTTCACAACACTGTCTGCAAATATGGTAGAGTATGATTGTGCTCTGCCCTGAATCACAGAGCAGGGGCTCCTCGAATCCTTTGCTCACTGCAAACATTTCAGCTCCATCTTCCGAGTTCTCTCGTCACTGTTGGCTTCTCCATCAACCTCTCAGTTTCTGCCAGGCAGCAGTTGAGTGCTGTCACCCAGAGTCCCTATCCTCCATTCTTTGCTCTCAAAAAAACCCCAGGATATTTACCTCCTTGTTTACCACCTACCTCTCCTCCAGCAAGTACCTGGTCCCTTCATGCTGGATGTTCCCTCCATTCATGTTCATGTAAGGGAAGTGTAATACACAGATCAAATATTTTGACCACTATTGGTTTATTATTGAATTGTGACTTCTGCAATCACAGTATCTTAACTGCTTTGAGCTCAGGCAATTCAGAAATTAACTTCAAGTTAGTTCTCACCAAAAAAAGATCAATACACAGGATAGAAAGATATCCTTTGGAATATGAGCAGTTCATGTCCTAAAGAAATACCTACTCTGCTTTTTATTTAAATGGACTTCATTTTCACTCCTTTATATCTCTTCCATGCTAGTATAATTGACTTCAGTCAAATAAAATCCAGTGGAGCAATTCAGTTTAGTGCAGCTGAGCTACACCAGCATGAAACTGGTACGGCAGCAAGGACCAGTGCTAGCTGATACAGCATCACCAGCTTTGACAGTAACATCAAGGGCCATTTTATTTTTCCCACATACTCCATGGCACACTATAGCAACGTCAGTAAGCAACCAAGTGACACTGAGAGTTACCCAAAGGTATGTTAAATGAAGGAGCACATTTTAATATTATGCCATATGTTGCTAAACGAGCTGTCAGGCAAAACTTATAGGTAGGGGGATAGCAGACCTGCATGTAAATAGCTGAGCTATATGTACTTTAAGGCACACATCTGTGGAGGAGGCTGTATTTTACCTGAGTTCTGGCTGGCAGGGAGCATTGCAATAACCTCCCATCACCTTTGGCAGAACAGGAATCCCAGAATTTCACATGGAAATTTTTTACCCTTCTGTTCTCATTTTTATTCCTGTCTGTACATGTTTTAGCATTACTTTCTCTTCTGGTTAAATCTTTCCTTCACTGTGATTACAAAATAGCATTCTTTTGTCCAGGAGCATCATCACAGATGTTGATATAGCACTATCCATGCATACAGAAAAGTAAAATCATTTAGTTTGGAAAATACCTTTAAGATAGTCAAGTCCAACTGTAAACCTAACACTGCCAAGTGCACCACTAAACCACATCCCCAGGTGTCACATTCAGAGAAGCATCAGCATCAGGCCGATGCTCTGTGGAGCAGAGACAGGTCAGCAGGTATGGAAGGGGAGCACACCCAGCTGGGAAGAGCAGACTGCATTTGCAAAGCAAACTTCATGCAAGAGCACCAGTATCCTCTCCAAAGTCAGGCAAGTGCTGTTTCTGTTTTCAGAGGGAAGCATTTCTCCCCTGTCTGCTATGAGTCTTTCTCCTGATGTCCATAGGGTTGAACTGGCACAAAGCTGGGGAGAGACCTGGAGCAAGAGTCCTGTAGTTAGTTGAGCAGCCTGGGCTAAGACCTACTCATTTGCTGCACCAAGATGGAGCTAAAATCCAATTGGGCACGTTACTGAGAAGTTATTCCCTGCACAGCTTCATGAAAATTCCTTAAGGCAGTGGTGCTGTGCATATACATACAGGACTGGAAATGTGTAGGGTAAAGAAATGTTGCAAGAGCGGGTTCTCCCAGACCTCCAGACACCTTTGAAAATCAAATGTGGTTTTATCCTGATCATTCCTCCAGTGGGAAGATCAGAGCTTCTTCAATTAATTGGAGATTTTAGTATTTAGTAAAATTACAATGCGTCCAGTTACTGCACATAAAAACAATTTTCATTTTTGTGATGCATTCCTTTCCAGAACTTCCTGAGGCTGTTGCTAAGATAGGTAACTGTTAACATCTTTATATTACCTTAATTCATAGTGTCTTGACAAGCTTCTTAGGCTCTGGGAACACGAATGTGTGTGATACAAAGTAAATGCATAAGGAAGTGTCAGCAGTTAATAGAGGTACATTAATGGTTAATTGGACCACACAGGTATAATTAGTTCCAGGTTCTAGATTGAAAGTAATAAAATACTTCTAAAAGAAAAATTGCAGTTATTAAAGTAATCACAACATGTTGTAACCAAACCCCAGGCTTCTCTATGTCTCTCATGAAGGCAAAGGCCAGAAGCTGTGTCCATCCATCAGGGACACAGCAGGCTTCTTGGCCGCATGGGCAGAGCTCTCTGCTGAGCTCAGCCCATCTTCCCACCCCATACCGGGGCAAAGCTCTGGGGGTTTGTCCCTTTGAGGCTCTTCTGAAAGGCTATGATCATGGAGTAAAGGTCTGCTGGGGTCTGTGGTTAGAGATTATGCTCATGTCTCCCTGAACAGGAAGCTTTGGGAAGTTCCAGAGATGGCAGGGATCTCCTTCCTCTCTGGATGGCTGGATCATCCTCCAGCACTGCACAGAGAAATCCCTCCTGTCCTTAGCTCAACAACATTCTCCTGGTGAGGTGACAAGTGGGCCATGCTTGCTGGTACCCCATGGCTCCTGTTGGCTATAAGCAGTATTTGTCCAAGAGTGTTTGCCAAGCAGGGGTTTGGTGCTGAAACCGTTTGGGCTGAGGCTGCAGAAGGTGTCTTTGTGAATCTCTATGAGGTAAATTGCTTAACTGCAGCCCAGCGACGGCCACTATATTAAAACAATCTCTCTATTTTAAATGTCAAGAGCAAGGCCTTTGCTGGCAGATCAATAGAAGCACAGGAAGAAGTATTTTCAGTTTTGCACCCTTCATTTATCATTATCTTCATTACTTGCCTTGTTTGCCAGGCTGCCCTGAAGCCAAGCAAAAGAGACACAGGCTGCCATCCGTCTTATCTCTCTGACGAGTTGCAATGCATTTGCTCTTTCCCTCCAGCCTGGGTGGGACCATGGTGTGAGGAGTGGATGGGTTTGTGCTGGGAATGAGCTCTCCAGAATGGAGGAGTGCTCTGGCTGAGAAGGGAGCACCGGTTGACAGAGACAGGAGTACTGGGCAGGGGTGCAAGCCTGGGCTTGCTAGGGGAAAACCAAGTGCACTAAGATACTCACTAAGGGCAGCCTTTTTTTTTTGCTGTAGTTTTCATCACTGTTGCTATTAAAATGTAAAATAGGAAAGGGAGTCGAGGAAGGAAGTCAGGAGAGCTGGAGACAAGCAGCGACTCCAGCCTGGAAGCTCCCTGCCTGCTAATGAGGCATGAAACACCATGCGGTTTTTGTAATGCAGAGCTCAGTAATGGATTAAGTTGGACAGCTTGTCTACCCGCAGAAAGCAAAGTGGCAACTGTGAATTAAGGTAGGTGCACGAGTGGGTTTAAAAAAGGAATCAAACCAGTGTTAGGAGCAAAAAAAAAAAAAAAAAAAAAGAAAAAAAAATTAGGTTAGGAAAATGCTTAATGGTGTGCAGCCTTCCTCCAACTTAAAAGGCTAGTGCTGTCCTCGTGCACTTCTTGTCAGAGCAAATCCACTTATCATCAGCTCTAGTTATGGGGAAACTTCATTTTACAGATGGGGTGGTCCCTGCCTCGCCTAACAGCCACCATCTGTTCTGCTATTGACCACCTTAGGGGCTTGTGTGAGCTGAGATGATGACACTTACTCACAATGTAACTACCTTTAACAGTAGCTAAGAGATCTGAGAGAGAGGGCAAAGGTACATATTTAACCATAGACAGCTTTTAATAGTTCTTCAAATGCCTTTTCAATGAGAATTTAACTCAGGAGGTCAAATAAATTGAGTGAACGCTGTGATTTCTTTTCTCTTAACGTGCACCAAAGGTGGGCTCTGAGAGGACAGCCGTTCCACGTTGGATGCCTTTGCATTCATGGGTTAATTTGAATGCTGGTGTTTTAGGTCTCATTTATGCCTTATTTTTTTTACCAGTAAACACACATCAACTCTGAATATCTTAATTAGAGCCTTTGGAAAAACCCAATATGCTATAATTCTTCCACTGAGGTCTACATGGAAAACAAGTAACATATTTCAAATGCAACGGCAACAAACAAACAAGTGTGCGCAGCCCCAGTATACAGACACACTTCCCTAATATGCTTGCTTAGAGTTTACAATCTGTTTATTAATTCGTGAATAGACTTGATATGCCCTCTGGAAAAAAATACTAAAATAATATCTCTCAATTGGCTTCACTGTTAGCGTGCCTCTAATTAACTAATGTACACCTCCACTTGCTATTAAACAGCCACAGTTCTTAACACCAGTGTTGTTAGGTGCCAGCTATAAAAATTTTTAACAGCTCTCCTGTTGCCACTTTTCTCCTAAGTACATGAAAGTGGCTTTACATATTTGACCTCTCCCTTCCCAGCTCCCACATTTTTAACCCTTCTTTCCCACCGCAGCAAGGAGCTGACACGTGTCACAGCTTGTGCCTGGTGAAGATGCAATAGCCCTGCTGTTTGGCACAGAGCTGCTTTCTGCTGGCACGGCTCTGAGGACAGAGTCCTTGTGTGCTTCCCCCAGGACTGCAAGGGACTGTTAGAGGAGCAAAGTTCTGATTTTGTGAGTACAGCCCTGACCTGCAGGAAAGGCCACGAGAGATGCTATGGCAGTGTCTGTCACAGGTCATCCTGCATCGGGAGGCAGGAGCTGTCAGCCTGCCACTAGAATATCCACACCCCTGTAACTCCAAGTACAACAGAAAGCCTTCAGCCAGTCCACAGCCTAACACCCAGTAATCACCAGGAAGGCAAGAGCAAATCCATGGGATTATTTTCCTTTTTCAAGGTAAGCAGGATAATGTACTCAGCTGGAGTTCAGCCCCGAGGCTGGCAAATCTGGGGATGAGCCACACCCAGCAATTAAGGAGAGCATCAAGAGTCAGAGGGGATCAGTCCATAGATCCCTAACGAACACAAAGTAACCCTCCAGCCCAGGGCTGCATCAATGGCTAAAAGAAAATGATTGGGAGGGAAAGATGCCATGTCTTGAACAGCAACTCCTGAACACCAGGCTTGTAACTGGAGGTCAATCAACCACACAGTGCCAAGGTTATGATAGCTTAGTATGGCTGATGGAGCTGGCTGGTGCTACAGTCTGGAGGGGCATGGCTTTAGGTTATGATCATTATGCATATTTTCCTCTTACAATTCACAGATAATGAAAATCTTAATTTTTTTACCTATTTGTTGAAGAAAGAACAGATCCATGTCCAGTTCAAATAGAAAGCACAGGGAGAACAACCGTTTCTGCTGACACTTTTGATGCCGTGTACATACTGGATGCCATTAGCAATTTTGGTCTGGATCATTCATAAACCATACAAAAACAAACCCCTTAACTCTAAATCCATCACGGTGAGATCCAAATGAACAGGTCAGTGCAAGGACTGCCCCATGGGGTTTGCAGTGCCTTGCTCAGGATCCTGCCTGGGAGCAGGCCAAGGGGGAGGTGATGAGAGGAAGGTGCAGTGTGGGCCCTTCTTGTATCCCCCAGGCATCAGCCATCCCCAGCCACACACCTTCTGTAGCAGCTAATAGACCACTGAAGGTATCTTACCTCTCTGAGAAATCCTTTGTCGCATCCTGTGGCAAGGAGTGTCTCAGCTTAACAACATGAGTGTGAAAAAACACCTCCTTCTACATTCAGCAGTGAGGAAGTCTGGCAGGAGCTGAAAGCACTGGATCCTCAAAGCCTTTTGCCAGCAAATGAGCATTCACCTACTGCAAGGAGCAGTCTCTGGTTCTCTGGTCAAAAGATGCAAACGGCTCACAGCAGTGCTGTGCAAAACCAGTCGTCCTGGGAGTGATGTACTGGATTCTCCCTCAGCCCTATGGAGTGCCTTTGTGGCCTTGAAACAGTTTGTCCTGCATAGTTTTTACTTCCTAAGATAAGGGGAAGGTAGCGTCACAGCATTTGGCATGACACTGGATGAATTTGTTGCCCACTGGCCTCATGCAGGAGGGCTCAGTGGTGTGGGAAAAGCCTGTCCTGGTAGAGCCCTGTCTGCGCTGCCAACCAGAACTGCTCCCTGGAGCAAATTATCCTCTGAATTGCACACAGGTTTGTCTCAGCAGAGGAGCTCCTGTCTCCAGAGGAGAGCCAACACCTGGGCACTAACATACAGATGGTTGAGGGACCCACACTAATAAACAAACAAGGGCACAAAAGTACTCAGGCAGCATAGACCCACCCAGACATGTCCATCATGACCCCTCAGAGGTCACTAGAACAAGAAGGGGCTGCCTGGGACAGCACTCATACATTTATAACAGCTCTGACTGCCAGGAGCTGGAGCTGTTTGTAGGCAATTGCACGTGAAACAGGCAGACAGGTGTCATCAATCCAGCAGAACCCAAAGCCAAATCATGCTGGTTAATACTTCTAATTCAAAGCACAAGTACCAGTTACAGCCTGGAAGTTAACTATGGCCCTTCAAAGCCAGTTCCTAAGGTAGGCTTTGGATGAAGCAGTTGCTATGTCCCTGCATTGCTGCTGTCCCTAGACAAGAAGTGTGCCTAATGGGGGAGAAGTGTAATCTCATTTGATATGAAATTATATTAGTGACAGCTTATTCCTGTGGCTGCTCAAAGGGCTGGGCAGGTCGGATGATGTTTTCATGGTACTTACTAACCTAAAAGTAAATAACTGAAGAAGAAGCAAACGTCACCGGGGTGTGGGGAACGGGGAGCAGGGAGGGAGCAGCAGCAAGAGCAGGAGCACGTGGAAACAAGGGTAGCCAGCACCACCAGCCTGGCACACAAACGAAAAGGCCTAGGAGAGAAAAGGGCGACTACCATCTGGAGCAGAGACCAAAAGAGGAAAAGGAAGAGCAGGCAACAGCAGGGCCTGTTTGGTTATCTCAGTGTGAAGGAGGAGATTTCCTGTAGGATCGTTGCTGCCTTTGGTGCCCTCAGCCCCTTCAAGCTCCTCTTGCAGCAGAGCAGGAGTGGGGCTGAGTCCCCATCAGCACCCACTGCCTCCACTACACCCCAGGCAAGTGCCCTGCTGCAAGCAGCACAGTCACACCACAGAGATGCCATTTTTATTCTGTTGCATTTCTTTATGTGAGGCTTTCACTGAATATAGAGTCAGCTCTTTATATTCAACTCCATAGAGCTCTAGCTCTATGCAGTTGAATATATACACCTTGATGAAGACCTTATAAACAGCTCTACAGCAGATCACTGCCAGTTTTCTGAAAGAAGAGCTCATCATTTGGTGCTTCATCACGTAGTGCCCACACTGATGGCAGGCAGAAGCGAGATGAGCAGAAAGCACTGGCACCTCCCACAGCAGAACACCTCTGGCCTCGCTAAATCTCAAACTCAGCAGTGTCTGTGCACTGGTGAGAGCTGGCACAGACATCCATGGGCAGCCAGGCTCCACTCCACCCCTGCAAGGCTGCCAGGAAGGCTGCTGGGGGTCTGAGCCAGCTCAGAGAGGATTCCCCCGATCGCTTTGCAGCTGGGAATGAACCGTAATGAAGATGCTCCCAGTGCAGAGCAGGAACTGCTGCTCTCAGGTCCCCAGACTGCCCCTTGCCTTGATCCTGCTGTCAGCACAGAGCACCTATACTGTCATTTAATAAAAGATCAATAATTAGCTATTCCTGCTTAAAAGTGATAATAAAATACACAATTTGTGTTTTATTACTTGCAGTTAGTAGTATCATAAAAATCAAATAACATAAACTAATGGTGTGAAGATTTTGGGAGCTGAAATTGCAGAGATACTGATCCACTTTGCACACTGAACTACTCCAAGGAGTGGGAGATAACACTTCTGTCTTCCAATGTCTATGGAAGCAGAAGGCCTCATGAACTGCCTTTGCCCCAGGCCATCCCATGTCTTGAAGCCAGAGCATGCTGACAGGGTACCTGGGATGCTGGGCTGCAGTTAGTGACGAAGCAGCAGGGTTTGCAGGGGATGGGTCACCTGCCTGTACATTTGGCTTTGTAGAGGTCTGAAATGAGCTGCTTTGCTGATGGGAGGTGGTGAGCATCTGAATCACAGCTAGGCCTGGTGTTCCTCAAGAGCAGGGGAATTCTCTCACCTTTTTTCCCAAACACAGACACCTCTGACTGCTTAATCACATGCAAATGTCAGAAAATGTCTTATTTTTCTCTGCTCAGAAAGGAGAGATTTGCTTTGTCCATGAGCAATGTTCCATCTTCTTCCATCACTGTCTCCATCTCCTCCTGCTCACTTCAGACTGGTGCTGTGGTCAATAGACCCCTTCTGCAGCATGACTTATTTTACTGCAAGACCAAAAAAATGACCCAGCAAACAAAAACTGGGTAGATTTCTTTTGGTTAATGCCTTAAACTGGTTCAAAGCAGGTCTGAGGACCACTAGAGCTGGTTCAGGCGAGCATCAGAGACCTGGTGTGGTTTCCACTTGACAAGCTGAACACACACTACATCTCCTGGTTTTCTCCCTGTTGCATGGTGTAGTGGAGGAAAAATCATTTTCCACCTCCAAGATTACATCCGTCCGAATGCCCCACTGTAAGACGGTGGCAGCGCAGCATGTTGGCCCGTGGCGAGGACGGCTCAGTGTCCGTGGTCACTTTGTGCCACCACAATGGAAGCTGCCGAATCCAGCTAGTGAGTAACACCTCTCTGAGCTTTGGAGGTGGCTCATCAGCTCACTGCTCTTCACCTTCACTCACAGCTGTAAAAGCTGGACTTTTTTTTTTTTTCCCCTGTGTCCCCATCAAGCTTACAAATCAAACGCTGAGGCGGTTGCTGCCCCTCTCATCAGGCACACAGAGGTCAGCCCCAGTCTTTGGTTCCCATTTGTAAAGCACGCTGAACATGTGTTATGGAAGCGATAAGCATAAAAGAAATTCTTTCTACAATGTTGGTTATTGGCATGCAATTTCAGGACAAAGAGATTTTTTTTTTTCCTCTCCATGTTATCACAGATATCAGAAGAGGAACAGACCAATTAGGACTATTCCCTGGGCCATTCCCTCAAGGGTTTTGTGCAGGGCAATGTATTACATGAAAGCAGCGCTGTTTGTACTCTAAATCATTTGTACCTGTGTTGAAATACTACTGAATTAATTCCTTATCCTGGCAACAGCCCCAAATGATCCATCGGGGATGGGAACGCATACAGAGGGACCCTGAGCATCTGGCTCCTGGTCCTTGCCGTGGCCTGATGTTTCTCTCCAGCCATCACACATCCTTGCTGGGGCATCACAGCAAAATGAGTTATTCAGATCAAATTCCTCCACCAGCATCCACTAAATACACCCTGGGGAATTATTCTGTGGCACTTACAGAGGGACACCACTGTTCTACTGTAACGTAAAGCCAAAATACCTTCAGAAAGTGGAATCCATCAAGGCAAAAAGAGATGAGAGTGCTCAGGCAGGTTAACAGGAACAACTGGTTTTACTCATCCCTAATAAATCAGCTGCATGTGACATTGTGCACCATTGGCAACTAGGTGCCCTTTGGGGTGTGCTGGATGCTGAGGGGTTTCAAACCAAGCAAACAACGCCAAAAGGAGCCCACTGGCATGCACTGGGCTATGACCAGGTCTCTAGTCTAGGAGGAGATGGGTTCAATGTGCTGCATCCTAAAGCAGAGCTTGGTCTGTGCGGGGCTCAGTGCGGCACTGAGCAGTTCCACGCAGGAGCCTTCTCTGCTCCACCATCAAAATAGCATCAGCTGCACCATGTGGTGAAGCAAGCTGAGCTTATCCTGGGCCAAGCAGAGCAGAAAGGCAGCTCTGACCTGAAGAGCATAAGAATGACATAAGGAACATATCTGCAGGGCACAGAAGGGCTGGATTAGGGTATTTATGGTTCTCCAAGGCTAATTGTGCAAGCAGAGCCAGCCAGGCAGAAAGAGCCTTTAAAGCACCGTGTAACCCCAAAAGGCCCAAAGCAATTAACAGCCGGATGGAGGGCACACAGTCGCCGTTCGGGGGGGAAAAGGAGATGGCCGCTTTGAAACAGAGGCACAGAGAAGCCAGCTCAGGCTGGGGGTGTCCCTCAGCACTGCTGGGCAGGTGGCTCAGCCCCTGCCGGGTGCCTGCAAAGACATGGTGTCAAGCAGGGGACAACAGTGGGCATCGCACCCCACGTACGCACCTCACCAGCGACAGAAACAGAGCCCGCCAGCTCCATCTACCATGCCCCTGCCTCATCTCTTCCCACAAGTAACTTGCTCCCAATTCGAGATGGTGCTGTAGGTCTCTGTCCTGCTCACCAGCAGCTGCCCCCTGCACCACCTCCAACTCAAGCATCCTCCAGCACGAAGGAAGTGTGCCTTCCACGGGGACTGGGCTCTTGCTGGGGTTTGTGCCGTGTTTTTAATTACAGGCTTTGATGTGAAATGCTCCTGCCTATCTACTGGAGCAGCATTTCACTCCCACCCCCTTCCAGCCTTTCTTGGAATCAGAAGCGAAACCACAACGGGGGAAATTTTTTGTTCCGTATCTTTACGGTGCTTCTTCCAGTAGCACATAAAACAAATTAGCCACTTAGGCCATTATTAGGCACTTATGGCCTTTTGATGTTTATGATTTATAACAGCAATTTGCACTTATGTAGCACATTTCAGCTGAGGCTAATACGGCGCTGATACCGCTTTGCATTTCAGTCGCGTCTTCCCTCTTTGGCTCTCGGAGAGTTTCCTAAGGCCACGCTGGGTCTAGCAGCAAGGAGCTCCTCTGGGGTGCCAGGAGTCCCGTGCTACTGGGTATCTCTCAACACCCTCCATACTGGCACCAGTGATCAGAGCCAGCACAGTGGACTGGGCACCACAGTCCTGTTAGAAGAATACACTGGAGAACGGGCTCTGCTGTCCACAAGAGATGGTTGTGGCTCTCTCATTGTCTGTTAGACACAGGAGAGTCTGACTGTCCATTAGCTGCTGGCTTTAGCTGCTCTCCCAACAGAAATAAAGTGTATTTTTGAATAGCAAGTTTATTTCTTCCTGGTCTTTCCTTGTTGCTCCTGACACGGGCTGGGCAGGGGGAACACCAGCCACATATCCCCATGGCACTGGGCTGTGTGAGCCAGAGTGGAGCCAGCAAGTCAAGGGGGACAAATCTGCCCCTTCATGTGGCACTTGTGATGTGTCCCTGGCGTTTGGGTCCTCAGCCGCAGGACAGCTCAACATGCAGGAGCCTCATTGTATCTGTGGGCTCTGTTAAGTCCACACTCACAAGAAATCAAGCTCTCCCAGCCTCTCCAAAGACAGAAACACAGCGTTTAGTAGAATACATTAGCGTTTCTTGGCTCTGGGCATAGTTTATATCATAGAGTAAGCTGAGAGAGACCCCCAAAACCCTATCACCTATGCAGCATTTCCTCTCCATTAATTTATAGTCTGTCTTAGGATCTTTTCTCCCTCTTTTTAGCAGCTTGATACAGCTTATTTTAGCTCAGAGAGGAGCCCCTGGAGTGAGTGTCCCCAGCTCAGGCTTGGGGATGTGGATCTGTGCTGTCTGCTCTGGGCTTGGCCACTTTACCCATGGGGGAATGATTTGTCAGGGCCTTGGTCCCCCCCAGTTGAGAGGTGAGTACATCCTTGCTTTTCTTCACAAGGGTGCCCTCACAGGTCTTGTAGCTTCTTTGCAGGATTTTAAGTATGAGGTTTTATCTGAAGGGCAAAGCCAGATGGGTTTTTGCTGTAGAGGATGAGAGATGGGAGGGCGGATTTGGGGTGGAGGGTGCTGGAGCTGAGGCCGTTTCTGCCGCTGTCCCCATATGAGTTGGGAGCTGCAAGTTCCTCCACAAACCATGGAGAAATGTCTCAAAAATTCTCCCCGACTCACAGCTGCCCCTCTGTTACCTCCTGTTCACCCACTTGGTTGCCCTCCCTCCTTGCACAATCATGGGGAGATACTCAGAGACAGCAGAAATAAAGATGCTCTGAGCCAGTTTGCCAGATTACAGGTCTGATGAAAACTGCTTATGATGCAAACTCATTATCTGTGAACATGGCCTATTTCTCGAGGATGTTTTAGAAAATTAAACATGCCGTTGACTCAAAAGTTTACCTTTATGCAAATCAAAATGTCAACATCTGGCAGGAGGACGCGTGGATTTTTTTTCAGCCTTCTATATTTTGTTTTTTCCCAGACACTCATCATCATACACATTCTAAGCACATCCTGAAGTAATTTTCCTAGCAAAGGCAAGTGTAGAAAGCTAAGTGTTAAATGCTCATTCAAAGCCACCAGGAATATCACTGTTTACTTGTTTTCCGGTCTGTAACAGATGCTGGCATTCAACATTCAGAGTGCCTCCGGAAAAAAAGTTAAAAAAAGAGAGAAAAAATAAAGATTGCCATGACAAGGTTAGCAAATGACAATTATTTGTCAGTAAATCTTTTTCTCTCCCTTCCCCACCCAGTAAAGCTGCTCCTTATGAATGAGCAACTGCCTCCTCCCCACGCACCGAGGCTGGTGCTCACACACGGAGCAGCCCCGCAGCCCAGGCGTGCTGGGCAACGCTCGCTTTGTTACCAAGTGCAGTTGTTGGAAAGTGGCCGATCCACTTCAACAGCCTTTGATGAGAGTTCAAATTTAGTGAGGAGGAAATCGGTAGAGGTTGGGGCTGTCTGGGGCAAATCCTCTGCTTGCTGGCAAAAGCACTCAAACAATAAAATTCTCGGGTCAGCATCACTCTGGTGAGTTGGAGACTGAAGGGCTATCTAGGAATATGTGTATTCACCCAAAGACACAGGCACGTCCACACTGAGGATCCACCACTAAACTCTACCAGTGAAGGCCCTTTTATCTGTTACCAGCACAACTTTCTGGTGGTTGATCCTGAGTGAGAACGACAGAGATGTCCCGACACATCCACACAGAGTCACACACAGAATCGTCACAGTTGGAAAAGATCTCTAAGATCACCATGTCCAACTGTCAACCCAAAATGGGTTGGCTTTCTCCTTTCACTTCCAGTCCTGTGCGATTCCCTCCTCCCACAGCAGCAGTGGTGTCCAAGGTTTTGTCCTCACCTGCATTTGCAGCCTGAGAATTTAAAATGCAAAACATTTGTGCCGCTTGCATGCCATAAAGCAGCTCTCGACCCTGGTATGGCTGATTTCCTCTTTCTTATGAATCACCACACAACTCACAGAATCACAGGACATTAGGGGTTGGAAGGGACCTCTGGAGATCATCAAGTCCAACCCTCCTGCTAGAATAGGATCACCCAGGGCAGGCCACACAGGAACAGATCCAGGTGGGTCTTGAAAGTCTCCAGGAAAGGAGATTCCACAACCTCTCTGGGCAGCCTGTTCCAGGCTCCGTCACTCTCACAGGAAAGACATTTTTCCTCATGTTGAGGTGGAACTTCCCGTGTTTCAGCTTGTGACCATTACCCCTTGTCTTACCACAAGGCACCACTGAAAAGAGACTGGCCCCTTCTACTTGACCCCCACCCTTCAGATATTTGTGAACGTTAATAAGATCCCCTCTCAGCCTTCTCTTCTCCAGGCTAAACAGCCTCAGGGCTCTCAGCCTTTCCTCATAAGGGAGATGTTCCACTTCTGCATCTGGATTTGTTCTTGGGACTGACCTGCCGTCGTCACTCCAAGCTCTCGGTGATGCTACAAGCAGCGAGCGCTTCCCACACGCTGTCCTGCAAATGTATTCACACCGCTGGGAAGCGCGCGAGGAAGCGGCTCTTCTGCGACGCCTGGCAACGTGCGATCAGCTCGAAGCACCCTGCGTGTAAATAAAAAGCCACGGACACGCACGTAACAAAATCTATTGCGTCTTCTGCTTTTTGGAGTCGAGTGCTGCACTGGGAAAGCGTTGCCTCTGCGTCAGGTTTTCTCTCTTGCAATCAGTTCATTGGGTCAACCAAGAAGCTTTAAAGAAAAGACTCAGGTTTTCCCAGGTTTTGCTGTCAGACATGGCCAAGCCTCCCCAGAGCTCTGACACAGGGTTTCTGAGCAAGCCTGGGAAAATCCAAACCCAGTGGTACCCAGCAGAGCCTGGGTGCTCCCTCATCCACTCAGCACATCCCTAGGGTTCCCATGGTGTGCTGGTCATACCCCTGCCACTGCTACTGGGGACAGGACAATGCCAGCCCTGACAGTGTCCCCCAAAGTGGATGCCTTAGTGCAGAGGTACTGTGGATCCCACAGAAGTGAAAACAACACCGCAAAGGCCCCGGGTTTATAGGCCGCTGTTTTGGTAGTGGAAAGTGTATTTTTTCCCCTCATGGCTAGAAATCTATAGGCTACATTCTTTTCACTGCCACATGGAAAATGCTTTTCTATGGAAAAAGGGGAGAGTGGAGCGAGTGAGCTGATGAGGGATATTACCCTTAAAAGAGGCTGGGAGACATAACACAGTCAGGAAGCCTTTGGGCTAGCTTCAGAATTGACTTTGTTTTTCCAGACACAAAAAGTGCTCTAAGTACTGGCTGACTGGCTTTGTTTGCTGGGAACACACTCGTCTTGTGAGGTGAAACGGAGCGGTTCCTTGGGGAGCAGAAAGCATTTTGATGTGCTGCAGCCTTGGCTGCGAGCACCCTTTGGTTAATCTGGTCTTCTCCAGACGTTGGATGTCAGCCCCCAGTGTCATGGCTTCCAGGGACTGGCCTGCACAGCCCCTGTGGCGACATCTACCAGGGCACTTTTTTGAGCTGGTTTAGACCAGAAGGCCACAGGACTGACCACACATCACCGTTGGCTTCCCCAAAGGTTCCTGTGGCTTTGCCAGGTTTGACAGTTTTTACTGATAGTGTTTCATCCTTCAGCCGCTTGCAGAAACCCCAGGTAAGAGCTGGGCTCAGTTGTGCTGGCAGCTTCCTAACCACACAACCAGAAATGGGCTGCCTGGGTCACTCGGGGCTTGGGCTGACACAGGAATATATTCCCTAGTTTGGAGATCACCATGAAGTCATTTCCCCAGCACTGGTGAAACATGGCTGAGGTCACCTTCCTCATCACCCCCAGCCTCTCTCTTCCCCAGGCACTAAGATTTGGATGAGACTGGTGAGATTTGGTGCCTCTTCCCCAAACCATTAGAGAGCAGTCCAGTGACAGGTTAAAATTTCTCTGCAACCACAAGAGCTGGGAGTGAGCTTTCCTCTACAGTAGTTGATAAAGTCAAGGAATAACATGACTGCAGGCACCAAACCTGTAAGAAAAAGTGTTAGAAGATGTCACAGGACAAATAAACTGCAAGAGAAGATGAGGCAGGAGCTGCGATAAGCAATATTTGAAGGAATTTCCTTCTCCCAGCAGCCTGCAAATCCCAGCACTGTGCTGATCCAGATGCTGGCTAATTTCCCCTGATGGATGATTTATGTCATGGTCAAAAGGCAAGCTCCAGACTAACCCACTGAACTCGCAGTCAGATTTCAAGCTATCTACCACAACAGCCTTGGCAGTGAAAGCTGACCCTGGGAGCCATGGACGAAGCCAAAAAACAATAATACCCATTGTCACAGAAATACATCACAGCACACAAAGCCTCGCTGTCAGATGCACCTTGGGCTGGCCACAGCCAGGAGCTAGAGCTGGCCCCATCACCACAGAGCTGCTGAAAATATTGCAAATCCAGATAGATGAGGAGGAGGATCAGCAGCCTGAGCCACAAGAGAGGGTATTGTGGAGCTGGCAAGGAGCGCGGGTGAGTGTGCCAGGCTCCTTTGTCACTCTGCTGCCCATCAGGGGAGGGACAGAAGTCGACAAAGGCTCATCAAGGAGAGAATAATCTCTCTATGCACAAGGTGAAGTTTGTGGTTGTGCTGGGCTAATGGGATTCAAATGCAACTTGTTGTACAAACACTCAAAATAGAAAGCCTTGCAGAGAGGGATTCTTGAAATACCTCCTTGGGGATGTCGTGGCCGTCTTGCTCCAAGGGGAGGTGGAAGGAGAGGGTGGCTGGAGAAGGGCAGGAAAAATAGAGAAGAAAGGAAGCATAAGGGAATTTTGCTGTGCAAGAACTGTATCCTAGAATGAAGTCTCTTGCAAAAGAAAGGCCGTTACCCTGTGAAGCGCAGCATTCTGTGTTGTGTCAGGGTTCAGAATGGAACCTGAAAAGTTTAACTGTCTTCTAGGAATCAGACTGGGACACAGCTGAGAAGAGCTTATGCTTATATTTGTTGTCTTTATGGCTTGGGTCTCCAAATCACACAGTGCAAGTGCTTTTCCACCCACGTATGCTAACGCTTTTAAACACAACCATAAACATGCAAATCCTGGGACTATCTTGGTCTCAAAAGGCCTGTGAGTCTCCTTCTCTGGAGAAATACCAAACCCGCCTGGACACGATGCTGGGCCCCCTGCTCTGGGTGACCCTGCTGGGCCAGTGGGGTGGCACCAGATGATCTCCAGAGGTTCCTTCCAACCCTCACCATGCTATGCTCTCTGTGATTCATTTGCTATTTAGTTTCAAGCAAGGAGAGACTCTGTGCCATGGAGCTTAGTACTGTTGGGTTCCCTCCTAGATTTATAATCCTTACTTTGCTTTACGCTCAGGATAAACGTGGTACTATTTACAGCCTCGTAGCAACCCTAGTGTTCAAGGCTTCCAGTTCAGCAAAGCACTTAAGCATATGCTTAGCATCAGGACTACCACATCAAGCGCACGCTTATGTTCCCTTGACTTAACGGAGATTAGCACGTGTGCTGATAACTGGAAAGATTCAAAAGAGATTTATGCAGTTGCCTGATTGTGAGCTTATGTCAACAGGCTCTGCAGAGCAGGAGACAGAACCGACCACGTGCTTCAAATTAAGCGTGTGCTCGAGTTACTTGCTGAAATCAAGGCCTTATTTTGTTATTACTGGGCAGCAAGAGACACCAAATCTTCAGACAAGATCCTCAAATAGCAGGAAACGAGCACCAAGCCCATCAGGAGGCTCAAGAGGAGTAGGTCAGGGTACTGGCTCCAGCCAGAAGATGCTGAATGCAAAAGCTTTGTGTGAAGCTCTGGTATTCAATATGTTTAAACCCTCTTGGAAAAACCTACTCTCTCTACAACTATGCTAGAAACTGATTCAAACCATCTTTTGCCCTTTCTGAAGCTAAAGTCTGGTTTACTTTGCATATACCTGTCTATAAGCTGTCTAACATCTTTGGTAATTAATACATGATAACTTCTAATAGGCTCATCCTGTAATAACTTGTACCACAGACATAAAATTCACACCTAAACATATTCAGATAGTGCCATAAAGACATCAGCCTTCTTGCCCGTGTTTGCCCCACAGGACAGTTAGCTGTGTGTACCAGCTTCTCTGAGACATTTGTGTGTGTGTGTGTTGTCTTTTTAGAATCATAGAATTGTCCTGGTTGGAAAAGACCTTTAAGACCATTAAGTCCAACCATTAACCCAGCACTGCCAAGTCACCATTAACCATGTCCCTCAGCACCACATCTCCACAGCTTTGAAACCCCTCCAGGGATGGGGACTCCAGCAGCTCCCTGGGCAGCTTGGGCCAGCCCTTAACAATTCTGGAGGGGAAGAAATGTTTCCCAATATCCAACCTAAACCTTCCCTGGTGTAACATGAGGCCATTTCCTCTTGCCCTGTCGCTTGTTATTTTGGAGAAGAGACTGATCCCACCTGGCTTCAGCCTCCTCTCAGGGAGCTGTTGAGAGCCAGGTCTCCCCTGAGCCTCCTTTTCTCCAGGATGAACAAGTCCAGGTCCCTCAGCCGCTCCTCACCAGACTTGTGCTCTAGACCCTTCCCCAGCTTCACTGCCCTTCTTTGGACACACGAAGAAGTGTGCAACATGGCTGGCTTCAAGTAGAGACACCAAATACCAGAGTACCACTTTCTCGCGTTCTGCACCATTTGATTTGGAAATAAGCTGTAACGTGAGCCATGAAACACGTGAAGCCAGGTGACACCTCACCTTCTCCTGGGGGGACTCTTTGAAGTTTAATAGAAGTGGAAGTTGGCAGCCTTTCCCTTGCGGAGCACGTTAATGCCACCTCACTACTCTGCCTGTCTACTTATTTTCATGATGTAAGAAACTAATGTGTGTGAGCATCCCCATCTCTCTGTCAAACTTAGTTGAAATTGGCCATCGGTTCTTGAGACAGATAGACAGACACAGCGCTGTGGTATCCCAAGGCCTGTTGGAATTGGTCTAATAAATAGGCAGAAGATGTTGCTGGTTGGTAATTCGGGTAGCAGATGGGCAGAAAGCAGACCTGGTTGGAGGAGCTGGGGCAGTTTGTCTTGCTGGAGCAGCAGCAGTACAAGCTGGGTAGTGCTGGTGGGAAGGAGTAGGGTCCTTGGGGCAAGCCTGGAGCTATCCCATGGGCAAGCTGGAAAGCTGTCTGGGAAGCCTAAAGCCCTGAGCTTGTCTGTGCAATAGATGATGAAGATAAAGGAAAAGCAAGAGGAACCTGCTGAGAGGCTCCTTTCTGTTGAGTTTGAAGCCTACAGCAGTTGCCGTAGGGAGAAGCTGGAGGCCTAGGAAGCTGTGGTGTGATCCTGCTGGGGATCTCCCATTCCAGGAGCACCACAGCCCTGTGCCTGCACTACTGCATCCAACGGCATGAAATTCAATGGTATCAACCAGAGCGATGCAGGAAATACAGCATCTTAGTCCACCAGAGACCAAATCAATCAGCTAATTACTTTGGACGAGGTTTACACTTAGGCTAGGTGGCCTGATGGTCACTGACATTCCCCCTTCAGCAGCCCATCTGCTGCCAGGCTCAGCGCTTCGGGTTTTCCTGTCAAACCTTCAGTTCAGACACTGAGGGGATCTGGAGGCCTGGGATGTTCGTTCTCTCACGTCACAGCCTGCGTGAGTTTGCTGCTTGCCTCTCTCTGCCTACCTCAGCAGGCTGGAGCAATCTCACTGAACCTGTTCTTATTGATTTAGAAAAGGGCTTTGATTCTGCCAACTGCAAACTCTCACTCACAAAACTATGACAACTTGGTATTAGCTGCAAATCAATGAACTTTTTAACTGCAGTCTAAGCAACAGAACTCACTTACTGCTAAACCCTGATAAGCCTGGTGCTGGGACAAGTCAAAGCTTTATCTTAACAGCCATGTGATCTTTTCCAGTTTGATAGTTCCATTTACTGTATTGATGAGGATTATAACCCATCTACAGTGAGATTTTACCCTCCCTGGAAGCACTTGTACAGCAGATGATATTGAAAAGGAAATTTTAAATTTTTTTTAAACTTTCTCTCTACACCAAGTATTCCCAGCACATTATTCTTATTCACCATTTCCTTTCCAACCCCCTCTGTGTGCCTTCCTAATCTCTGCTGTTCTGAGACCAAACAGAAACCGTGAGGAGATTTATGCAACGTGACAGAGCTGGGCTGGGTTGGCACCCACTGCATGAGTGAGGAGAGGACCATGGGCTATGGTTGTCTACCTGCCAACGCTGGCCTTGGGACACATGAGCTCTCTTTTCTCCTGGGGCTCCTTATCCACAGTTCCCATCAGCAGGTGGGAATAATTCATCAGGACCAGCATTGCAGGGTTTGGACAATGACAGGTAGATTGGCATCGTCAAGCTAAAAATCAGAAGTTTTTTTTCTGGAATCATCCATAACATAAACCCTCCTCTGTGAATTTTGCTTTTCACCCACATGTGGGTGCTGGGTCTGTCCCCCAATGAAAGACCCACTGGGCTCCTCCCACCTTGGCACTTTGTGGGTGGCACTTAGCCCCCAGCTCCCTGTGAAGGTGATAGGAATGAGACTCCTAAACACCTTTCCAGCGTGGCAGCTTCAGCTCAGCGACTCAGGAATTTGGGAGGCTGCCCCCAAATTAGAGGCTTGAGCTCTCAGATGCCACCTCAGCCAGCTGGGTGTCACCACAAGGCACCGAGGCTTTCAGCAAAGCCTGAAGACCGGAGGCACCCAAGCATCCCCACGCAGTCTCTGCAGATGCCAGGGAAGCTGGTAGAATAATGGGACCATTTATTCCCTCCAGGGAAAAATGTCAGAAAACACTGAAATGAGAAAAAAATTGCCTCTTTGTTCTGCAAATGGTCATCATTGTGAGAAAGTTTATACACCCTCTGGGAATTCATTTAGCATCATCAAAAAGAGGCTTTACAAGAATGAATTCTTATTTACCCACAGTAATTTTACCCAAATAATTTCTTTACTGGAAGAAAGGTGAAGTGGGGTTACCCACACTGACAGATGCTCTGTCACTGCTCTACAGCAGGAGAAAGATACCTTGCAGTGGAAACCTGTTCCTATTCAGAAGTGACTTAAACCCCCACAAAACACTGCAGGATCTCCCTTAGCCATGGGAACATACACACAAAGGTAAAGTTGTTCAATGGCGAGTTTCCACAGATTATTTTTTTCCCCCACCCTTCCCATGAAACAGCAGTTAGCATTATGTTGGTCAATATGGGACTTAACAACTTTAAAATCCACTGTCTGGCCATGACCAGGCTGTGGGCAGACCTCGGGGACAGTACGAAGCAGCCGTGTGTTTTTAGAAGCATGTATTATTTATAGGCTGTATTGTTGTTGCCGTCGCAGACCCCGCTGAGACCAGACCTTGCTGTGAACATATATTCACTGAAGAAATAAGCCCGGCCCCAAAAGCCTTACACTGAGCATCTCACACGCACATGCTCTAATGGAAAGCATTTCCTACTCCTGTGAAGTGTAGGTTACTGTTTATGTTAAAAAAAACCCCAAACAGTCCTTTTTCCTTTTTTGCTAGATTCATACCTTCAGTCTTATAAAAAAGTATTGCATTGAATTCAACCAAGTGGGAAAATAGATGTTATTTCAGCCTTCTGGGTTTTAAATTTTTTAATCTTTGAGGCTGAATTGAAGCCAAGAGTTTGAGAGTCAAACCACATCCCAAGTGCTTACAACAGAGCTTTTGGCACAACCAAAATCTATCCAGCCAGCCTTTAGGAATAACCCCACCCTGACAAACCTTCCTGCACCTCTCCGAGACATACTTCAGTCCCTCACCCACTCCCCCAGAAAGGCACCTTGAATGATCACACCATGGCACGTCGGGTGCCACGGCGAAGGCTGCGGGAAGGATACACTGGACCAGATGGGAGCGGGGCTCCCTCCTACACAAAGCCAAGTTCACAACTGGGCCTTAGACAGACATTAACAAAAAGTGACTTATTTTCCATGCTGAAATCAAATGCAAAGGGGAAGAAAAAAACCAACCCACCCCAGTCCTGAGTAATTTTGCAGCTTAGGAATATTTCACATACTTGTTTCACCATAATGTGAAGGCCAGATATAACTTTCTGATTAATGGGGACCATGGGGTGCAATAAATGCAGCTTTAAAGGAAATCCATTCCACAGCAAGCACAATCAGTCTTTCAAAACCCCACCCCCTGTATACACTGCATATTTTTTTGCCTACAAATTTAAGAAAACCTAAGAGAATTGGGGACCTAGCTCCCATTCAACGTCAGCAGGGTTTGGAAATTTGGTTCTTAGCAATGCCCCCATAAACCTCAGCCATCAGAGGCTTGCAGCAGCTCTGCAGGTCCTATGCCGTGGTTGTCCTCTCAGAGGAGCCAGCTTGGGCTCTTGTGTCAATGTATTCCCCGTGATACACATAAAACCTTTGCACTCATGTTTTTTTGGCCGTTCTTTTTTTAAACTATATGTTACAACCAGAAAAAAAGCTGAGGCGTGAGCTGGGGTCCCAGGAAGCACCACGTGAATGCTGCAGCTGGACAAAGCTCCCCAGGACACCTTCACCACTGTGGCCAAAGCAAACCAAAATTGGGAGGGGAAGCACTTCTGACAAGTGGGATCACTGCTCATGTTCGTGGTGTAGCTGATGGGAGATGTCTGGCTGTATGTGAGAGGAAGAGGAATCTTACAGTATAAGGGTTAAGAAATGCCAAAAGAGGGGTAGAATTCATGCATGGAAATTATTTGCTGAGAGTCGCATGCTCCAAATTGGACAGCTGAGCTGCTTGGATGAATTAATTAACACTCTCAAATTCACTCAGGTCTTGTGAGCTTTTCAGGTGAGTGCTGCATGTGTGGGGGAAACCAGACCATAGCACTGGCCACCAAAATACTGAATGCCCACAGCGCTGCCTGCACTGGGGAGTTATCCAACCACCTCATCAGTTTTTACATATTAATGCATTCATTTGTTCTTACTCCTTGGTAAAATGGGATGTTTTAGATAAGAACTAAAGAGATTAAAGAAATCAGAACATCTAACTTTAAATACTGCAATAGGAGCTGATGGTCTCTGAGTGCTTGGGCAGCAGCAAAGCTCCTGCAATAAGTCCCTGCTTGCCTTGGAAGAGGCATCTTGCATAAAATTGCTGCCTTTGAAGCCCCAGTTGCTGTTTTGACCACTAACTCTCTCCTCTCCGCAGCGTCAGAAGTGTCACTAGACAAACTTGTGTTAAACAACAAAACCAAAGCACTCATTTAGGGCCTCCTTGCAGAAGTGTCATTCCTACTCAGCCAGTGTGGCCCCAGCTTACTGTACAAAACCCCTCAAGACTGGACACAGTCTGACCATTTTGAGCCTTTCAGCCATTGACATGCTGGAGAAGCAGTTGCTCTTTAGTGAGATGAATTCACTCCATGCTGCCTTCTGACACACATGAGCGCTGGAGTCATCTTTAAAACCGGTAGCATATGCAGGAGATGCCTCACAGCATCCTGGTACCCTGTGTCAGCTGGGGGTGGTCTGTCTTCCTTTGGGCTGGAGAACAGTGATTTGGCTTCAGTTTTTCTATAGTGAACTGGCACTTACTAAAACATGGTTCCACGCTGTATAATTTCTATGGCTTTTATTAATGCAGACAGTATAGGCTCCATAAAGAAGAAAAATTACCAGTGGAAGATAAAACTAAAATAGTAGTTGCATTACAATCACATTCTAGTGCTGCAATAAATTGCATGAAGCCAATAAAGCAAAACTAACTGAAGATATTTGACACAAACCAAAAATGAAATGAGAGTCATTACGCAGTCTGCTACAGGGACCTGCCTTGATGTAGTTAAAGCAATAAACTACCTGGGAGTAATCTTTACTTATTTTAAATTGCGTATTCCAATTGCAAAGCTGTTTCTGGCATTTCTGCCACACTTACTTTACTCTGCTCAGAAAAAGAATTACATGTCTGGATAAGTCATGTCCTATTAAATGCGCATCATATCTGCAGCACTCATAAGTCACTTGAGTCATAATATTGTTTATTCTAACATTAGTCACTGTTTTCTGTCATAAATTAGCTATTCTCCAGAAGAGTGGAAACGAGATTGAGCCAAGGTTGCAATTATTTCACACATCCATGTTGGCACACGGAATAGATTAAGTGGCTATCTCTACAGAGGAATTATCATCATCGGGCCATGGGTCAATTATAACAAATGTATTCATGCCGTTAGCCCCCAGGTATCTTCAATAATAAGAGTTTGCATTCCTTTCCCTCCCTAATTATTCTCCTCCATGGGCTGGCTGACCCACACATGTGTCGGAAGAAGCAGAGGCGCTGCCTTTTGCAATATTCAAGGTTAAACCCTCCCAGTCATCATTTCCTGCCATTTCCCTTGAATCCTCCCTACCCACAGGATATTTGCATGCAAATCAACAGTGGCACGGTGAGGTTTTTCCATGCAACCGGTCCTGCTGCTAATTAATTGTCTGTTATTCTGCCTTTCTGTGCAGAGGTAGCAGCCCTCGCCCCCCTGCCGAGAGAGAGGGAGGGGATTCGATTCCTCTGCCTTTCAGTCATCCCGGTTTTAATTTGGCTGCATGTGCTGGTGTTGGTATTTCCCGGCCTTTGTGTGGCTTGGAGCATGCCCAGGCCTGGCCCCACCATCAGCTCCCCATCCCGACTCTGAACCTGCACCGAGCGTGCCAGGCAATAACCCACTAGTAGCCAGGCTGTGGGTCGGGTCCCAGAAGGACATGCTGATGTGGCAGGGAGACGGGGCATTTTTTGGTTGGGATGCATTAAGTCTTATTTATATACAAACCCCTTTTAGTTAAAATGGAGTGTTTTGCCCCAAAGGGAGCAGGCCATTATAGCAATGAATGGTGCTTTATAAGACAGCGTATTCCCTTAGGGAAGAGGCAATCAGTTGCCCCAGCTGAAGGCACATTCATACTTGAATTAAAAACCTTCAGTCGCTATTTTTTTTCAAATTGCCTCTCACACAGAGCTAGATGCATTGCTAAAAAAAAAAAAAAAAAAAAAAGAAAAAAAA
>WUAM01000107.1:10909894-10939233 GCA_024336885.1 Actenoides hombroni
AGAAAAGAAAAAAAGGAAAGAAAAACAAACAGCTGACTTGCACATCAGTTTGTTCCCTTAATCACACACGTATCCCCCCGGGAATTGGCACTCATGGAAGACTACAGTTAGTACAGTTGCACAGTTCTGCTTCATTGAGGCTTCAGGTGCAGCTCACCCAAGTGGGACCAACAGTGCAGAGCGAAAGGCTGGGCTGCCCCTACCCCATCAGCTCCCCTCTGCCAGGCTCAGGTAGAAATGCTCTCGCTCACTAGCAACGTGACAACTTCCCTGCTTACAATGTTTGCCTTTCCCTCTTCTGAAGGAGCAGGATGAGCTCAGGAACGGCAGGAGGATGGAGATGTCCTCATCTGTGCCCTGGTGAGGCACCGCCACTTGCTGTCCTCCCTGGAAAGTGAGTGACTGTGGTGTGTGTGGCAATGAAAACAGGGGTATAACTGGCACCAGGAGAGGCAAAGCTGAGACATCAGTACTCGTACAGGAGCTGCCTCTGCCCCTGTGCTGCCCATGGCTCTGAGAGATGAGAGCTGGCCCAGTGTTAGGTGAAACACCTTTTCCCGAGGGGAGTGAGAGGACTCAGCCTCCTTTGTCATTAAAACTTCCCCTGCACTCACTGCAGAGGGTGTCTGCCACTGCCTCAGCCCCCGGCCATGTGCCAGCAAGCAGCAGATATTCTGCCTACCTAAGCTCCTGCTATTGCCTTCGAGGGCTGGACAATTTACCTTCTGCTGTGCTCTGCTCTGGGCTATTTTTGCTCCATCCTCCCCCAGGCTGCCTTGCTAAGGGGAAGATGAGGAAGTGGCCGTTGCCTGTCCCATTCTCTCCTGCCTTCAGCACAATGAGGAGGACCAAAAGTCTGTATAATATCCATCTTTGGACACCGACTGACAGCAAGCATCTAAGAGAGACTAAATCCAGGGCAAGCCCATATGGATGGATTCCCTGCAAAGTCTCTCCACATCTGGTGATCCACAGCTTCACACCTCCAGAGACACAGATAATGCCATCACATTTAACAGCCGTCGACAGATTTTTGTCCCACAGGTTCAAAACATAATTGGATAAAGCTGTGTCAATATTTTGTACCCAAGGTGATGCGTGACAGCCGCTTCAGCTTAGCAACGCTCGAGGCGAAGCAGTAGCTCCTTCAGCGGGGTTTTGGCCCTGCCTCAGTTGGTGACTCCATGCCCACACCTCGGAAAAGATGACCGAGTGCAGGGACTGGCCCCTGTGCAACATGTTAAAGATGATTTCTTTTAGACTTTTAAAATTAAAACAGCTCTCAGGCCCTGAAGGAACACTGTCTCAGTAAGATGTGTGAAGTAGCATTACTGAAGTAACATGTCCCAGGCCAGCACCTTGAACCTTACCCACTTTCCCATGTAGCTTCTACTGCCTGTGCTTCCCAGACTTGGACTCAGTGCTCACTGCCTCCTCTTCCTTACCCCATTATAGTTAAAATAAAAAGTTAAAAAGTCTTCTGCACCTAGTAAATATCTTCTCTAGTACCTTATAGAATGGAATTTATAGTCATTCCTATGCTGTTTTGTTAGGCTTAGAGGGAATTTAGAGCTACTCTGGTTTCCGCTGAAGCTAGTGGCAGTACATGAACCAGCCAGCTTCTCCATTTCTCTGGAAAGCCCCTGTGCAGAACTGGGCAAGACGCCTCACAAGTTAATGAGAACAAAAAAAACCCCAAACCAAACAAACAAAAAAAAAACCCAAACAAAACAAACAAAAAACAACCAAAAAAAATAGAGACAGAGAAGAAACCAGAAACCCAAATAAAATTTACTAAGAGAAAACTATCAATTTCACAGCTAGTCCAGCTGCTTCTTGATGGCTTTGCTGATTTACATGTGATTTCCATATTAACATAGGTATACACACACATTGCCAGGGGGAATGGAGGTTTTTCAGGATGGAAGGTGCCACATTTACACAATATTTCCAAACTTTCTGAACACGGGATTGCTGTTTAAAGGCTGGGGCTTGTTTTGCCTGGCCAGCCCCAACCCAATGCCAGGCTATAGATCTGCACTTAGACTTGTTGGAGGCTAAAGCCCTTTCAGCTCCTGGTCAAGCAGTGACTGCTTATTTTAAGAAACCATTTGCAAACACACAGCTATCCACCCTGCCTGAAGCTGTCCTGAAAAGGTGGATAAGTGCAGCGTGTGCACTGCCCGACCTGCCAGGACAGCCAATGCCCCTCTCTGCAGCAGCTCATCGTGGCAATAGCGGCTGCTCTCCCTGGGAGCGAGCGGGGACTGAGTTTTTGCTTGCTGTTTGCAGAGTAAATAAGAACCAGAAATGTGCAATTCCACTTCAGCGTGGAATCAAGAGGTCTCATCTTGAGACCAAAGCATTCACAGTGCCGAGCACGGATGCCCTCCTATTCACCTTTAAAGTCTGCATCCTCTCTGTGCTTCCCACGCATCCTTTGCCTTCACCTCCAGGATGTCTGTCTCGCCTTTGAAATATCACTGCTCTCCTACTGTTAAGTATGTGGAAGGATGAATCTTTTATCTCCCTTTTCTATTAGGGAGGTTGATTCTGGGTTCATTGGTTAGGTTTAAGATGTTACAAAAGCATCTGCCCAGTGGGATTTAAAGATGACAACCCTCCAGTGTTATTTCAATACAGGTAACGGCAAGGAGATCCCCCTGCTTTCTTTACACCCTGTTAGGAGAAAAAGCCTGTCAGGAATAAGGATGTAGAGATAAGCAGAGATTAGAGATTCAAGCTCAAGGCAGCTTGCTCACACGGAGAGCCTGGGAAGCAGCACAGCTGAGCCCAGCTTTGCTGCTGTGGGCAGCCCTTGCACAAGCGATGCCCCAGATGGGCTGCAGTTGCACCTCCTGGCTTTGGGGGATGTTCCTCTCTAAAGAGAAGGATCCATACAGCCCCCCAGATTGAGCCCTAGCTGCAAATCCTGGCCTGAGCTCAATAACACCACAGGATAAACCGTTTCTACTCCTCATGGAGACAGGTCCACCAGAGCCAGGCATGGTTTGGGCTGCAGGCTGCTGTCAGGGGGAAGCTGCTTTAAACCATTCCATAGTCCTTTCTGAAATGGTTCCCGCTAGAAAAACATGAGTTTGGATTGAACTGAAATCGCTCAAAGAAAATTGGAGAGCTTTCAATGGCATTTCACATATATAAAAAAGGACTTATGACAAAATCAATGAGTTTTGAAAAACGTTGATGTTGTTTCCAATGCACGCTATTGTTTTACAATTGACTTGCTTGTAAATTTTCCACTTTAGCCATATTGCCTGGCATAACCCGAGACCTTTGCTCATGGTCTGAAGCACCACGCTGACTAACGCTGCCCACACTCCCTCCTGAATGCCTGCCCGCACGCAAGAGCCGAGAGCATCTCCCGCTTCATTTTCCTTCGCTTTGTTTGTCAGATACTGAGGAGAGCTCCAACTTCATAGAAAGTTGAAGTCATCTACGTTTCTGGATCAAAACATCCCCCTTTTTTGTTGTAATGAAGCAATTTGACACTTTCAGTAATACAAACATTCCCAACGCTAATTAGAGGGGCAGCTGTTTTCAATATCTTCAGAAAGTTGTTCCAGATTAGTACAAGAATATGGCCAAAAAGTACAAGACACCAGAGGGTGGGGATATTCCCCTCCCAGCAAGGCTCTTCTATCTGCTCTGATTCCCCATCACCCCACTCCATACTGACAGAGGAGCTACAAAAAAGCCCTTTTTTTTTTTTTATGGTTCCCACAGCCCGCAGCAAGGCCATGGGGGAATGCTGGTGGAAGCCAATCACCAGTATTTAACTGGTGGGTTCCTTCAGCCTCTGCAGATGATGTGCCAGCTGAAGTCAGCGTTGCTTCTCCCACCCTGGAGGTGCCCAGCTGGGATCCAGGAGGAAAAGCAGCAGATCCAGTAACAGGAAGGTGAAATTTGCTGCCTTTGTGCCATGAAGGGCTGGAACCACTTGGGATTTGCCCAAGAGCTCACCCTCAGCTGTGTCCCTGCTGTGCTGGAGCGGGGTTTTGGTTTCAGGTCAGTGCTCTTGTCACTGTCACACACCAGGGCTGGGAGAAGAAGCTGAGCTCAGCCTCAGGGTAGGATGGAGCAAGGGAGACTTAAGGGAGCAATTTCTGCCAAGCCATAGAGCTATAAACACAAAACTTGAGAGACAGGTTCTGACACCACTTTTCCACGAGCTGGTCAGGATGATGATCAGCAAGCTTCAATCCTATCCCGTGCCTCAGTTTCCTCATGGAAATCAGGGTGACAATAGCAGTTTTGGGAAGCCCTCCAAGGGCTGCTCTTTCAAGGAGCTTGGTGGGGCCGTGTTTGGGTTGTGTTCATCTTGCAGAGGCTGGGGAGAGGAGCAAAGCTCCAGCCTGACCCTGCAGTACGCTGCACGCTGTACCTGACAGCGGGTCCAAAAAGGGCTGGATCCAAGCGGCAGGCGATGGGGGGGCTCTTGCTTGCAACTGCCTCTCTGCTGAGGCAAAAAAAAAAAAAAGTGATTTATTCATTTTGTCTCCTGAACAAGTATTAAGATGAATATCAAAACATAATTGTCTCAACAATCTTTAGGCTTTTACTTATCAGTGGATGATAAAGCTTTATGAAGATATGTTCATTTGTCTGCAGATCTCTGTAATCCTATTAAGTATAGAGTGATAACTGCTAAACTATATATACACACCCCCATGTGCACATTTGTTGAGGAAAGTATTTAACACATACACACTCTCTCAGTAAAATTTACTGCTGCACAGAGAGGGTAAGTGCCTCAGTATGGAGAACTGAAACACAACCCACCTCGATTAGCACCAGATCACTAAGGGTCAGAGGCCCCTCCTAGCACAACATCAGGAACATTGCTGGGGCTAAGCCAGGCAGCAAATAAAACTGCCCCTTGTATTTTATTCTGAATTTCCTTCAGAGCAGAGGGAATTTTCCTGGCTCTGCACTTCATGCCTAGAAACTGTGGGACCAGGCTGGGGCAGAGCCAGCTTCACCTGATGCTTAAACCCACCACTGGTCCCTGCATCAGCACCACCCACGGGCTTCACTCATCTGCATCACCCTGGGACAAATGCACAGGGAACAGGAGGTTTCATCTCTCTTCCAGGCCATATCTAGATCAGAAAGCTCATCTGTGAAGACATCACAGAGATTTTCACCTACAAAACCCCCCATGTCCTGGGCTTCAATGGCAAAGGAAGAGGAAAGTTTGCGCTTCGACCCAAAACCCGGTAACTGCTCTGTCTGGCTTTTGCTTTTTTCCCAAAAGCCGAACTTTCGCAGCAGATGCCCAGGTATGGAAATCTCGTGCAGAACAGCCCGACACCGTTTCTGCTCAGTGCACGGCCCGGTGACGCGAGCTGCTGCCCACGGGGCCACGGCCCCTCTGTAATTCAGTCTCCACGCTGGCTCGCTCCGGGGTCTCTGAGCAATGACCGTGGCCGTGCCCCCGCCAAGGCTGCGGGGCTTTCTGACGTGCCCGGGAGCTGACACGCCACTGCCTTGCCTTCCCCCTCTGACCTCGCTGCGCGCTGGAAACAACCCCCAGCCGAAGGAGCCCTTTCCACACCGTGCGTCTCCATCCTGAGAATTTATGTGGCATCAAGCCATTGCTCACCAACGCGTGTGCTCCACTTCATCTCCCTGCCCTGCCCTCCCGGGGAGGTACAGCCACTACAGCCACGCCAGTATTCCTATTTACAGCTGGTTCTCTCCCCTGCCCCTGCTTTGTGTTTATCCCGGAGCACTTTCACACAGTGCAGGCACACAGCATTCCTGTAGTACCTGCCACAGACCTTTTTCCGTAAATCATCTCCTGAAATTACCGTGAATTTAGTCTCACAGTAGTTCCAGATACCTAGTTTTAAACATATGATTTTCAAACAAAGCATTTATAGCCAACGAGCCAGAAATAAGGACTTGCATCCTTTGTCTCTCCCTCCAAAGCCTTGGCAGTTACTGGCTGAAGGAGCTGCACAAGCCTTACAAGACCAAGCCAGCACACGTCCCACTTGTGTAACATTTCCCTTCATTTCCAGACTTGAACCCTGACTTCAGCTAGGCACTGCTTTCTATGGCTTTCTATTTTTAACTCTTCTCTGCCCCACATGTACATAAATATCTGCTCTATCGTGCCCCAAGGGCAGCTGAAACTTGCCAGCACCTTGGGGCCAGGACCATCAGTAGCAGAGGGTGTGGGGCATTCCGGATTTTGGGTATTGGTGAGCTCAGAGCAGCTCACGGGTTTCGTTGGTGCTCAGCATCACTGGTAAACCTGGTTGCTGCAATGCTTTTACTGCCTACCATTAAAAAAAAAAAAGCAGCCTTCTCCCGGCTGTAATGTGGAGAGGGTGCCTGGGCTATATTTCCTTCTTAATTGCAGGCTGAGAGGTACAAAGTTACACTGAATGGAAATGTAATGCGCCGAGATTGGAGTGGATGGGGCTGTCAGGAGGCTGCTGGGAGAGCTTTCGTTCCCCGTTAGGGTAGCAGGCAGAGAAGCAGAAGCTTCTCCCACACTTGTTAAGCACAGAGCTGAAATGCCAAGAAGTGATGGAGGAATATAAAGAAAATAACCCAGGAAGTAGCATTAGAAATATTGATAACTCAGGCAAATCACTCCTATGGCCCTTCTTTGATTACATTATCTGTTCAGCCTTCCTTACAAAGCACTGCTATCACACAAGCATAATAAAACAAGAATATATAAATGGAAGGAATTAAGAGTCATCCTATTGGGACCAATTTAATCATTGCTTCATTTAAAAGGAGAACATGGCTCCCTTATCTAATGTACATAAAATTGCTCTTTATTCCCCAGGTTTACATCTAGATGAAAGATCTATATAAATACGGATCTCCTTTCCCCCATTCTGCAGCGAGAAGAGCCACCTTGCATCACATCTCTGCTCTACACACTTGAAGTAGAGTCTCCCTCCTGCCCTATGTTCTTAAGGCGAATGGAAGGAACAAGGCTATGGCAGCATCCTTTGGAGGCTACGAGTTTTGGCAGCTGATGTTTGAAGCAAAAAAACCCAAAACAGTGAGAGTGGTCACAGGGAGTTCTCACTCAGAGGCATCTGGTGTTGAAGGGAATAGTTTGGCTAGTCTGCAGCCTGCAACTGAGACCCAGCCGACGCATGCCCTCCCAAGAGCCCTCCGCTCCCATCCATCTTTGCTAGTTTTTCTTTCAGAGGGAGACCGCAGAGTTTTCAGTGTGGTGCAAGTCAGGCAGGAAAGCATAAAAATCTGTGAACTGTCATGATCAGACCACTCACAGTGAAGTGGAAACACCAAGTTTTACTGTGAAGTTACCAAAAGCAAAGACTTGCCCATGCCAGGATGGGGACCCTGCTGAGCTGCCATGGAGGTGAGAGCAGCCTCGGACCTCTCTCCTGGGAAAGGGCAAACCACGATCCCAAGAGTATTGGGAGAAGGTTTAGAGCAACCACCAAAAGCCATTTCAGTCTTCACAGGTTGAAGTTTTTAAGTTAAACCCCAAAGTTCTCCCCAGGAAACGGATGTTCCCACACATATAAACTGAAGTTGAAATGTTGATCTCAGTCAAGTGCAGCGTCCCTGCCAAAATTTTCACTGATCTTGTTACCAGTACTGAATAGGACCCCAAGTCACTGCGAGTTCACATCCTCACCCCTATGAAATCATGTCCTTTTCCATAGGACACGTTCAGAAATGTGCACATATTTCCTCTTTTCCTCACCGCCGAGCTCTGAAAAAATAAAAGAGGTATTTGTGAATCAGTCATTTCTTTCTAATATGCTGAAAGCATCAGAGGACTCTCTGCTCTTTCCAACCTACTATCATAAGTGCAATTTCAAAGTGTTTCTCTCTCCTAATATCCAGTGGCTTTTTAAAAAGCAACTAACAGCAGTGCTGGAATGGCTAATGCCTAATTAGCTAATGGATAATGATGCTCCTGTGAATGAGGCTGACATTTCACTCTATAATTATCATCTAGCCTGATATCATGTCCTACAGTGGGCAGTTGTAGGTGCCTTGGGACACGGCTAAGGAATGGGCGGGCCCATAGCAACACTCCCACACTGCCCTCCGAGCCACCAAGACGAGCCGGGTGCCCCAGCATAGCCGCGTCCACGGCCGCTGTACCCGACCAGAGTGACGCGGAAAGTCAACCATGGTTTCTGCACGTCTGGCTTTCCCCAGACATGTCCTCATTTTCCACTCGCAAGTTTATATGTCTGCATTGAAAAAGAGGAATTTAGTCATTTTGCTGGGAATTCCAGCTGCCCAGCAGCCTTTGAACAGGTCCACGGGTCCGCGTCTCCATTCAGGAGGCAGTGGAGGAGATAAAGAAACCACCTTACTGACACTCATGAAGCCTCAAGGAGCAACCACTTGGTGTAATCCCCTGAGGCTCAAGGCTCATATGATGTATTAGCCCTGAAAAAGGAAAACTCATCTCTTTGAGAAGATACGGGGCCCAGCAAATGGTTAGGAAAGCTCTGTTCATACCACCAGGGCAGACCACTGTGTCTTTTTTCTTTTACTATGGTAAATAATGGGAGCAACTCAGTTTTGTTCCTTTGGCCATCAGAGAGCAAACAGCAATCCATAAGCTTCAGGGGGTTTAATTCTAGCCTGCTGAAGTGTAGAAATCAACCCCTATGGAGTCACTGCTTTGGCTTTCCCCAGCCACCACCCTACCCACGATGCCAGGACACCCTCTCCAAAGATAAGCCTTCAACCTTAGGGTGCACTTCAAAATCTACATTGCCAACAACAACTCTTAAGGAAAAAAAAAAAAAAAGTCAAGGATCTGTAAGAGGAAAAAAAAAAAAAAAATCACCACTAGAAACTGTCACCTGGTTTTCTGGAATGTTAGGGATCCCAGGCTCATGCCCCCACAGCATGGGCCAGCTTTCAGGGAGCTGAGCCTGCACCTGGGCTCCCTCACATAGACGTGGCACTGGAAGATCCCTGGGCAGTCAGATAGTGTTTTCATCCTATAAATCTCAAAAGCTATAGTTTTATGCACTGCAAGTTTGATTTTTTTCAGACATGTCAGTGCTCCCAGCTAAAGAAACTTTCTGGAGCTGAGCATTTCCTACGGCAGAAAAAGAGACACTTAGAAGCTGTGACACCAAAACAGAGATGCTCATGTGCTGGGATGACCTGCTCCAGCTTTTCCTTCAACAATCCCCTACAATAAGACAAGACACACACCCTGCACACATTTGCTTTTTCGTTTTCATGTTTCTTCAGAAGGTGGGTTGATGTGCAAGGGCTGGCAAAGGCTGGCCAGCGGCTGTACATGAAAACAGGAGATCGTGCAATACAGCACTTGATTGGCAGGTTAAAATAATAATAGCAATAAAAAAAAATCCCACTATTAATAAGCAGAAGGAGCACATGGAGCCCTGGGAGACACATTAGCTGTTTGAACAGGCAGATATTTCTGTCCCTCCCTCCCCGTGTAATCAACATGTATTTATTTCTTTATTTAGCTCAACGCTCACCCTTTCAGGAGAAGATGAAAGTGTCAAGATGACCCTCTCCTTATCACGCCCCACACAAGGGAAAGCTTTGAAGATATAATATGCAGAAACACTAAGGTCTCTGGTGACTTCTCCAGATTTAATTAGCCCGACCTTCTGCGCAGATCCTGCCTCCCCCTCCAGACAGACCTTCTCCCCCTCTCCCCAGCCACAGACAAGCTTCTGGACTCAACAGCAAAAGAGCAGCTGCTCAAGCCCTCCGTTTAATTCGGAGCTTGGCTCTCCAAGATGAGCTAAAAAAAAAAAAATAAAATAAATGCCACCCCAAAGATGGAGCTGCTTTTAGCATTATACACGAGCTGCAACTGCCAAGAAAAGTTTATCTTGGAGCCAATGTGAGCTCTGTTGCTCCAAGTTAAATATTTCCATTTAAAAAGTAGAATGAACTATACTGTGGGACTTCCAATTGCTTCCTGAAATATTAAGAAGGAATATCTTTAAACATTAATATTTTGTTATAGTGCTGAAGCCTTTCTAAGGGAGGGTTATTTTTTTAGAGCTGTGTATTTTTCTCTGCATAATTGGAGCCTCTGCTGTTAGCCTATACCCTTCATTCCCAAAAGTCACTGCAAAACAGTAACCCTCCTTCCAAAGTAATCAATAAACCCCCTTCATTTCTGTCTTTGCTGTTATTCTTGCTGGTAGGAGGCACACTCAGAGGACACCCGCGTTTAACCCTTTGTGGTAAGTGCACCATGGTGCACAGTGTCCTCAATGAGGCCAGGAGCTGAGGGCTGCTGAAAACCAGAGCCACATCCCACTGCTCATTTTGGTGCATCCCCATCCACTGATGCCTCCGTTGTGCCAGGATGGGCATGGACATGCTCCTGCTGCCCATCCCAGATGGACCGGCAATGAAAGCTTCCAGGCAGCCTGGCCCTCGACATCCCCTGGTGCTGGCAGAGCAGGGCTGTGCTGGACAAGGCACCAACCTCCCTGGGCACGGCCTCCCAGCCCCAGCAGCTCCTCTCTCAGCAGTACAAGTGCATTAGGATGGGGGTAGGACAACTCCCACATCTCCTGCCCCAAGCTTTGCTCCACCACTGGCCCATCCATCCTCCCTGAGGCCAGGGAAGCAGCTATTGAAAGGGCAGAGCAGGAGAGCAGATTTAATGCTGCTTTCCTGGTAGAGAAAGTAAAAAAAAAGAAAAAAAAAAAAGAAAAAAAAAAGGGGGAGGAAAATTATGTTGCTTCCAGGCCATTTACATGTTCATTTCTCAAGAGAATGTGACACTTTATCCTTTTTCTCAAATTAACTTCTGTGTCACACGCGGAATAAAAAGACACGATAGACGGGAACTGAAACATGGTGAAATAAAAGACTGCGAGCCTGCATGCACCGAGCATATGTTTGTGATCTATAGGAGCCGGGGGAGGGACAGGGAGTGGAGCCCTGCTATGTCAACCATTGTTCAGCAGCTTGGTATGTTGGCTTAATCTTACAAGGTCTCCCAGAGGTCCTTTTTTCCAGATATTTTTTTCTCACCCCCCTTCAGAGCAAACAAAGTGCTTTCCTGAGCAGGAAGTTTGAGCCGCTTAACTGTTCATGTGCTAGTGGGGAATCCCCCCAAGGATGAAGGGCAGGTCCTCAGCTGGGATGGGCAACTTGGGGATGTCAAAGCCAGCGGGGCAGCCCCAGCACATGTGGCTGGAGGTACAAGCTTGTCCTCACCCACATGATCAGCATGGGTTTGCACCAGAGATGGATGGAGTAGCTATGCAACACGTAGCAGAAAGACACTGAAAAAGTATTACAGACGAGGGTTTTTTCAGAATGCTCTAAGCAGGCTGACATTGTGTGACACTCCACCAACATCACAGCTGAACTTAAGCTCCAATTCCACACCAACAGCATCCACAGTCCCCGCCAAGCCCTAGGACTCATCAGTTCTGCTGCCCTTGGCCAACTACATGCCCTTACCAGACCTTTTAGAAGGGCTCCTTTATCTGATGGGACACCCTGGTCCCAAATCTGCTAAAGTGTAACTGCAAAGTGAACCAAGTCCTGCACAACTGACCTGCAGTTCCAGTGTCACTGCAGTAGGGCAGCCAAACTCCAGCCTGGGTGGTGGAGGCACAGGCTGGAGCACAAGATGGTCAGAGAGGAAAAAAAACCCAAACCAAACCAACAAAAAAACCCTCTCAAAACCCTCTCCTGAACCCAGAGTGCCTGGCTTAACAAGGATATATTTGGTGTTAATTAGTTGCACAACTTTTGCCTTCCTGATTTTCATCTCTTTGCTTTGGTTTACAGTTTTAAGTGACTTAAATCTGGTTTTGCAGTGACCAGAGTTCCTGTAATTCTTAGGCACATGGTGAAGCAGTGGTACCAGCATCCCCAAAGAAGTGGTATGTGAGGGCAATGCTCCCTGGCATGCTGCTCTTCAAGGCCATTTGTTCAAGCACTTTTGACGCCTGACCAAATTTCCTTTCACTCACACATATTAACCTAGCAGGTGTTTGAAAAGCTTAGTTTCAAGTTCACATTGAGAAAACACCACAAAGCTGAATGTTTGGGTTTTTTTCCTGGCTGGTTGCTGGAAGTTTCACCCAGAGATTTTCCTTTAGGGAACAACAAGAGTCAGAAACCACAACATAAGAGACTGTACAAGTCAGAACTATTGCTCCTGAAAACAAGAACAAACCAACAAACAAAGCGTCTCCTTCCAAATCCTTTCAGATGCTGAAGATGGTGGGTGGATTTTCTTCACACTTCACCAAAATTTGGCCAAGTGCCACAAGCAGGTCCCCAGGGGACTGTTCTCTCCGGTCTCCTGAGTGAGAAGAGCTGTCAGCTCCTCACCAGCCTCTCACTTGGGCATCGGGCATCATTTACAAGGCAGCATTCCCCCCTCTGGAGATGGAGGGGCTCTGGATGTGGGACTGCAGCACAGCCATCCCACTCCAGCTCCACTAACCTGGGGACATCCATACTGGGAGGAAGGCTGGAGTCAGCTTTTACAGCCCACTTTGCTCTTGTGTGCCCATTGCAACCATTGTACCCACTCCTGCCAAATGGTCTATGACCTCTCTTCCCAGGATGGTGTCTGGGCTGAACTGTGAGCACCAGGAACAGGGCTGGGGACAGTGGGAAACCCATACAGATGGACAAAGTCTGTGCTAGTGTGACATGCTGCCCTAGTCAGAAAACAGGAGGAACACAGTACAGGTAAAGCTGACTTCATTCTGATTCAGAGTGAATGATCAATGAAGTTACACAGCCTTTTGATAAGAAGGAAGAGAGTCCAAGATATTTCGGGTTCCTCCTCCTCTTCCCTCACACCATCTCTCCCCAAGGCTTTAGTTTGGATAAAGGATTAAATCCTCACTTCCTTACATGTGGGGTTAGGGGAGCCCTAAGGTGGTGAACAGCTCCTGATGCAGCCCCAGCCAGGTCAGCAGGAGCCTTTTCATCATCTCCCACAGCCTTGGGCTATCAGGAGCAGTTTCTCTGCTAAATGAAACAGAAGTCAAAAGTCACTAAACTTTCAGTGTGAGCAAGGAGGATCAGAAATTTGCCTTTTAATTGCAGTTACTTTCAGCTTAAGGATCGAGGGATTTGTTGATGGCTGGAGGGGGGATAGTGAAGAGAGATCATTTCCCTGTGAGATTTGACTCCTGGCTGGCTTAAGCACTGAGCTGCACTGCTATGCTATGGGGAAATGGAGCCAGCTTCCCTGGGTCACATACAGTTTGGGTTTTTTTGGAGATTTTTAAGAATAACAATATTATTACCTTCCATATTCATGCCCTCAGAAACCAAAATTCACTATCCTGCCTTTGCATTCCCCTTCTGCAGCAGAAGAGGAAGGATGTTACAGATCAAGCCTCCAGCTTCACTTAAAGCTTTATAAGCCCTAATCCCCACTTCAGCTACATTATCATTCTCATTTCTGCTCAAGACGGCGCTGAAAAAGCAGAAGCTTGTCTGTCTCTCAGGTGTCCCCATTCCACACTGAATGCAATACTCTGGCTATGTTTAGGATACCAAGAATGTATGTTTTAGGGACCTTCTGCACATCCAACCCCAACCCATGTGGGCTGGACACCCATCACCATAGCCTGGTGCTGAACAGCTGAACTGCAGGAGGTGACAAACCTCAAGCTGCTGTTGGTTGACACTCATGGCAGGATATCCTCAGGCACAGCAAGCAGCTTGGGAATAATTTTGGCTATCTAGAAATGCAATTAAACCTCAAGGGCCAGAAGTATTTACATACCAAAGTGCAGGGCTTTGTGGCTTCTGGGTGTGCAGCTGAAGGCACCTGAGAAGCATTGATGTTTTAGTGGTACACCTAAGGAAGGAAAGAGATGTCTGGGCTCCTTCAGAGAGATCCAAGACATCCACAACATCACTCCAGCACTGAGATTTATTTCACTTTGGGTATCTGTAGCATATTTAGCTATATCAGAGTTCACCTTTGATCACCCTTAAGGGCCTGGAGGAGAGCAGGTATTCCCAGAACATGATGCCCCTCACCTAGTACAGACACATCACATTGCACAGGAAGACTCACATCCCACATTGCCCGTTCCTCCCCAACACCACACAGGCTGCAGGACAGCCCTGGCAAAGGATCCCACTCCACAGGATCTCTTTGCCAACCTCAGCCCCAGCAAAAAATAAAAGCAAAATATTATTACCTGCAGTGTTCAAGCTGAAGAAGTTCGAGAATTTCCATTTTTGAAAAAGAAAATACACCTGCCACATCAATAGCATCTTCTAGTTTGACATTTCAACTCTTTTTTTGCAAAAGTTTGGAAGCACGGAGGCCAGAGAAGAAGAAAAGCTCTCCTTCCCTGCTTCCAGCACAACTCAAATGGACAAACCTTGCCTTGGCCACCAGCAACAGTACATAGGTCAAGTCACATATGTGCTCTCTAGAAAACTGGACAGGGACAACAGGCAAGTGTCCCAGTGCCCTTGCTTGGGCCATCCACCCACTCAGGAGAGGACAACAGGACAGGCCGTGTCTCTGCCCCAGCACTGATACCTCCCCACACTCAGGACCTGCACTGCTTCAATCACACTGCTCTGGAAAACAGCCCAAACCTCACCCCAAGGAAATCACAGCTCTTCTGGTTAAAAGGAGCCATGAAATATTTTCTCCAGATCAAGTTCAACTCCTAATCAAAGACAGCTACAAAGTTACACTCCGAGTTTAAACCAGACCTTAAATCCACAAAACACTTTTCAGCTGGACGGCACTGTAAGAGTGGAAAGTGTTAGAGGAGCTGGGGAACAGACGGCCGTGCCGGCTGTGGTTTGTGTCTGCCCCAAGCTGATGTGTTCCCACCTCACCCAGATGGGGCAAGGAGCTTTTTTGCATCTTCACCTGCTAAAAATATCCAACGCTGGAAGTTAAAAGAAACTAAATATTTAGCAATTGCAGAAAGGCACCTTGGGATTAAAGCATTATGGATACAAAGCTGTCATCTTATCCAGTCATCATCATATTTTTTATGTAACAGACATGTGTCTTGTTGGCAAGGCAACTTCTCTGGCTTAAACTAGCCTCCTAAATCTCATTAGGATGCCTTTTTTTTAAAGTCATCAATGGCCCAAAAAACCCCAAAACAACAAAACCCCATAAAACAGGAAGAGGCACCCACTAGACACCAGTCCCGGTCCTTTAGGACTCTTCTTACCAAAGCTCTCAACAGGAGCATGTTGGACACTTCCCATTGAGATGTTTCGTGATGCCACCCAAGATAGCTACAACAGGACCAACACATACACACACCCACACACACCCCCTTACTTCACTAGAAGCTCCTGCTGATTTTAAATATGCATTGGGTTGCATCCAGAGTTTCCTTCCCCAGTATAAACACAACAAAAGAAACCCATTCACCAGCTTGTGGCCAGTGAGAACTCTACATTAGCAAACTCATCCGGGCTCAGCTCCAGTTTGCGTAGCCTGGGTGGATGAGCAGGAGATGTGTTTTGCAGAACCATGGAAGTTCAGACCAGCTTTTACACAGGCAGTGGCAATGACAGCCTTTCTGGATATGCCACCAGCACCAGAGGCTCCCTCCCCGGGGTGAGAAGGGTGGGCTGACCCCTGGACATCAGAAGGTCCACTTTTCAACCGAGATACTTTGGTTATCTCCAGGCAGAATTAAATCAATACCAACTGAAGGAGAACAGAGCTGTGGAAAACACAGTTAGTTTTGTCTCTCTCTCTTTTTTTTTTTTTTTTTTTTTTTAATTCACAAGGTTTCATTTCTGGGGAATCTTTACTTCACAGTGATTAAATAATGACCCCCTGTAGTGACCTACCCTCTCAAATACCCACTAGAGGAGCAATTAGCATGCTGGCAGAACAACAGCCTCACTGCACAGCTCAGGAGCTTGCAGGACCTTGCCATATTCTTGTAGTGACAATGCCTTCCTCTTCAATAGCACAACTAATTTAATTTAGTGGTGGCTTTGCTCTGCCGTATACAGTTTCCTTTTTCAAGCAGGCCACCTCCACAACGTTTGGTGGCATCTGGCCCACAGCTGCTTCTCAGGGAGTCCCATCAGCCTCTGAGGAGCAGAGATATACCTCATTTTCCTGGCAACAGAGTCCATGGGAGTCACCATCACCCTTGTCCTAGTATCGGGAAGGAGGGATGAAGAGGGGGAAGGATGGAACAGGCAACGGATGAAGCAGGCAATGGATGGAGACCACGCTGCACCCCGCAGGCAGCCCATCACTGGTCTGGCCTCCCGGACGCGTGAGCACGTGTTGTTTTACAGACAGCTGCCTCCCAAACCAACACAACCTGCTGAGCCTCTTCAGAGCTAAGAATGACATCTTCACACCAGATGCAGGTTTATGGAGATCTGATTTTTAAATGGAGCTCAGGTCCCTCTCCCGGCAGCTTGCTCGTCACACATTGATGAAAACAGTCATGAGATAAGGATTTGGGGAGCAAGGAAGTGGAGCATTTGTTTGAATGGGAACACTCTCTCTGTCCCTGGCTCCACTGGGAGAGAGGCAGCGTTTCCTGGAGGCAATGGAGACAGCTCCATGTGGACCCAATGCACTGGGCTTGCTCTACTGGGCAGCTCTGCCAGTGCTCTGCCTCCTTTGTCCCCACTTGCTACACACCAGCCAATGAGACAAAAGGAGGAGAATTAGGCATTAAAGGAAAAAAATGCTGCCATGCTTCAGTCCCTGGTCTAGAACCTCCCCAAAACCCCTAGAGAGGTGAAGGGCAGGAACACACTCAGTAGCACTCTCAGCTCTGAGCTTTCCTCTTCCATCTCAAGTCCTCCTGCAGATGCATCAGTGGGGCTGAAGGACCATGATTTCTCTTCATTGGTAAATGCAGCTTTTCCAGACCACGATTGATAACGATGCCAAGCTTGATTTGTAAGGTTCATTTCTGCATTTGTGCCCAGGCTCTCCTTTGGGATGCACAGTGCCCCTTCCTTCACTCACACACATCAGGGACACACGCATCTGACACCAGTGGCTTTAGGAGGCAAGTGCAGGGCCTGCCTGTCAGCAGAGCTCCTGAAACCTGTTTTTTTTGCAGATCATTTATCCAGCTAAACTGAATCCAGCTCCCTCCCAGTCAGCAGGAGGCACTGCCCCATCTGCAAAGAGCTTTTTGGAAATTGCCCTCCCCCAGGTCTCTAGAGCTGCAGGATTAGCAGGAAGACACCAGTGGGTTCACTGGTTTTTCTCGACAATTTCACATACTTGGGAGCGACATCAGTTATTTTGTCCCAGTGACACAGGCAGGACGTGGCTTTTGGGAGCCTGAGAGCCTGTTCACACACAGTGTGACCTGTCCCCCAGCAGTGATACCCCACAGCAGCCAAAGCCTCACACAGTGGTATAGAAATGCTCAAATCAAGACATTTCCACACAGGCAGTCCCCAGGATTCAGGGTGGGTGTCCTGCTGAAAACCCTTTACATGACAACCCCTCAACTCCCTCTCCCCCAGTTATCCCATGCTTCAGCCCAAGAGCATCCCTTGCTGCTTTATTTATGCTGTGCATACAAATACCTGGCAGTGCTCATCAGTGGATATGGACATTCCCATCAATAACCCCGTGCCTCTGCCCAATTAGTGCCACACAGGAACGAGACGGCTCCCGAGCACTGGCCCCCACGGCCACGAAAGGCAGCTGAGCATGGCCCATGGCTACATAATGCATCACACCTCACCTGCTTCTTACTGTCTTAGGTTAGCTGAACCCAATGAATATTTCAAGAGCATACTGCCTGCCCAGGATACTATTAATTTTGGAGTCCCTATAATCCAATTCCTTTTCCTCCAAGTGGGTGGTGATTATTAATTTCTCAAGCTACGCTTCCATCAGCTCCTTCCTAAGTCCCTTGTGGCTAAGGAATATTAATCCACATTCATACTGTCATTCAGCTGCCCAGGAGACTCTGGTGTGAATAGTATTATTATTAATACCGCTACGTCACACGCAGTTAAAGCAACTTAAAGGCGCACAGATGGGTTGCAAAGGTCGTTTGCAGAATAGCACCTCCACGCTTACGCTCACAGGAAAAAATATGGGGCCTAGGCAACGATCTTTGTGGATGTTTCTTCAGGTGTTGAGCCTGCTGATGCTGGTCCTGCCTCTCCAGGCCAGAGGGGACAGACAGTCCCTTGAGAAGGTCTGCAAGGAGGAGATCAACCACAACCTTGTTCCTATCTATCCCTGGCAGACAGCAAGAAGCAAATACTTTTGTCCTTCATGTGGGGAAATAGGGAAGGAAAAAAAAAAAATCCAAACCTGATTTCTACTTAAAGTGCCATGGAATATAATCACTTTTGACACCTCAACCTTGTTATCAAATTTACTTGAAATTAAACAATTCATTTGAGTTCTGCTGGAAAGGTGGGGAGTGGAAGAAGGCAGCTGTTGCATTTCTTTGCAGGGCAAGAACACGTTTCCCTGTCAGGCGGGTTTACTCAGGCAGATGACACATGTTTCGATCAACTATCTCATGGAGGGATTTGACAACACATCAACATGAGGAACTAAATGGCAGACAGATAAACGGGAAAAAGAAAGCCAAGAAATGCAGCATTAAATAATAAAAAGCCTTAGAGGTCTCCCATTCACTAACAAGGGCCAGGGCGTCCACAGACTGACAAAGAAAGGAAGGGGCAGGGAAGGGAGGCGATGTAAAGGGAACCTCAACGGGTCACAAGCTATGTGAAATATCCACATTGCTGCTGGGAAGCAGAGCTCAGACACCCTCAACTGCCAGACAACAAAAACCAGCCTAATCACTTGGTTCCTCCCTCTTGGCCAATTCCTTACACCTTTGGTCTTTTACACCAAAACAGACACAGGTGCAAGTGAGAGCTGGCCTTGCATTCCACCTTTGCTCATTCCCACAAAGGCACAAGCCACAGTGGGAAGAAGCCCCATTTCAAGACAGTGATGTCCACAGCATCTGAAACCGGCGTGCGTTTTGGTTTTGTTGCTTAGCACTTCTGGCAGCTGAGATAGGCTGAAGACTTCACAGATGTAACTATCCCAGTTTTTCCTCCTAGAAGAATCCCAAATTGTCAGCACTTCAGCCAGCACAACCCCAGTGAACGCACCAACACGATTACAAAAGCAGAGGAGGGAAAGATTAGTCCCTCCCAGACCTCGCCCTGAAAGGTCACAGACAAGGAGTCAAATCCCAGACCTGCTGAGCTCCACTTTGGGTGGCAAACTCTTGACTTTCCAGATGTCACGCAGCCTGTGCTGCCAGATGTCCCAAAACCCCAACCACGCAGTCCCTGAGCACACAGAGCAACTTGGCATCGCAGTGGGACCCAGCTGGGAAGCATCAGCCTCGCAGCACAGATGCAGGCAGCACCCCCACTGCTTTTTATGCAGTGAGTTGGGGAATCCAAGGGGTGAAATCCCCGCCTGCACCAGGGCAGCTCACTGAATTTGAGCATGTTGGAGAGGTTTGGCAGAGCTTAGAGACCACAAGTGACATGGTATGAACTCCAGAAGGTGTCTGAGATTCAGGGACTTCATGGGAAAGTAAGAGAGATTTCAGCCCCTCATTTACCCTCCCAAAGACTCATAGAATGGTTTGGGTTAGAAGGGAACTTAAAAGGTCATCTAGTTCAACACCCTGCACCCAGTAGGGACATCTGCAACTAGAGCAGGTTGCTCAGAGCCCCAGCCAACCTCCCCTAGAACGCTTCCAGAAATGGGGCCTCTACCACTTCTCTGAGCAACCTGTGCCATAAATAATAAACAAACAACTCAAGGTACTCACTATTATTAAGTAGCCTCCCAGTAGATGTTTACTGAAAGCCATCCCCTTTCTCATGCTTTCAACCAACACAATGAGCTCAGAGCTTCTGGTCTCTTCTCACTTCCACCTCTGCTTGCAGAGCCCAGGCAATCAACAACTAATTAGCTGCCCCTGGTTTAAAGCCCTTCCCTGATTTCTGTTAAAGGCCCCATCACCCAAACACAGGAGGTTTTACCATGAGCTGGTGTGGCTGACCCAGTGGATCTGCAGTCAAACAGCTCCCTCTCCAGCAGAAAAGCTCTGCAAGGTGGTTTACCAAGGCACAAGGGTTTAACACCCATCTGCTGTTGGTGTTGCCTGCCCTTCAAGCAGGGTAAGCTTTGGCTCCATGGTCTTAAGTCCTAGCCCTCAAGTAACTTGGTCCCTACTTGCACTCCTAAGCATTTCCAGAGCATCCTATCCCAACACTAATACTATGCCAAAGAGTGGTCCCATTGAACTCATTAACTTAAGTGAGATTTTTGCAGGGGCTCTCAGGATGATGTACTTTATTGAACCATAGAATAGTTCGGAGTGGATGGCACCTTAAAGATCATCTTGTTCCAACCCCCCTGCCATGGGCAGAGACACCTCCCACGAGACCAGGTTGCAGAAGGCCTCATCCAATCTGGTCTTGAATACATCCAGGGATGGAACATCCACAGCTTCCCTGGGCAACCTGAGCCAATGCCTTACCACTGTCAGAATGAAGAACATCTTCCTAATTTCTCATCTAAATCTACAAATAAGGCCAACCAAGTTTATCTCAACTGTAAGTCAAGTTACAAACTGGCCATATAACAACTCAGAATTAGAGTGGTAGCTTTTCTAAATGATTAAATTGTGAGTTCAGAAGATGTCCTTTGAATGCTTCCCCAAAAAACGATGCACTGTACATAAACCACTACAAAGTTTCCAGACCTTCTCCAGAGGCCTGGAGAAGTGCTACATCCACCTCAAAGGAGCACCTAAACTCTGCACTGCTCACTCACGCTCGCAGCTCTGTGAGACAAGCTTTCCCCCCATATCATTATCTTGACAAATGGAGCTACTCTGGATAACTATATTGCTGATATTAGTGTTTTGCATACAATGCCCTGTTCTAAATGAGCTTAATTACAATTCATGCACGTTGCAGATTAACGGTAGGTGAAAAAAAGGAAAACTATTAATTTTTGTACATGTGCTGCCACAAACAACAGGCAGGCTCTTCCATCTCCTTCTCTAGAGACTTTCAAGACCCACCTGGATCTGTTCCTGTGTGGCCTGCCCTGTGTGATCTTGCTCTGGCAGGGGGGTTGGACTTGATGATTTCCAGAGGTGCCTTCCTACCCCTACCAGTCTATAATTCTATGATTCCACTTCAGCCCTACCAGAGCGACCTCCTCCACTCACCCACTAATGCAAACACAAGCACATGGCAGGGGACCATGAGATGGGCTCCTGGGGCTCTCACCGAGTCCTCTAACCAATTACACCTATATGAGTACATTCCAAATTCTTTACAGCTGTGGTAAATCAATTTTTCATACAGCAGGAGGAAGGAGTCAATGCACCAAACGTTTGAGCTGGGAGCAGCTCTCGCCTACTCCAGACAGTGGGATGGAGCTGTGAGCTGGATGGCACCTCAGGGCAGCGAGTTCAGGGGCTGCACATCCTGTACATGTATATATTTTACAAAAATTACTGGGGCCAAGTGAGGGGATAACTCTTACCTCTCCCCTTAAACTATAATTTTGATGGAGAGTTCAGCAGAAACATAGCTGGGTGCTGGGTGTACTGGGAACAACTCTTTCTGCACAGGAGCAATACCGAAGAGAGAGAGATGATTTCAGAAGAGATTTAGAGCCTAAAACTAAATTTTTTTTTAAGTGATACAGGTATTTAGGCATTAAAATCACATGGAATCTCACTTGCATGTAGGCTTTTGTATATCTAAGTAACATTTGAGTAACATTTGAAGCTGATTCTGATGTCTATTATGGGACAGAGTGGGCAAATGGAGAGCCTGCAGTGTCTAGAAATCCTTCTGGGGAACAAGGGGAAACAAAGCCGTCAGTCCATAATCTGGTGACTTCTCATGAAAGATTATTTGGAAACCCAATGAATCCCTTAAACTGCACCTGGAGCTTTGTGAAGGTCCTGTCTTAACATGGACAGCACAGAGACATGTGCCTTTTTCTTCAAACCTGCATGTGATCTCTGACCAGAGCCTGCACTGAGCACTGGTGCAGGAATGGTGCATCTCACTGTTTTAATGGGACTTGACCATTTTCAGGAGTCTTGAAGGATGGGATGCAACACTGGAGCTGGTCCTACAAGAAGCCTCTTTTTTTGGGCCCAGGAATGTGCTAAAACTCTCCCTGAGATGACACTGCCATTCATTAGAGAGTGAGATTTGAACATGTCCTTAAGTGTTGGCTTTAGAGATATTTAAGCAGCTGATCATTACTTGTACATGTAAAAGGCAATAAAAAGGAAAAATTAAGGCAAGAGTGATGATCTCACTCGGTTTTATTAAGGGAGCCATTAATTCTGGCTTGATGTGGGTTGATAAAGCCTCCTCTCATACGAGCCCTGCTATTGTCTGAAGCAGTCCCAGGGAAAAACTGGTTTAGATCCAGCCTGAAAGGTGTGGGGTGTAGGGGAGATCAGGGTTACACTGCACTTGGTATGGTACGTAAGACCCAGACTCCTTCTCTGATGGGGTTTGCACAGTGGAAGAAGGAGGGGAGTGAAACTTAGAGAAGTATAAACCTGTTTTGCAACCAGGGAAGGGAGAAGTCTCAGGATTACAGAGGATGTCTGGGAAAAACTTGAATCTAGCTGAACCCCACAGTTCTCTTACCCCACAAAGTGGCAGAGAGTTTCTTTGCAAGCCTGAGCTAATTCAGCAATGTTAACACTGACTTGCTGTGCGGTCATATCCCAGTTCCTATTACAAAACAGAGATGATAGTCCTAGCTCATCACACAGCATTAATCCATGATGGACTGCAAAGTATATTTTTGTTTGCTCTCTATAATTAGCAACAACAAAACACCCTGACATTATCACAGCAGAAAAAGTGTGTAGAGAGCAAAATGCAAGAAACACCACCAACTGCAAGAGCGGACCCTTTTCTGCTTGAGTGCACCCTGGTTTTGGCATCAGAAACAACACTTTTGTGGACTTAGAGGTGTTAAGAGGCTGAGTAAATACTGGTTTCCTCTGGCCTGCCTCCCAAATGCATTTCTGAATGGAAATGAACTGTTTTGTGCAGCATGTCCAACCTGATAGGTTAAGGGGTGGCAGTGCCCTGCACCTTCTGCTTTCTTTGCCCGCCAAGTTGAATTAGGTGGAGAAGCAGTTGGATGTTGTCTCTGTGCTTTCTCAGTGCCCACGGTGCCAGAGGAAAACCAGAATGTTTTATTAAGCATATTACAGCAATAACACTGTCTTCTTGGGATATTTCCTGGCAGTTAACATCTTGCTGGATCCAATACCTTTGGCTTTGCCTGGGGCCCTCAGATCCTCCAGCCATTTAACTGCCAGGAAAAATACCCTCTTTGTTGGTGACTACAATTTAATTAATGAAGCTTTTCTAAGGCACAGGATCAGGAGATTTCCATTTTAAGAAACACCTTTCCCCCTGCCAAATCATCCCCAAGTGTTTTACAAAGCACTGCAAGACGAAACCAGCAGCGCGATGCCCGAGTAAACCAGCCCAGCAAGCGCCAGGTACTGCTCTCTTACCCAGCAGGAGATGACAGGATTCCCGAGGAGGATTTTTGTCCTTAAAATGAATGGTTTGCTCTTTAAAATGGACCTTTGGTGCAGTAGTCTCCTCACAGGCAGGTTTTGCTGCATCAATCTGGTACTGATTATGCACTAAGCCAAATGGATGCCTGTCTGATTGTACCTTGAAGCTGTGTAGCCTAAGGGACTGAGGGGAATTTGGTACCCAAATTCCCATCAGTCTGTGCCCTTGGGGCCCTTTCACAAGAGTAGGTGGGCAGGGATGGGAATTGTCCTTGAGCACTCAGGTCAAGCCCTGTCTGTGGTTAAGGTGCTAGTGTGGCTGTACCACCCAGCATGCTGCCGGTGCCTTGGCACACCCTGGAGCTGGCAGGTCGCAGGGCTCATTCCCACCAGACACGCTGCACCCACCACCCCATTTTTCAGACTGCAGACACACGTTCGGGTCCTTGTGTGTCAGCTTTTGTGCCTTAGAGCAGCTCTGGACACAGATTTAAATTTGTTAGCCTTGGTGCAACACACTTCCCTCCAGCAAAGTGCAGTGGTATCCTACAATAGTATCTTGGAAACACTAATTTCTCCTTAAAACCCTCCTCTTAAGTCCTGCTCACCTTGCTTCACCCCAAAGGGAAGCTGAGGCAAGGAAAGGCCAAGCATCTTATAAGACATTCACAACAAATCCCCATATTGTGCCGGTCTCCGACAACCTCATTGCATTTAGTGGCAACAAAGGAAGAAATACGATTCTCCAGTGTGCTTTTTCTGGTGTTAGGATTTAAGTTCCTGTAGGAGAAAAGGCATCCGAATAGTTGCTTGGGGCAAAACTCTTATTAAAACAAAGTCTGAAGAGCAGGCCTGCAGCTCTGCGTGCTACCCAGGCACCAAGGAGCTCACTGTACAGAAATGCCAAGCCCCTGCTCTGTCATGCAGCAGATTCCAGCTCTACCCAGCACCTCAACCAGCTCTGATGCCTGTGAGGAGAGGGGCACGCACACTTCCAGCACACGTGGCAGAAATTACAGGATGTATGGGACTGAAGATTATCATTTAATAGAGCTGAGCCAATCCATTCATTATTTAATGATTTAATTGATGACCACAGCGGAAAGCTGATAAAAGCACAGCCCTAGCCTACAAACCACCTTTTGCTCTATTTATTAAGTGCAGTGGTGCAACATATTGAATTGAATATATTTGAATGCAAATAGGACATTCTTTAGGATACAGGTAATTATTGCATTTAATAACCATTGCTTCTATAGGGATCTTAGATGAATTTGGCATCACTCATATGAAGGGAGGCAAAGTAGGGTGTAAGCACACTCAGGCATGAGCAGCTGCTCCTACTAATGCACACAAATCCCTTTACCCCAGCAGAGGGGAAGGGAACACAGCAGCTGCTTCATGCTTCCTCACCACTAGATCAGTCTTTTCCCAATGCTTCTACCCAGCACCACTCACTGTTGTTGCAAAACCATTCCAGGGTCCCAGCTCAGCCTTTATGGTTGAGTGGTTCACAGGGCTGTCCCTCCACAGCCGCTTTGCAGGTTGAGCTGCAAAAGCTATCAACCAAGTCAGAATGAGGTGGGAATCATAAAACACTTCACTGATGGCAAATATGGTTTGCATTTGTTTAGGGGAGGCAGCAGGGGGTGATCTGTTGCTATTTACCTTTGTCCTTTGAGGAAACTCTTGTTCCGAGTGTTCGCCCACGCGTTGGTTTTGGCAAGTCAGGTGCACGGCTTTTTCAGCTCAGCGAGACACTTAGTGCCAAGGGCTTCCAGCTCCAGTCTCTTGGTAAGCAAGGAGATCTCGCCCAGGGCAGGGAGGCTGCCTTCTATCACCTTGCTGAAGCACCCTCCTGTGAAATACTCCTCTGTGCTAAAGCCAAGCAGTCACCTTGATTCATCACTTCTCTCTGTGTCCTAGCACGAGCGATTCCTAGTTTTCTACCGCCCAGGCAAACAGCCGTTGCTTATCTTTGCAATAGCCCAATGTAGGGTGTAAACACACACAGGCAGGAGGAGTACAGTACCCAAAGGAGCCAAGAGGACTGAAGGCACTGAGAGCCCACACAAGCTCGGTGTAAAGCATATAGCAATGCAACAGCTGAAGCTCGCTAGGACCCGGCCTCATCCTCCTAAAATAAGGTGTTAAGACATATGGGAATTTAAAGGCTTGTAAAACATCCTGTTGTTAAGTGGTTCTGCACCAGCAAAATATTTTGAGAGCATTGATGCTGCTCACAGCTGCGCCCAGAAGAGGGTAATTCTGCTCAGGTTGTATCTTTAATGTCTCTTGTCATCTAATTTGATGTTGTGCTGATGTAGGTGCTGATAACATCCCTTCCCCCTTCCTTCCCCACCCCCCATCCTCTCCCCCTCCGAAAAGCGCACACCCATCTGCAGACCTACTGCTGAGTAAATTGCAAGACCAGGGCTCTCACCCTGCAGAAATTGGTAGGGAAATGTATTCATTAGGAAAGGCTGAGATTGTGTGAGACACACAGATTATGGGTACCATTTGAATGGCAATACCATTTGGCAAGATGCTATTATGCGTTTATCTGCACGTGGCATAATAAAGATGACAATCAACAGATTGTGTCAGAAGCAGGGAGGCTGCGAAAGGATTTCAATTTAGCAGAAGAGCCAGCACCTTGTTACCATCTGACATCTGAAAATACCTCCCAGATGTTTGCAGCGTACCTTGGTTTAGCCTGACACATCATCCTTATTTATGTCATCTTAGCACAATGGTCAGAAAGACTTACTAACTGCTTAATGCCTCAGAGGAGAAAGATGTAAAAGTTCCTTTGTACTTCATAGAGTATTTCAGCTTCCTTCCATGCCTCTCTGCCTCAAGAGGTCCAGGTCTCCAAAGCAGCAGGTGAACCTGTGACAATGTTATAGTTGGAGGACACTACATGTCCTGCAAGCAAACACTCCCACCAGAATTTCAAGGGTACCAGTGAAGTCCTTTTGAGATTGCGCCAATGGGTGACAAGGATTGTTCAACTACAGACGAAGGTGGACTCTCTTTAGCCTGAGGTGACAACACCTGTGGCACCTTTGTTGTCATTTTCACAAGAAATGCTCTTGGAGATGAAAGCTATTGCCATCTCACAGGCATGCTACACGTCTCACCACAGGTACCAGCCATCTGGCCAGTGACGCTCTTACCACCATGGCACTTGATTGGGCATTGGTATCTATCCTGTGTCCAGCTGCCAATCATTAGGAGATGCTGTAGGTCAACATTCATGAGTGTCCACATGTTGTTACTCACTCCACAGTTTCCACTGGGGAAGATGAGGCACGCGACAGTTTGACTGTTATTTCTTAAATTATGCTAATATAAAATTTTGCTCTTCAGGAACACTCAAAGCCAAGAGGATGGAAATCACAGGAGTCTGTTTTCTGTCCCCTTAGCACCATCTCCAGCTCAGCTGGTGGTGGTGGTTCCCTGGCCAGCCAGCCCATCCTCCTTGCACCCACTCCCACCACCAGCAGCAAGAGCAGACCCCGTATTGCACCAGCTTCTTGTGTTTACATGGTTTTTCAAACTTTGGGCTCACCTTGCATGGATGTGAAGTCCTTGCTATTCCTGTAGGTGTTCAAGGGAGATGGAGGTAGCACCCTATCTTCAGGCAGGCTCATGTTCTGTATCTGCACACGAGTACACCTTAAATGAGAGAAGATAATACACTAACCCACTTCAACTTTCACTTTTCATCCTCCTAATGAAGGAAGGCTAATTATGAATTTCTAATTTCCACTGTTTATACAAAGCACTCTTGCTTTATTTCCTTTTGACTTTCTTTCCTCAGAAACCGTAGGAGTTCACAAAGCCTCTGCTGCCTTTACGCAACAGGAAACACAATCAAATAGGGAAATTTATGTGAACCCTGGTTTTGCAAGAGGAAGATGTGCTACTGTGTGTGAGCTGGCAATGAATAGGCTCTCCTAATGTATTCCTCATTGCTTTCCTCTTCCTTTGCAGACAGTCAATACCCTTGAGAGAAGTTAATTAGATCTGCTTCACTCTGTTTGGTCCTACTACTTTGAGCACTGAACACAGGGAAGAGGGAAATCCCAGCAAAGCAAATTGACTCGATTAGAGTAAGAGACCACTGAACAATCATTTCCATTGTCCATGATCACAGAGGATGATCTACTTTAAAAGCAAGCATGAAAATGCTAAAACAATCATTGCAAAATATTTGTGCAAAACCCCAGTTCAGTGACAGGATGCAAGTGAAAACTTAAAGGAGCCGTTTTCAAAGGTCCCAAGTGTACACAAAGTGTTGATAGCACTGTACGCCTGCGTGTGTACTCGTTTGAAATCACTCATCACAGATATTAGTATTTCTAAGTAACCATTTGCACATCAAACTAATGAAGATGATCGTACGTACAAAGCAGGCATCTAATGCATGTGTACGTCTGGCTGTATCTCTAGAATTGGCTGAAAGGATTGAAAATGTACAACAAAAATCACACTTCACATAGGGGTTTTTTTGAAAGGCTGCTTAGAACACTGACAACGCAGGAATACCCACCTCTGGTTTAGCTTTCCTTCCAACAGGAGATGATATTGTCAACCCACAACCACAGTATAGATCCACTGTCTTTTAACTAGTCATCCTTTAGATGTGGACAAGTCAGCTATGAGGCCAGTGATAAGGACCTACAGAATCTCTGTCTGTATCTAAAACTCCCAGTTGCCTTTATTTTAACTGGCAAATTTCTCATAAAGTCCCAAATCAGGAGCCCATGGGACCTGTGCAAACATGAGTGACCTTACCACATCCCAGCTGGCTGTTGTTGGCCTGGTTACAGTTAAGGCAAACGAATACCGAAATGAAGGAAATTTGTCTCCAATCATCCAGGAAATCAGTGAAAATAACTTGGATCTTGAGATTCACCAGCCCTGCTTGGCTGCCTTTACTGTTACGCAGTGCAAGTCCAAAATATGCTTTATAGGGCAGAAACAGCCCTTGTCTCTGGGGTCAGGTGAAAGCAAGCTTCTTCAAGGGCTTCAGTGTGGTCAGAATTAAGACGACTTTTGTCTTAGTTTTCTCAGGTGAAAAGACAAATGCATCTGGGTGTGCCTAAGGGAACAGCCTGTAGGTACCAGCACTGATTAGGAGAGATGAGCTGCAGGCAATTTTAATGAGATTTGACAGAGGGGCAGAAGTCTCAGAGGCACTAAACTCCCACCAGTGTTGTAACTTGGGGCATGGCTTGTTCACAAGTGCCAGCTAAAGTCCAGGCACAACTATCAAGTGCAAGCTTGCTGGGAAAAGCCACAGGCCAAATTAAACCTCTGGGAGTACAATCCCATTAGAGACAATGAACTAAAACATCATCTGTGAGGTACAAAGTCCTCACTGGTATTAGGAGTAAATCATCTCGGATGAGATACTCAGACTATTTTACTGAAGGTTAGCACTGGGAAGCTTTATTATTTCTAGTCAGCCCAACCAAGGGGTAATGGAAATGGCCTTTGGGATGGATTGGAAAGGATGGATGCTTGCCTGTTACAAAACACCTGGTGCAGACAGAGAGCAAAAAGAATTGTGTGTCCACCAGCTAAAGCTGAAGGGACACCTTTTTCTAAGAAGTTACACCCAATCTCCCTTGGACCAATCACTTTGGGTAAACACCATAAACTAATATTTTGGTGTACATGCATTGGATCATAGAATAGTTTCGGCTGGAAGAGACCTTCAAGATCATCAAGTCCAACCTTATTCCTAGCCATATCAAAACCCACTAAACCATGTCCCTA
>WUAM01000107.1:10939726-11008363 GCA_024336885.1 Actenoides hombroni
ATGCCATTGGCCTTCTTGGCCACCTGGGCACACTGCTGGCTCATGTTCAGGCGGCTGTCAATCAACACCCCCAGGTCTTTTTCTGCCTGGCTGCTCTCCAGCCACTCCGCCCGAAGCCCTGAGTGCTGCTGGGGGTTGTTGTGGCCCAAGTGCAGGACCTGGCATTTTGCTTTAGTGAAACTCATGGAATTGGCCTTGGCCCAGTGATCCAGCCTGTCTAGATCCCTTTGCAGATCTTCCCTACCCTCAAGCAGATCGACACTTCCACCTAGCTTGGTGTCATCTACAAATTTACCAAGGGTGCACTCTATCCCCTCCTCCAAATCATTCATGAAGATGGCTCAAGAGAAAACAAAGCACCTGAAAATACAATTTCATATATGTACATTTTACGGTCCCTGTTAATCCATCACATTGGCCTACACATGCTTCCTGGGAGTCAGTAATTCTGCACCGCTGCAGCATCAGCTGCACTGCCTGCAGTCATAGAATCACAGAATCATCTAAGTTGGAAAAGACCTTCAAGATCGAGTCCAACCACTAACACTACTCTACATGTCCCCTGCTAAAACATGTCCCTAAGCACCATATCTACAAGAGCTTCATGCCAGCCTTAGTCCTGCTTTGCTGGGACACTTGCTGACCAGCAGTCTCTGCAGGTTAAAACAGTGCCTACAACTGTAATTGGTGGCTTTGTACCAACTGGAGGACCTGCCTGAGTGGAGAAACAATCACAGAATTTCCTAGATTGGAAAAGACCTTTAAGATCACCTAGTCCTATCATTAACCTAACACTGACAAGACCTTGACTAAACCATATCCCTAAGCACTAAACAATATTCATGCTTCTGTAACTCATGATGGGTGTGGTAAAAGTGCCCAAGGCAAGTCCCAGATCTTAATGGTGCTAGGAACCATACCAACCTGAGGAGATGAGTCCAGTCCCATTATGTTTTGAACCTATTCTTCTTGCAGTAGCTTCAGTAACACCCTTTCCCTCACTTTCAGGGCAAGAAATTTGCAGCGCCTGCTGAGAGAATTTATTTAATTCTTTATTTTTCTGTACTTGTTTCCTGCGAAAGCTTCATAACAGCAACCACCACCCCCTTGGGGTAGGGTCAGATTCATGTTTGTCTGAGTCCTTATTAGCAAAAGTTTCAAAATGCCTCTTGGAGGGCTCAAGTCCCAGCCCAACTGTGCAGTGCTTTCCCACTCCTTGAGAGCAAAGACTGAAGATGCTGCTCCCAGAAAGGCAGCATGGCCATTAGAAGAGCTGCCTGCTTACTTCTGCTGTTTCTTTCCAGAGCCAGACACAAATATTTATTTCAAAAGGATTGCCGAAGGGCAGTCCTTAAAAAAACCAAAACAACGCTCCAAAACAGAAAGGAAAGGCTGGGTCCTCCAGAACAAACTGGATACTGAAAAACAGGGTGAAGAAGCAGCATCACCCTCAGGCTTAGATTTGCTTTTATCAAAGCTTTTTGTTGCAGGGGATTATTTCAGTGTTTCTGTGGTTTCTGCCTTTTTTTTTTAAAGTAAGCTATCACATTCTTTTCTATTTGTATGCCTGCAAATTCTACCTTAGAGAAGTAGTGTTTCTGGGCAGAGGACAATAAAGAGAGAAACAATCAGGATTTTATTTTCACTTTCCATCTTGGCCTTTTACATTTCTGCTCCCTCGTCAGGGCACACTCCAATTCCCAAAGCTGATTTCCTCTAAAAACAGACCCATCCACTCTCAAGGGCATTTCACTGTGCTGAAACCATAAATACCAGCTTCAAACTGCGACAGCAACCTCCACACTGGTGAGGCACAGGCTGGCACCATGAAGGCACCACAAGCCTTTCCCGAGCCCTGCTTCACACGTGGAGGTTCACAGACATTGCATCAGCCATTCCTGAAGATGCCCTTTCATCTCTAAGGCTGACAACATGTCATCTTTGTTCTTGGCGTGGGGGTTGTCACAAACATCACCTTTAAATTTCCATGCGTTCTCCAGCCCCTGAATTAGCAGGATGCTCTTGCATTTTGCCCTTTTCAGCATTGCGTGCTTTGATAGGCTCGCTCGCTGCCTCTGCTCCCCCCAAGGTCCCCCTAACCTCTGGGGAAAGGGACAAAACATCTAGCCAATAAAAATAGGAAATACTGAAAAGGTCAACTCACACTATTACAATAAATTACCATAATTCAGAGTGTAAATCAGGCATTAAAATGATGATATGTTGCAAGACAGAGATTGGCATTAGACCTAAAAATGGCACAACATTAATGCAGTCCGAGGTCAAAGATCCAACTGGGAAATGGTAAACATTTTAAAACTAGACCCTTATCACTATAATCTTGTCATCTGCTGAGACTGTCACGTCAGGCATTACTGAGTGATGGAACAGCACATTGAGCTATGATTTATTTTCCATACTAAAGACTTCAAAGCCAACAAGTGGGGGCAATTGAAAATAGAGATACAAGCAGCACTGAATAACCTTTAAATGGTTACCTCAAGCCTTCGACAGCTTGCTGATTTCAGAGGGTGACATTTATTCTGCGTAATGTGGTAGCATCTTTTGAAACGCCTCTCTGCCGTGGCTGGGGCAGTGGGCGTTTAATGCAATAATAACAGCATTCACAGCAGCATTACTGGGGATGGCAGGGAAGGTCCTACTATACAGGGGGCTGGGGATCAAGCCATGCTTCTGCCTCAGGTATCTGGGATGACCTGGGACAGATCCACACCTTGGGAATTGGAGATAAGGATCCTGCCTTGGGGTTTTTTTAGGTATTTAAATGAGGTGTGGTAGTCCTATATTGGCTGGAGTTTCAAACAGAGTAAATAATAGGTAAGCAGAGTTGGAGGGAAAAAAAAGAAAAAAAGAAAAGTGTGCCAAGAACATAGAAGAAAGGTCAGTTGCTGCCTTCCTAACACTGGGAGAGGTCTCACCTGGTGTAATTGGCTCCTCACCACATCACAGACAGTCTTCTGATCTTCCCCAGGCACTTCTTGACTATCTTTGCACAGTAAAATACAGAAAAGAGCAAAACAGGGATGAGGAGCATTTGGCACAGCACACCACAAAATCTAACCAAAACACCAGGTTACATGTGCAGGTTCAGCTTTGTCCAGACATTCATTTTTTCCTCAGCTTCCAAAAGTCCTAGCTAGCCTATAACATGTCCATGAACACTGAACAAGTCTGCTCTCAGGGCGGAGCAGGGAAAGTTCACTCACAACCAGGATGGTCTTGACTTATCCTGGTTCCAGCTCCAGTCTCCAAATCCCACTTTGAACCCAGTACATCCTACTTAGCCCTTGCAGCAGGGTATACTGTGGCCAGGAATGTGTTCATCCCTTCATGTTCTTGAGATCATCTTGGATGAGCCATTTGCTCATCCCATGCTTCAGCAGAGTCCTCCGAGGCATGAGATCTGACAAAGCTTGTCCTTTGTTAAGCCTGACAAAGAAAATTGAGCCTGAAAGTTTCTCTTTATCCAACAGTATGAGTACCCTTGTCCCCGGGGGACAGATTCCTGGATTGCCCTCTCAAAAAGACGTGTTTTGGGGAACATGTCCCTGCTTTTGTGCAGGCTACACAGGGAGCATCTGCTGTGATCCTTCCTTATTATTATAGTGCTCATGTCTGCAGTGTTTCCTAAGGCGACTGCTCCCAAGATGCTGAGAAGCCATCTCTCACCTGGAGACCATGCAATCTGGGGACATCAAGGAGAAGATCTGCTCCATACTGATTTTTCTCCCTTGTGCCATCTTGCAAATTTCTCTGATAAACTCAACATACCATCGGGAAATGACAGGAAGAACACTTCTGCTCTTCTTCTGCACCACTTCCCAAGGGACAGCAACTGCTGGTGGCAAAGAATCTTCTGCCCCTTCTCCTGGATTTTCTGGTTAGTAACAGGAGGGTGGGAATGAAAAAGTGAAATGGCTAATTTTCCACAGCAGCAGCCAACAAGTATTTTAATCCACAAGTCACTCAGCTGCAGAAACCTCCTGTTCCGAAAGGATTTTCCATCTTTTAAAATTTTCTGTATCCCAGTAAAGCTCTTTCATTTCACACAGATTAAGAGTTAATTCAGGTCAAATAAGGATTAATTAGTCTGTGTAAACCAGCCCCAGACACTGATGCACTGGAGATCTTTTTTAAATTAGTTGCTGTTACTGTAAGTCTGTATCTTCTGATGGCAAGACCTCTGGTGTATTATAAATTTGCAATCAGGTACCCCATGGGATGTGAGATGAGGGAAAATGTCAGTCTTAACAGTGTTTAAATCCCTCCTGCCGCTGAACTGCAGCCTCTTTCAAATTAGGTCCTGTTGGCAAAATCAGATAAAGAGATGGAAATAAATGATGTGAACAAAGGGCATCAAAGAGTATCATTTAAATTGTTATTGACTGTGGGCACAAAAAAAAAAAAAAAAAAGCACAGCGTGAAAACATACTTAATAAGAGGAGATAATAGGACCATGGAGACTTTTTTTTTTTGATTTGGAGGAAAAACATCAAATAGTTTGTGTATGCTTTTTCACCTAGTTTACAGGTAAGAGGGAGATTAATACAGAATCTATTTCACAGACCAGGCCAAAGGACTTTGATTTGCCATATGCACCAACAGCAGAGAGTATTTATTCAGACTTTATTCAAAGAGAAGGGACCAAACATGTTGCTGTTGGAGTGCTTTCCAAGATCTTTCACACTAACCTAGAAACATTTGCTTTAAAAAAAAAAAAAAAATAAAAAAAAAAATCTAAGTGAACAATTATTGCTTTTTTTTAAAGGGGCAAAACATGGGAAAAATCTTTCAAACTAAGACTCATCCAAGATTAGATAGCCATCTTCAAGTCATGGAGGGCTAAGGGGTAAGTATGGGAATGTGCATGGCCTGTCCATTGCTCTCCCAGATTTGCCTTGCTGACTTAGAGAGCAAAGACATTTTATTGTCCACCACCTAAGCGATTTAGGACTCTACATTCTGGTTTGGGGAACAACTTCTTTACAGCGGAGAGAGCTCATCCATAGATTTGGAAGAGGACACCTAACAGCAGTAAGTGAGCATCACTCTCCTGAATGCCACCCAAACATTATGTGTGAAATTGGAGTAGCAGTTTATCATCCCTTGGAAAGGTCAGAGCAAAGAGACCAGGGAGTTGTGACCCTTATTACCCACAAGTGCTGGTGACACCAGGGAATGTGGGGAGAAAACTGAAAGCCTGTGAACCCTGCAGTCACACCAGCCCTTGCCATCAGCAGATGCATGTAAATGCCTGCTTGGTCAGTAGAGCTGTTCTGGTCTCTGGTCTTCAGTCAACAAAAACTTTAGCCAAACAAAATACTGTTCATATTCTGGCTCTGGCCACTGATAGAACAGGCAAGGCTTTTCTTTCTGCCCTGGGATGCTACTCCAGAAACATAGGTGCATTAAGTCAGGCATTTTATAGCCAGGTACACTGAAGTCACTTAGCACCAGCATGGCATTGGTCCCTGCTACTAAGTGTGTGGGGATTGCTTCTCATGCAGCAAGACCTACCACCAATCAGATCTCTCTGCAAAGAGGAGCACTGGGAACCACAACCACATCCCATCCGAATTTAACCCTCTGCAACCCCAAGTCAGACCCTCACTCAACAAAATGAAGAAGTGCTTCCTTTTCCTCTTGCACCTATGTAGATATTTAAATTCTCCCCAGTGGGTCTCCCTCCCCAATCACATGCACAGCTCTCCTCACAGCAGGCTGCCATGCCATTGAGGACCTCCAGGCAACAGGATAACATAAACAGCAGTAAAGACACACTATGCCTAAAGTCTGAAGAAAGGTTGACTTGAAAAGAGAGAGGTTAAAAAGGAGATGTGAAGTTTTCTCACCCTTCAGGGCTGCGTCTGCATGAGCCAATTTAATACCTATTACTACAAGTATTAGCACAGACAAGGCTTAGGTATCTCCATGGAGCCAAATTACATCCCTAAGCTGGCATTTCTTTTTCTATCCTCTAGCTCTAATGACTGAATCAGACTCATCGAGGGGAATACATCTTCTATGATAGCCCCAGTCTCCTGGAGGTTTTAAAGCCCAAATTCCTGCTGAAATAAACTGTCTGTGGCTCACGAAATAGCAAAGTGGCAGGAAATGTTGACTCATTCCTTGCATCAGGGCCATGCTGATAATGCTGTGGGTAGTAGGGCAGGGGATGGGACAGGTCATCCAGGTGTGGGTCTGAGAAGTGTGAGGGAGAGAGGTGAGAGCCACCAACTGAGCCACTGATGGGTGACCAGCTCCCAGATGCCACAGCACACAGAGTAAAGGGCAGAGGAGTTTTTTCAGCTGGTCTGGCAGCTGTGATCCCAGCAGTAACTATATGGAAAGGGACCAAGCCACTTACAGAGCAGCTCTGCTGGGGATATTCAGATGCCTTGGTCACAGTAGTACAGGGAGCGCTCAAGTGTCCACCTGCATCAGCACATCAGGTCTGTGACCTACCTGGGGTGAGGCCACAGGTCTCCAGTCTTCCCCCAGTTACCCTGTCTGCAGGTCATAGAATGGTTGAGGTTGGAAGGGACCTCTGGAGATCATCGAGTCCAACCCCCAGGAACACCCAGGACAGGCCACACAGGAACAGATCCGGGCAGGTCTTGAAAGTCTTCAGAGAAGGAGACTCCACAACCTCTCTGGGCAGCCTGTTCCAGGTTCTGTCACTCTCACAATGAAGAAGTTTTTCCTCCTGTTGAGGTGGAACTTCCTGTGTTTCACCTTGCTACCATTACTTCTCATCCTATCACAGGGCACCACAGAAAAGAGACTGGCCCCTTCTACTTGACCCTCACCCTTCAAATATTTGTAAACATTAATAAGATCCCCTCTCAGTTTTGGTCAGGGGTCCTGCTGCAGACAGCTCAAGTATTTTGTGCACAGAGGGCCATGAGTTCAACACTTCTGAAGCATGGGGGGCAAAGAGCTTAAAGTACTGACTGGGGGCTGCTTAAAAGCAGTCAGCAGGAAGCAACTGGATGAATTTAGGCTGTCTAAACCATGACTGTCCCTATAGCTCACTTCCCAGCAGCTCTGCTGGGAGCTCACTGTGAAACAGCTCAGGATTAGCCAAGTCCTCTCCAGAGGTCAGAACCACTGTTTCAAGAGGCTTGTCAGCTCAGAGGTGGCAGGTACAAACTGGCTGCTTCACGGGAATCAGTCTCCTGGAGCCCCATAGGTCACCTCCAGACTTCTAAAAAATGTTTTTAATGACTCATATCATGTCCTTCAGATGAGGTGTTAAACCAGGCTTCCTGGAGGGTATCGAAGTGGAAGTTTCAGACTGCACAGCACTTTTTCAAAAGCAAAAAGGATGCAGCAGCACTGGAGCAGAGTCAGAGGCACCATCTCACTCCCTCCATCAAGCAAACTACACCAAACTGTGCGTGAACTGCTGCTGAACACCATGGGAGCCACGACTCCCTGCTTGGTCCCTGAGCACAGACAGCTACTGCAAAGGTAAAGCATTGCCAGCTTCATCAGAGACTTTCTCAGGAGGCATGGTCCTCATCTGACTCACAGGCTGTTTTATCTTCTGCAGCAGCATGCAGGCACAGGGACATTTGAGAAACACAACAAATCTCCCGTATCAGAACACCGCTGTGTTTGGATAAAGGCTATCTGAATAAACCACAAATTTCAACTGCAGGAGATGCGATTTCGTTTCTGAGGAGATACGCTGGAGGTGTGAGTGCTGGGTATTAGTCAAATACTTAAAATAGACACACACACACACCCCCCAAAGGCCAAAGGAAGACTGTAGGTGCCATTCATTCAGCAGGCAGCATTAGTACTTGCCCCTCCTCCACTCCCTGGCAGCACAGAGCCAGAGCAAATAACAGCAATAATACAATGCTGTAAACCCTGGAAGAAAGCAGACATCTGTTGCCCATCAGATATTACACCTTGGTGACCATGCAGCTCAGTAAGTATGAAAGTGATTACTTACACTCTGACAGCATGGCCTCAGCACATAAATGGGAAGCTTTGTATAGCAGACTTACAAAGAAAACCTATGAACAGCAGGAGAAGTCACCATTTCAGCTGTGAGAGTATGTCCACGTTGCTCCTATTGTTGCTGTGAGACACTCATCGCAAAACAGCTGCAGGTTGATGAAGAGCATATGGACCATCTCAGGTAGCCTTGATTTCACTTGGGTGCCATTAATCAGCAAGCATCTGCTGCAGTGCTGGGGGCATCCCAACCTCCCATCCCTGACAGGAGTCTCACACAAAGTCGCTGGAGATGGTTGGAGCTTCAGCACCAAATCTCCAATGCCAAGACAAACATTATGTTGACCTGCCCAATTAGCTATCAGTTCTACCTATGTCCAACAGCCTCAATAACCCTTTCTTTCCCTTTGGTCACCTCTCATTTGCAGTCTTTGGGCACTGTAAGGACTTTCAGATCACAGCTAGACAGACTCAAATACCTTCCCTTGAGGAATTAAGCACAAGCCCCCCAATTCATTTTCTGCTGCAGCAGCAGAAGGGGCTCACAGAGAAGTGGGCAAAACCAGGTATGGCAGGTAAACCAAAAAAAGCCTAAAGAATGAGAAATGTTTTAGTACTTACAGTTCATGGAGATGAAGCATCCGAGCCAGTGAAAACTGTGGGAGCCAGAAGTTGTTCTCATTTTTGATACAAAAACTTTTTCACCGGATCTGGGGTGAGAGATATGAAACCCAATAATTCACGGATTCAGACGATTCCATTTTTTTGTCTTCTGAAGTAGCTGGAGATTGCAAGTCTTTGAGGAAAAAGCCTGGAGCGGAAACCTGAGCTAGCAACATCTATTTTGTGCAAAAACCTGGTCTAGTTTAAACAGAGGCCCCAGCCTGAAAGTCTCATCCCACTGTCAAAACCCTTCTGAAATCAGTCTTGAGTGATGCACAAATAAGACAAGTTTCACATCTCATTTTTCTTCCTCCAGTCTCCTCTCAGGAGAGGACAGATGTAAAACAACCCTTGTAATTCCAGCCAAGCCCTTGCTCTTTTGCAGGCACAGCAACAGGGATTTAAACCCTGCTCTGTCCTCCAGAAAGGAGACCTTTGCACAGCACCTTCTGGCAGATGGCATCACTCTCACCCACCAGTTCTGCCCTTCCTGGGGCTGGACCACAGAGCCAGGGCTTGAAAGGGAGTCTCAGGTCCCTGGGCCCCTTTTCTCAGTGTAGGCTCTGTTAGATGCAGCAGATGAAATGCAGAGGACAAGGATGTGAGAACCACAGAGAGACGCATGTGGAAATCCAGCTTCTGGTCCAATCAGCTCTGAAATATGGGTTGCTGACATAACTCCTAGCTCACACAAAACTGGTGCTCAAGCACCTTTAAAGAAATAACTGAGGCTTTCCTCCCCTCTACCTTAGAGCAAAGTGTCTCAATCTCTAGTTTTTCCTCTTCCTCACATCATTTTACCCCAAGCTCTGCAGATCTGTACCTGCATTTCTCCTGCTAATTGCCTATAAAGATTCAAATCATGAACTGCAACTCAAAGCTTTTCACAGGCATTAGGGGAGTATTAAATGGGAAATTCTAAAACTAAATTATAGTTTCCCACTGCAAATGTTTTGAACAATATATCTGCTTTTAATTAGAAAGAAAAATATAACATCCCACAGTTGACTACAGTCTCCTTCCTACCTACCACACACACAGGCTCTGGCCAAATCCTCAACAGGAATAGAGCAACAAAACTCCACGGGAACTGGTGCATTTACATCAGTGGGCTCCAGCAGAGGATCTGGCCCTGCTGGCACCTGGACAAGCTTGAAAAATCTCTGCAGAAGATCCCCTGTCTCTCCCTTTCCAGGCAGCTCGGGTTCCTGTTGAGCATCTCACACCTCTCTGCCGGGAAGGTATGATTTATTTGGCAGCTGGGCTTTCCCTCCCGGGGAGCTTCCTAATAGATCTGTGAAAGCAAAGGTTACGTGGAGGCAGCTCCAAGGATGAAGTCATTGGCTTTGCTCTGAGACCAGAGATTTTAGCCAAGCCTGATGGTTTCAATAAAACAAAGCTCGTGAGCTTGCTCTTTGCCCAAACAGGATGAGTTTTTCTGCTGCAGCACCGGGTGAGGATTTGGCTGGAGGACAGCAGCCCCAGCACAACCTGACAGGGAACTGCCTTCTAGTGACAAGTGTGGCACTTTCCCTAAGCTGTCTGCAATTGTGTGTCAGACCTTGATTACTCTGAGGATTTAAGGTGACAAAGCCAGCACTAAACTGTTCTTCCAGCTGCTTGGTCCCTTCCCTGCCCAGACCTGACACACAACATCATCCCGTGCAGGGACCAGCCCGCTCTCCTGTGCTGGGGGCTAGCCCAGGGCTGGAACAACCTTTAGTGGTTAATGGAGTTACTCCTCCTCTGTCCACATCAGTCTCAGCAGCTCTCAGCTGAGGTATTCAATTCAGGGTATTCAAGTTTTGAGCTGGCTGTCCTGGGGGGAAAAAAATCCCAAATCTTCAATATCAGTCAATCTTACTGAGTGCCTGTAGTTATAGTGGTTCCTAGACAGAGACTGATAGGAGATGAGTATAATCACACAAGAGAAGAGCTTTCCTAAAGCAGAAATGTATATCTATATATAATACACTGCTATATAGTAGATATATGTGTAGATGCAGAGCTGAGAACTGCAGTGTGCAGAAAGCAATGTGATGTGCTGTCTTTTCGACCTTCTCACCAACTCGCTTCTTGGTAATCCCTCTCCCCTGAGGCTTATTCCCAAATCCCAATCCTTTGAACAATTTCCAGCAGACCCTATTGGGGATGGAGGGGGGAAACAACCCCAACATAAAATGTTCCTCTCTCTCAGGAAAAGATACATCCATAGCCAGAACTACATTGGCTTGAGGGTCTCACAGGCAATTTTCAGGCCAGGTCTTTTTTCATCTTAATTGAGCATTTGCTTTTAATTTTGGAAGGCTCTGAGTTAATGCACTTTGCATTATTTGCATTTGTCTATAATTACATGCTGTTACAGTGATTTAGGCCAGATCCACATCCCAGTGAAATTACTGTGAATATTTCCAGCAACTTCAGTCAGAAAACAGAATCCCAACCCTCGCAGAGCTGATTAAATAGTTAAAACGCCAATCTTGTAAATATTTAGTGAATGAAAGTGCCTGGCTGTGACTCATAAGCATGTGGGAAACCACAGGGCATTTGGGAAGTGCTTCCCATTCCCAAAAGCTTCATGCAAGTCAGCACGAATTAGCATTCACCCCAACTTTCATATTAATTGCTCCCTAATTTAACACCACGTGGCACTAAGAGTCATAGTATCTGACTTTGGTGACCAGTCACAGACCATGTAAAACCAGCAAACTCTAAGCATCTGAAGAATAAATACAACTAAAAAACCCTGAGTCAGAAATGGTTCCTGAACAATTCATGGAGGCAAAGGCTGCACACGAGCTCACTGCCCCAGCTCCAGCAATACGCAAACCCCCACTCTCCATAAGTTGCTGTCGTATAAGAAGTACAAATGCCTCAGTACAAACTGCCTCACTTTGCAGTGCAGGAAGAAGCTCAACATAGTGTGTGCAGGGGAACAGGGAATAAGCAGATACAGGAGTGGCTCCTAGCCAGTAAAAAAAAAAATAAAAAAAATCAGTATTTACATGAGCCATGATTTAATTTCATCTCAAGACCTGCAAAACAAGAGAGTCTTTCAAAGGGAAGACACCAAGACTGTGAAAAATGCCAGATCAAATTTTTTCCACCAGAGAAATCTAATTTTTGATTGCATTTGGTATGACTGGTCCTTTAGATGACCCCATAACATGGGCTATAGGTTCGTATTGTTTTATCCTCTGAGAAGCCTGCCACGCTATCTCAGCTGTGCTTCAGCACTCGTGGTTACAGGGCCAGAAGTGTGCTCTAGCTTTTGACAACAATCCTTAGAAGACACATGATTAATTTTTCTGCAACACTTTCATTCCTGAGAGTACTTACTGAGCTCCAAGAGGTATTACAAAGAACAGCTTATTAATGAAAAATCTGGAAAACAGCATCACATTATTTCCATAAAGCTCTCTGTGCCTCAGTTTCCCTGTCTGTGATACACAATAGCTACTCTGTAACGCAAACAACAAATATTTGTGATAATCTCTTCCCCTGGAGGGTTTTTTCACCTGTTAGACTCAGAGACAGACTATAACCATTAAACCCACTTTGTTCACCAGGAAAACAATTCACTATTTGATATTCAAACACAAGTTCCTAGAAGCTCCTCACAGCTTGAGCAGGTCACTGCTCCCCTACAAGGGCACGACACATCTCAGAGAGCCGAGGGGACACCTCCTAAGTCATCTAACACTTTGAAACCCCTCTTAAAATGCCCCATAACAGCACAAAACAAAGGGAAGCCCATCTTCCCCAGGGGCATGGCTGCAGCAAGAGGCAACCCTGATGTGACACACCCCCCCCCCCCAGGAGTTACCTTGGCTTGTTTGTGCTATTCTATGAGATCATACCAGACTTCTGCAGGGTCCCCACTCAGCAGCTCCAGCAGTTGCTGTGTCTCTCCTCTCAACCCAGATTGCTCTGAACTTCTCACAGCACCAAGCCAGGCTGCTACAGCCCCTATTTAAGGGGTCTGCCCCATATCCAGCTGTGCTGTGTGAGTCTGTGAGTACAGCACAGCTGGCCCCAGGCACTGCTAGTGCTGCTCTATGGGAATCTTTGCTTTGACACTCATCAGTTAATCAGAGAAAGAAAAAAGGGGGAATGAGACACTGGAAACCTAAGTTACACCAAGACAAACAAATGTTGGACAAGTGTCAGGATAAGTTGGATTAATCCTGACCCAGCCCGGCAGTAGTTCCTGCTGGGCTTCATGGGGCAGCTGGCTGAAGTGACTTGGCTTGGGTTATACAGGGAGTTGGGACCTTTAATAAATGTATTAATAAGGATATAATCTTAATTAAATCAAAACAAGCTATTTCAAAGAGGAATAAGGGCATGGTTTGCTCTGTAAATGGAAATAATTAGTTTAAATATCACACCCTCAGTTAAACAGGTGCAGCATCATTTAGAAAATGCCACAATTTCCATTAGAAAGGTGAGCTCTTTTTTTTTTGTTATTATTACACCTGCTAGTAGAGCTGGAGGAAGCAGACAAGCTTTTGGGGACAAAAGCTCCTCTGCTGTACCCCAAATCTTAAAACAGAAGCAGTTTTCATATTCTTTGCTCCTGGGTCTGTGCTGACAGCACGAAAAAGGGCTGCAGAAAAATTATGCAAGATAATAAAAGTTTTGCGTCCCACATCCCTCTAGAAAGTGGATAGGTTTTCATTTGGGCTGAAATGATTTTTTTGAACAAATGAATTTATCAATATAATACACATGATTTTCTTGACTTTTAAAATATTTTCCCCAAACTTCATGAAAACAAACAAAAAAAACCAACATTAAAAAAAAAAAAAGAAGAAGAAGAAAAAAAAAAGAGATCTTTTCTGGGTTCTTCCAGAAGAAAATTGAATCTTTGCTCTTAGAAAACCTAATTACTACATTTTGTTGTTGTGTTGATAGTATTTGTTAACAATGAAGACTTTCAGCTTTGGGCTAAAGACACTGAATCTCAAGGAGCACTTTCCCACTTGTCCCACCATGGCTTTGGACGAGCTCTAAACAAAACCTGCAACAGTAAACACATTTTTGACCATTTGGACCTCTGTTACTGATCCCTTCCTACCTCAGGGTTTGGTGGTAGGAGCTGAGAGGTGTGAATATCCTCTCGTGTTAGGTGATATTTATTTCAGCACCATTAATTACTGTGTTTGCTTTGAAATAGCTGCAATGAGTGACTGTTCTTCTCCCAAGCCCAGTGCTCCCTGGTACTCACAGAGACCTCTTTGAACTGTTGCTTTTGCCTCCTAACGTTTCCTTTTCTATAAACAGCATAAAGCCCCCAAGAAGAGGGCAAATATTTATTATTTATCAATGAGAGAAACCAGCATTTCATGCATCTTACTGTATTTGTGAGGAAGAAAAACCCCATCTTTTGGATTTTCCTGGTCTATTAAAAAAACTCCAACTCTGTAACCTTTAGACTTAACTAAAAAGGGTTTGGGTGCATCAAACCCTTTGGGTGGCTGGTGGGTTTTGCAGTCATTGTAAGAGCCTGCAGGACAGCTCATCCTTGCCATCCCACTAGCAACTGCTGGGGCTAAGTTTGGTCTTTAATTACTTGACACTAAATTAACCTTTGGGGGTGTTTTATTTTTTTTATAAGGCACCCAGAGAGCTCGTGTGCTTGCCCACAGCACCCTCTTACAGGCAAGGGGGATGTTGGTGCGGGGAGATGCCGAGACCCCAGAGCCAGGGAGGCTGAGGAGAGGGAGGGAGAGAGAGAGGGCCACCAACAGCCTCAGCAGGATGAGGGGCTCAGGTCTGGACTGAGAGACCAAACCCTTTTGGTCCCCAGGGCAGGGGATGCTGCAGGCTCCAGGATCTGCCTGCAAGCCTGAACCCATCATCAGCCTGAGAACCAGCTTCGAGTCTTTCTCCCTCTCCACATCACCCGACCAAAACAAACGATTCAAAGCCATATTACGAACAACTACGTTGAAACCAGAGTTTCAGAAACACTCAAGCCAGAAGTCACTCAGCATAAACTCCATCTGCTCCCACGATTTTCACTAGTGCCTCATTTAAATCTGCTGAGTGGATGTGAAAAAAGAGCCATCAGCTTTCACAGCCTTGGCTACAGGAGGACTCCCAGCCACTCAGCAGCACCTTCCCCCGTGCCTGGAGTGGGTTTCCAGCTGGTGTAGGTTGGCATTGCTCCACTGGTTTTAGCAGAGATGCACTGGTTTGCATCACCGAGGGTCTGACCTCAGGGAGCAGGCTGCTGCTTGCATTTACCAGGTGAGCGCATCTCATTTTGGCAAGCAACTGCTGCACACCAGTTAACAGCCTCTTCTGTGCATAGCCCGGCGCTGACTGTGATCATCAGAGGAGATAATGTCATACATTAGGGCCTGAACCTCACCGTGACACCTTTCAGCAGTTGAAAAGCCTGTTCTATATATACACCCAGATAAAAAAGCAATGAGGGGGGCTAATCTCATTACAACCTCTTCAAAATGCAGCATGAGAACGATAAAATAAAAGAAACAATCATTCTGTGGATGCTGATTTTCATGCAGTGAAGGGGCACTATCAGAGGAGCACATTACGGGCAGGACATCAGCTGAACCACTCTGACATCCTCCTTGCTGGGCTCTGCAATACATGTCCATTTCCGCCCCCCCCATGACACTGACTCCAGAGGACACCATGGGGCAGGAAGGCGAACCGTGGAAGACTGGGATGTTCTTGGATTCCAAGGAAAAAGGATGGATGTGATTCTAAGACTCAAGAGCAGCCTAAGGACAGATATTTGTCTGCAGAAATGAGTCGAGGAGCATAAAGGAGCCACAAGAGTGGAGGTCCCTCAACACCTCTCAGGTAGCACATAAACCAGCTCAGTCCAGGTGCCACACACTCTGTCCATGCATGGGATGTGACGCAAGAAGCAGCTTTCATTTTCCAAGAGGTCAAACCCCTAAAACTACTATGAAGACTCGTAACAAGGGCTAATAGGTGACCACAAAAATTAAGGCTTTTTACTGCTGAAGTGCCTATGATTCTTCAAGAATTCACACTGTGGTCCGATGCTGCATGTTGATAAACGATCTGATCCCCCCTGGCATCTACAGCCATTTGTTGACGATCCCACAAGGCTTACAGGTTTTTCCTATGGGAAACTGAAATGTGGTTTGATCAACACCAGCTTCTCAGCAGTCACCAAGTCAAGATGGGGTTTAGAAGCTACCAAAGCAAATTAGCCCTCAAATGAAAAAAAAAAAGACATATAAAAAAAGTGCAGGACTTGACAGAGTTTTCAGGGCTGTGTTGACTTAATTTGGGTCACTGTGCCCATTTTTTTAGTTCACAGTTCTGAGGTTGTATTAAAAGTCCTGTGCATGGGGAGAAAGGTAGTGACACCCCTTTCTGCTGTGACCATGGTGCCATGAAGCCTTCTCCTGTGGGTTATAAACACAAAGTTTCTTTGCAGCATTTGCAAAGGACTTACACGCCAGGCCGAAAGTCTTTATACATCAAACATTTCTTATTATGTCTTCTACCACCCTCATTCTGATTTTCATCTTCAACTAACATGTAAACAGGAGTGTAATCTGTAATATCTGGGCTGAAGTGCAACTTGCTTTAAATCAGCTCCGGGGAGGTGTGTGGTGCTGCCCTGCCGTACAGCGGCTGTGAGACCAGCCCTTGGGGAGGACAAGTATAAAACTGGGCACCTAGATCCTGTTGGAAGTAGCCCGTGTACCCCACTCCTGACTGCACTTAATTGCAGGGCTGTGATGGGTAAGATGGGGCAGACACAGGGTCTGTACCTGACCTAGGGAAGCAAAGTGCCTGCGATGGACTAGCTGGGTACGCTAACACCTTTGCTTGTCATTATGAAGTGCAGCAGAGCAGATAAAACCATTAGATATCTAAAAATTATTTAATGCTACGATGCAATGATTTGGGCATTTGTAATGCTGCTTTAAATTGGATCAATATTTTCCAGTTCATTTTACTGTAGATTTTTAACCCTGCTATTGCACTTGAGCTCCATACTCTGAGCGGCAGGTAAGCCAGCAGATGTAAGAAAGATTTCTGCTGGGATGTGACCAGTTGCACGTCAGGAAGTGCTTCAGCTCCTGGAGACACACTAGGCACCATCTCTTTTATTCAAGAGAGCTTAATTGTCATCCAGGACAACTGGGACGATCTCTCAGGGGCTTGTGTTGACAGAACATTAACTAACACACGAAAGCTCTGGGATCCCATGACATGATCCATCACCGAGTAAAGACAAGTTGCCTGTATCACATAGGATGAATTCATTGAGGAGCCAAATCATTAGCATAGAAAGGTCATCTACTTGTCTGTCATTACTGTGTGAGTCAGATAGCCTATAATATGTGCAGGAGTTCCCCATGGAGCAGCAATCAGCCCCTCACTATGTTATTTCATTGTTCTTTTTAAAGCTGGTGAAGAGCTTCCTCCCTGAAACCTACAGCTGTAAACACCTGAAAGGATATGTATAAATCTTTGCTATTTCTGTATATGAGCATGAACGCCCTTGGATTAAAAATTTCCTTGCATGAGCTCCACTAGATACAGTCAGACCTAAAGATTTGAAATGGATTCTCTATTGCTTGAAACAAAATAAGATTTCAGTTTTACATAGCAGAAGTCTGCATGTGAAACAAAAACTCTATTGTATTTCCCTCCCTGATTACACCAAGTGGTTACACCAGTGCCACGTAGTTTACCCATGTGGGGCTGCAGACGTCCACCAACAAATGTCAATACTGCTGATTCCTCTGGCTGTATCTCCCCAAAGGTCAGGTAAACCTTGCCAAGCAAGCACTAGCTGGATGATTATTTTCACCTCATCAGCCAACCTGCTGAATCTGCAAATAACATCAAGAAAATGCCCCAAAAGCAACATATTTTGGAACTGGACAAAAAAATCAATCATTTTGCTCCATCAGTGGTGAGCGTATGGTTTATGTCGTTCCGTTGCAAACTTGGATAAGGTCCCATTTGGCACTTGAAAAATACAAAACCAGCCCAGCTATGAGTATTATCTTATTGTGACTTGGGCTTTGCAGGTTCTCCACTCTTTTCCATAGCACTTGATTTCCAGTCCTGCTCGCAAACGCGAGCTGCTCTCTGCCATCTCCTTCACCCTGCGCTTCTCCCCTAAGTGGCACCTGGTTTCTGGGCCAGAACACCTCTGTCCTCTCCTACAGTGAGTTTATAGCTGCCTCCCTGCAGCTGAGGGGGGGGAAGTGTTAAATGTTATGCAGACTTCAGCGTGTCCTTGAAACGCTGCTTTGGGCAGCGCCTCGTCCCCCTGCACACCAGTTCACTGCGCATGGGCTGCCTGGGCTTTCATGCATCGCTCACCCGAGCGATAGAGTGATCACCCGATAATAAAGCTGCATATTTCAGCTGGTCAGAGGGTCAGGCTGAAAACTTGACCCTAAACATCAATGACGCATGTCTATAGCGGCCGTATCTCACAAACTTTATGGGAAGACCTTGGAGGCTTTATAGTGCAGCTTCTCAGAGGCAAACTGTCCTGCCTGCCTTTGTGATAACCTTGCCGGCAAACAGATCTATAGCACCTCGTATTATTTCATTTCAGAGGTTCCCATTCAGAAAAGAGGCACTGAAAATCCATAACAATTGAAATATAGTAGAATTTGAACCAAGGTCACGCTAGCTTGAGAGATGACCTGCCGTGTTCGGCATTAACCTCACCCAGCGCGTGTGCTGCTCGGTTTACAAGCGATCCTCTGAACCCCTGATATTCAGAGTAACAAAAAAAAGAAAAACGTTTGCAAGGGTGGACTGGTGGATATGAAGGGCAGAAGGAAGCCGTATGATCAGTTCACCTATCCTCATTTGTAAAACAGGACAGCAAACATCATTCTGAAATTCCTCTGGTGAGATCATCCACACTCCTCTGAGCTCAGTTTACCTCTGAGAAGAGTCAGAGCAAAATCCAGGAAAAAAAAAAAAAAAAAAAAAAAATTCTACTGACCTCAATAGGGGCCAAATTTCCAAGGTGCCTTGGGGCAGAACAAAATAAATCTATGTTTTCCTGTGTTACAAGCATGACTGCATCCCTGCCCCCTGACCAGTGAGCCGGTTGGTTGTGTCAGCTCCATTAATATGCTATCGGCATTTCACGCGCGGAAAAGGTGACCTATTGCATTGCCTGTTAATAGATCTTCTACCCGGGAATGTTTCTATAAGCCAGCTAAAAAGTTAGCCAGCTTTCTCTGCTCGGAGTTGCATCAGTGAACCTCGGAGTGCTATCTTTCAAAAGATTTTTGCAAACCTATTGCAGAACAGCTGCGTGATGTACTTCCATCAGTTTTGTCCTAATTGACACCCACTACAAACAGGCTTAGCCTAAGCCGAAATAAGTGCTCTTATGCTGGGGGAGGCTACGCACAAAGCTGGCTGTGTGCAGAGAAACTGGTTCCAGTTTTGCCGTGGTCTACTTCCCGGTGAAGAGACAGAGGTTTTTGTAGCATCCACCAAAGCAGCACAGAGGTGCACGGGAGGGACTGTGAGTTATCGGCTGGAGATGGCCACACTTAAAGGAAATGGGGGTGACTGGGTTTCTTAGTGTGTTTGTGGTCTTCAAAAGCCAGAGCTAATGCTGCTTGAAAGTTTTCTAAAAATGCAAGTTCATCAAAATGGAAATTTTCTGCAGGAACGCATCTGCTTCAACAGGAGCAGAGTCTGAAAACACCCTGAAATTTAAAACTCGGTGGCAGCATACCCTTCCTTCCAGCTTGATATCACTGGACCAGAGCAGTCAGAGTTGGTTTCCAGATTATTTTTTGGCTTCCCAACCAGAGTGTACTTTTTTATCATTGCAGGCAACGTGCAGCCATTCGCTCCCCTTGAGAGAGAAGCTCTGCTAGACCTAACCCCCTTTCTAATTCACGCTGGCAGAAAAATTCAGAAATTTTCTACCTCTAGCCCAAGCATGTGTTAAGATTTTTAATTTCAAATGTTTGGCTGCGATTCCCAATTCCAGCGCTGTCTGGTCAACCCAGTCTCCTGAACACCACACTGACCATCCAGAGGGATGCTGCCAGTGCCAGGCTTGGCTGAATCCACAGCGATCCAGCCTCTTGCAGGGGCTCTGTGCCCCATGGCCCGGTGACACTGACAGCAACAGCCAAGAAGTGGCCTGAACTGTCTCAAGTACTTCATGTCTTGAGCAGGGCCAACAAATACACTGACACCCCCACCTGCATTTTTTCCCCTGATTATTCTCTATTAACAAAAAAGGGTGAGGGGGGGGAAGAAACGTAAGTAATGGATTTTTTTTTTTTCTGCTTCATTTTACTCCCACCTTCTGCGCCCCCTGTAATCTGATTTTTTACACCTCATTTATGTGTTTTTATTCAGCTCATCTTTGTGTTTTCTTTTTTTCACACCTTTGGATCAGCTCTCTCCCCCTGTCTGGCACCTGTGATTATATCCTTCAGCTTCACAATGCAGACTTGCAGAGCAGCATTTAATAACAGGGAGGATTTGACTGACTGGAGCTTTGATAATGGTGGTGGGAAAGGCACAATCGCTGCCTTTTCAACAGTATACTTTGCACAGAAAGCATTCGACAGTGTCACAATCTGATAAAAAAAAAAAGTCCCAGATGCCACCCATAATTATACCTTCTCTCCTTTACCTAACCACCTTCTTTTCAAAACTAAGCTATTGTGGGTGACACCAGGCTCCAGGGAGGTAGGGGTGGTGGGACACAAACCTGAAGAGAGACAGGAGAGAAAAGAAAAAGTTCAATACACCACGACTTTGCCTCAGCCTCTCTGCCCGCTCGCACTGCTTGGTGTCTTTTCTCAGCTGACACCTTGTGCTCAGCCATGGGCAGACCAGCTCTGTCTGTGAGCTGGTGAGGTTTTAGGACAAAAAAGAATCATCTCACTAGTGTCATTGTTGGTAAGCCACTGGAAAAAGCAAGCCTGAAGGGTTTCCAGGAAATTAAAACGCCAGGTGAACTGAGAGGTTGCAGAGTGTTGGATCATAGCTCCACTCCGTGTCTTGGCTGGAGGGAGAAGAAGGGACTGTGGCTGTCCAGCTTTTGTTAAAAATAAGGTACACGTGTGTCCTCCTGCCTTTGGGTTTGTCAGGATGAAGGACCCTGCAGCAGCTCTGAAAATGCACCCCGATCCTTTCCAAAATGCCTATGGCCATAACGGGCAAGGGTCACGGCTCTAAAGCAGCACACAGTGCTTCCCAGCTTGGTCTGGGCTTTCAGTTAGTTCTGTACCTCCACACAGGTTTCAACTCTCCAAGACAGTTTATACACACAGGATGGACTGTCCCAAGCTCTCCAGAGACGTCTGTGCCCACTCCTGGCAGCCAGGGATCAAAGCACACATGCCTCCAACACCACTGAGACCTCAGGGCATCCAACTGCTTTTGGAAGTGTCTTTAGGAGATACAGGAAGGAGATGACAGGCAGGTGACCCCCAACACTCACTCCTCAGCTACTCATCCAAATGGTGCATCACCAGAAGCTGAGACCCCTCCCCATCTGGCTCTTCTGATTTAGACATTTCGGGGGCTGGTGAAAATGATGAGGGCTGGAGGGGCTCTCAGCTCTGCTGCGGGCAGTGGTGTTTTGCTGCTCAGGCTCCACTCTTTGACTCACTAGATTTCCAATAAGCTGGGATGTCGCACCCATCAACACTGGCACAGAACCAGCATTGTGAAACAGTTTTTAAGAAGCATCCTTGGGAGGAGATTCAAGGCACAGCAGTCCTGGGCTGTGTGGACAGGGCAGACCTGATTTTAAATGGCTGGGGGGGCGGGCAAGGAACTGAGCAAACATCCAGGAAGGTTTTAATGATGGGGTTACGGGCATCAACTTTGGGCTAAATACAGGAATGGGGAGAGAACAACAACAAAAAAAGGGAAAAAAAAAAGCGCCTCTGTTGCGATGGTCTCAGGGCTGCCTTTTGGCAGGAGGACCTGCCCTCGGGGATGTGATTGATCCGGCGTTAACAAGCGCGGACAGATTGATGTTGGGGGCTGTCGATCAGGGAGCTGCTGGAGGCTCGGGGGCTGCAGCGTGTTCCCCAGTGTGGCACAGCAGCAGCAGGCGGAACGCTGACCCTGGCATCACCCCGGTGTCACCCCGATGTCACCTGCGCCTGCTCAGGGATGGGGCACTCACCCCAGCATCACTGCGCTCAACATCGGGGCCACAGCAAGTATTATCCTGCTCTTATAAGAGGATGTTATAAATGTGGCATTTTTTGATAAGTCTAACTACTTTTTTCCCCATTTATCTAAGGGGGGGAAGTTTGTGTCACAAGCCATTCTGTTTTGTTTAGCCAGCAAACCCAACAGAAATCTGTATTTCACCCAATTTTAAGAGGGGCCCTTAAGTTTTTAAATAACAGAATGAAAAAAGAAATACCTGCTCTTAAATTGTGAATAGTCTAAGTAGTAGAATATCAGCCTAATGAGACAAAAATTAAATGACCTTACTTTCTCTCTGTATGGGGATCAGCCCACCTTCTGGTATGGTTGCTTCAGTTATAGCCCTGAATTAGCATCGCAGCCGTGAAAAAGGACAGCGATGTCAAGAAGCCAGCCAGACACTCATTGTGCAAAGACAAGACTATGAAACAACTCCATGATAATCACCAGCTCTGTTACACCATCGTGCTATTCGTTTTGGGGGAATCATCTTTTTACACTTTATTACACAGTGCTCTGTCTTTCTCCATTAAAATCAATGGCAGACATAGGAGGCAGCCTGGTTTGTTATGGTCTTCCAGGCAGCTCAGACACTTCTGGGAATCAGGAACAGAAGAATAATGCGTTTCAATAAGCAGCTTATCGACCAAGCAGGAGTTAAGTGAACCTGTGGTGTACTTCTCTAGTTTCTCTCCTCTCACATGATTATTGCACTTTACTTGTGCTTTGCTTTTGTTCCTTCGACAATCGATACCTTGAACGACTTGCCTGAGCTACAGCCCAGTGCAAGGGGTGCTTTGGGGTAATGGGACAGCAGGTTTCCTCCCACTGGTCCCCCCAGCTCCCTCCTCTCTAAAATCTCAGAGCGCTGATGGCTGCTCAAGTAACCAGCCCATCAGAGGTGTATCATTTGCCTGTTGAATTTCCAGCTTTCTGACCAAAGCTGGGCTCACAACCCTGCTCTTCAGAGAGGCACAGGGAAGCAGGAGAGGCTGAATGAGCTTCAGGTCAAAGATTTCCCTCGAGAAATGCAGGAGCCATGGTCCATGTTTCCTTCTAATCCCTTTAGGCAATTAAAGTAGAGGAACTGCAAAGAAATCCACAGAGTGGATTGTACACTCCACTCTTATAAAAGCAAAGGCAGACACGTTTCTTTTTCCAGGGTTGAAATGGAGAAACTCAGCAAGAAGCAGTCTGGTGAGTCACAGTAAAGCCAGAACTGGGACATGACAGATCTTGTGTTTTCTATTTGGGGGGTGAACTGATCACCTTTCAGATCCCAGTTGGTCAGGATACCCCATACCTGTTACAAATGGTACCAGATGGACCCTCTCAGGTGATGAACCAAAGAGCAGATCTTTGCTCCAACATGCAGAGCTCTGACCTCGATCACAGGGCTTCCCACAGACATCTTGAAGCACAGAGGAAGGAAATCTTAACACCATTTATACTTCACTGTTAGAGGAGAGAGCCAGCTTTGGCACCGAGACTGAAAGTCTGTGGGACCTGTCATCTCTCAAACACCTCCTGCAGGTAACCCAGGCTACACCTGCAGGACAGGCAGCTGCCTGACCTCTGCTTGCTACCAGACAAGGCACACAACCTTCCTCAGAGGGTTGGTTTTTTCTTTAACGCAATTATCAGATGCATTTTACAACAGTTATGAACAATATATGGCATTCTCAAAGACACTGAGTGTCAACAGCTTACAACCTGTACCCCGCAGCTCCTCCCTGTATGCAAACCAGCATCGAAAGCATTATTTAAACTCAAGCCAGGGATCATTTTCATTGACCGAGACAGCTAGAGGTGAAACCGTGTCGTGGGTTCTGCCTGTGCACAAAAGCTGCTCCCATGCATGTGGTGCACAGAACATCTGCTGTGCAGGGCACCTGCTGAGGTGCAGGAACGGGACGTGTGGGAAGATTTTAATTACTCACCATGGCAACCTACATTAATAGCTATAATCCCCCATAATAAGTTGGATCGGTCCTTCTCCCACATCCACAGAAATACCTCCAGGAAGGACATTCATACTGTAGCTATCCGTTTGGGCACCTGATGCCAAGCTGTAGAGCCTCAGGAGGAGGCCTCAGCAAAACAAGGCTGTCCCACCCGTGACAGCACTTTGGTCTGACTCCTCTGGCCAGCTCCAGGGGGATCCCACCAGGTCCATCCCCAAAGTCACAGCGCTTCCCTTACTCTCACACCTCCAGCAGCCAAAACAAGCTCATCTTGTTCTGTGGTGAACCAGCTTGCAGTTGTTCCAGGATAGTTTATCCTGAACTCATTGATCTCAGCCCATTGATCTGAAGTTTGGATTAATTTGAAGCTAAACCTCTCCCCATCAGTATCAAGGAGATGGCCCTCCAGGAATCAATGGAGACAAAATATTGTGCCCCTCCTGCAAGCAGACACCCCCGAGCCACACATCTGCATCTCACTCTCCTGCTGCACCCAGCTGCTCTGCGCAGGAGCACCCATGAGACCCCGTGTGCTGCGCTGGCAAGGTACCCATCACCTGATCTTCCTGCAATCATAAGGCTCCTTGGGAGGAGGCTGTAGAGCCCTGACCACTGGGGCACCTCCTGCCAGCTCCCCGGACATGGCACCGTTACTTGGCCAAGGTCAAGAGCAGCAGTGGCTCAAGTTTCTCATGTCTCTAGTACCAACATTTCCCACCTGTGTACTGAGCCCATCCTGTTTTCTTCTACATGAAGTTACAGAGAGCTGCAGAGCTGGAGGCACTTTGGCAGTGACTGGAGGTACAGCAGTCAGTGGGAGATGATGCAAGGTCCTCGTCACCCCTGCTGAGATGGGCTTTCCCAGCTTTTCCCTTGGAGCAGTGACTGCACTTCACCTCCCATTCTGAACTGTCATTCACCTTCGGGAACTCCCATGAGAAGACAATGACAGTAACACATAAAGGGGACAATGCTGCCCACAAAGCTCAGCATCTCCCACAGACCCCACTGCAGAAGTGAAGAACAACCCACTTATCTCATTATTAACTCCTGTGTGCCAAGACTTTCAGCTTACTGCTTCCCCAACATGTGACCAAACCTCTTCCTCTGCAGAAGCACTGGCAGAGGGTGACATTAATTATATTGGAGGCAGATGTCTGATAAATAAACAACCTTGGAAAAACGATGTGGCACTTCAAATGCAGCGTCCTTTGCCTCACCTTGCGGGCTCCTGGGAAAGCACATGGCTCACAGCAGGGCACAGGGCTCTGGTGCCTTGGGAAGGACTGAGGAGGGGAGCAGCACCGGCTGCCGCTGTGCTTTCCCCTGCTCATGACAAGGAGTTTCTCATGCTCACCTGAGGCTCAGCTTTTTTTTTATTATTTTATCGTGTGTGTGGTTTTTTTTTTGTTCTGGTTTGGGTTTTTTTAAAGTGACAAATCCACTGACTCCAACAAAGCAAAAAAGCCTTTAGCCAGGTTCTTACTGCCTTCACAGAAACACTTTGTGCAAGTCTAGTACTTTTTATGAGAAGATTTTAATCAATCTTCCATAGTACAATCCTGCAAGATGGCCTAATATACTACTTTTATGACAGAGAAAATAGAAACACAGAGACTCGAGTAAACTATTTAACAGCATTCATTTAGAGATGTGAGCTGTGTTACAGATCCAGAGCTTGGGAACTGGCAGTGCTGGGAGAAAGCACAATTCACCTAGTCCAGATACATAAACCCAAGTTGATATAATACCCCTCTGGCATTTTTTTTTAACCAGACCACGAGCTGACTTCGCAGGAGCCTGACCTCCTGAAACCTGGATGTTAGAACAACCCCCAAGCTCTCCCAGCAATGTCAGGGTGATGATGGCAGCACTAACCTCTTCCCGAACAAAGAAGGTCTCTTCAGCAGCACGTGGGAGCTGAGTATTTAAAAAGGTTGCCTAGACTTTGGGTATTGCCCATAAGGACCAATCAGAAGGAAGAGGTAGAGGCAGGACCAACACCAGCATGGAAGGGGTCAGTCCCACCATGAGAAAAAGGCTTTGCTCAGCAGAAACCTTCAAAACTTTCCCTATGTAATGCTCCTTTCCTGCCAGCCTTTCATGGAGATACGCACGACTTGAGTCTCAGAGGCATCAACCTCCCGCTGTCGGGATGCACGTGTGCCCAGCTCAGCCCTCCCTCACCTGCGCTGATGTCCTGTGAGACGTGGGTCAACTGAAGCTGGAGGAGGTGGCCAAATGCCATATAAAACCAAGTGAGAACAGTTCTGAACAGCTGCCAGGCCATATCAAAGACAGATACCAGGCTCAGGTGGCTCTCTTGCAGGAAGTATGGGAGAAGAGAAAAGAAAAAAGAGATAAAGAAGGAAGGGAAGAGAGAGAACAATGTTACATTGTTTACAGATAACTTTTTTAATTAACAGTTCAAATAGAGCCCTGAAACCCGATAGTGGACACTTCAGCAAAGGGTAGCCACATGGAAACAAACCTTAAATACCATGAAAGCCCTGATTTCTAAGTGACAGCAATAAAACATGAGTGGAAGACCCAGCAGTATCTGTTAGGAGCAGACTGTCATCTCACCTTTGACCCTTTTTATACTGGTGTGGTTTTGCTTTTTTTCCCATGTGGAATTACTGGTATAATTGGAACAAAACCTCAGGGCTTCACTTGCAGGAAGGGTTTCATGCTTGGCCACTGCTGAGCACCAACTCCAGCAGATAAACCTGGGTTTTTTTGTAGGCTAAGGACTTTTTACCCCTGTTCCCAGGCATTTGAGCCAACTTCCATCAGGTATTGAGCCCGCGGTTGCCTAAGTAACGCCTGAACACCAGGGATATTTACAGGGGGTAAAAAAACAACAAACAACCCACTCCAGCAACTAAGTTTTGCTGATTTTTAGACTGGGTCATGACACTTTGAGCTTCAGGCAACTGCACATTAGAAGAGTCAGGTTATAAACCTCTGAAAAACATGGAGTTTATGAGGGAAATGGCAACTGCTCATTAACTCCAGTTGGGCGATGGGGCTGCTCTAACTCTCAAGGCAGCTTCTTTACAACTCGGCAGATCGCTTTAGGGGTGGGCAGGGGTGTGTGTATGTTTTAGCACAAACGAGATGCAATCTTAATTATTTGGGTTTTAACTCACCTTTTGAGCATTACAATTGTACACATATCTGGGGTATTTATTTCAATGGCCAGATAAGAGTTACGGATGTTTTGCCAGACCTGTAAACCAAGCCCAAGAAAGATCCAGCTCCTGTTTCTGCTCTCAGACACCCAACAGATCTGTCTCAAGTCCACAGTCTATAAAATTCAGCTCAGATAGATCCCAAGGTGGCAACAAGCTGAGCTCTTCTGCCATTTCAAGGGACAGTCACCCACAGGGTTGTCATTTAAAGCCAAAGAAACTCAAACTCCAGGCATGGCAAGCAGCAACAAGGCACTTGCTTCATTTCAACAGACAATTTTTAGTTCTCCTCCTTTTTCCTACTTCCCTTTTTCAGAAGAAGCCATGCAGCAGCTAAGAGCAGAAAGAGTAAGAGCAGTTTCTCTTTAAGGCAACTGCCTGGTCCAATGTAGGTTGATTTAATGATAAGACACTGTTTGAAGTTAATTGTAACTGCAGGGAACAACAAGAAAGCTGGAAACTCACTGTCAGGCGAGGCAAGGAGCCGAAAAAGACACAGGGTCAAACTGTGATACAACTCCAGGGAATACATATCCTGATACAGCTCCTGGAAAGTCTCCAGAGTTAAAGTCAAAATTAGTCTATGTCCTCTTAAATGTGGGGCTGAGAACAGCTGGAGGAATTTGGCCATTTTGAGCCTCAAAAACCAGAAAGGGTCCTGCTGAGCCCCTGATGATGGTCAACAGGCTAGGCACAGACTGGTTCTGAACCCCTCACCTTCCTCCTGGTTCTGCTGTGCTGATGCTGAGTATTTGTGAGCACTCAGGACCCTACTGAAGGGAGAAGAAAGGGAGTTTGTGGTGGTTTTCTTGTGTGTGCTTTTGAAATGATAGGATAATTAATTTTGAAAGCCAAAGAAACTCTTAGCAAGAGATACTCTCTCCTGGTTCTTTCTCAAAATTATGTCCCTATGCAGAGTAATGAGAATTGAACAGTTTCGGGGGTACAGGCAAAAAAGGCTTCTACCTTTAGAAATATTTCACAGTAGGAAGGGAGAGCCGAGTACCATGCTGGAGACCTCAAAGAGGATACTCCAAGATTAAATTTAATGGAAGACATTTTTCACTGAAGCACAGAAAAAAGGCAGACTGCTGTTGCTAGCACCCAACCTTGTAGGAGGGCACAAGGTGGGAACCAGAACGTGGCACAAGAAGGGGTTTTCTCCACAGGTTTCACAGGAGACAGCAGAGCCCTGGCTCCTGCACTCAGGGGCAGTTCAGCATTTGGGTCCTCGTTGGGAAGGGCTGTACTGAGCCTGGCTCCCCCACATCCATTCCCCCAGCTCTCAGCAGTTCACCCCAAAGGAACTTATCAGGATGCCCAGCCCTGCCCAAAGGTCACATACAGACTCATTCCTTGGAAAAAAATTTAAAAGCTCTCTGAAGGAAAGGTAGAAATGAAAAATTTGGAAAGCCTGGCATGCTTTTCCCTACTCCAACATTAGCATTTAAAGCATGAAGTTGACAGGCACCTTGAGCAGCATCAGACAACAGTAACTGCAAGAAGCATATCTAGCAAATGCCAAATCATTGCAACGGGGCAGGGGGTTGTTCCGCAGCTCCAGGGTCCCTGACCCGGGTCTCCCAAGGGCTCTTGCACTGCTGGGGGCACCCACTGGGCACCACCCCCCCCCCCCAAGACTGGGAGGACTCACAGACATTAACAGGATCAGATCCTCTAAGCCTTCAACAAGCCAATACCCTGTAAATCAAGTGATGAGGTTTCTTTTGAAGTGTTCCTAATAGCAATAAATTTTAAAAGCCTTTTTTCACACCTCCCGCCCCCCTTATGCCACTAGGCATCCCCTAAATAAGACTGTCTGAAACTAAGGGACCTGGCAGCCCCAGCCAGTATGGCCACTGCTCACCACAGGATGCTCTGAATTATAACAATATTCCAAGCAATAAATCACAGTGTTTTCTCTACTGTAAAGTGGAAGGTGTAGGGAGTGGGAGAGAAGAAGGGGAAGGGAAAAAAAAAAAAAGGAAAAAGAAAAGAGAAGCTTATCTAAATCTATTTACACGGAATGATTATTCAATTAATTTTTTCATTACACTTGCCAAAAAGAATTGCCCGTGTCTTTAATGCTGTGTGTGCGATTTCATTAATAATTAATAGCAGCAGCTCTTTCTCCTATGTTTAGCAAGCAGGAGCTTTTGTCTTTGGAGGTCACACTCTGACACGTGCTGCAGGGATACAGCCCTGCTCAGCCCATGGCGCAGGGACTCTGCGGCCACCAAGGTGTGTGTGGGGACAAATTCATTCCCTGAGCTACTGTCAGTGGGGGTTCACTGGTTCCACCTTTGATGGAGCTGTTTGTCACTGCAAATGCCACGTGAGGTGAACAGGCACCGGGCTGTCCTCGTCCCCACCAGCCACACCTGGCAGCACTTGTCCCTCCAGTCATCATGCCCAGCTTGGAGAGTCCAACCCTGTCCCCCTTGTCCCTTCCAGCAAGCCTGCACCCTCTTCGCTCCTTTCTTCCAAACCCACCCATTCCCACCACACTGCTCAGTCCCAGATGCCACCAGCTCCACCTCCTTGGCTCCCTGCACCTACATACTCAGGGTCCTGCTCTGTTTACAGCAACTGGGATGAAGAACCTCCTTAGGTCAAAGTGATCTGGCTGGCAGAAATGAACTGTTGTAAGCTAAATTGTAACCCTCAGGCCATGACCATCCTAGGCTTTAGCAGGACTCGCAAGAGGAGGGTGGTTGGGGTAGGGTGGAAGCACTCCCCCAACCTCCACCAACAGCCACACAAGTTTTCCAGACTGCAAGTGGCTGTTCCAGCAGCACAGAGCTAGAAATGCTGTTAGCAAACACAGCACAAACCTGTCCTGTCCCCAGCATGGGCACAGCCCTGTGCTGCTGGATACACAGCAGAAGCTGGAAGAGCTGAGCGGGTTGACAGGACAGCACCATGCCACCATGCAAGGTCTACGTGACATTAAAGTTGCACCTCGTCTGTGGGACAACCAGGTTAACTCTGACCACGGAGCGACAAAAGTAGAGCACGAAGCACAAACAGCAGCTATAAATCACTACCTCCTTCCCAAACATAACATTTGTAAGAGAGCCCTGGGTTCTTATAAATATTTAAGTCAATTTTCAGCTGTTTATGTCTTACATCTGTCTTTATCAGCCTGTAATCATTTCTCTGCTCACATCCCACGCCGCTGCCTGCTAATCTAAGCTGGCTGCTCTCAGTGCAAATGTGTTTTCTCAGCTCCATTTGGACAACCATCATCTGAATTCTTCCGCCTGGAGATCCTCTCCAAAGAGGCCCCCACTGGAGCGGCTTTTCATGGAGAAGGTAAAAAGGAAAAGAAAAGGCCTCTCGAAAGTTAACGACAACCAAATCAATTAGGACCTTGTTGCAAGAGAAGAGCATCACGTAGGATGGCAACGTGGCCGGCTGTGCCAGCCTGCGTGTTTTATTGCTTCTCCTTGGCTTTTAGTGCTGCACAAGCTATGGTTTGTAATGCTCTGGTTTCTTGTAAGAGTATTGTACAGCTCTGATCAACACAGGGGAAAGGTGGCAGGGCAAACTTTATCCAAAGAAAGTCAGCTGGTGGGGATTATAGCCCATGACTGCCAATTTTTCTGACTTTCTAGCATTTTTTAGTAGAAAGGAAAACAAAGGGGAGCTAATTTTTAAGAACCTCTTGGGGGGGAAAAAGTCAACCACCAACAACAAAAAACCAAACCAACCCCACAAAAACAAAACACCCCCCCACCCCATGTTTTCAAGCAGCTGTAGGGCTGGTGAAAACTGCTAGAATTTGACATTTCTGAGTATCTTCTTTCACACAGAAGAGAAGGAACCCCTTGATCCAAGGTTTCCCAGAGTCTCATCCCTCCCTCTGCTCTTCGTGGCCCTATAATAGAAGTCCTCCAGGATAGTCAAGAAAGGTACCCATGTCCCCTTCAGCTAGACAGAGATACCTTGCATCTGAAGGTACCACTGAGCTGCCTGCTGCAAGCAAAGTGCAGGGAGATGCTGAGGCTCAGTAGGGGGAAAAAAAAGAAACCTCATTCAGTGCTATTCCCCTCCTGCTAAGACTCTCTTGATTGCTTGTGATCTCCCAGAGCCCTGGGAGGAAGAGAAGTGGTGAAAGCACGAGTTTTTCCCCATGAGCTTGGAAATCTGCCAGAGCTCAGCTGCCAGCGACTCGTCAGGATCTTACAGGCTGCCCAGGGCAGTGTTGGAGTCCCCATCCCTGGAGGGATTTAAAAGACTTGTAGATGTGATGCTGAGGGACACTGTTTAGTGGTGGAATCGGCTAGGAGAACAGCACCAGCTCTGACATGTCCCGTGAGCTGCCGAGCACAGGTATCGACAGGCTGAGCTGCCTGCAAGGGCCGGCTCTTCGTCCCGAGCTCTGTCCGCCCAGCAACCACGGGGACCACAGCACTGGTGCCAGCAAACGATCAGCTCTGCATCCCCAAGCGGTCCTGGCACTTCCAGCACTCTCTGGGGTTGGAATTTAGAAAATCCGGGTTCGGTTCCCAGCTCAGCAACACATATTTCTTTTGTCCCTGTGGGCAAGAGACTAAACCTCGCTGTGCTTTAGTTCGCCTTTTACAAGCTGGAGTAAGGTTACAGCCTTTTTTCTCACCACTATTTTGACTTGTCTACTTACATTACAATCTTCTGGGAGAGGAAGCTGTACGTGCATATCTACCAAATCTAATATAAGTGATCTAATCCTGGCAGATTTCTCTAGGTATTACTGTCATACAGATTCTGAGGGCTGTGTCTATATAGACAGCTTAACCCACTCTCAGGCGCCAGTAAGTGACTTATCTCAGTGCTGTGCCCATGCACTGAGGTCTCCAGCTTGCTTTGAATTTACATTTCAGAACCTGAGCTCAAGTTCTCTGTGATTACTGAGCCCAGAGACCTGATCCTGACAGCCCACCCCGTTCCTGTGGGTATAAGACATTGCCAGCAGTTGACTCCAGAGCGTGACCTTCCCATGGCACTTTGCATCCATGAGGAAAAAAAAAAATCAGCCTCAAATTAATTTATATAAACAAGTTGGGTCAATCACCATTTCCCACCAATTTTATTCACTGCAGTAAGTCAAAATGGATTATTTCTTTCCTATGCTTCGCTGGTTCTCCTCCAATCTTTGGGACATGATCTCCTCACTTTCCTACTTCAGTAAAAGCAGAACCTAAACACCTGATAACCTCTAGAGGTCCCTTTCAACCCCTAACATTCTATGATTCTATGACTTTAAAGCTTTCAACCTCCATAACCTCCTCTCCAAGGAGGATACTGTCCCACCCGCACTGGCCATCGGCAGCATCCACCACCTGCAGCACTCACATGTCCCTCCAGGGTGAAGAGGGACCCAAGATCCTGACAGCCAAGGGTTTTCTCAGGGGGAACAGGCTCCTCTGGTATATTTTTGTAGATATTTACTGATCTGTTTTTTCAGCAGAGGTTGCACTGTCTGTCAGGACACACAAGGACTCTGCTCAGGGTTTTGTGGTCCATCCTTTCAGGACTAGCCTGGAGGATCTTGCCCAAGGTAAACCCTGCAAAGCTCCAGAAGCCAAATGCTGCTGCTACCATGTGTCTGTCCAAGGCTGAACACTTGCTTGTGCAGGAAAGATGGGTGCTCAAACGGCTTCACAACAGCATCACAGCTCTGATCACTAAATATTCACGATATGCAGCTGGGGAGAAGCAAGAAGCCACTCTCACCTCCACTTCCATTAAAAAGCTGTGGTTGTCCACACACACACCCCACCACCCACTCTCTCCCTTGGGATGGCACAGCCTGTTCTCCGCTTTTAATCGAGGGAAATGAAGAATGAAAGAGAGAGGAGAAGCAGCAGCCTGTGCAGTAACCAGGTCCTTCGCTGCCTCCTGCACAGCTCCAGAACCATGCCATGTTAGGTCGAAGGTAAAGACGAAGCATTGGCGATCATGGACATGGCTTTGATTTTATTTTAAAGGCTTTAATATTTGGAGCAGTATTGATTTATCTCGGCATGCCAGCGTACCACTGGTAACTAAGCAACACCAGTCCTCTCTGTATTCTGGGAAGCTCCTGGGATTTTGCCTATGAACGATATTACTTTGTGTATATGAAACTAAATGGACCATAGGCACCATTTGTAAGTGGAGGATATCTGAGTTTCCTTTTTTTTTTGTTTTTTAATTGCTTCTTGATGAGGGATGGACACACACCCTGGCACAGTGCTGTACCCACAGCCCAGGCTGCAGACTGGCAGGATGCAGATGCACAATCCCCCTGGAGATGCCAGCGAGAAAAACTCAACCCAAAGTCACACAGATGAACTGGAAAAAGGGGAAGTAAAGCAGCTAGTGTGGTGCTGCCTGGCCTCCTTTTCAGCCTATGCCAGACAAAACACCCAAAACAAACAAAGACAAATGAAAAACCAAGTTCTAAAGCAGGGTCAACCTCTGTGGGACTCAGAAAGGCACAGAAGAAAGCTCAGCACCCAGAGAGAATGGAATAGTAAGTTTCAGTTGGAAGGGACCTACAGTGATCACCTAGTCAACTGCCTGATCAAAAGTCAAAGCACGTTGTTAAGGGCATTGTCCAAATGTCACTTAAACACTGACAGGGTGGGGGCATCAACCATCTCTCTCCGAAGCCTGTTCAGAGTTTGACCACCCTCTGGATACAGAAATGCTTCCCAATGTCCAGCCAAAGCCCCCAATGCAGCTTTGAACCATTCCCATGCTTGCTATCACTGGATATCAAGAAGAAGAGATCAGCACCTACCCCTCCACATCCCCTCCTCTGGGAGCTGTAGAGAAGAACAAGGTCACCCCTTAGTCTCCTTTTCTCCAAGCCAGAGCAACACCGGCTGTGCTGAACTCCCTGCTGCAGCTTTCCTACCCCTCAGCCCTCCACCCCACAGAGCAGGGACCTCTGCCTTTGCCCTGTCTGGTGGCATCTCCCCATTCCCTCATGCAAGCAGCCCCGGCTGTTTCTTTAAGGCGACGGTGACTGTGTGGTCAAAGTCAGCAGGCAAGAGAGGCACTGTCAGCTCGCGCTGTATGGTTCAGTGGTTTGGCGTTAACGATGTTTGTTTTGGAGCCCGCCCGCTGCCCTGACCCATTTCGGGTCCTCGCTGCACTACAAGCTCGCCTTTCAATTGTAAGGGGAGGCAGAAGGGGTCTGTACGTTGCAGTCGGAGCCCACCAAGCCTAGAGCTGCCAAGCGCGATGGCAGTAAGTGAGGCTGTCATTGCAGGGCTCCCCTTCCTCCCAGCTGACCTGGGAAGGTAATTCCACAAGATGGGAAGGAGGAAAGGAATTGGTTCTGCAGATGAACGGTGCTCCCCTCACCACCATGAGAGCCAGGGCTGCTCTGCAGCACAGAGAAACCACCTTTTTCTTCAAAAGGCTTTTTCTGGAGAGGGACTTGGGATGGGAGGGACATAGAAGCCCTCTGACCCTTGATCTGTATCAGCAGATGTGAAAGCCCAGCACTGCTGCCTTCAGCGAGCCCATTGCTGCTGGGGAAGGGCATCCCCAGAGCCAGAGGAGACCAAGGGACCAGAGTTAGTGCAGAAAACTGGGACTGGGGACCCCCACCAGCTCCTGGGGGACTCTCACATAACCTGCTCTGGGTCAGCCCTGCTCATCCCACACAGGAATGGGAAACTTGCAGCTGCCAGAGCATCTTGTCCTACATGCCCAGCAGGCAAGGAGTTTGTCACAGACCTTCTCAGAGGAGCCACAAGCAGAGCATTGCTAAGCCCACCGTTCACAACCTCTTTGCAAGCCCACGCTGGATCCTCTGGTTGTCCTGATCCTCTGCTACCACAGACCTCCACTAAATCCACCTTTAACCAAGACCACGACAGCAATTTCAGAGCCCTCTGGAGATGTCTTTAAGCCTTGTGTGTCACCATAAGCATTTAATTACTACTAAGCAGGCCCTCCCATGGGGAGAAGGGGATGAGGTGGGCATCAGTTTGTCCTTTCAGGGATAAAAAGTTTATTGCTCTTTACCTTTATATTTGCCAAAGCCACACACTGGACTGAGACAAGTCACACGGCTGAGGCTGCTCCCACGATGGCCTCGTGCATGACGCTTAGCACTGAAATACTTCCAACTAAGAAGCACAACTATATGCCTGTCAAATGGACAAACCGTGCTAACAAAAGTGCTGTGGAGTAATCCTGCGGTTCTGGCCCAAACAAATTGGTCACTATTTTAACTTGGCTGAAACAAGAACCCCCTTAGATTAGGGGGCTGGGTGTTTTTGCACAAGATATCTGAAACCAGGCAAAACGCACATCAGCTTTGCCAAAGAGCTTCCCTGAGGTTTGCAGATTTCTCAACAAGTCTGAACTCAGAGAAAGTCAAAATGACGGGGGGGAAACAGCCTCAGAGGGGGACCCAGAGCAAGAGGTTTCTCCAACTTCAAATCTAAACACCTCACCATGGCCTCTTCAGCTCAGCTCTTCCCTGAGAAGCTGAAAATGGCATCTTTCCACTGAACAAGAACTGAGCTTCTGCAAACACCTTTCAGTAGCATTAAAATAAATGCACAACCTACAACAGGAATGCCCAGGACCAACACCTGGGCTTGCTCTGCACTTCAGCAGAGGTGGTTTTGGTGGGCTCCTTGCACATCTCATGCCCCCTTCCCAGCAGTACTAGTAGCAATCAGCATGCTTCTCTTCATTCCCATTAGCCACAGGAAAGGTGTGGTAAGTCCTCAGCCTTTCCTGTACCCCCAGAAACACCAACAGGCTGCTGGGGGAAGTGTCTGGTTACCTCAACCAGGAATACAGAGTCTCAGGGTATCCCATATGAAAACACACATCCAGTATATAACCTGTACATAAGCACATCACCAGCAACACAGAAAACTCCAGAACAGCTCTCATCCCCTGTGCTTGTCCACCTTGGTTTAATGCATCCAAAGCAATCCATTCCAAAATTCAACTAATTAAAAAACTACAGAAAAATGAAAGGTGGGTACTTTGGGAAAAGCATTGTCCACATTTCACCAAGTCTCACTGTTGCTCAGAGCTCTCCAGAATCAAACAGATGCTTAATTTTAAGAACGTAAATAAAAAAACCCCTCTCACACCAGAATAATACTTTCCTTCCTCATTTCCAAATGCAAAATGACATTACTGGTTGCTTACACACCATCTGGCAGCGTAACACAGGACATGACCTCATCAAGATGCTGAGATGCAGGGACAGATAAACCAGTCCAAGGCATTAGGGACTGCAGGTTCCCAATCGTAGCACTGGGAAGCAGCAGCGCAAACCCATCCCCTCCACTGAGTCACTGCAGCTCCAAGGTAAAATCCAGTAAAATCTAGTAAAATCCCACCTCACTTTCTATGGCAGCCAATTGCTCAGCTCTGCTGCAGCTACCTCCAGACACACAGCTCACAGGGAGGGCAGAGGCTGGTTTAGGTGAGGCAGACACCCACCTGATGTTGATACCAAAATGACCTTCACATGAGCAAGAGAGTGCTGATTAACTGATAATACTTTTCAGCAGCATGAGTTGGATTTGCACCAGCCATCTACCAGCAAAAGCCTTTGACTCCCAGCAAGACTCAATATTAAAAGACATTAGGAAGGAGTTGAGGCTTAGAGAAGAATGACCCCGGATTAGGGAAAAGGGAGCTCAAACCCATCAAGCATTTCAAAGTGAAACAAAATCTTCGGATGCCGTTTGGCTGCTTTTATCTGCAAATTGAGTTATATCGAGGGGGGTTAGGGGAGAGAAAAATAAACCCTACAGAAACGCTTAGCACAGTGGAAAAAATAATGTTAAATTAAGCTTACCAAAATGTTTCTCTTTCTAAAAATCTTGGCTAGCGACAAATCGCTTGTGCCAAGTTATAAATCAAGCGTTGGGTTTCTTTTAACGCTCAGCATCCCCTGATTTATGATGCCATCACAACCTCTCGATTGATTTCTGACTCGGTGATCCATCTTCCTCCAAAGGGAGCTGCCCATTATAACGCCTTTTCCTGAGCGGGAGGCACGTTTCTCTTCCCAGAAGGGCCTTATAAAGGAGAGGCTTGTGTGGAAACCTGCTCCCTGCCAGAGCACAGACCTGAGAGGCCAAGGTGGTCACAGAGAGAGGGGAGATGGATGGTGTTTGTAGGAGGGAGCAGCACTACTCACTCCAGTACACACACCGAGGGGTCCAGGTTTGCTGGCCACTGAACCGGCGTGGCCACTGGCAGCACAAGCATGCCCCTGGAGACCCCAGGAAAGGCCACCCCTGCTTGTTTTAGCTGACTAGAGCCTCCACACTCCAGCACCATTTCGTTCCCAATAGCAGCCACCCATCATGGGAGAAACAAAATCAATTTTGCAAGCTAGAAGGAGGAGTTGAGCTCACCAAAACCTCTCAGCAAATAAAAAAGCCTTTTCCTCTAGGAGCATCCCCCTCCTCAGCATGGCCCATTCCCACCAGCTCCATCCAAGGACATCAGGGCTTACCTGGGACTTAGAGTGACAAAACTCCTGTGTGATGCAGTGGCCACTGTGCACCTCTCCAACAGGTACCAACCAGGCGGGAGCTGTACAAGAAGCTGTTCCTGCATCCTCACTTGGCTGCAGAAGTCACCAGCCTCATCTTTTCATGGACAACTACCTCCTGGATATCCCAACCTAGAGAGTGCTCCCTAACTCACTCTTGTCAAAACAAGTCAGATGACCCAAGTGCAGCTACTTATAGTGATGAGGGTGGGGTTTTGTGAGCAGCTGGGAGCACTCACCTCCACAGCCAGCACAGCCCCAGCCCGTTAAGGAGACCCAAGCACCTTGGAAATGAGAGACAAGGGGGATGGGGAGGAGAAAGGCAGCAAATATCAACCACTCAAAGCCCCTTGAGATATCCAGACTGCAGAGGCCCATGGGTTAGATCTGTTTCCCAGGCAATACATCAGCCCTTGGGGTAAAGTGCAGGGATCAGGAATATGGGCTGGAAATCCCTGGAGCGCTGCCGTTCCCTGGCTGCAGAGCCATGCCTGTATCAGCCAGGTTATATATCTTTATCTAAAGCACAGTCTCCTATATAAACATTTTGTTGGGGAGTCCAGAAGCCGGCTGTCCACTCAGATGGTGCCTTTTTTAACTTTCAAGATAAATAGGGCTTTTTTGTGTCACTATAAAGCATTATTTATAGCGGAAAGGGCCCGTGAATGGCGCATGCTGTCAGTTCAGTATGTAAATGATGCCAGCTCCATTCGCTACATCCCATCAATTATTTTCATACACTTTTCTTTGCCTTCATCTGTCAGAGGAAAAGTCACCTTGATGCCTTGAAGTGGTTTTCTTCTCCCATTTCCTTTGGTGTGTGACTCTACTTTGAGGCTTGGCAGGGAGGAGAACGTGGGATTTTCAGAAGCAATTAAGTGAGCCGGGAGAGGAAGCCCTGATGGCCTTTGCAGCTCCACCAATAAGCAAGACAGAAGACATGCCTCTGGATTAAAAACCATGTGCTATGGGGCTTCTTCATAGGAGCTTCGAGGGTGAGGTGGCCTAAAGAGCCAGCCCTGATCCCACGGAAAGGGTAGAGCAGCAATGCTCACATGAGCAGGGTAAGGAAGATCAACATCATCCATGCGGATCTTTTTCAAATAGCCTTTGTTCATCCTGTTCTTGGAAGCTGAGTGCTGCTGGTTCCACCCTCTTGTATATTTTTTTTCTCCAGGCTCTTTTCTACCTCTATACTTTCATTACTCACCTTTGGGTTAGACTAGTCCCTTCCCATGCTCATTTTGGGTGTTTCTCTCCCATTCCCACTCAGCACCACTGGATCATCCCCCAGTTAGACCCTTAGCTGGTATAAACCAACTTCCTTGGACTGGGATGAACAGTTATGGATCTGACCCAGGTACCTGTTCCTTAAAGAGCACTTCACAGGCGTTCAACAGAAGATTTGCAGAGCTTTTGGAAGCAGGGACGTCCCATCGCTTTCCCTCGTTCTTATGAGCAGGGTACATCTCCTTAGATGACCCAACTCCAGCCCCTCCTTCCCCTGGCCTGCAGACAGGTGGGTGTCAGTGCTCAAGCTCAAGGTGCGCTCTCGCTCGCTCTTCCGATGTGGAGAGAGGGGAAAAAATACCCAACAAAACCACAACAAAAAAACAAACCCATAAATCACAAAGCTACCAAATGAAAATAAATACACTTAACAATATTTCCATGCCGCTTTTTATTATTATTATTTATAATGGTATTACAGAATTTTGTAAAATTAAAGTAAATGTCAAGCAGAATGTAATAATTTTCCTTGGGGTTTGGCACATTTGTGTGCCTGACAGTTTCACATTTTTCTTTATATCCGTGAAGACAGGAGCCTGACAGGGCTATATTTTGTTACCCACTTTGTTCAATTTTGTCATAAATTGGAGCGAACAAACCAGTGAAAATACAGACACCAAATTAATCAAAGAAATTACATTTTAAAGCACCTCATACAAACATGTATGAAGTTATCATACCGTGCCAGGAAAGCACACGAAACCCCCCCAGCACTTCCCCCTCCCAAACACGTGCGCTTTGCCCCGAGAAGGGCACAGACCTCACCACCAAAATGCTGCTCCTCGGCTCCACGCCGTGACCTTTCGACGGGCTGTGTTCAAGTTCACTCCTTCATCCTCTGACCTCTGGCAGCCGCAGCACCTGCCAACACCTCCACCCGCAGAGCCCGGCCGGGAGGGCCAGGCCATGGGGGATAAAAGTGCAGTGGCTGTTCCCGTTGTTTAAAGGGACACGTTTGTGGCAGCACAGGAAGAAGCATCATGCATAAAGAATTGCAATTTCCATGAGAATGACAAGGAGAACCGCGAAGCGAGTGGTAGGGCTATCCTCGGGCCAATCCTTTCTGCCTGAGTAAATTCGATTTGAATTCCTCTTGAAACACCAGCTCTGCAGCACTTGGACTATATTGAAAAGGTCACTGGAGGCAATGGCAGGCATAGTCTCCAGCTGCACTACAAGTGCACTGATAGAGATTCATAACAACGTATTACTGCAGCTGGAGATCCAAAGTGACTCTCCCAGGAATCCTCTCCACTTATCTGGCAGCAGCAGGCTATTTCATTACTCCCCTTTAATGCCTGGGTGGAGGCGTTAGTGCCTCCTCTCCCCACCCCCCAAATGCTGGCTTGGAAGCACTTCTTGGAGCTTTATTAGAGTCGGTGAGGACAGTCAGTGGGGCCTTGAAAACCTGAAGTGCATTTGAGCCATCTGAAAGGGCCGTGATGGTATCTCACTTACCTTCTTCCTACCTGTCTGGGCTTCAGGGGATGGTTTGGGTAGAAATGAGACCAGGAACATTGTAAAGCCACAGTGGTTGAATCAGCTGTCCCCTTGGGTTTTGCGTAACACCAACAGCATCCAAACCCCACTTCTGGCATGAGTAGAAGTTTCATTATCTCCTGCTAGAATGAGGCTTAAAACCTGAAACATAAGATGTTTCCTTTCTTCTGAAATGTAGTATTTTGCCCTATTAACTGTATGCTACGAAAACATGAATTTCTCCCTTGTCCAGCTTACGACACCACTTCGGTCGCGCTGAGATGAGGTGCACGTGCTCCCCCATCCCAAGGAGCTGGAGAGCAGCAGCATCGTCGTGATGGGAGAGCTGAGCAGCAGAGACCTGGAAAGCTGCCACATTCCTGTGCAAATGTGGAAGCAGTTCAGTGGGAGATTAAGGGATTTTTTTCTACCCAAACTACATACACCCAGCAAAAACACATTTTAAGCTTATTTGTGTATTCGTTCGCTAAATACCATAATGGTCTCCAGCTGTAAAGCAGGAGGGATCACTCACTGAAATTTTACCATTGATTTTATTTTCATTTTTTGATTGCTTTTATTATACCATAAACCTATTTCTTTCCATTTTGCTCCGTGCCTGTAGAATGCCTGATGTCTCCTACCACACCTGCTTTCTATTATTTGTCCTCCGTTATTTTAATTGCCTATCTATTGTGCGGAATCTGAAAATTGTCTGAAAAACCCCGTTCTTTACGTTAAAAAAATAGCCCGTGAAGGTTTTAAGAAGTAAAACTCGTATTTTTGCACGCAATGAAAGCGTCCGGTGAACAACCCCTGATTGTCAGGTGTTCACATTCCCATCATCTGAGCGGCGGGATAATTAGCAGACAAACGAAGGTTTACGATTCTGCAAATATCTCAGAAAGACCATTTGGCTGCTTGATAGGTAGAAGGATATTTTTAAAACTGCCATTTGGGACTCGGCTGTATTGCTAATTAAATGAGAATTTCATAAAAATTATCTGAAAAAAAAGTCTCTGCTAATTGCGAGAACGATAACGAACAGACTCGCTAAACAGAGGCATAAACGTCAAACAGTCCAAGAGTGGTAACAAAGTGCCACGTTATCGTGTAACGCCAGGCAGCTTTCCTGCTTCTGTTTGAAGTTTTAACTTTTAGCCCCTTTTTTTTTATTATTTTTAAAAGGAATGGCATCCAAAAACGTGCTCTGCCACTCACCATCTCCAGAGCTTCACCTGGGCGTTAGCGACACACGGGTAATAGCGACCGTTGTGTTAACGGCATCCTTGCCTTGAGACTTCCTCTGTTCCATCAACAGCCCTTGTGTTCTGCAATGAATATGAGGGGGGAAATGCATCAATATTGTACAGATGTTTATCCATGCAGGACGGTGGCGTTACTGAATTAGTGATTCTTTGTAATAATTATGACTTCCAGTGTCTTGTACAGTAAAACACACAGTCAGGTAGGAACTCGTGAGCCTGACAGGAGACTCAAAGGCAGTTTTGTTGGTGCTGTGTGGTTCTCCTATGCTGCAAGGGTGCAGGGAGCGGCATGCACCTCCCCTCAGGGTATCAGATGAAGAGTAATTGTATATTGCCAGGGACAGACTTGACCCATGCTGGTGCCCCAGAGCAGAGAGTGCTGCCGGGACGGTGATCCTTGGACTCCCGTGCTGGGATGACAGTGCCATCCTCATTCCATAGCTGGCAGGGGCTCCTGACCTTGCATTAGTAAAAGGCTGGTGCCTGATAACCTCCACTCTGCCTTGCTCCTTCCTCAGCCCTTGGCACAGTATCGCAGGCACATGGCAGATGGCTCGGAGCTGCATGGAAAAATTTGCAGGAAAACCTTCATTCATTTTACACCAGCTGAGAGTTCTGCATCCGCGGCCACCTCCCGCAATGTGAAACTGGCCGCGCTGCCTTCGCACTCTCGCAGCCCAAAGCCAGCAAGAGCGTGAAGCAGAGACCTCAGCCTGAGCCTGAAGTGTCTCTTGGATATTCCACTTCTGTGAAAAAAACAACCCTGCTTAGTGGAAGCTCAGTGTAATGAGAATTGACTGCCCTCCATGAGAAGTATCGATTAATTACTCTGCAGTGGGGAAAAAAGGCAACTGTGATGATACACATTTTCCAACTGCAGCACAAACAATTGCTTCTGAAGCACAGAGAGCCTGGGCTGAGAAACCTGGTGAAATGAAGTCATCTCCAGGATGGAGACAGCAGCCAGATTTACTGGAGTGCAGAAAAACAGCTAGAGAAATCTTGGCCAAAGAGACCATCTTCTAACTGTGTTTGAAGCAAGACCATCTCCTGGGCTTTTGGCTCAAGCTCAGTTCTGGATTTTCTAGAGGAGTTTCTTTATGGGCACGTATACTTCAGCATCTGCTTTGGTTCACAGATCCTGAAGTACTCTCTGGGGAACACAGAATCACAGAATGTTACGGGTTAGAAGGGACCTCCGATGACCACCAAAGCCCAACCCCCTAAAGTTTGTGGCTGTTGCTGTGCTGGTGGCAGCGCTCCGGCCATGCCTCTCTGCTGCAGTCCTCGGTCACCTCCCTAATTCACTTACAGACCACAACGGAGCTACTGGCCGTGACAGTCTGACCAGCTCTGGAAAGGGAAAAATCGTTGGAAAATGGTATTTCTGAGAATAGTAAAGAGAAAACCCAATTGTGCAGGGCTGGACTGATAATGTACCAACATGAGAGTGGGAATCAAAAAGGCAAATGAAGGATCAGCTGCACATCTGGTCCAGCTGTGGCCATGCTGTGCCTTTCCTGGTAAGCTGCACAGATGTCCTGGGAAGGGAAAATATTAGAAGATGTCTTCTGCTGACCTGCTGTTCTCTTTGGCTTCAGAGGTAGGGCAGGACTACTACTGTGGGCCCTTTTTCAACCATGAAATCCTTTTCCTTGAATTACATCCAGAGCCTACCTCATAATGCTCTGTCCCTGCTGGGAGAGCCCCAGGTTCATCTCCTTTCTCTGACGCAGAACTTGGGTGACCTTAGTCATGTCACTTCATCCATCTCCACAGTAATTCCCTCTTGGGCAATTGGGTGTAGTGCTTCTTCTGGGCATGCTGGGAAGAAAAACACATTATAGGTGGTAAAAAGTCAGATAATTGGATAAAAGCCGTAACAGTACAGAAGATAGATAGAAATAAGATTCTCTCATGCGTTCAGATGCCCGGTTTGTTCTCTCCAGGGATGTATTGTGTAGGATTGTGTAGGTGAGTTATTGGACTAGCAGATTCTCAGCTGCATTTTGGGTTGCCAGTGCCACAGGTAGTGGCTGTTCTCTGGGAATTAAAAATTGCAAGGAATAGACTAAATTTAATGTGTGTAGTTATGTACTATACACACTCAAGGCAGAGAAGAAACCTGTATTACTAATAATCTGCAAAAGGTCTAAGTTTGTGTTATCACCACATACTTCTAAGCACATTATCACACAGGCTTTTGGCTGTTAGCACACGAAGCGTGCAGGGCTTCACACTAGCCCTGGCTGGTGAGGTGCTGGCCAGTTGACAAGGGCAGCCAGCCAGCCCTGCCTTGCTCGTGTCCACGTGGCTCAGTTACACCCAGACAGACAGTGGTACAGAAAAGGAGAGTTTCTGCTGTTAGATTTGGACCTGGATTAGAAAATACAAGGAGGCAATTGGTTAAGCCCTTCTCCAGAACCATGCAGAATACTCCTTCAGGAACACGGGTCTGGGTCACCATCTCCTGCAAGTAACTCATTCCCAGACTATGGCCAGGTCAGAGCAAAGTGATTTAGGATATGAATTTTCATGATGTTTCTATTCCAGTAAAAGCTTTACTGCAACAGAATTAAAAGGGAAGTGTTAGCAGAAACACAAAAGCAGTGACAGTGCCCTACCACTCTCCTCTTTCATAAACGACGGGACTTCTGAAGCCTGGTTTCTGGAAACTCTGACACTGGTTGGTTCCTCTGACGCCTCAGGGAAAGCTTAATAAGTGGCACTTCTGAGTTCAGCCCAGCTCCATACACTGGTTTCAGAGCCACTCTATTGTACCCCCACCTGTGAGGAATGTGATGCTGACAAAAGCATCTTCAATACCAGTATCACTATCGTAGTATTCTGACTAGATACTGGTAGAATACTGGTAAAAGCAGGTCTTCTCTCCTCCCCCTCAATGATCTCTAGCTGTATGAACTTGATGTAGTTGTATTCACACCAGTATCACTATGTAGTTGTAAAAAACATTGCAAAACTGAATTCTTGATGCATCTTCTTTCTACACTTAGAAAAATGCCAAGCTGTCCACACTCACTCCAGTGATGGAGGTCATGAAAAGTGAAAGGTCTGCTTTGTAGGTAGATAAAATGGAAGGTGCAGCCTCAAACGGCTTGCCCAAGAAGCATCCTGCTAGGAAGACACTTTGCTGAATCCCAGTTGCACCTCGATTAGGCCAAGGAGCTAACTGCAGCCTTAACTCTGGCTTTCCTCCCTGAACGCAATCCTGATGGCCAGCTTGGGGTTGGGAAGGAAGAAAGAATGAAGGACATGTGCCATCACCTCCCCAGCACTTGGTCCAGGAAGGATGACCTCTATAAGCAGCTAGTGCATCCTGCCTGCCTGAGACCAAGGAGCTGTGACCCCAGGATGCAAGTGGGCTCTTTCTCCCACCTACCCTCCATCAACCAAGTAGCTCCAGTAAAAAAGAAGATCCCGAGTGAACTGATTCAGAAGGGCAGAGATAGCCTTATGTCATGAACTCAACAATGAAAGCAAAGGTGCTGAACTAGTTATCAAAGATTTTTCTAGCCCAGGGCAAGAACAACAGGCTGGAATGGATGAGAGGATTATTTACAGCACTGTATGCCCAATATTTTCCTTTTTATTGTCTGCTGCACTCAGGCAGTTTTTTTTAAGTGGTGCACGGTGATTCTAGGCACAAACCACATCAGCAATTAATTGGATTTGTGGGCCTCACTTCCACGCACCCCTTTGAAACGTTCCCTCGGGAGATCATAAAAGACAGGGACTGAGCAAAGTAGTAAGAGGAAAGTATAATGTGGCGAGGACCCTTTTGTTAATCCCGTTCAGCCTATCTTTCAATAGCACACCTTATTATGACATCCTATAGATCTGCTGCTTCGGCTCTGCTGGTGAGAGGCAAATGATGTCTTAATGAATGATGGTGCCTCGAGCTGATAACGGACTGCCCCTCTCTCCCACTGAAAAGAGATTGTGTTCGGCGCAGTATGTCCAACCGCACTTAATATAATTGGATGAAACTCGTAATAGTTTGTTCACTCCAGGTGGGTACAAAAGTCACGGAGAAAAAAAAATCCCAATGATAAAATATCAGTTGCTGTCTCTTGCTTAAGGGTGTAACTGTGGGTAGCAGGACTTGCAGAGCGGTTCATCGTGGATGGCAGATGATGTGAGGAAGGACTCACCCTGGCATGTAAGGCTCAGCACAGAGGCATCTTCAGCATAAAGCCGCTGAGGCCAAGGGCTGGAGCGGGAGGCACGTGTCTGCTTTGCAGCGTTTCCCATCCTGTGCTCAGAAGGTGCTCAGCGTAGCCCCGCACGGCTCAGTCCCAGTGCCCTTGGGCAGGGCAGCAGCGCAGGAGCGAGAGCCGTGCCGGTGCCTGCTCCAGCTGGGTGCTGCTTCAGCCCCACCTGCCTCAGTCACCGTGTTTTAGCACATTTTCCCAAAGCCATTACTTTTACGCCCTGAATGATTACTTCATTTAGCACATACATCAGAACTAAAATACCCAATATTAGCTCATTTAAGTTCATGTTCAGTGATGGATTAATCGTTCCTGTTTTCTGGAGCAAAGCCCAGTCCATTTCATCTACGGACCAGGGAGAAATGTTCCCTTGTCTCTTGAAGTCTGAGACATCTGCTGTGCTTTGCGTATCTGCTTGCCCACAAAAAAACCCCCAGTGAATGCTTTAATTTAAAAACCAAAAAGGTGCTAAAGCTATAGATCACACCCTTTTTTTTCCTGCTTTCAGAGCCAGTGCAAAGGCAGTATATCAACAGTAGAGTTAGCATAAGCCTGTGTCCCCTCTGAGGTTTCAGATGTCACATTGTGTTGCAGTGGATATTGCTTTGCGATGTATTGTGCTGCATCATGGGCCACACAGGAAAATGCAGAGAGCAGAACAAATCCTTAATGCACAAACCCAACGACAGCAGACACCTACATTAGCTCCGACCAGGCCGAGACAAAAGAATCCTGCATGCTAAAGATTATGGTCAAAATAAAATAAAAGCAATGGGTGAGGGACCCGACTGAAAGGCTTGAGGTCTCCTGTTCCCCAGAATGACAAGATGTTGGTGAGTCAGAGCAATGAGTAAATGATGGGAGGAAACATCGCTATGTGTCATCCTTGTGGGCTTGTAGCAGGAACCAAGGCTGTGTCTATCCATGTGTGCAGGTGGCCAAAAACTGGAAAGCATCACTCAGCCAAAACTACCAGGCTCCAGCAACAGTTTCTTGGCTCAGTGACCTCTTCTCTATGGAAGCTGTGCTTGATAAAGCCCATTTTCACCTAAAGCATGGGTAGCAGCCTTTGTTTTTTAAATGTTTTGGGTTTTTTCTTCCTTTAGAGAGCCTGTGTGTTCTGGTGGCAATAAGACTTGGATTTCAGTGCCTCAGTTGCTCTGGAGCTTCAGTCACATCATTCACCCCAGTCTCAATGTCTGGGCCTTTTAACCAGGGGCTGTACCCTGCCCCAACATGCCTGGATGTGGTGCAAGGACCATGTAGCCCTGGTGTCTCCAGGACTCTGGGATCCTACTGCCCTGTGCCAACACTGAAACACAGTCATAATTGTGATTAATTGATTTTCTTCATCTGTCTTTTGGTGATCCCTTAAACATCAGAGGACTGTGAATAGCTGGTGAGGAAAGGGGCAAAAAGAATTGGGGATGGGAGCTGAGATGTTCTCAAACCAAAAGAGTCACTTCGATCTCTACATCCCGCCTGTCTCTTGCCATGAGAAAAAAAACCTCCCCCTTTGTTTGGTCACAGACCAAGAATGCCACTGTCTTTTTGCATTCTGAAAAAAATACGGAACGAGAAAATAGTGCTGAAACATTTCAGACAATCTCCTTTATCCTGCGCTCAGCAATTACTCTTATTGTCAGCAGGAGTAGAGAAGCATGTACCATTTGAAAGTATTTAGAAGTGACTGTGTGTTTTCAAAACACACGATCTTTCAAGGGACTACTCTCTTCTCATTTGGTGACACAGGCAATTAAGTTTTTAAGAGGTTCCCTGTAGCATTAGCAGACTATATGATACTCTTGAAGGGGCCTTTATAGCATCCTAAAGACAAATTGCTTGCATCTTCCTTGAAAATAAAAGACTAAATTCCCATACTGGAAGCTGACCAAGTTTCATTTTATGTGCAATCCAAGCTGGCTGGCTGCGCATCGCCGCTGCTCCCCCATCCACCCCGCAACCGGGGCTCTAATTCACCATGGGCAACCACTCCCCCAAACCAGCAGCCTTTACTGGGGAGTGAAGGCTCAGCCCTGGCCCTTTTGCTTTGCCCTGTGTCCAGCCGTGAGGAGCATCCAGCTGCAGAAAGAGGGAGTCAGGATGCCAGGGAGCACAGGGGCCTGGAGATGCCCCCTCATTCAGCTCTAGCTAAGAGGAAGGTAGAAATCAGAGTAAAAAGAAGCAGGGAAGAGCCTGTCCTCAGGATTGGCCCTCAGCTGCTCTAGAAGTATATTTCTATTAGATGCTGCCATCCTTTTGGGCCGTAATGTATTTCCTCATTATGGTCCAACATTCACATGGCATTTGTGATCGTTTCTGGAATGACACTGCACAAAGTTAGGTAATAAAATTGCCTCTGATCCCACAAAGCGCGAGGCTCAAGACAAATAAAGTCTGTAAAGAGCTCTGCACTTCAGGATGTTTTACGAGCTGGATCGGCGTTTACTTAGGGCTAAACCTGAAGAAGTTCATTTCATCTCCTGGAAAAGGCTCCATTGCCTGCAGGAGGCTTCGCTCCTCGGGGGGTATTGGCACAGTTACCACAATCAAACTCTCAACTACCTTTTCCCCTTCGGCGCTTGCAAGTCCATGTCATTCATTCCACACTTCCCTCTCCCAGCAATACTTCTGTGATATTTCGAAATGTATATAAATGTCAGCAAGCCAGCAAAAGCCCACAGGACTCTGCAGGCAGCGGGTAGGTGTGGAGTTCACTGGGATTGCATTACACTGAAACCCGAGTGCTGGGGAATGGGCCAAGCACTTCCCTCCCAGGGTTTCTTGGCCGCATTGCAGGTTGCTGGAGGGGACTCCTCAGAGTAGCCTGACGCTGGGCAGTGGCAGGACATGGACCCTGAGTGATGGCATCTCTCACTGTTATCTCCAGCACTGCCAGTCTGATGTGTGCAGGTGATGGGCAAAGCCAAAGCTGTGCAGGGACAGAGACAGACCCTTGTTTGCAGCCTCTGCATTGCAGTGTAAAGAGGAGCAGCGACATACGTGTGAAGTGATGAGAACAGCACAGGGATGATCCCTTTCCTTTGAGGATCTGAGACACTACAGACCAGGCTGTGCTCCAGCTGAGGCCAAAAAGCCCTGTGCTGACTCCATGAAGGCACACAGCTTTTTGAATTTTAAAATGCTGCTGCCAGTTGGAGCACCTTCCAGAAAGAAAAGGGTGAGACTAGCATGGCACTGAAGTGAACCACCCAGCCTGGCTGCCCAACACCTATTCCCTTTCTGCTAGCTTTGGGCATGGCTTTTTGGTAGAGTGTCATCCCTACTGTCCCACTCCCAGTTCCTGTTTCAAAGTGTTGCACTTGTAACGGCCAGTGAAAGCAAGGATGGTGCCAGCAAGTTGTATCCTGTAACGTGGAATCAGATCTCTGTCATTTAGAAGGGGACTGATCTGGCAGATTTAGCTAGGGCTGGACTGGGCTTCTGATTGGAGAGCTTCAATGTACTGCATCCCTACAGATTGAAATCAGCAGTGTCATCCCCAGTGTCACACACAGGTTACACCTGCCACCATTTAAAACCATGACCTCCAGACCAAGCAGGATCAACCTACCTGGTAGTCTTGTCCAGCTGAGTTTTGAATATCTTCAAGACTGGAGATCCTACAGCCTCTCTGGGCTCCTCATCTGGCATTTGACCATCCCCAGGGTGGATGCTTTCTACATCATATCTAACCAGAATTTCCCACGCTGCAATTTGTGCTTGTTGTCTCTTGTCCTTTCATTGTGCATCTCCGAGGACAATCCACCTGTCTTCTGCACACCCTCCTACTAAGAGTCACAGACAGCAATAAGATGTCCCTTTCGCCTCCTCAAAACCCCAGTTTTTCTCAGTCTCGCCCCAGTACCTTGATATCTTTTTGCAGGGGGAAGCCCAAAACTGGTCACGCTACCTCTAGTCCTCCAGTATGTATTGGAACAGCTCTGGGATTCGCATCCACAGCCCCTGAGCAGCTCCAGCTGTGCTGCACTAATTCATCACCCGCCGGCGGGCATCAGTAGCTCCTGGAATAAAGCAGAAGTCGGAGAACTTTCTCGGCTGGTTCCCCTTTGACAGATTTCAAGCATCCACTCTTCTCTCATCTGGCTGTTTGTAAGGGGTTCACACGTCTATAGCCGCTCCGTTAGAGCTTGTCTTCACTGCTGGAAAGCTTCATTAGTTCAGGACAGCTAGTGCATATCTACTGTTCAGAGGTAAAACCAGAGTGTAAGACAAGCTACGTTAGTTATAGCACGGGGAAACTCATTAGAGTCAAGCTCAGCTGCAGACTTAGGCTGACTTTATCTTCCTAGTGTCTTTACCTCAGGATAGCGCAAGCCTTTGTTACATAGGAAACAAAAAAAGGTGGTGATTTTTTTTTTTGCAAGAGGCTAAAGGAATCCTCTTACAGATTGTTTTGGGATAGGTTGGACAACCTGAGGGGTTTGGGAGGAAGAAAAAGAAAAAAAGAGAAAGGGAGGAAGAGAGGAAGAAAGAGAGGAAGAAGGAGAGGAAGAAGGAGAGGAAGAAGGAGAGGAAGATGCCCCCCGGCAGCACCAACAGAGTCAAATGCTATTAATGCCCTAACTCCCTTTCTTCACTCGGAATCCTTTCCTCGAAGAACTCCAGGAGGGCCCAAATCCAGCACGTGAGATGAAAAAATGTGAGACTTATAACAAGGCTGGGACAGGTCTTTCTCAGGTTTACAATTGGTTCACTCTTGCAGCTTGTACATAACGGGGATTATGTATGTTACATGATCACAGCAGCTGTGGTCTGGGATTTTCCTAAGCCGTTAGTGATTTCCTTTGCTTTTTTGAGCACTGAACTAGAGATGGTGGAAAGAGAACAGGTATTGCTGCAAATGGCAACCATTCCTCTAGAAGGTCCTCTTGCAGGCCTGAGTGAAAAATGGAAAGTCCCCAAGTCAGCCATCCTTCTGGAAACCTCTGGCCTCAAAATACACTTTGCCATGGATCTGTTCTAATTCCAGGAACAACACACTGAGCTGAGGCTTAGACCTTGGGCAAATTCGCCTTTTGGCTCAAACAGCAAAGATCTTTAGCTGAAAATGCCTTCTGCTGACAGCCTGTGCGATGGCAGCATCCCAAGCACTGCTGGCATAGCTGTGGTGGAAAAAATAAAATACATTTCATTCCCCAATGGTCATGCTGTAATGGCATGAAATTAGAAACTCTAATCAATAGCGCTTTACACAGCATGACTCTCATGTCAAAAGAGCCCGTGGTTTAAAAAAGAAGAGTCACAAATAAATATGAAAATCAAGGCTGTGAAGCGTCAGTAATGAAGTAGAATTCTGTCAAGCAATCCCAGCCAGTGATTCTCTTCACAAAACCTTCACTCACCAAATCCTTCCTTCTCCACACCTCTCTGAACTTCCATCTTGAAATAATTTTCCTGTACTTATTTGCCCTTCGCACATGAAATGTCACCGATGCGAGCGTGAGCGACGGAACTGGGAAGGGAAGGGCTGTGCTGCAGCCCTTGCTCTGCCTCTGGTTATTTTTGAGTGTTTCAGCTCTCCCCCATCGCTTCATCGTGGGGCTTGGGAAAAGGCACCGACCTGCATCTCTTCACCTTGCTGGGGTATGCGTTGAGACCGACGATACAACTTTCTTCTAAGACACGACTCTCATATTCCTACAAAACGTAAATTGAACGCAGATTATTATCAGTCTAACAACAAAAGAATGCATAGTTATCCTATTTATATCAAGAATTGAAGGCAGCTGTGATAAGACATATTTTTTGCTTCTACAAGCGACATTTTGCCAGAAGAACCACTGGAGAGGTAAAGTATTCAAAAATAATAAGCAGACCCCCGAAGGGAAGGAAGAACTGACAGCTACAGGGCACTCAGTCTGTCATACAAGTCTTTCAGGAGCTGGCGGCGTTTTGTTCAGGGACAGGGTTTGGGTTTTTTCCAGCACTTGTTTCAAAACTCTTCTCGCCATGCACTGCTAACGTTAGCACAGCTTGGCAGGTGGAGAAGAAGTGCCCTGCAAATAGCAAATTCTTGGGAGTGTAGATTTTGTTAATTAGACCTTCTTCCTGCACACAGCCCCGGCTCTCCGTGCAGCTCCTGTGGCAGGGGCACAGTGATTGACTGAGTGTTGGATGGTTTCAGGAGGACAGCAGATAACAGCTGCCTGGCTTCAAGACACATAAATGAAAGTCCTCCAGAAAGACCTGCCTAATTCAAAGGCACAGAAGTCACTAGGCAAAAAAAACTTGTATGGCCTCAAGTGAAGGTCTCAACTTTTGTGAGGGTGTCCCGAGCAGTTTCTGGGTCTTTTCCTAATTCTGCCACTGAACCACATTACTTTGGTAAATTGAGTTACCCGTAGCTTTGTTTTTTGTGTAGAAATGTGTGTTTTACACTTGAGCCAATACTACTTGAAATCTCCGTGAGGACAAAGCAACTGAGGTTTGTACAATGGCCTGACTGGGCACAACATCTGGTGGGTGGACAACAGAGGCTTGGCTGCAGCTGGCTTAGCAACATAGTCCTGCACTGGAGCTGCTTGGTTAGACTGTTTCCAAAATGCAGAGAGACCTGTCGGAGGGCCTCACCTCAAAGGTGATGCCCTTTTTGCCTTGCCTGACTCGAGGTTGCAGAGGAGGCAGGGTTTTGTGGCAGCTCCTCCATACCTCTATGCAGAAGTTGAAGCCTGGGTGGAATCAGTTAAAGCAAACCCCCAAGTAACAACTTACCCCTTCCAGACACACTGAATATCTACGAATAATGGGTGTTTTGTAAAGTCCATGCCTGCTCGTGCTTCATGCTGCTGAGGTGAGCCCCCAAAACACCTCGTGGGGAAGGTGCCCATGGCCCCCATCAGAGGCATGGATACCACAGGTCAGGCCCTGCAGAGCAGTTCCCAGAAGGCTGCTTTAGCTCTCTCTCCAAAGAACATTTGCCTTCACTTCAGAGCCGTCACTTACATCATGCCACATCTGAAAAGTGGGATAAAAGCCAAAAAATATGTCTCTCCCAAGCCCTCAATAAAACCAGTGACTTGTGCAATACATGCAAAGCTTTAACTTCGGAAACTTCAAGTCACCAAGCATCTGTTAATCAGCAACGCGGCAGTCCCCGGGGATTGTGGAGATGTTAAAAGGTTATCCTTCTCTCCCGCACATTACGCTGCCGAGCTCCATTACACACAACCGGAGGATGATTTTATGTGTGGCAAAGAATTTCTGATTCTCTGGATATTATTTTAGATGTGGAAACCCAGCTGCTGAATGCTGCTTTTCAGGTTAAACAAAACTTGCAGCCAACACTCATTCTCACACTATTAATGACGATAATCTTGCCCTGCCATTGACTTCTTTCCAGAAATAGCAGAAGAGGGATTTTCAAATCCTTTTAGGTTTGCAAAATGTTATCTCACTCTATTCCTTTAATCTCCCGATGCTGAAAGATGGATCTTTTTCTCTTATGGCTGGATGTGCTTCTATACTTCAGCAGCAAACCATGAAAGGGAATCAGGCTTACAGAAAGAAAAAAAAAAAAAAAAGAGAATTTGCAGTGTTAACATTTACTTGGGCTTGTCTGGACTTTCTCAGCCTTGAATTCCAAAATGATTGACCAGACTGAACATTACACAGAAGAAACAAACAGAGTAACAAGCTTTGCATACAAAGAAGGGCTGCTGGGCAGGGGAAGAGACTGTGCTCTTCTCTGTGGCAGTGGTGGAGAGGACAAGAAGTTGGAGAGCTCGAGAGCTCTTAGGAAGAGAGGTAGGTTGGGTGGGGGAAAAGATTCTTGCAGTTCTTCAGCACCAGTACTGAGCGTTGGGATATGCTGAGGGGTCTCAAGTGTTAAGAGCTTTTAAGAACATACTGAGCAAATATGACAGGACCGAAGCTGACCCTTCCCTGGAGGAAGAAGCTGGCCTGGAAAATCTCCTGGGGTCCCATTCACATCCTGGTTTCTAGAAAAACAGCCAGATAAAGTGCACAGCTACAGTAAAAGGCAGCGCATTCCCCGAGCAATTCCTCCTCCTGAACTGCAGTGAAGGCACAATTCATAGCCTGCTTTTTCATTTCCATGAATCTTAATTGTTCACATAATAATTGCAGAAGTATTTAATAATACAAAGCATATGGGCCAGATGTTCAACTGGTGTAAATCAATAGCACTCAGAGCTTCAGCGGTGCTGCGCTGGCGTAACCATGTGATGATCTAGCGCTGCGTTTTTAAGGTGGCTCTCAGGATTTTAGTACCTTCTTATCGCTTCCACTAAAACCAAGTCACAGAGTTAATTGCCCACATACAAATAGCCACCCCCCACCAAATGCTCAGAATCTACGATCAAAAACCCGAAGCTCAAACCAGATGGACTTAAGGTCACTTGAAAAACACCGATCTGGCCTCCTCTGGCCATCATCACAACGTTTCAAGGTGGCCACCTATCCTCCCAACTGACCTTACCCTAACTCACGCAGGGATAGACAGCACTCACCTGACTAGATTTCCATCCAATGCCTTGTTTTAGTCTCATCAGCTAGTATGTTAGCTCTGCTTTATTTGCTTCCCACTATAAAAAGAAAAGAAAAAAAAAAAAAAGCTTTTAATTCACTTCCTCCTGGGAGTGTCTGTGGTGCTCATTGATCCACTCCACCAGTACTTCACAAACGCTAATGGATCTAGTGAAACTCTCGACTAATCTCCTTCTGAAACTTGGCACCAAACTGCTCACTTCTGACAGTTTCTCCTTTTACAGTTGTTTTTCTTTGCTACCTGCTTCAGAGTCACTCCAGGGCTCATTAATTGCTCATCCTTTGTCCCTTGAAATTTTTCCTTTTAATCTTTCCAGTAACGTGTTGGATACTGATGTGGAACAGACCTCAATTTGCGGTCTTTCAGACCCGCAAAGGTAGCATTTGAACTGATTGTGGCGTTACCACTTGCACACAGATATATATGTAATTGAACTGAAAAGCTTTGTGAGACATGTATTCATTGGATTTCTGATCTCATTTGTTAGAGAGCCTTAGGGAACGGGCAATTTCAACTCCTCAATTTATGACAACTGGTCATAGTTGCTTAAATGCAATAAAATAAATCCCGTGGCATGTGTCCCTTCTGCAAACCAGGTTGACAACTGTGCCCAGAAGAGAATTAAATTGCACAGTGACAGGACTGTAGTAGGTGAAAATCACATACAGAAAGTATCTATACGAAGAAAGTCAAGGTAAAGTTTTTTGTGGAGGTTCCCAGGTTAATATTCATTCTGTTAATGCGACTCCCTGGTTGAGATTCTTGCAGATTTCAATACATTGTATAGAGACTATGCAAATAAGATGGTCTGCTGTAGTTGAAAATAACCTGCCCTCGTGCTAATTATATCTAAGGCTAAGCTTTGACCTACTCCACTTCCATAACTAGGGCTAGGTTTTCAGCTGTTGTTAACAGCTGCATTTTCAACAGACCTGCAGACCAGCACAGTTGGGCTCTTTTGGTAGCACATTGCACAGGGAAGGAATTTCACTGACCACCCAACCCTGACCATCAGCCCTCAAAATGCCTCAAATCCTAAAGCCTGATGAGTAAATCTCCTTTCTTTTATTCCACATAACAAGCAACTTACGAATTTTTTTCCCCCTTGGGTAGAAATTGCAATATCTGGAAATTAAAGTAACTCCTTCTAGGATCAAACAATCAGTTTCGAAGTTGATTCCTGTGGCTTTCTGCAGACCACAAGCTCAACCTGGTGCCCTGCCATAATACCCAACATGGGAAGGGCTGAAGCACTTGGGACTTGGCATCCATGTGGGATACTGCAGCAAGAGCTCAAACTGAGAAGCCCTTTGGACTGCCTTGGTCCACTCTACAGACTGAACTGGCCTTTGATTAAGGTCCTGAGAGGAATAAGAACCTCCACCAAGGACAATCTCTGATGTGTTGCAAGAGTACACCTCCTTACACATCTTTCCTAATGTCTCTCTTTCAGGATTTTAAGCCAGATACCTTCTAAGGTCAAGAAACTATAGTGGTACCTTTGGTTTTTTCCAAACACTGCTATTAAAAACAAGCAGACTGAGGTCCTCAAACTATTCATGGGTATAAAGGTAGCTGCCAGTTCATACCAAGCCCTTGCAGCCACCCAAATAGATTATCAACAGAGAAGCATTTTTCTCTTTGTGACATCATCCATCTGGGGTGAGACTTCCCCCTCTGGAGTAGATTGTGCATCACTTGAATGAGCTGAAGATGGCCTAAAATACTGTTGAGTTCTCTGTCTCTCATCCCCAAGATACAGACACCAGTATTGGCTAGCTCAAACCTCCCAGAAAAGATTGTAGGTTATCTCAGTAAGTCTGAGTTGTAGCTAGAAATGTCCTGGTCTCTAAAGGCTGTGATCTTTTGTGACCTTTAAGGAGTTTACCTGCAAAAAATAGGTTTGTTTGCCATTCCTGGCAGTCAGTCCTTATCCCCTCAAAGACAGCAAAGGGACATCTCTGCTCTGAGCCAGCACGCTACCAAAGACATGCAATCTCCTCCTTCTCTTCCCCTAAATAGACAGGGCTGTTTAACTCCACCTGCAGAACTTGGCCTGAAAGGTGGCCAGGCCCTTATGCTTTGTAGTCCTGCCCTCTTCTTCTGCTGACTTGTTCCTTTTTGTGCAAACACCCAATTCCCATCTGGTATGTTCAGCAAGAAATGTGCAAAGTGACCTTCTGGAGGGCTGAGAACTTGGTCCTGGGTATCAGACAGCAGTTGCCACAGCTATTAATGTGCTGCTGTGTGAGAACTCTCATGTGGATTTATGAGATTATCTTAAATCCGAGCTGCACATTTCTTAATTATCAGTATTCTTTCCCTGCACAAGAAGAATTTGCATAATTTCCCAGCAGTAGAAAACAGAAAATCAAAACAATAAATGAAAAGATGCACCAATTCATCACGGAACTGCATACAAAGTTGTTGGCACTGTTCTTTTTCCTTGCATATCTAATGCAGACACCAAGGAAGAGCAGATCCTCAATTTAGCTTCCACAGAACCACGCCAACTCGTGCTAGTTGAAGAGCTGGCCCCACATTAGCACATCTAGTTCACGAGTTCTTCATGAAGCCCAGATAGTTTTGGCAAAGAATGTCAGTTCAGACAGGGATCCTGCACATATTTAAGCACTGAAAACTGCTGCTGCTACAGGCAGTGTTATTGGGACCAGTGAGACCACTTGCAGCAGTGGAGAGAGCCAGGGGATGCAGCTAAGGCCTTGCAGAGCAAATACATTCACCATATGGGTTTTAGTAATAAGGGAAAGCGTAGCCCAGGCAGCACATTCCTCACGCACAGGCAGGGGAGAGGTGCAAGCAGTCAGCTCCTGAGCGTCCTAGTAGAAAAACCAGGCAATGGGATTTGCACAGGGACCCAACTGCCTTCATTGTGGGTTTAATCCTCCAGCAGACTGGTGCTCCAGCATCCTGGGGTGTGTGCACCCATCCTGCCCTGCCCGGGAGCTCCCAGGGCAGCCTGCGCTGTCCTCGGCCACTCTATATCCGACGGCAGCTTCAGCAAATGGGAATTAGGAACCCAAACCGCTCAAGCGCTTTAGTCCACCATCAATTCATTGCAGCCCATTAAATGGCAATGAGTTTAAACCCATTTTTATCACTTCAGACAGTCCAGCTGCCCACGTGAAATCTAAATATGTGCTTTGACCCTCTCTTGTCTAGGTTTGTGAACGGTTCAACCGCTTGGCATCCTGGCACCATATAACTCCAAACGCCATTGCCCCAGTGATGTATTCTGAAGGGAGACCATTCTCACGCTGTACTATATCAGGGGAATGACAGGTCCTTGTGGTATACATCAGCAGGAAGATGACACTGCTTTTGTGTTTTAACAGCTCTGAGATATATCACAGAAAGAGCTGTCTGGTTCCTGGAGGCAGGCACAAGGTGTTATTGCAAAACTAAGCCAGAAAAAAAACCAGATAGATTTTGAATTTGACTATCCCATGGTGATAGCAACAGGCAGGGGGTCATGGAAGCATCTTCTCATGGTAGATGGGGATGTTTCCTCATCATTTCAGCCCCAAAATGTGTTCCTTTAGGATTTAGCTTTTTGCTTAATGTTTACCATGTGCTTCAATCCCATGGACTTTCAATGGATTTGTATGTATTTAATTTTAAGCACATGTTTTGCTACCATACTACATAGGGATGGTAATCTGGATTTTATAACGCTGAGCTTAGTTCTATACACTCAGAAGGAGAAAAAGAGAACAAGGAAATAATTCAGCAAAGAGCAGCAAAGGCTTGTGAAGAAAGGACACCATTGCCCACTCACTGATGTTTTGTACATCCCACTGGCATCAGAGGAGCTAACACCAGCACATGTTAAACAAGAGGTATGAAGCTGAAGAGGAGGTTCCACCAGTCCTGAACAGCAGATCAGAGCACAATCAGTGACAAAGTGCAAAGAGAGAGCTCCACGAAGGCACGTGCCTAAGCAAGGTCCAAAAGTGCTTGTGAAACAGATGATCCCAATGCAAATTCCTGGGTTTAAACAAGGAAAAAAAAATAAAAAGAAAGAAAGAAAAAAATAAATTAAGATTTCTAAGAGGGCTGTATTGGATCTGACTGATCTGGAGTTAACTTTCCCCAGGGCAGCCCTCCCAGTGCTGTGCTTTGCACTGGGAGCTGGAAAGGTGCTGGTGACACCCCCGTGCTGTGGGTGCTGCTGGGCAGGGCTCGCACAGCACCGAGGCTGTTTGGCAACGTTCTCCTGCAGTGGGATGGGGGGGACAAGATCTTGGGAGGGAACACGGCTGGGAGAGCTGATCCAAACTGACCAAAGGGATACTCCAGACCATATGACATCAGCTGAACTATAAAAGCTAGGAAAAGGAGGAGGGGGGGGCATTGGATTGTCCTCTGAGCAACCGCTGCGCGTTTGGAGCCCTGCTTCCCAGAAAGGGCCAGACAGCACCTGCTGATGGGAAGTGGAGAATATATCTTTGTTTTCTTTAGCTACTGTGCACAGCATTGCTTTGCTTCTTCATTAACCTGCTTTTGTCTTAGCCCACGAGTTTCATCTTTTCTTCCCCCTGGTCCAGCTGAGGGGGGGGAAGTGGGGAGTAACAGAGTTGCTTGGTGGGTACCTGGCATCCAGCCAAGGTCAAACCACCACAAGGGCTCAAGTGTAAGGTAACCCTAAATCCTCAAAGGCAGATTTCTCTTTTTAGGGAACCATGATGACTGGAGTAAGCATGGCAGGTTTATAATCTACCCCAGTGAAATAGAGGCATGGCCAGAGCTGGAAGTCCCCATTCCTAACTCCATCATTTAACTCCTGGCTCAGGCTCCATCCCCATAGATTTAAAGCCTGACACAGGCTCCTCGGCGATGCTATATAAAATCTGATTGTTACATTCAATGGGTTGTAATAAATTAAATTAACTATCAGCAATAAGTTCACAGGAAACACTATCTTTTTTTCAGTAAAGTATACTTCCTTAAAATATACCAGCAGCATCAAATGTAACTAGATTCAATTTCATGCTGAAGAGTCTGTGAATATTCATTTTTAAATAGTCACCAAGAGCCCAATTTTAATTTGTGTGATGTTTCTGCTAATACCAATGCCTACTTAAAATATCCATTAAAAAGCCTTAAGAATATTAACAGGGAATTCTTACAGAAATGCACTAGAGTTTTATGTTTTGAATTACCATTACAGGCTTTTTGGTTTAACTCTCGTTAAACAGATTTCATTATTAACAAGAATATGTGCAAATTAAAACAAGCCCATTAAAATCTAAAATTCCATGCTAAAAAGATTAGGGACATTTGAGCTATTTTCCTTCTGAAGGAATAAATGTAATAAGAAATGATAGGATGTAAAAAACAATACTTAGAAACACACACGAGGATCAACAGTTAGAGAGTGGTGAGTTCTCAATGTACTTCAGAACAACCAGTTTTATACAGTATGTCACCTTCCTTCATCAGACTGGAAGAGGGTTCATTTAGATTAGAAATCAGGAAATTCTTCACCATGAGGGTAGTGATACACTGGCACAGGTTGTCCACAGAGGTGGGAGATGCCCCATCCCTGAAGTGTTCAAGGCCAGGTTGGACAGGACTTTGAGCAGGGTGTCCCTGCCCATGGCAGGAGGGGGTGGAACTGCATGATCTTTAAGGTCCCCTTCAACACAAACCATTCTATGATCTCTAACAGGATGTCTACAGGGCTTGGTCTGGAGCTCTGAACAGGTCTGGACTTCACCTTGTACAACAGAAATTCAAGTTTGTCAGAAGTTAGGCTCACTGCACAGTCCTGGGCTGGGCCTCTAGAAGGATGCCTATTGCTCCAGCACTAAAACATACATACATACATATATATATTTACATGGTGAAGTTCCCACTAAGGTTTAAGGGGCAGTTAAAGGACTTCACACAGAAGTGAGGCATTGCAAAATACACTTTTCCTTCAGTTGCTTTAGCTCCCAGCTCCCGTATTGATCCTCTCAGCTTCTAAATAACCCTCAATTCAATACAGCCATCAATGAAAAGTCTGCTACTCTAATAAATCACATGAATATTTACACAGCCTCGTGTAAAATATATGTTTTTGACCTATCAGGTGCTTTATATCCCTGTTCCCTCTCTAGTTACTTCTGTCCTGCTCTTTACCTGTCGCTGGGGGGATGTTGAGGGAACCACTGACCCTTCCCTCAGCTCCAGGGAGCCTCAGTGACTTATCCGTGTTAAAACTCTCTTCTGTCAAGCTGCCAAATCTTTTGCATCAATCCTGAAATTTACAATTAATGAGTGCTAAGGGGATCTTTCCACCTTTGTGTACGACTCTATTCAGTTGTAATGATCTCTGCTGCTCCACCAGCATCTGAAGACTCTTATGGTCATGACTTTTGGCTCTGGGGCAGGGCAATGCTGGGTGGCTGGTGGCAGTAGGGCTTCCTTTGTTCTGCTTGATATCCTGGTCTCAAGGATGGTCTACAGTGAAGATGGGAGAGACCTGACTTAATGAGAGCCCATGGTCACCAGAGCATGGGATGTTCCCCCCATGCAAAAGGTCCTATCAACATTTCAGGAGTTTGGAGTCATTATTTAGATTTTCTGTGACCCGCTGTGAGGTGAAGGATGGGGCTGGGAATCAGGTTGCCAGCTACAGGTTTACAGCCCCACTTTGACTGGTGAATATGATGACTTGAACAACTTCACTGAGGCTCTGAGATTCAATTTCCTAAGCTGTTAAAGCAACTACAGAGACTCAACTCCCTGAGGACTATCAAAAACCTAAAAAAATAGGGTATTTTCCATTATTAAAAACCAGAATTGGCACTCTCATTGACATACAAATACATTACCTTGAAGTGTGGATTAGGGATCTATAAATCAGGTCTGGATCAATTAGACCCCTGACTGCACACAGGGAAATACCTGCAGTAATCTTGTAAGATCTGAAGAGAGATCTGTTCCTATTTGCAAGCATGGACTGGTTGCCATTCTCTCACGACAATCCCACCTCCACCTGAGCTGCTGAACTAGGAAGAGTTGCTGTTCTTGATTTTTTTTTTTTTCCCCTTGGTGTGATCAGCAAAAAAACCTGATGTGTATTTAGCCTTCAATAAGCAGTAACTAACTTTTCTAGCCATTGGCAGTGCCTGGCTCTGGTTGATTCACAGCTCAGCCAGAAACTAAAGTATCTCCTACAATTGAATGGGTTGCTGAGTCTCGTGCTCCTACTCTCACAAACCTCTTCATTGACATTTCCTCTTCAGAACTATTTATCTGACGCACAATTCTTTTTTTTTTTTTTTTTTTTGCCTCTGCATGTTCACTTGACTCTAGGCTGAGTTTATACAATCCACTTCACCATGAATGGAGCATTTGTGCATTTGCCTATTTCCAGTCCCTGAAATAACCCTGCAGAAATCACTAGAATTACACTGGGGAAAAAAGAAACAGATGTCATGGGAGAAGCAAGGTTTATTTCTTTATTTCCTTAGAGAGGAAATGTTAGATAACAAACTGCTTCCCTGAGTTAATAATTTCCACTGTCTTTAGTGGAATTATTTCCCATTTGAACTAATAATGAAGTGAACTTGTAATCCCTACATTTAATCTATAACTTCAACTAGTAGTAGCTGGCTAAGCATGAGGTTAAGCACTTTAATGAGCACTTTAAATGCTCATTAAAATCAGAGGGTGCAAACACAATCCAAAGATTAGAATAGCCCAAATATTTACTGCCCTGAGCAGATACCCTGCTGGAGATCTCTGTCTGTATAGGTGGGTACCTCTAGCTGGATAGACATCTAAGTGGGACAGGGTTAACTGGATTAGCTGGGCAACCAGCAATATGGAGCTGGTCAGGAGGGCATGTCCTCATACTATGCATTTGCACAATTTCAAGCACTTAATGGACATCTAATCTCAGCCGGGGCCTAAAGCTGCTGCTGTCGTATAAAACTGTAACAATTTCAAGGCAAAGGGAGACATTTCACAGCAGTTACTGCTGACATTAGAAATGTCAGCTACATCCACACACCACATCCAGTGCTGCACACAGAAGTGTGCTGTGTGACTCAGAAGTTACACAGCAGTGCTGGTCCAGCATTCTGGCAGAGCATAAGAGCTCCCAGCTGGGTCTGCTCCGGTTCACCCCACATCAGCTTGGTTATGTCCACACTGCCACGTGTTGTGTGACACTCACAGACCTACCGAGACCTATTAAATCTCAAATCTTGCACAGGTAATGGAGGTTTTGGTGGGAAGAGATCAAAAAAGGAGACATTCAGTGTCAGGTCAGTGAACTGTGTTGGTCTGAAGCTTATGAATAACACCCTCAGAGCTCCCAGATTATGTGAAGCAGAGTTTTTTGGTGGCATCTGGCATCAGTGTGTTCCCATTAGTGGAGTCATCTGTTGAGGTCACAAATGCATGCTAGGAGAGCTGAATGATTATAGAGAAAAGGCCAGGTCTGGAACTAGCCATATTCTAAGAAGTGTAATTTGCAGAGACTTAAATACTAGATCTACATGGAATGGTATGCAACTAAAACATGTTTCATTTGGGAAGGAGTAGGCCAGAAAGCAACAGTATCTGACATATACAAAGATAGTGGGGCTCATCTCAAAGAAACCTTGTCATTATAAAATGAGTTTTGAGCAACTTACTATGAAAGAGTGATTCAGCCTTTCTTGGGTGGAGATCGCAGATGCACAGTGGCTTTCCTGAGCACTGAAGAACAGATGAGAGCAGGAGGTAGAGGAGAACACGACGTCCATCTGAAACTGCTGGGTCCTGGGGAAGTGAGACAGAATTTGGCCAGCAGCTCCTAAGTACAAGTACCACCATGGTGATGGGATCCAGCACGACCACCAGTTGGGTGATGGGTTTAACACATCCTTTCATGCAAGAGGCCCTCTCTACATAGAGTGTCACCGTGCTCACCATTTCCAAAGGCAAACGATGCTGTCTACAAAATCACCAGCCACCTTTAGCGCCTGGCACTAGTTGTTGGGTTGTGGGTAATCCTTCCTCTGAGATGGCAAAATTGACTCCTTCCTGTCATGATGATGCTGGGATAGTGGTGCAAATAAAATCAGCAGAGAAACACCATTTAGCAGCTGGGAGGAGAAAGAAGCGTTTGTTTCGGGAACATACAGCCTCCTGCTTTGATGTTGCATTCAAGCCAAAGCAAGGGCACGTTTTAAATTCCCAATAATTTGAGTTTCTTTTTAAGATCCCAAGGCTGGCTGAGCTCTTAAAGACAAGAGATCTTGCTCCTGGGGTTGGCTTTCCTAGGCAATCGCAGCTCAGCTCGGAATACTATTTAAATACCAATTATTGTAATTCTCGGCAGAAATATTACAGGCATTCAGATTTTTTTTAACAGCCAAAGGGAGACATTTCCAGCATCTATCAAACCTCTTTTATTTTAATCCACATTAAAATCTCTTTCCAGAAGGACTGGGCAATGGAGCATAATTTATTATTATAGCTTAAAGATTTGTCATGGCTGCCCTGTGCCAAGCCAGCCTGAGTCGAGTAACCTTTTAGGAGCAGGAGGGATGGCTGCAGAGCAGAGCAGAAGCATTATCCCACGCTTTCCTGCAAGGAGCAAATTCCCCATCTCCCACATTGTGAGGAACACCCCCAAATCTCCCTCTGATTTTATTGTGGAAGCGAGCAAGCAGGGCAGGGCTTGGGACTCAGCTGGCAACCAGCGGGCAGCCACATCAGTGAAGAACTCCTGTCGTGACGGTAGATTCTCTCATGGCCGTAGTCACCCTTCCCAGGAGACCCTGGCAGACCTTCTGCCTTCCCCTATTGGGACTGAAACCAGAATTATTTGGTACCTTGTCAGCTGAGGTCCCGTGTCTGAACAGCAGTCTTCAGGAGGGTGAATGGGTCTCCTGCTGCCCAGAGTCATCGTGCTGCATGCCGAGGCTGCTCCAAAGCTGGCAGTTTTATTTCCTCCAACAGCTGCCACCAAGTCAAGCAATTGCAATGAATGTCCTGAGCTGAGTCGGGGGTTCTGTGATGAAAGTTTGAGCTGTTATTAAAGGCCAACACTAAGAAGAATTGAAATATAGCTGTTAGAGAAGAGCTGCTGTGTTATACAAAAAGAGGTATGCTCTCGGCCTACTCCTCAACCCAGGTGACTTCATGCACATTGGCTGTGAAGTGCAGCAAAGCAGCCTGTTCTGCTCCTTGTACTTGTGGAGCTGCTGCTTCCCCACCTCAGCATGACTCTGGTGTCTGAAGGAAACAAGGGCTTGTGAGTCTGAGCTTTCCATCCAGTCCTCCTTTACTGCCTCCTCCCCCAAACAGTTTCATCCAGACAGCTAATCTCAACTCAATTTGGCAGAGACAGGGGTTAAATATGAGATATGTAGAGGTTAGGGGGGAATCGTGGTAATGGTGAGATCCCCACAGCTCTGCCTTGCAGAGGGGAAGCAGCACCATGATCAACTCGAAGGGGTGGATGCTGCATTGGGACCCTGCAGGGGCTGGCACCTCCCACAGGGACCTACTGCCAGGCAGGGAGTGGGATGCTCACAGGCACGGGGAGGGGGGAGCTTCAACCTCCAATTGCAGGAACACAAATCCTGGGCAAACAACAATGTGACACAGCAGCCAAAACTGGTGAACGCTGGTCCTGCTCCTGCCCAAAACCCCATCAGCAACTGGTGCCTGTGCCCCCAGCCGCTTCCCAAGCTAAGCAGAGCTAAGCTCAAGTTAATCTAAAAACTCTCTCTTTCCCTTCCCCTTCTTTCTTCAGCTGCACCCATTGTAAACTGAGCGCAGCTGCGGTTCTGGCCCTCAGACTGTATAGGAGCTATAGCAAAGTGTTTAATGTATTCTTAGCTTTTAAAATACTATTCATCAGCTGCAATCAAAGAAGAGAGCCAGCATCATGTTGCCAGCCAAATTAATCACAGCTCCCCCATTCCCCCCGCCACACACACAGAGTCACGTTGTGTACAGCAGTGGTGGTCTTGAGACCACAGTTTAGCAGACACTGGAAAAGGCCAAGGTGGTAAATGTAAATCCTGGCTGCTCTTAATCATGTTCGTAATGACCATGTCATCAATCACAGGCCTTCTCAAGTGCTCAGCAACCACAGCCCAAGGGTGTATTTTTCAAAGAATTCAATTCAGTGAGGTCTCTCAAAAGCTGGGTCACCATTATTCCCACTCACACGGGAGGAAGGTTTCTTCTGACTGTCTGGAACTGACAGGGCATGTATGCTCAGCATCTCCCTCAAAAGCCTGACTGCAATGAGTAAAGTCAATAAAATTTATGCAACTCAAAATTGCACTGACCTTTAGAAGAAAACAAGCTAAGGAAAAACAAAACATGTCAATAGAACAGACTGGAAAATGCAGCATTTCTGCCATTTCCCTACTCCTGGTATTTTTCACTGGGGAAATGGTTGAAATGCTTCAAATATTCAGGCTTTCAAGTTTCCTAAAAAAGTTGGAACATTGAGAATAATGAGAATTTTAGTGGTTACAGATCTCAAAAGGACTCAAGACCTTCTGGCTACAGACACACAACACAGAGATCTTCATGTGAGACAAGGCACACGCAAGTGGTAGACACAGAGCCACAAAGATGATGAAGGGACTGGAACATCTCCCTTATGAGGAGAGGCTGAGGGAGCTGGGTCTCTTTAACTTGGAGGAGACTGAGGGGTGACCTCATCAGTGTTTATAAATATATAAAGGGCAAGTGTCAGAAAGCTGGATCCAGGCTCTTCCCTGTTCTGTCCAATGATAGGACAAGGGGCAATGGGTGTAAGCTGGAGCGTAAGAGGTTCCACAGAAACATAAGGAAAAACTTTCTCACTGTGAGGGTGGCAGAGCCTGGACCAGGCTGCCCAGAAGGGTTGTGGAGCCTCCTTCTCTGGAGACATTTAAAGCCCACCTGGATCTGTTCCTGTGTGACCTGCTCTAGGTGGTCCTGCTCTGGCAGGGGGGTTGGACTAGATGATCTTTCAGGGTCCCTTCCAACCCTTAACATTCCATGCTTCTGTGTGATTCTGTGATCCTGAATTCCCAGAAATGGTACAAAAGGAGCCACACGCGACTCATCGAACCCCATCATCTCCCACCTGAGCAGCAAGGGGGGTGTTGACATCACGCCCTATTGCAAAGCTGACTGTGAAGCCCAGCCATGGAAATATTAGAGACGTTCGGTGCTTCTTCCGCATGCCAGTTGCGCGGAGCTCTAACAATGATTACATTTCACACCCGGGCCAGAACTGAATCAGACCTGTTTGATGCCACTGGAGGAGCTGATGGAAGCTTTAACACTTTGAGGAGAGTTCAAGACGATTTTACGGAAGTGCGCCTTGGGGAAATTGAAATGTCAAGCATAATTTGGCACTTGAAACATGAAGGAGAGAGGCTTTCCATTTGTTTTCATCTGCATCTGCCCCTCCTCTGAAATGTACATGCTCCATTTCCTGCTCTTCCCCAAGCTTTCATTAGGCAACGCTGAAATCTGCTGGATTTGAGGAATCTCCAAGGATAAACAAGTATCCGGCATTAACCTGCTCTGCAAAAGTCAATTTGACATGTCTCACTGTTCTTCCGCTCTTGTTAGGGAAACTAGTCCAAAACAAGCTTTTCCCCTGTTATCTATCTTTTCCTATCCAGTCATTTGATCTTTCATGTAAGACTAGAGGATTACAGCTCACTAGTCCAATTCTTAATAGATATGGGTTCACTTGAATAAAAAATAAATAGGCTTTTGATCTAGGTTTCAACCTCAGACCTGGTCTCTGGGGTGGCAGATTCTCAATCCTGGGTCTTAGCAGGCAGCAGGCAGGCACGGGGCAGTTGGAAAGGCTGGGAAACGGGCGAGTTTGCTCTCCCCCTAAAATAGAAGCACTCTCACAGCTGTCAGCACGAGAAGTAGCACCAGGAGCTGGCAAACAGGGCTCTGCTAGGTGCAGCTCCTGGGAACGCCGATAACGGGTTCATGGGAGATAAATTTTTAATTCTCCCCATCATCTGAGTAATTTCTGGTGAGACGGGGCACAGAGCCCCTCAACACTCCAAATCTTTCTCACAAGGATTTTCCACAAGGCAATGTTGGCTTGCTGCATGGGGAATTTCTTGCATCAGCTTTGCAATTTTAACCAAAGCTCATTTTTAGAGAAAAGTCCAAAGATCTTTCAATATTATAGAAACATGTTGATTTCTGATATTGCAGTTACTTCGTTAAAAATATTCTCCTTGCCTAGCCATTGTAAAAGAAATCTTAGCAGATAAAACAGAGTCACACCAATGTGAAACATTTTGGCTTTGTAAATAAAAGAGTTTCAATCCACTCGAAACGTGGTTTTAGTTTAGAAGGTTTGGGACTCTCATTTTCAGGAGTTTTTTGTTCAGGTGTTCATAGTTTTCTGCATGAGGTTAAAAGAGGCTTTCAAGAATTCTCTATGAAGTAAAAAAACCCCATTTACTACAAGCTTTGGAAGTAACCTCCATTGACCAGTACCATTTCCATCTCTGACAAGGAGCTGCAAGGTACAGCACATTTAGTGTGAAATCCTGGTTGAGTTTTACTTAAAAATAGAGTCAATAAATATCAGTAAAATTTTCCTTTTATCTCTACAGGGCAATTTTAGGAAGTGTCACTTAAAAGCCTCCTTGGAAAGCCCCTTCAGCAGCACCTGAACAGCATTTCTCACCTGGGAATGCTTGCTCCATCAAATGACAGGTGGTTTTTCATGGCTCCGGCTGTGGTAGTGAGTTATTTCAGGGCTACCCTGTTCCACTGGATGCAGAAGCTTTACACTGATGACTAATTTATGTCAGTGAAAGTGGACTGGATTTGAAACAAACCCCATTTTATTTTACATCACCACTTCACACTAGCCCTGCCACCAGAATTAACGCATGGCAACTGAAACTGTGGCTCCTCGGTCATCTCTTGGCCAAGGAACGCGGCAGAGCCATCGCTCCCCGTGCACTGGGGCTCTCCTTCATCCTTGCTGGCAGCTGCCAGAGAAATAACAGTTTTAGGGCGGTGTACACCAGGCTGAAAGCCCAAACCTGGGCTTCAGGCATCATCCTGCCACAGATGGCAACCCACTTTGTCAGAAGCACAGAGAAGCACCGAGCATTTGCCCAAGTCCTAACAAAACCAGTATTTCAGGGTGTTTCAGGAAATGAGCAGCATGGAAACCCAGCAGCAGTCACTTAGAATCACAAAATCATTAAGGTTGGAAACGACCTTCAAGATCATCAAGTCCAACTGTCTACTAAATATTATCAGGACCACTAAGCCATGTCCTGAAGTGCCACATC
>WUAM01000107.1:11008463-11035678 GCA_024336885.1 Actenoides hombroni
CCTGGACAACCCTCAAGGGGAAGAAATTGTTCCTCAGCTCCAACCTAAACCTCCCCTGGGGCAACTTGAGGCCAGTTGCTCTTGTCCTGGTGCTTGTTCCTTGGGAGCAGAGCCCAACCCCCCCTGGCTCCAACCTCCTGTCAGGAGCTGTCAAAGCCAGAAGGTCTCCCCTCAGCCTCCTTTTCTTCAGGCTGAACAAGCCCAGGTCCCTCAGCTGCTCCTCACCACCCTTGTGCTCCAGCCCCTTCCCCAGTTCTGTTGCCCTCCTGGACATGCTCCAGCCCCTCAATGTCCTTCTGGGAGTGAGAGGCCTTCATCCTTGACTCAAATGAAACTGAGCTGAGCTAAATCAGTGAATCCTTTGAATCATGCCTTAAGATGCTCTATTTTCCCCCTGAAGGCCCCGTTTCTGTTGGCTTTCTCACGTGGAGTGTGAACCTGGGCAGCTACCGGCACAGGCCTGGGAAGAGGGACAAATCCCTCTCCAAGCTGAGAAGGTGGGACTCCTAAATAGTCGATTATCCTGATCTAATCAGGAGCCCTATTTTTACACATCCTGTGCCGTGTGCGTGGTGTTTTTTTCCCCCTCTGCCCACTTCCCAAACAGGAAAAGTCAGGGCTTTTTATTTTTTCCTCTCAAGGAATTCATCGAAACTGCTGCTGAGCAGCACCCGGGCTTTGAGAAGCCGAAGGTGTAAGTGTAGGAGAGGTGGGTTTTGACTCTTCAATCTTCCGGAGGCTTCAAAGGAAAATCTCTTGGGCAGGTCAGAGGTTCACCAAGCCCCCTCGGTGGTGGTGGCTTGGAGGTGAAGTGGCTTTGGGAGCTCATCTCACGTGGGGGCAAAATAAGGTGAGGGAAGAGGGTTTGGTTTACGGTGCAGAGCGGTGTCGGGAATGTGGGAAACTGCTCTGCTGTTGGGTCCTCACAAAGGGAATTGCTCTCAGCCAAAAAAAACCCATCCCAAACCAAACATCTGGAAAAGGTGTGTTGGGAGAGGATGGAGCTGGAGAGAAGATTGCCTGTTCTCCTTCAGCACCCCTGGCCCTCCGCTTTCCTTGGCTAAAACCATGGTGGGGTGGCAAACTGATTTAAATCCCACTGAGGATTTAAGACCAGGTTGGACAGGGCTGTGAGCAACCTGCTCTAGTGGGAGGTGTCCCTGCCCATGGCAGGGGGGTTGGAACGAGATGATCTTTAAGGTCCCTTCCAAGTCAAGCCATCCTATGATTCTGTTTCCTCTCAAGTTGGGAGAAAAAAGTTTAGTATAGGAAAAAAAAAATAATAGTGCCTTTGCATGGGCAGTAGTTGGTGAGTTATTTTCCTGGACTTGATTTTCTCTTAATTGTCTTCTACTGTCTTTTGGGCTTCAGGGCAGTGTTTTAATTGCCCAATTAAGCCAAGTGTTGAAAGCTTGTGTGCCTGAACCCAGTGGTAGCTAACAAATTGCTCCCAACCCTAAAATGCTAAACAGCCTGGTTGGACTGTGAATTTTTAGGAATACCAGCGAAATTCTTAGTTCAGATATGGACACAAGTATATAAATAGTAGTATCTGCACTACTGTGGCACCGTTATGTTGTATTATATACTTAGTCTTCTGTTGTAAAAAGTATATAAAAGACTGTACTTGAAGTGAACACTAAGGATCTAAATTAAGCAAAGAAATCGTGTCATAAGGATGTCACTTTAATGTGTGTGTAGGATTTAAACTTTTCCTGCAGTATAAGTTAACCCAGTGCCTTCAGTCTTAATAACCTTCTGTTCCTTCAAGCACCAAATTTGACTACAAAAATATTGGGTAGGCTAATGACTGAGTCTTAAAGTTAACCACACTCTTATGTGGGTTTTTAAATCAGCCCTTTTCTCTGTTGTTTTTGTCGTATTTAATATGGTTATACTGATTATGAAGACAAAGCAGGTACATTATGTATCCCATAAAGCCCCTGCAGCTGAGAACACCAGTGCTAACCCTTTTTTATGGCACAGTGTTAGAAACAGTCACTTTATGCTGCTTGTCTTCACTAACTCATAATGATGGTATATTCATGTAGACCTCTGCATTATTTCTGAGGGAACCTCTGTGAAAGCTGTTGGTACCATCTCAGGAACACAGCTCAGAAGACAGCAGCCATCTGAGCCTCCTCTCCCTCAGTTTTCTTTTCTCCCTTTTTGGATTCCCTCTTTCCCAGTAGCTCATTGTCTCTGCTGTTCCTCATGTCTGCTGCCATCTCAGGAGAGAAAGCTATGGAGCACCAGCCCCTGCTCTTAGCGACTTGGGGCTCTGTGTCCAACATCCTACTCTGTCTATAGCCCCAGTAGTTTGTGTCTCCAGGAATGGGATGAGTGCAGATGCGTTTTGACTGCCAGAAGAAAGACAATTTGCATTTGCATTCCTGTGGGAAATAGGCTGATCAGGAAGGTTTTATGAAATGGCCTCAGCCCTGAAGCCCTGAGAAGACTGATATTGGCTCCAAGACAAACCAGTCAGACTAGAATGGTTTGGCTCAGGAAATGGCTGGAGAAGTGTTAGCAGATGCCTGTGAAGATAACCCAACCTGGTGCAAGCTGGTTATGAAGCAGAAGTTGTGCTTGTGCATGCTGACTAAACCCACAGCATGGCAGCTGTACAGTATCTTCTTCAAGAGTGATGAGCTCCCACTTGTTGGTCATAAGACATACTCAGAAGAAAAAAAGTGATTTATATGATAGATGCTTTGATCCCTGTCACCCAGCACTGGAGATGGACAGGTTCTTTTAGGGATCCTTGGCAGAGTGATGATGGCACTAACTCATAGTTACAACGAAAGCTTAATTTTTTTTAACATGATATTATAATATAGCATAGAAATTGTGATGAGCGTGGCACAGGATTTCTACAAGCAGCACCAGTGTAGCACAATTCATAAGTAGCATAATACAGAGTTTATATTACAACTTAACCTATTGTTTCTGATCACCTGGACCCTCTGCAGATTGGGTTGGATTTTAGTGTGTGACTTGCTGTATCAATGTAATAATCATAATAAAAGTGGACAAAAGAGGACAAGCCACTCAATTCTCAGACAAAGCAGAGGCTGGAGGTGTCCCTGCCACTGGGATGGGTGGTGGTGGTGGGGGGTGTCACATGTCTTACTCTTCAGCAGCAGCTCCAGTCCAAGTTCCCCCTGTAGGACTTGCAACTGGTTTTATGGGCAGTTCTCCATGTGCTGTTACGTTTCCCTGTTCCATGCTGGGAACGTCACCAGCACCAGGCTGGCCGGGTGCCCAGGACCTTCAAGGTCAGTGAGGAAGGGAGTAATCAGCCTGGTGCCCAGGCTGGTAGGGAGGGGAAGAAGAAATCTGTTTGATGTGTCAGCTTGGTTCACAAGACCTTCAGGGCCTGAGAATGACGGGAAGGGGAACAACTGTGTGTCACAGAGAATGGCTGCTTGCCTTTCAAAATGGCATTAGTTATGCTAACCACTTTATCAGGTGTTGGGAGCAAGGGATACCAGTCATCATCCCAAATGATGAGCACACATGACAAAACAGAAAACAAAAGCTGCTACCATTCCTGCTACCAAACACAACAGCACTAACAGCATTGTTATGCTGCTGGAGGAGCAGAACTCAAACTCATTGCTATCTTCAGGTGCAAAACTGTCTTATGAACTCCGAAGTGGTGTGTGTATCAGCCAATAAGCAAAGATGCTCAAGTGGTAGAGTGATGGAAAAACTATTTAGCCTTGTTTTATTGACCAGGATATGCTAAATCTATGTAACTGCCATGTATTGGGTGCCGTGTCTAAACTAGGACTTAACTCACATCTTAGGTAGTGTCAAGTAAACAATTTGGAAGAGTTGGAACTGAGCCACTTGTCTCAAGAAGAAAATCCTTAGAGTCTCTTGATGTAGTTATTTAATTACCATTTTATAAGTATTGTCTGTGAACAGTGGGAGAAATGATGCTGGAAGTTCAACATGAACATACAGCAAAGAGCAAACTGCTGTGTGCACGCCCTGTAAAAACCTGCTTTGGATCTGTCAGTGCTTAGTTTGTGTTTTGTAGCAAGAGGGATGTCACTGGTTCAGTGGATTTTTGTACAATTTCAATATCGTGGCATTTTTTAATAATTAATTTTCCTAGTTCAAAGTTGAAGCCCATACTTCTTCCACATAGTATTTTCTGGATTACCTGAAAGTGCAGGATGGGTATGGATGCTGTAAAATGAACAACTGAAAATATAACCACAATAATTAGGGGATGTTGGTTTTGTTCTGTGTCACTCTCAAATACAGTGAAAGAGGAGTGGTATGCTAGAATCACCAAACTGAGAAAGATGGTAGATCAACTCTTCTGTAAAAAGTTTGGTGAGTACAGTATTTTTATTTATTTTATTTATTTAGTGTGTGTGTGTGTGTGTGTTTTATTTATTTGGAGGTTGTTTTTTTGTTGTTGTGGGTGTTTATTATTTTATTTTATGGCTTTGTATTTCTTGAAGGTTACTTTCATTATTTCTTTTGAATGTCTACATGAGTGAGACCTTTGATCAGTTTTTTCAAATATTTAAAATCCTGGCAGTTGAGTGAAAAATAATTTACTACTGTACTGCTTATACAACAATGTAAATATATAGTTGAAAAAAAGTATAAGTCTTCTAGGTACAGCTTGTCTAATTTCTCTCAATTCCTTCCTATTTGGATTTTTTTTTCCTTTGATGGTGAATAAAACAACCACTTATATTCAGTGCAATATCATTAAATTTAATATTAGAATATTTCTGGGTGATTTTTTCTGTTCTCTCTAAAATAAAATAAAAAAAAAAAGTCAGTTTCATAAGAGCAGGAATAAAATAATGCTCTGTAATAGATTAAAAACTTTGGATAAAAACCCCAGTGAGGAACCCAGTCACCTTCAGTCGAATCTTGTGACTGCCCCGTAGCAGCATGATACAATACGGTCAATTTTTATGACTTTGATGTGCTGAGACTTGGGCTCTGTTGAGTTTAGGTAACCTGCATTCTCCAAGGTTCTAGGGTCACAATCTCAACAGCCTGAAGAACTGGTAGCTTAGCTGGCTTGTCATGAAGGTTGATGATCAGACTGTCCCGTTAATGGGTGTGTTTTGTTCTAACAGCCGAGGCCTTGGGGAGCACTGAGCCTAAAGCTGTTCCATACCAGAAGTTTGAGGCCCATCCTAGTGACCTCTATGTCGAAGGGCTGCCAGAGAACATCCCCTTTAGGAGTCCCTCCTGGTATGGAATCCCTCGCCTTGAAAAAATAATTCAAATGGGCCACAAAATAAAATTTGTGATTAAAAGGTAAGTGTTTGGTTTGTTGACTAAACATGTTTTGTTGGTTTTAAGAAAGAGGCCAAACAAATGCCCTTTATGTAACCAAGGCCTTGGTTTCATGAAATCATGAAGCATTTGGTCTCTAGTTACCAATTAGGCAGATTAAATATTCTGCATTATAAAGTGGGTATTTGCCATCCAGACAAGTCTTCCAAATTCCCTTTCACAAGTGTGACACATGTAATAGAAAAATCCAAACTTTTCAATTCAAAGAATCATAGAATCATTTTGGTTGGAAAAGTCCTTCAAGATCATCAAGTCCAACTGTTAACCCAGCACTGCCAGGTCACCACTAAACTATGTCCCTTAGCACCACATCTCCATGGCTTTGAAACCACTCCAGGGATCATGGGGACTCCACCACTGCCCTGGGCAGCCTGGGCCAGCCCTTGACAACCCTTGTGGAGAAGACATTGTTCCTCATGTCCAACCTAAACCTCCCCACGTGCAACTTGAGGCTGGTTCCTCTTGTCCTGTTGCTTGTTCTGTGGGAGCGGAGCCCAACCCCCCCCGGCTCCAACCTCCTGTCAGGGAGCTGTCAAGAGCCAGGAGGTCTCCCCTCAGCCTTATATTCTCCAGACTAAAATTCATGTTATATGGAACATTAATATTTAATTTATGTCAAGAATGGGCTGATGATGTGTTTTCTGGTTGCAGGCCAGAGCTGCTAACTGTCACTACACCCGAAGTTATTCAGCCCAGGTCAAACGCAGCAGGTAAGATCGGTGCTGTCTCCAGGAGGGAATGGAAGGGTTTGGTGAGGAAACACATTTGGATCAATGCAACATTTTTCGAGAAGTAGCCTTTCTGTGGTGAGGGTGCCAACATGCTCTTCATGAGGTCTGAAGAGAATAAATGGATCATTCTGAATGTGGATGGCTACAGATTGTACATACAGTGTGCAGACCTGGTCTCGTTAGGTTTTCAGGAGTAGGAACCTGCTTGTAGTAGTAGAATCATAGAATCATAAAGGTTGGAAATGACCTTCAAGATCAAGTCCAACCATCTACTAGATGTTATCAGGACCACTAAACCATGTCCTGAAGTGCCACATCTGGATGTTCTTTGAACACCTCCAGGGATGGTGATTCCACCCCCTCCCTGGGCAGCCTGTTCCAAGGCCTCACCACTCTCGCAGCAAAAAAATTGTTCCTAATATCCAACCTAACCCTCCCCTGGGGCAGCTTAAGCCCATTTCCTCTTGTCCTATCACTAGTTACCTGGAAGAAGAGATCAACACCCACCTCACTACACCCTCCCTTCAGGTAGCTGTAGAGAGCCATAAGGTCTCCTCTCAGCCTCCTCTTCTCCAGACTAAACAGTCCCAGGTCCCTCAGTTGCTCCTCATAAGAAAGATCTGAGGTCCCTGCACTGCCCCACCTGACAGCCACCATCACCCTGCCATGGTCTCCCGTGTGGTGGGGAATAACTGTTGCTGTCTGTGAGGCAGCAGGTTGTTTTACACGAGTGAAAAAAAGTCTTCTGGGTATCGCTGGCAGGGCTGGCCCTGGATGCTATACTTCATGGCTGTCTCATGAAAGGGAAAAAATATAACCTGCTTCACTGGTTAAGGACTGTATTCCTCCTTGGGGGTGGAAAAGATATCTCTCAAGCGAATGACTCCAGTATTTATTATGTCAGATTATACCACTTCAGTTACTGGTTCAGATTGTAACAAAACTGGAAAAACAACTACTTACTAGATATTAATTTTATCTAACAGATTCTATTGTAAATGGGATACAGGCCCCTATGTATATACTACAATCCTTAAAATAGCTCCATCTAAATGCAAATGTGGACCTCTGCGTAACACACAGCTGAAAGCCTTCCCATTAAACACGCCAAGAGATAGGGGAATTAATTTAATACTTACAAATTCCCAGGGATAAGAAGAATTTCTTCTGTTCATATCTAGCATCATTTCCTCTTCATGACCAAAGCACCCATAATATGATAACTTCTACTTTTCTCAAGCTTATCGAGGGAAAAGGCAGTACCATTGCTCTCTAGAAATTACTTTACAGGCTGCACTCTACTGACCAAAGTGCAGGTATGTGCAGACTCGGTAAGGGATGTCCAGGGAAAGACAAAAGATGAAGGTGAGTACAGTGCAGGAAGGTTGTTGGGGTTCAATTACTTGTCTTTGCAAACCAATCAAAAGCAGAGATAGTGCTTGACAGTGTTCATCTCTCACCAGCATCATCTTCTCTACCCGCTCCTCTAAGCCCATCAAACACAGGCGGCTCACCCTGCATCACACAGTGTAAGATGCTGATTTCTCTTTGAAGGATTTTAGTGATCCCTCAATGACACATGGAAGGTGCTGGCCTCCTACAGTTACTAAACATGATGTATCTACAGGCATACCTGGCCTGGAAAGCAGGACACAGCTCTGTCTCAAAGCCCATGTGTAAGCACAGCTGCTTTAGTGCCACAGGCTCACGGTGCCCAGCATGTCCCCATTGCGCTTCCAAGCCCGAGGGTACGGCAGGTCAGAGGGGGAGGATGCTGGTTTGGCTGTTCTCTGCAAACACCATCTCCATTTTGATTCCCAGGTGCCAGGCAGCAGCAGGCAGAAAACTGCCACAGAGTCAGCTTTGCTGCCTTCTGCTCTGTTCTGGGAATTAAACTCTTAAAAGTAGTTATATCCATTGGCATCAAAAAAGCACAGAGTACATGGCAAATGTATCTCTTTTTTTCAGTATTTATGATACCTCACTAACTGCTTTTTATAAACTCGGTGCCTTTCCACCAAAATATATGTAATCCAAATTTGCTCTGTGAGAGTATTTTCAGGAAAACAACAAAATCCAAGAGTCATGCACTTACCTGCACAGGCATCTCAGCAGGAAGAAGCATCCGCACCACGAGGGTCTGGAACAGCCATCTCAGAATCCACAAGACTGGAAACCATCACATCCAGACGTAGAAACATCATCATGCAAAAGCTGGACAAGCAAAAGAAATATTCAAACCACTTCCAACAGACTCGTACTCTGATGTATGTGTCCCTCTCTAAATAGTTCAGAACACACATATTCATGGCAACAAGGATGTGTGGATGTGAACGATAAATTATTGTTGTAATGACACAGAAACAGCAGCAAGTTAAAGAAGCAAACCTGCAGAGATGTACTGTCACAGGTTGAACTTACCTGTAGCAGGGCACCTGGACAAAGACTGAATGTGTTTCTGCTCTCTGAGGTGTTTTACGTCACGCAGCACTTCCCATTCATTTCTTGGGGTTGTTCTTATTTTCTGTCAGTAGCAGCATTTTTGTGCCCTGGCTGAACACGACTGACTACTGAATTGCTCCGAAGGTTACAGCTTTCACAGCTCGGAGCTCTGCAAGGGTGCCAGAGCTAGCTCCTCTCATAAATATGTACATATTTTCAGAGTAACGAAGAAATTTCTTAAGCTGTTTTCTCTCTGGACCTTGCCCTGCCAGTGCCACGCATTTTCAACGGCTGGGTCGTTTGTGACTAATCACTTGCAAGATAATGCCCTAAATGGCATAAAAAAAGATAACTGCTCATGGCAAAGGGATGTCCCTCAATTTCAGGAGCTCTACAGCTCGCTGAGTACAGAGTCAATGTTGCTGAGCGTGGAGTTTCTGTTGGCAAAGCTAACGGCTCGGGGATGGCCTTTGATAATCAGCAACATGTAACAGTGATTTAAGGAGACTTGTGAAATTTGGGAAATGAAAGCTTCATTGCAGCTCTAAACTGATGAGCCTAAAAAGGTGGTGTAAAACTCTACATGTAAGTCACTGCCATAAGAACACCATTTTCCCCAAACAGCTTTTGTTACTTCATGAAATACAACACTTTTCAATGTATTCCTGTAATCTATAAAAGCGTTATGAAATATCAACATTACTGGCATTACTAATATTCTCACAGTAATTATCTTCCATAATAACTAAACAATATGGCACAAAACCTGGTGACAGTTGTTCCTGATAACTAACCTTTTAGCCTTAATTTACTTAATTTTCTTACAGAAACAAACATCTCCTTTTAGAGTCTAAAAAATGTTCAATGGCTATTATGTGAAAGCAGGATTCTAGTTTCTCAGAGACTTTTAACTATTAATTTAGCTCAAATTACATCAAATTATGAATTGAAGATTGTACTCTATTTTATACCCATTGAGGATCTGCTTTCCTAAATAGGAAGCTATTGCGGAAATCTTCCTTGACCCCTACATTACAAACACTGGCTTTGCAACACACAGGAATCCAGTCTCTCTCCATTCTCCTCAGTTTCAGGCCTCATGGATTCCAGGTTTGGCTTCTCTGTAGACAAAAAAAATCAAACCATAAAGCCTTTCAAACAGTCATTGTAAAGCACTCCAGCTTTACTAACAGGAACTCTTATTTATACCCAGGATCTAAGCTTGAAGGGATCTTGAAACATCAGAAGTAGTTGGTGAGAGCTTGAGTTGTTTTCAGTGAGATGTGGGAGATAAAAAGAAGATACAGGAAAACCACAGGAAACAAGCTAAAGGAGAAAAGTAATCCCAAAATAGCTCTGTTTGGAGTGTTCTTCTGGAAGAGTTATTATACTGTTCAGTATGGCAAAACATCAAAGAAGGAACATTTCAACCAAATTACTTGTGAGCTGTATTTCTCATCTTCTTCTAGACCATCACAACTTGCTGGTTTTCTTAACGTGGCGCCGTGGTCAAACATGGAAGCACAAGACTCAACAGGAGAGGGCTTTCTTGTGCACCCAGCCTAGGCAACAAGGGGACAGAAGCATAACTGTTAATTCTGCAGCTATTCTTCCCCCCAAAAATACCGCTATTCTGCTTGTATCCACCCGTCACTATTTCCTGTAGCATCTTGAACAGTGGCATTTTCCTCTGCAAGGGGCTTCCCTCTTCTTCCCATTTGCGCAGAGATATGGGCCTCAGTCAAGCAGTGAGTTGTGCAAAAATCTACCTCCAGTCCCCTCCAAGTCTCACCAATCCTCATTGGACTGTCAATTGGACCTTTGCTGGCTCCAGGCCTTGATGAGGAACTGGCCAAACTGTCATAAGTAGGATGTTCTTCTACTGCTAAAGGTCAGTGATGTTTTCTTTAAATAAAGAAGTTCTAGTTGTAGCTTTAAGCATGTGATATTATGGGTCATGCTAAGAAAGCTATTTCAGATTATAGCCCAGGACATTTTCAGAAGTGGACTTCAACAGCTTTTCACCAGTGCAAATCCTGCCTCTCTGCATTCATGTTTCCTCCCTGTGCCCCCCACTGCCTCTCTCTCTCGCATACCCCTGCGCTCATAGAGCAAGTCCTTGAGATTAACCACAATATGATTACATTTTAATTGAGGCCAGCTTAGTGTGGGGACATCCTTTTAACTCAGGAGGCCTCAATTCCACAGAACCATAATGAACTAATAATGAATGTGCTAAAGTCATTAAATCAAAATTCATAAAAGGGTGAATATTGCTTTCTTTTATAATAAAGCAATTAAAATCCCATATACTATAATAGATACTACTAAGGTGCACTAATTGATCTTTAAGGAGGTTAGTGTCTAATGCCATCACACACAAACTTGGGGATCTTTTCAAAACAGGAATGCTACACTATTAATAGATGATCAGGACTCTTTTCATGTTTTCTTTGGTTCAGCATTATTGCTTTAAGAAATACTGGCATGATTTCATTAGTAGGTTTTGTAGAATAGTTAGTTACAGTAAATCATGACTTGCAGTATAAGTAAGCAACTTGCAAGCAGGGAAGCATGGTGCCATAAGAGATGTGCTACTTTTCAATATAGATTCTTTCACCGTTCATCATACATCCCCTTCCCACCTCTCATGCTCTGATCCTTGGAGGGATAACAGCCCCAACTTACAGTAGCAGAGAAAGCGTGTGATGGGTATGTCTGACTTTGCAAGCCACGCCGGGCTAGGGGAAGAGCACTCCAGAAAAATGCAAAAGCTGATTTATGACCACCTGCCTCTTCACGTGGTCTGTGCTCCACAGAAAACTCCAGTGAGAAGCCCTGAATTGCTTTAAGCATAGACTTCATTGCCACAGGTATAGGAAAGCCACTGGTTACATGTGGACTCGGAGAGGGAAAAGGTCAGTAAACAGGTTTTAAGTGCACGTTAACCTTGATGGTCTGGACACATCTTTTGGTTCACCTGGTCCCTAACATGTTGCTCAGAGGTTGTTGATGGTGCCTGCTAGGAAAGGACTGCTCTACAGAAACACAGTGCCTGGGCCATCACAGCCAGATCCTCACAGTGCCCAAACCAGGGCAGGCTCAAAGTGGTGTACAGCAAGCCTTGGTCCCTTTCCCTCTGGCCCTACCACAAAACACTCCCAAGCTCCCAGTTCTACTTATTTCTGCACAGCCCTTGCAAAGTGGTCACTGTCAAAGACAAACCCTTGAGGGAGCTGGACTCCTTGGTACCTGCACACCAAAGATCCCCAACGCTCCTGTTGTCACCTAGGGGAGCCCCTTCCCTGAAGGGCTACAACCCACCCATGCAATGGCTGAGAGAAGAGGCAAAATGAAACTGGGACCAGATAAACCAGTCAGCAGCAAAGCAGAAGTAACACAAACCCTGTGCTAGTGATGGCTATGCCAGACCTTGTTGTCTCCTGGAGGCCTTTGGCCTCCGTTCAGGAAAAAAAAATAAAAAAATCATTATTGTGTGCCAAATGGCTGGGATCTAGACACAAGACAGTTTACTGTTACTCACAAATTCACACAAGCAACACATGTTCTTCCTTTTAACGACACAGTCACGGAAACCCAACGCTTTGAAGACTGCTCAAGAGGAGACCGATGGAGAACGTGTCCCAGGGCAGGCGGGCACGTGTGCCTGTATGAAAGAGAAGAGCAGATTGGCAGAAAAAGAATTATTAAATAGTACATGGTGGAGTAGGGGATTATCTGGAGAACCTGATATAAGAACAGACAGATTAAAGGAACACTAAATATTTATTACAAAGTCCTTCATATCCTATGCAATAATACATGCCATACCTGCTACTGAATAATACAGGCAACAGCCAGTTGCTGAGATTGCTCTCTGAGTTGGATAAAATAGAATTAGAGGCTTTTATCCACTGGAGACCATGCGCTGTTATACATAATAATCAAAATCACTCAGAAAAGAGAGTGAAATAGCTCAGCGATCACTGTAACTACATGAGACGAAACACATTAGGTCCAGGTTACTTCAGGCCCCTGCTGTTCGTGGCAGGCTGGGAAGGCACCAGACCATCCTAGCTCTGTTTCTCCCTAAACGTCAGGGCTATGGAAGGAACAAGCCCAAAGGAATACAAGGATTTCACCCCATAAAAGCCCAACAGCGGGGGCTCCTGCTGAGCTCATGGGCTCTGCAACAGGCCGCGAGCCGGTTTGTTGTGCGCTGGCTGTAGAGTGAGGTGCAGTGTGCTTTAGGTACAGCCAAAATAATTCTGGTACTGTATTTCTGCATGTGAGTCACTTACACGTGTGCATTAGTGCAGTTTAGACAGTCAGCAAGGAAAAAACCATGTTAGTGCAACCCAACTGTCTGTCTCACGAGCCCGTGTTTCGTACCACGCACACGAGGCCCTCTCAGGAGGCAGAGCAGGTGCACCCCTGGGAAGGTTAAAAATGAATTTACTTCAATGGAAAAATCTCCTCGCTGTGGAAAATTAGCCCTTGACATTGACTCATGTCTTAACACATTGTACACAGGCAGGAAAAGAGAGGACTGTCAAAACAGAAGTAGCCTGTCACCACGCGACTGCTTTGCATCTCCTTCCCAGAGCTGAGCTCCTCATACTGGTTTCACAGCACAGTCAGAAACTCCCACCCAAGTGAGATTTCCATTTCCTTCTGTCATGGTCACCAAAACCGAAGTGTTGTGGGGAAGGGGAGAAAAGGGCTTGGGAAGAAAACTGTTTCAGGACTGGGACTTTCTAACAGGATACAGGCTTTTTTCTCAGAACACATTAGTGGGTACTAACACAGAGGTAACTGGGATGGCAGCAAGATGGAAAACACCACAACCCGTGTGGAGCAGCACCACAATACTACTGAGAACATCCCACAAGCAGCTCCTTGGTCACAGGGCAGCCTCGTGAAGGGCCAGAGCTGTCCCAGTTCACCCAGCCTGAGCTGGAGCGCGGGGCACAGCACGTGCAGCTTGCGGGTATGCCCCGGGCTGTCCGTATCAGTCAGAAGAGAGAAAATTAAATGGTCAGGTTCTCTTCTGGCTCAAATCCAGGGGGAGAATCTGGTTTATTGGCATTTAGCAGAGTAAACCTTCCCCTCTCAGAGTGCTGTTCTCCTGTTTACTTTGGGAGGTGGCAGAGATCACCCAGAGCTATTCAGCCAGAACAGAGAGCGGGCATCCCTGGGCACAGCGTGTTTCCCACAGGCACCGAGGAGAGCATAGCCGATTCACCCCAGGAAACCCAGGTGCCAAATTCATCTACACAAGCTGCTTAAAACTCTAAACAGCTGTTTCTGTGTCTTCCCTGCTCCTTAAGCAGACTGTGGAAGCACCAGCAGATTTACAATAGAGCAGATGCATGAACCATACATTCTTTAATATCGGGACCCGAGTCGTTGGAAAAAGGTTTACGACTGCTGCGCGTGCATATCATTTGAGTGATGGGCCAGAGGGATAGAAGATCAACCTTGTCCGTAATGGAAATGCAAATTGACTGGGCTAGAATCAGAGCAGAGGTAGTTTCACACTGCAGCTGAAAATTATACCTGTCTTGGTATGTTCCCTGCTCCTGCAATGACTCATGAAAAGGCAGATTGGGTATTTAGGATCTCACCCAGTGCCTGGAGAGGTGTACAAACCAACTCATTGATTTCGAGCGATATTTTATCAGGGTCCAAAGCTTTCCAAAGGTTATGGAAGACTTACAGATAGACCAGTAAACACACTGAGAGCTATTAGAGTCTGGAAAAGCCAATTCTCATACTACCTCTTTTTTTTTTTTAATAGTCCCAGAGCAGTGAAAATGTGCCTTGGTGTCCACAATTCCTGACTGCAGCATCACCAAGCCCCACAGTCCCTAAGAGTCACAAAACTGGTTTGAAGAGCAGACACTATTTAAATAAACACTCCCAGAATTACGGCATTTTCCTGAAGTTTCCTGCCCCTTTAGGATTTACTACCTGCAACTTTTTTTTTTTTTTAATGGAAACTACTACTTTCACAAGCAAAAGTGAAATCTGATATTCTGATGTGCTCAGATAACTTCAGGAATTGAGCTTTAATGAGAAATATTAATATTGGACTTCCAAGTTAGAGGAAGTGAATCCTAGCTGAGATGACAACGGTCCCAAGAGTTGCACTGTGGCACTGGGCAGGATATGTGGTCTAGTGAGTTGGCCTTAACATGCCTTTCTTGGCCTCCTTCTTCATAAAGCTGGACCTCCTGAACTGTTATGGTTATTCAGATGCTTTAATAGTGGTTCTTAATGAGATTAGGACACAATCACAGTAAGATCTATTAGCCAACCACAAGCTCACAGCTCTAAGGAGAATTTGGAAAAGTATACATTTAAAAACTGAATTTCTGCCCCCTCCCAATCTGTCCACAATCAAGACACACAATGAGGAGAAAGGAGCCACTACAACTGAAGAAAAAAAAATGGTTTCAAGGAAATTGGAGGTGAAGGTTAAAGACCTAAAGAGTAAAAGCTTCTGAAGGTGTGGAGCACCTCATCACGTGGTCTTCTAGGTGGGTATGTCCCAGATTACTGCTGCTGCTGGAAGAGACCATGTTGAGCACAAGCACCAGAGAATCCTCAAGGAGAGTTTCATGAGCATCAAGCACAAAGATGCCCAAGAACCACTTGTTTAATACACACAAGACAGACATTTTCTCAGGTAATGTGTGATAATAGCCAGTTATTAATCCTTTCAACTGCAAATTGGATTTTCTAGGTACCTTAGACATCGGTGACAGGGAAATCACTGAAGCCTGGCAGGAGAAATCCTGCTCTCACAGCAGTGCAGGGGAACTCTGCCCCTGCCTCTCATGGGGACATGAGTTCACCTCTCCAGATCAGCTGCAGAGATTTCTACCAAATGGTCATCTCAGAGTTACCATTTCAAAGACTTTAATTTATAAAGTTAGGAAGAGATTCGTAGGAAGCGCTGGGAACCTCTCCTTCAGGGAAGTGCTTATTTATACCTACTGCATTTCACATGTTGCATTTCCTGATGAAATGTGTTCTGTTATTTCTGAAATATTAAACGTGAAAAGCAGAGCTATAATGTATGAATTATACAGTGTTGCAAAAGCTATCATCATGTCCAGGGTTTTTTTGGCATTTCAATGTATAATTATTACACCAAGGAGCTTTTATTCTAATGGATAACTGCGCAGAGCACACTTAACCTTTGTGAGCTTCAGTTGACTTGGTAGTGCTACCTACGTACATCAAACATCAGTTCATCCAAATTGGCAACACAAGAAAGGCAGGTGGCCAAATTCCTTCCTTCCTGCAAAGCTCAGCTCTACAGGATTTGAATAGTGATGCAATAGAGAACCCAGGCCACTTAGATTAATTGGGCTAGATCCTCAGTTAGCCCATTCTACTTATGCCAGGGGAGATATCTTGAATTTAGGTTAACAGTTAATCAGACACTGTAAAAAGCTGGTTATTGGACCCAGGTAGATTCCAATTAACCACCAGTGAACAATCTCACCTGATGTAACACACTTTTAGTCCATGAAACCTGAAGCTTCTTGGGGAAAAAAAACAACCAACCCACCACCAAACTGCATTTCATAGTGGCAGTGCACATCCTCCTCTACATGTAGAAAAGCCACACTGATCTCCTTGTCCCAGGAAAAGAATATGTCCCTTTAACTTTCAGAGGCAGGAAAGATGGTAGGCTGCTAGAAATAGCCATTTACTCCACTCCAACTCTTACACCTGTGCTCCATGAGAAGTGGGACACTGGAGATCATCTTTGGCTTGGCAGCATGCACATGTGAAACACAGCCAAGCAGAAGACCAGGCCATATAAAGATCAGGATGTGCTCACCCCTGCTAACACTCTGCAGGGAGGAGCAAGACCTTGCCTTGCTCTGTGTTCTCTACTTGACTTTCACCATGTCACGCAGTCCCCGACTTCTTATAGGAAATTTGATTTCTGTGAGTATCAAACACCTGAATTCCTTTGCTCACACTTTTACTGCCAATCTAGAGGCTAATCCCACCTCCTCACCTGGACAACAGACATGATGCTACCCCTTAACCTTGCTGCAGCATCACACAAGTAGTTTTGTTGGAGGCTAATGCTCCAAAACTTGAGTATCTCAATAACAGGACCAAACGCTAAACAGAAAAGGTGATTTGTCTCAGAAAGGGAAAAAAGTCTATATAACTCTTAAGAAGTGGTCCTGGGAGCAACTTCTTAAAAGGCTAGCAGATTATTCACACTGGAGTTGGGAGGCAGCTGCACTAGCTGGGTCACTGACATAGAGATAGTCCAAGTGCATCCAACAACTCCATCGTTCAGCTTGGCATGCACCAGGATCAAATTCATCTCACCGCTCACAGTTACTGAAGTGCAGGTGAGCTGCCTTGGCTCCCTTCACAGTCAGCAGAGCTCAGGGAAGCCCCACAGGCAGTTCAACCCACCTTAACAGCCACTGGGTAAACTGAGCCCTGCAGGGACCTGCTTTTCTCCATCAATTATAAAGAGACACTGAAAGGCTCCTTACAGTAGCTAAGTCACTACAGACAACCTCTGGCTGTGCAGGCAGCGAGCCTCGCTCTGCAGCCAGCCTAGAGATCCCCCAAAGTGCTTTGCAGACACAATGGAGAAAACAGAAGCCATGAGAAAACAAATACATCTGCCCACTATCAGCACAACAGCGTTCAGAAGCCTTTCTGCAGACAGAGGCTTTCAGTAATGAGAAGCAACCGCAGATAACTGACAGCCAAAAGAGCTCTCCCACTGCCTGAGCACTGTTTCAGGGTGGTAGCTGGCATCTGCAAGAAGGCAAAATGCTCCTGCTCTGCCTCTCTCCTCAAAGATCTCATGGCTTCCTACCAGCCCCAGGTTAGCTGAGGTCAGCTCACCTAGGGCAGCACTTTAAAGGCTGATGCAGGTGATGGTTAAGCCCAGAACCGGCCCCGTGCCGAGGGGTGTAGCGTGGTACACCAGGCAGCACACTTACCATTACGTCTGGAGGTGTTCTGCCTATCCAAACCTTTCATGCAGAATCACTTCTGTGTTTTCCCTGCTTTTGTACCCAGCAGGGAGCTGTTTTCTTCATTTCAAAGGCTGGGTAACACGCTGCTGCAAAAGTGCATTTGCAGTGCAGCAGAGTTCACCTCTCTTATGTGCTATCTCTTGCAAGAGGAGCACAGTGTCTTCCCGGGCAAGTTCAGCAGGGCTGTGCTCACCAAGCACTTGGCTCCTCTAGGCCAGGCATCGTGGCATGCTCCCAGGAGTGCACTTAGAGACCAGGGGACACAAACCATGCACTTTCAGCTCCACGCAGTGCTGGTTGCGATCTACATTCCCAGTGTTATCTTTGCACTCTCATGAAGTGCAATTACCTCCTCATTTTGCAGCTCTTTGTGGCTGTTTAATCTCTCTCATTTTGTTTCTGACATCTCCAATAATCCAACCCTGACACTCCTTATAGATACTGCAATTACAATACAGAGCAGCTCTTGACAGGATGAGTAGTATTTTGCTTCCTTCCCGTAGCGCTCAAGCCACCAGGCATGGCTACATGAAATGGCAAAAGAAACCATCACTGACGATTTATATGGATCCCCAGCAGATAGTGACAGTGCTATATATCTGTCTTAGCCCACTAAATGCCTGGAAGCTACCCAGAATAGGCCAGCCGAGGTAGAATTTACATGTGTTTCTGTTTTCAGTAATAACTCAGCTGTGATTTTCCATTGCTTTCCTTATATTTAGGTCAGAGACTCTGCTGTTGCCACCCTCCTGCCTTCCCACCCCATGTCACGCACTCTGCCACTGGGCAACTACTCCTCAGATTTTGACATGCCCATGAAGGTGGGGTGCACAATACAAGACGTTGGAAGAAGAACGGTTCCTAAAATAGCCCTGAGAAAGGGGCTTTTTGCTTCAGCCATCACAGGAATGGGCCAAGGAATTAGCAATACCTTCTGACCGATCCTGAGGATAATTAATTAGCATGCAAGGCAAAAATCAGATATTATTCACTACTGTCCCAGCTCCCAGTATATGCTGGGAGGTGTCACATTGCTCTTTTTTCTTGGCTAAGAAACTACAACTTCCAGTTCCTCCAGCAGCATCCAAAGGGACCGTTGGCTGACTGTAAGAACTGAATGGGTCTCATGGTAACCCTGACAATTAATGTATTAAGGCCTTGCATCTTGTTATACCATCTGCGGCAAAAACTAAGCCCAGCAAGTACACACACAAATATAATGGTCTTCCTGATGTCTGATGTCAGAGAATCCCTAGCTAAGGTGAGATCTCAGAAATAACAGAATCCTTCCAGAACAGGTTTGATTTGTAAGAAGGCTAAAGGATTTAGGCATTCTACTGCCACTGAGTTTGTTTACACCTTGTTTCTATAACATTAATCCCACGCTTTGGGACTTCTAGTTACCTGCAGGAATCAGGAGGGATTATTTTCCCCTGCTGATGCACAGCTTGTCTTTTCAGCTGCCTCCTCATTTTCTGGCTCTCCTCCAAAGTGGTCAGTTTTAAACTCATCCTCAAATGTGGAGTAAGGTAAGACTCATTCTTACCTAGCATGCAGGATTTGTAGTGAGACTTCATCACTACTGGTCCCTGCAGATCATCATGCTGGAGTTGGCCACAGCCTTGGTACTCATTGAGAGCCAAAGGGACTGTCTAAGAGAAGACATCATGCTCTGCCTCACCGGGAGCAGCAGAGGGGTTCAAGACACCTTCAGGGGTTCAAGGAGGGGTTCAAGGAAGGGTTTTCTTCTGCAGGTCACAAGAGGTGTGGGGACGTGTAGCTGATGAGGAGCTGGGAGAAGAGGCAGAGCCTAACATCTGTCTCTCAGCCACGCAGTTGTGCTCTCTTTGGGTGACCTTGAGCATGTGCCATCAGCAGCACACTTGGAAAATCCACTCTGCGGAGAGGATAATTAAACCCACCCCCCTCACAGGTGTTGGGGAGGCTTCTCCTCCACAGCCATTTGTGACTGTCACAGCACAGCGTATGTGCAGCGAGGCAGGAGGATTTGTGTAAGAGCAGCTCAGCTGAGATTAGCACCTCCAGGGCCCCATCCAAGTGCACGCCTGCCTTTGGGAATGTCTAATCCAAGACGACAGGGCTCCTAATGAACAGGAAAAAAAGAACCTGATTACCCTACCTGTAGATTAACAGAGAGTATCTTAAGAGATGCAGTGACATCAGGGTGATCATTTTTTCTTTTGCAGTGATAAATGTCACAGTGTACCTGTCTATGTTCCTTAAAATCAGGCTAAGTATTATTTTTAAGGAGCTAATGAGTAGATACTTGTGACACATACTGAAGGTGCAAAGAATGTATAGAGCCAGGGGGTATTAAGGAAACCTCACAAGATCATCTTAATCTTCAGAGGGATGTACATATACTAGATGTATTTGTTTCCAGTATTATGACTGGACTAGTTACACCAGTGTGAAGTTTGCTTTCTTCTCACCCTCATAGTTCAACAAACTAATCCCTTTATTGATGACATAATGTGCATCCCTGTGCTAACAAATTATGTGCTGTGCACAATTGATTTCTGCTGCTGTAATCACTACAAATCACTACACACAAATATCTTCTGTATCATTGCTCTGTAGAAAAATATGCTTTCCAGCAAGATTATATAGAGTAATAGTGTGATTATTCAGCTTCTGTAAAGTTATCTATCTGCTTAACCTCTGTGCAGCCTTTCCAGCAGGTTTATACAGATATGCTTCAGAAATTTATCCACCTACACTTTGTAAAACACTTTGTTAAACCACCTTCCAGCTCAGCCTGAGGATGAACTTCCACCTACTTCACAGAGAGGGCTGTGTCTAAGAGTAATTGCTTAATTTAGGAGAGCCAGACAGCTTCTCTTTTTAATGATATTACTTTTCCAAAGTGAATTTCACACAGGTAAAAGTCTCAGATCAGCAACTATGTGGTCTGGACTGCTCACCTGAGCACAACCCTTGTAAAAGGAGCAGCACAAGTTTCCTCTGAGATTCAAATCTGAGCTCAGTTGAAGGTAATTTGCATCCTACACCAACTCAGATCTCAAGTTTTATACTGAGAGGATGGACAAGGTGTTAATGAGTCACTGTATCTACAGGATCTTGTCCACAAGGACCATGTCAGCGTTCCCAAGCTCACTCCACAGCCCTTTCAGATGCCTTTGTCCTGCCACCCCAGAAGAGTGGGTACTCCCAGCGTGCTGGTCAAGATTTGGTCTAAGAGGAGAATTAAAGGAAATGAGCCCTTGGGTTTGCAGTGATGGCAAACAACCACTGACACAGCACCCCTCGCACAGTGCCCAAGCTCACCTGCTTGCCAGCTCCACAAAGATTCTAGATAAAGTAAGGTTTGCTGATAGGAAGCATTTCTAGAGGCGGATGATACCAGCTTCCAAACCATGCTGGAAGCCTGGCTCCCAGGCCCACCCTTAACAGCTTCACCACAGCTACACAGCAAAGAGGCAGCTGCTCCTGCGTGACATTTCTATAGATCCCCGAGGATCGGCACCTCGACTGGCAGCATCGGCACAGACAGGATGGTTTACTACAGCTGAGGATCCAGCCCCTGTTGTTCATCCTGCTCTATAAAACTGTCTTGTAAAGGTCGTTACGTGCCCTGCTTGTGTTTGTCACGAGGCCATTTTGCTCTGGTGTTTTCAGACACGATAAGCACTCGTGCCTGAAATATTTCAGATTCGCAGCCCCTCTATATTCCCAGGTAGAACAGTTACACACTAATCAAAAGCAAATGCCTTTCAATCACAAGAAGAGAAACGCTTCTGCTGCATTATGCACAATTACGTGCTCAACTGTTATGAATAACTCTGCTCCGAGACTATTGCCACCGCATGTGCTGCTCGCTCAGCCACCTTCTGCTCTCTTCTCAGAAAGAGAAGTGCAGGAGAACCAGTTCCACCCTTTAATGGCCATTTCTGCAACGGTACTTAAATCAACTCCAGCTAGAAGGATGATTTGAGCCCTGTATAAATGTAAAATATAAACCATCAACCCACCTCCAAGGTATCAATTCGAATCTGAGCCAGGCTCACACGGACCCAGCAAGTCCCACCATTCGAATACACGTAGAGATCTCTAGAACACAAGCTGTCTACTCATCATGAAGCTGCCACGGAAAAATCTCCCCCCTTTCCAGAACCAAAGCTGTCCGCCACTGGCACCTCTACAGCTAATGGTGCCCGGGATGCCCTGCTGTGATACCCACAACTGGCCTTTCAGCAGAGATGTCACCAGCAGATCAACACCTTCTCTGTGCAAGGCAGCCCAGTTGATAAAGATCTCATTTGTTTCTGCTTTGCCAGGGCTTGGTGCTGAGCTGTGAGCAATGCCTGCACATATCACCTGGCTGACCCCTCTCCTGTCTGCCAGCGTGACCATGTGTGGGATTGCTCCAGGGTCAGGAAGCAAGACAAAATTAGCAAAAAACTCCCTACACTGCAAGTTTTTAGGTTAACTTGGGTCGAAGTGAGCGCATTGAGCAGGGAAGGGATGGCACTGGGCACTGCACCAGTAGATCAGGGCAGGTGGTGACAGTGTCAAGGGGAGTGGCGAGTGGGAGGGAAGGCTGGGTCCAGCAGGCTCTTTACACCTCGTGTTCTGCCACCAGCATCACCAGGTGAACACAGCCACTCGGGCCTGATGGAGCAAAGGCCTCAAGCACGTTTCAGCTCATCCTAGCTCACCACGGGCGCTCCAGCGCGCGATTACCTCCGAGCTCACCACTAAGCCCTCAGGACCATCACACAACAAGAACTGTTCCTGATCAGCCCTCTCAATGACAGGGACAAGATCAATCCACACCAGGAGGAAAAAAAAAAGGGCCTTTTTCCTTTGCTTATACACATGGATGAGGAGTTGGTAATTAACTCTGCTTTGAAAAAAAATGGGGTTTTCAGTGAGGAATGTTGTTTTTGCTTCTAATTTTATGATGTTCAGTGATGCATTTAGGCCAGTGGTATGTACCCGGTGAGTGATACACACAAGCTCACATACTCTGTCTGTCTGACAAAGGAAGCCATCAATAATTGCTGAGCTTGTGAGCAAGAATTGTCTCTTGAAAGGAACTAAAGAGACCTCAAGAGTGCTAGGGAAAATAAAACTCAAGTGGGAAATACAGTAACCTGACAGATTTCCCATCCAAAGATGTGTCTCAAGCTCTTAATTGAACAGATTGCTTCAGATTACATCAGGTAGCACCAGGAAGTAGGTTACTCTGCAGAAAGAGGTGACAAAATAAGCAAAATTCCAGCTACGGTATCTTTGATCTGTACTCTGGTTCACCAAGACTCTCATTTCTGACAAAAATAGAAAAATTTGCATCATCACACAGCAACACCACCATCAACGTGACTACTCCATCCACACTGGTCCCTGCCTCAGGCCCTGGCTGCTTCTCTTGGGCACCACAACGATGACTGAGCTGGAAAGAGGTTTCAGAGGCTGGAAAGCTAGTGTACAAAATGCAGTAAAAATATACTGCTTAAAACAGTCGGAGCTGCAGGGTTGGTCATTCCTCTTAGGGATGGGTGGAGAACACAAGAATGTGAGATAAAACCAACATTATATGCTAACCCCTGAGAAAGAACCTGGCCTTTATACAAGTTCAGATTCAAAGATTGTTCTGCAAGGCTGGGATATGTTTAGGAAAAAAGTAGGTGCTTCCCAGGGAGAAGTGCAGACAGCCAACCTACCACCTCCCTGCCTGCGGTACAGTCATTGGTGTGATGGGTGAAGGCGAGGTTTGTGATACGGGCACACCTCTTTTTGCTGTTTGTTCTGGCAAAGATCATTACTCATCAAGGGAATATTCCTCTTGGTAAATATTCCTGGAAAGAAGTCACAAAGAAATACAGAGAAGGCATCTGGCTTCCCTTTTAAAGAGAAATTATATCCAGGATGGAAAACAGCACCGTGAACTCAAGAGTGAAAGAGCACCTTGACTTGCATCATGGCTGTAAGAGGTGAGTCAGGTGCTGGGTTGTACCTGCTTCTTCAGGACATGAGCCTCATGAGCATCTCAGGGTCAGAAATGGGCTCAAAACTCTGAAAAGCCGGAAGCACGAGCAGCATGCACAGCCTGACTGGCATTACCATGGGCAATGGTCTATTTGAGTATTTTCTGAGCACAAACCACAAGGCTCAAGGGCTTCAGTAAGTGGGTGCCCTCCTTAAGGCACAATTGAGAAAGCTGATTTTCACACAGCATCTTGGGAAATGGAGAGCATTCACTTCATGCTTCTCTTTTTTCCGTTTTCCTTTCTCTGTCTTTGTCTTTTTATCTCCAGGTTGCTGCAATTTCTAAGATCAGCGACAGTCAAAGGCAGCAAACAGTCACCCTTTCAGGGCCAAGTGTGTCTCCTCAGCACTCCAGAGCAGCAGGCTGGGTATGGCATTTATAGACACTTAGCTGACATCCTGCATGATTAACACTTAAGGAAGGTCTGTTTTCTAGTTCAAATAAAAGTTCAAGTATGTTGTCAACTCCTTTTTTTGTTTTAATGCCACATTAGTCCTACAAAACCACTCAAATCAAAAGCAACCTCACATGCTGCCTCCCTGGCACACAGACCTCACCCTGCACCTCTGCCAATGACTGCATCTTACAAAGAGATTTATTCCCCTGCCCAGAAACAAGGTAGAACACACACAGATGAGCAACCTCAACGACAGAGACAAAAAGCAAGCTGAACAGAACGCCAAAAGCACCAAGAGGCCAGGAAGATTTAATAAATACCAGCCTTAGTTTTGACACTGCCACATTTAAATCCCTTTTGGTGTTCAGATTTGAATGGGAGTTTCTGAGAAAGTACCACTGGAAAGTGGCTTATGAACAGCAGAAAGTCACAGGGTCAGATAGAAACCATCCGCATGCCCGTGCGGAGGGGAAGGGGGGCTGCCTGGGAGAAAGGAGGAAATTAAAACTGCGGAATATGAAATTATATCCAGTGCCCTGCATGATTCCAGGGTTGCTGAGTTAAAGGCAATGAATAAGTAAGAGAAATTCAAACTCAAGCAAATCTCTAGGATGAGACAAAATTCATTCCAGGGTGTTAGAGCAGATTTGAGGAAGGAAATGTGTGTGCCAACAGCAATTACTATGGAGAACTCGCTGAGCACAAGTCTAGAAGACTGGAAAATTGGAAAATAACAAACCAAATGTGGTATCAATATGCAAAAAATGAGAGCAAGCCTGGCACAGGAAATTACAGGGCTACCAGCTTAATATTCATTACATATAGGAAAACGCAAGGTCCCCGTTGTATACAAGAGTGTAATTAAATCAAGGGGTTCTGCTGAAATCAACTGCTTGTGATGTTTATGAATTAGCAGCAGATTCAAAACGCAGCCGCAGCTTTAGCATTCAGCCCGAGGCACTGGTATTATTTGTTACAATCTCAAAACCAGCCCTAGTGAGAAGTTTTCTCCTAGATAGCTTAAGTTTAAAATCTGTTGCTCAGAGGTTTGGGTTTGGTTTTTTTTCCACTTTGCAGTGTGATTCAATGCTGAGGAGGATTAGAAGAAGCCATCTGAGGACAGTGTCTGGGGGAAAATGTTATGGGCTGATTTACTGATTAGTGCTTATTTGTTTGCTGCTTAGAGCATCAGCAGCGAAGCATAGCTCTTATTCCTCCTGCTTCTGCCCCCCTTTTCTCCATGGCAGGAACATCTGCAGTTATCCACATACCACCTCCCGGTGCTGGAAGCAGTGCCAGACGTTCACCACCTTTCACTGAGTTGTTGCTTGATGCCTATGGAGACATCCTCTTCCACTTCTTCTGCTGTGCTCCCACTGCCTGGCTCATACAATCACGGGGGGGTAGGTTATTTTCAAAGACACTGCCAAGCTTTGCAAGAGGAGCAAGGGCAACATTCACCATCCCAGGCTGGTCTGCTGAACCAGCAATGCTCTGGTGGTTCTGTCCGAGGCCAGAGCCATGAGGATTTATATTGAGACCTCCACTGCTGGGCAAGTGCCTTCAGTAAACTGTGACTCGGGATTCTAAATCCTGGGAAACACCAAGGATGCAGCTCAGCATTCGGATGAGCTAAACGTGCTGGGTCAGGCCAGATGCCCCGAGTGATGCACATGAATCCTCACCTCCTTCTCTGCAAGCAACACGTAGAAACGTTAATAAATATTTCAAAAGCTCCTACAGTGCACCTAGCTTTCAAAAACACATTCCACAATACCTTAGTGCTCTTAATAACCTCCAAGAAAAATTATGAATGAACACAAAGAGCCTATTTTAACTGTGCCGTGGCAAATACCAAAGAGGATTTTCAAGCACAGCAAGCAGTGCCAGAAACAAAATACGAGTCTCTTCACTTGTATTTTCACCTCAAAAGTTCCTTATATCAAGAAAACACACAGAGAAATTATGCAGAACCTTACTGTGCTTTTTTAACTCAAAGTGAAATCTTTGAGGAAATACCCTCTTTGAATCTCTGTAATCACAGCATCAACACTAGGTACAAAGCTTGCCTCTCCTTTAGAACGAGTTAAAATGAAAACTCCACAACAGCCCAAACCTGGAAAGGATTTAAAATCCTGATTCCAAGCTCCATATTGACATTTAATTCCATCACTGACTCTTCCCCCAGAATGTGGCAATATGGAGAAAAAAGGAAATCTAATGGATGCAACAGTCGACTCTATACTTGCTGGCTCTCTGCTGGTGAGAGAACTTGGGTTTTTTTTTAAACCTTTGAGTCTTTTTTCTTTTTGACTCATCTTTCAAAGAACCAAGTCTCCTCCAACCCATCTCCGCCTTAGGAACAGATGGACATGTTCCCTTTTCCCCAGGTACATTTAGAACCCCACAGCTGGTTTCAGAGACACCTGACAGAAGAATGAAGGGCCCAAAGAACCAGAGAATCGCTATGGTTGGAAAGGACCTTTAAGATCACCAAGTCCAAACATTATCTAACTCTACCAGTGCCACTACTACACCATATCCTTAACTACCATATCTAGACAGCTTTTAAATATATCCAGGGATGGTGATTCACCACTTTCCCGGGCAGCCTGTTCCAGTTTTGATGACCCTAAGAAGTGTGTGTGTGTATATATACATATATATATTTATAAATTTTATGAAAGAAACCAGCTGGGTAGGCAAGTGGCCCAGACACAGGCAACAACCAAGTCCACGAGAGAAAGGCTGCTGCTTCATGAAGACATGGTAGAGTACCAAAAGTCAAGTCTCTTCAGCTTGTGGCTCTAGGAGTCGTACAGTATTTGTGCACGTTGGTATGCATCCCCTTCACACTGGTTTGAATTCCTCTTCTTATGAGCAAAGGCTGAGAGCCCTGGGGCTGTTGTTCAGCCTGGAGAAGAGAAGACTGAGAGGGGACCTGATCAATGCTGATCAAGAGCTAAAGGGGAGGGGGCAAGAGGATGGGGCCAGACTCTTGTCAGTGGTGCCCAGAGACAGGACAAGAGGCAAGGGGCACCAACTGGAACCCAGGAGGTTCCATCTGAACATAAGGAAAAGTTTTATTTACTGTGAGGGTGTCAGAGCCTGGCCCAGGCTGCCCAGAGAGGCTGTGGAGTCTCCTTCTCCAGAGAGATTCCAACCCGGCTGGACACTGCGCTGCTGGGCCCCCTGCTCTGGGTGACCCTGCTGGATGGAGCAGGGGGGTGGCACCA
>WUAM01000107.1:11039696-11051883 GCA_024336885.1 Actenoides hombroni
GAAGAAGGGGGGAAAGAAGAAGGGGGGAAAGAAGAAGGGGGGAAAGAAGAAGGGGGGAAAGAAGAAGGGGGGAAAGAGAGAGGGGGGAAGAAAGAGGGGGAGAGGGAGAGAGTCTGATGTTTTTAGCAGACCCTTCCTCCTGCTATCGAGGACAGCAATAAATGCCCTTTTTTTCTTTTTTTTTCCTCTGTTTAGAAAGGGCTGTGACTTTTTTTGAGGTGATGATTGTTTATTTTTTTTTTTACTCCAAGGGAGGAGATCCTGCCCTGCTGCTCCCAGGACTCACAGCACACACTCTACCCCACACCAAGAGTCACGTCAACCAAACACAGTTTAATCAGGATTACACCAAGGCTCAAAAGTCAGAGGTTAGTGAGCTGGTCTGAAAAGGCTTAAAAATCAGCAGGTTTTTACGATGTTTTTTTCATCTAGCCCACATGAGAAGGTAATTCCATATGCCACGGTGGAGGACATGGTACTTCCTATGACTGGTAACAATGATACAGCAAGAAAGGGCATATAAGGAGAAGTATTACGTAAGATGTAGGTTTTACAAGCTTTATAAAGACTCTTTTAGCACTTGTTAGTGGCAGGAACCTCCCCATGTGCCAACCAGTCTGAAATGGGAAGGATAGAAAAGTGCCTTCCATTTAAAGAAATGGGCTGTGAACGTGCTGTCAATGTCTGTGATTCTTTTTATTGATTTACAGCGTGTAAGCCATAAATCATTCTACCTTTTACTGAGCCTATAACTATGCATCACTCTGTCAGGGAAACTCCTCAGACTTTAAGGAGGACGTACAGGAAAACAGTCTTCTCTTTCATTGACTCAGCTAGATGAGCTGCAATGGCCACAGCCACATTGAACACACACGGTGGGGTGGGTACATGGAGACAAAACACTTAATTTGAACAGCTGCCCGTATCTGCTGCTCTTTCTCTCTTCCAGGATTAATCTTTGGCTACAAGGGGACAGATGGAAGCCATATATTTATTGGTATGAACTACACAGGGGTTTGCTGCTGTTGCAGGACACATCTCATATGCACACAGCCCCTGGACTGGGGCACCCCGGCTGCAGAAGTACCTCTGATAGCACCAGATGAAGAGGGACCCGTGTAGGTGGAGAGCAGTGCTATTAGCTGGAGCAGAAGCAGCATTTCTCCTGAAGATGGATCTGCTCATGGCAGCAGCACTATCCACTCCAACAGAATATTCAAATAACTAAAATGTATCAATCCTGGTTTACAAGGGATTTTGGGAGAAAAACCTATGTTTAATGAATATATAGACAAATTTCCAGCTGGCTTCACTTTGAACAAGGATTCCACCTACCCCTTCCATCTCTCAAGAAGAAACCCTACAGAATTAGACACTTCAGCTTTGGTTCATTCACAGCATCCAGCAGTTACATTCTTGCTACAAAAACCTTACCTGAAGGCCAAGACTCTGCTAAAGACACCTGTGAGATCCAACTGCCTTCTGCAGAACTCCTCATGGTTCACTCCTAGCAAGGTCATGAAGACCTCCTCTGCGATGGAAGCAGCACTAAGCCATAAGGATTTTAGGGTGCTGCATACACCTGGGGTCACCGTGGACCTCACCCATAAAAGGAGCTTGTGGAGCACCATCTACTAGCACTAGGAAGTCCTCCCTTGGTAGGTCCTGTCAAGCATGGGTTGCTTCATGTTTTAAATAACCTTGCTGATCCGCCTCGTAAGGCATTTCATTCTTTGTATGCTAATTTAAGCCCAAAGGCTAAAACACATTCTTCTTCAGCAAAAGATGTACACTTCACCTTCTGGAATCCAGTCCGGTACACAGAGGTGTAAAATTCAGGGTGTGATTTAGTGCTCTGCTGAGGAAGGGCTGCTTGCTGGAGGAGCAGAGGGCTGGCTGGGTTGGCACCTCGCTGCTTTAAGGTTTTCTGATTAAACAGCCCCCCTGGATGACACTGCAGGAGGCTCCAAGGAGCAGTTCCCTGCCAGAGTGAAGCAACTGGGATAATTCAGCTCTTTTGCTTGCTCAGGGCTGATCACTGAAGGGGCAGAAATTAATTTCCTATAAACACAGGCATGTTTTTTTCACTACCTTGGCAAATGCAGTTGTAAAGAAGCCATTACAGGAGCTGATCTTTATGATGCGTGACTTTGCCTTGTCCCAACGGGGGATATTTTATGAGGCATTTACATAAACATATACAAATCAAAACAGCCAGCTGTGCTCCTCCTGTACTGCAATGTATAGACACTTCAGCTAATTCCAGGTCTGCTCCATTGGCCACCCTGAAACGGGATCAGGTCGAGTGTCTGGGATGGACAAACTGAAGCGAGATCCAATACGCATCCCCAAGCCCCAAACTAGGAGGCTTTGTGTAGCTGTCTCAGCACACAGCTAGGCACAAATAAATAAACCATCAGACTCCCTGCAAGGCTGGTATGTGGGGATGATGCTACTGCTCATCAGGCCACCAATACACAGTACCTCTACAGGCAGCTAAACCAGTCGGCCCTGGACTTCCCTTACCTTTTAAGGTCTTTCTTGTTGTAAGCATGTTTTGGACATTGCTTGGTGGAAATTCAATAGTCAGAAAATGTTAACACCATATCAGGATGGGAAATAGTGTAGGGATGGTTCCAACACAACACAATTTCTCTTGCAAGACCTGGATGGTGCAGGACTTAATTTTCAGACCTCAGTATCTAGAATTCAGTGCCTAAAATCACTCCTTTGTTCCTTAAACTTGTAAACATTTATTCAGCTTGATCACCTTGGCCAAGGGCAGGGTAGGAGACAGAGGCAGAACCTCTGTCCCTGATTTCTGCCTTCCATTCTCTCCATTCACCTTCTCAACTTTCATCTCCCTCTGGATCCCTTCTCTTTATCCTAGCTGGCACCAGCCAGTTGGTCAACTCTTTTTCACTTGCTACTGCTAAATTCTTTCAAAACATCAGCAGCTGACATCAGTTCAAACACACACACGCCTTTGCCAGGATTCAGCCTGCAACTCAAACAGTTGTCTCCCCACCAGGCAGCTGCAAGTACCCGGATGGCTTTTATGCTGTACCCTCAAGCAGAGGTTGCTCCAGCACAGCAGCGTGTCCATCCTTTCTCTTCCTCTGCTGAGGCACGTGAGAAAACAGGCTTCTTGCAGGAGAAAGGGAAAACTGCTGACTCAGCTAAGCGCTGGAGCCAGCGGAAGCATCTCTGAAGGCTGGTTGTCAGGCCAGGCTTAGCAGCTGATTGAGCTGAATTAAGTTCTCTGCCTCCTGTTTATTTCTTTAAATGACAGAGGGCCCCTTTGTACTTCCCGGCCAGGCTTGTTAAGCTTATGTCTGGCAATGATTTGTATTGATTTGACAGGCTTCCTCGTGCTCACAGATCTCCTCTGACCACTGAGAGTTTTTTAATTACAACAAAGAGATAAAGCATTTCTGGGAACCTAAAAGACCCATCTCAAAGGATCCAAATAAGAATTAATGTAGAATTCCAGAGCAGTTCTGCAAAGTTACACCACAACTTCTTAATAGAGAAAACAGTTACTCTTTAGAGTAGTAGCTCCTACAGGAAACAGCTTTCCATTAGATGATCTTCTAGAGATGCTCTTTCCCACCCCAAAGCAATCAAAACCGTGTTGCAGCTGGATGTCCCCCACATCCCCTTCCCAGGGGGAGGATCCTCTACAAGTGAATTAACATCCTCACACACACATCTCTTGCACAGTACTCCTGGGGTATTCAGAAGGCCTGGTTTGAGAAGTACCTGGACTGACTGATGAGGCCAAGGAGGCTGGTGTCCTCTATGCATCATGGGGTACGCTCAAACCCCTTCTCTCATACCCCAGCTTTACCATAGCTACACTCATCCTGTTTGATCCCTGTAAATACATATAAAACCTCAGACCAGCTGCTCCCTGAGCACTCAGGAAATGACAGCTGAAGCCTAGTCAAGAAACTACATTCAATGTCCAGGGAGAGAAAAAACACATTGCTTTGAAAGCGTGGCCTGATTTCCTCTCCGTTGCCATCAAAGAGTTTTCCAAACTCTTCTACTATTTCACTAGCTTTTGAAATAAGGTCACCTCCTCAAATAAGCTGCGTTTGATTTCAGCAGCCTGATCAATACAACAGTCCCTCCTCTCCACCTCTCCTGCTCTGTTCTTATTTGCTTGAAACTGCATCGGAACTGCACCTGCTTCTTCAGCATCTGGAAGACCTGCAATAAAATCCTGAGGACCACGGCTCCCCTGGGGCTGCTGCTCCAGAGAAAGCTTAGGCCAGCTCAGACTGGTCGTGTTGTTTGTACTAAGATTGTTAACTGGTTATCTGGCCTTTTGATTACTGGTTTAAGATTGTTAATTGGCTCCCTGGAAGGTCTTAGTGTCCCAGAGGTGTAGAAAAGTGGGCTGAAGATGAAAAGAGTTTGCTGCACCGTGGGCTGGAGCAGCTCTCGCCCACTTCCAGAGCCTTTCAGACTCTCAACACTCAGGGTGAGGCAGGACCAGCCCAGTCTGCTTTGGGATCGGATCTGGCCAGCAAAGAACACAAGATGGGATGGGATAACAGGTATCTGGGGGAGATGGCTAATTCAGGCATTTACAAGTCGCAGTAACCACAGCGTGTTACTCACACAGCCCTAGAGCTGGATGCTCCCCCATGCAGAAACCACACAGAAAGCTCTCACTCCACTCGCCTTCCAGTCACGCTGTGTTGTAGGGGGTGAACACGCCTTGTGCAAGTTCTGAGTGAGTTGCACGGTGATTTTAGAGACAGATCAGGGCAGATGTGTCTCTGGATTTCCAGGACTCCAGCGCTTCCCTGCTGATGAAGTCTTTCCTCTTGCCCTCCAACCTGGCTCTGACTGATCCACGGAGACAGGCTCAGACACACACAAATGTCAGAGCACTAAGCTTGATTACACTTTAGAAATGCCACAGTGGGAGAACGGGAAGCCTCTCCCTCTTCACCAGCTATTGTCTTTAACTGGATACAAGAGTCAGACTGGAAAGAGCTGCTGGTTCAAAGTCATTCAGTAACACCTAACAACTGGGTTAATTTGAAGCTAGGAATCTGAAAGCTATCACATCAGTTTGCTGCTACAAAACAAACCCAGCCCACCCTTTCAGCAGCTGAGTGATCAGAACACAGCATCAATTCAAAAAGCACTCAATGGGATTCTCATCCATCATTTTCTGTCCCTTTATTTATTTATTTTCCCCCAAACTGGTGGATATTGATTACCCAGTCTACAGGCTCACATAGATCAATACTTGTTTTCAGAAGAATATTGTGCAAAGCTAAAGAAATTAGTTTATTTCGTAATGGGGAAGAAACAGGGTGTCAATGCACTGCCCTGACTTTCCTGTCAAGGCAGCGCAGAGCTCCGTGCTAAAGCACAAAAAAATGAGACAGTAGAAACAGGCCAGGCTGGGAGGAGAAGGGACTTGTGTTTTATAGGAGAGGAAGCAGCAAGGGAAGAGGAATGGAAGCATCACAGTGGAGATGCTGCCCATCCCGAGGTCCACTGAAAGACCTGCCACATAACTGTGCTTTCCCTACACCACCTCTTCCTTTTCTGCAGCACAGCAAAGGTGGCCATTGGCTTCACAGTGAGGAGCTGTTTGTGGTTTCACCTGGAGCAGAGAGGAAAGTGATGCTTTTTTCCCTTCTATGCACAGCAGTTAATTAGACCCAACCTACATACTGCTGCAGGGCACGCGAAACCCAGCGGAACCCGAGGCTAAAATGTTCACATCTACCTAATTGCCAATAAAAATCAACAAGAAATGGAAGTTGACATCCCACAGATACCTTAAATTTCAACCTTAACACTCAAACCACAGGGTTGGGGTTTTTTTCATTCAATAGCATTATGAGAAGCTTGAGATGTCACCGCCAAGACCTGGCCCCAGTTGTGTCAGGTTGTTTACCAGCACATGTGAAGAGACAGGCCTTTCTCCCAAGAGTCTGACCATCTACCCTGACAAAGCTGGTGGTGTCCTGATAATCTCCATATTAATCAAGCATAGTTCATACAGAGAAACAATATTTTATAACTGACTAAGCAAGTCTCACAAGAAAAGCGATCTTCCCTCAGAGTTCAGTACACAAACCAGGGTGTTTTCCTCAAGAATTTACTTGCTCCTACCAGCCTCCTCCAGAATCGGGTTGTTTGTTGAATTTCTACCTTGGTATCACACAGCCTGGGAGCTGAGAGCCCCAGGAGACACGAGCTTTGCTTCCTTAACAAGCTCTTCCAGAGAAAACCCTTGCCAATATCAGCGTTTGCAGTTAGAGCAGAAAAAGTCACTGGACTGCCCATCTCTTTTCCTTGGAAATGGCAAAAATACCAAGGAAAAAGGACGACAAAACCCAGCACCTGGAATTTGATAGCATAAAATGAAAACCTTCACCTGGCACAGGTGCTCCCAGGAAATTATGCCTCTGCTGAGTAATTCTTTGGGCCCCCCTAGGTACGGCTACGTTCTTTAATTTGCATCTCCTGTCCAAACTTGACTTTATTTAGCACCGGTGCCATACTGGCACAGCAATTCTATTACTCTTAAACCGCATGCCCCCGTACGTGGCACAGCCTGTGCACCGGCTCTGTACTGCTCTCCAATTAAACCGCATACCGAGAACATGTTGACATTGTTAAGGTTAATGACCTAATGATGAGCACCAGGAAACAGGTTTGCAATAAAATGGTCTGTACTGATGGCTTCCATGATGAATGCGAACAATATGTTGGACTGGGAACAATATGTTAAACAATATGTTGTGGTTTATCAATGTCACGGCGCAGCGCTGCCGCAGTGGCTGCTGTCTGGGGAGCCTCGGGAGGGTCACTTTGAAACGCACACGAGAAACGGCCGCTTCTCAGAGGGGAGGAATGGCTAGTACCAACCCTAAGAAGCAAAGAGGAGAGCCTGATCCTGCCCAGCTCAGGATCAGCAGGAACAGCGGGCCAGACCCGACACGGGAACACAGTTTTGTTCCACCTGCCGCTAGAAATGAACCACCTTCTAAAAGGCTGAGTTAAAATACTACGCGGACTAGAGTTTAATGGAAGACAGATTTGGTGCCCCTGAGAAACAGGCACAAGAAGCAGATGTTAATACAGAGGAACGGCTCAGCTGTTATGTGAACAGATATAAAAAATTTAAGAGCTGAAAAACAGACCTTCTAAAGAAGTATTTTCCGTCTTCCTGGAAAAGTTTAATTTCTTGGGGGAAAAATAACCCAAAACCCCCCACTTTAATTCTAAAAGGTCTTGCTTGGAAATGTAACTTCAGGGCCTTGGTGCAGGTGATGCAGAACCTCAAAGGGCTGCTCTGTACATCTCCAGGGCACAGCCCCCAAGAGCCTGGAGATGAGTCAGCTGCCACCACCCCTGTAGTGCAATTCCCTGCCCAACACCAACAAAACCCTACAGGAGCAGCACCCACAACACAAACTCCCCAAACTCATGCTAATTAGAACCACATTAGCATCAAGCAACACAGAAACCAGGGCACACACTGAGCAGTGACTCTCCAGCACCTCTGTTGCTGCCTGGTTTCAGCAAAGCCAGAGATGGGAGGGAAGCAGCGTGCTAATGGCAACATGCTCATCAAAGGCACGAGTCAGGCAAACAATCAAATCTTCTGCACAGCCCAGGCAGAAAGCTCAACCTTGCAACCCTCAGAAAGAGAGAAGCACTGAACATGAGAGGAAGCAATGCTCAACTTAGCCAAAAAATGGTACTTCACATCAATACATGTAACCTTATTTTTCAAATGAGAAGCAATAAACATACAATTAACATCCTACCGGTCACAAGCTTGCCCCCAATTTTACAGCCTCACCATGCACTATCTCTAACTAGGAAGAACACAGACAGCCTGACATACTCACCAAACCAACTCTGCAGACATCAACTCCCTGCCAAACCCTGTGCACTGTGGCAAGACAAACCTGAAGCCTCCTTTGGGCTCCTCCCCTCCACCTACATGCCCCAGCTGAAGCACAAGTATAATACGGGTGATTTCCCTGTATGGAAGGAAGACTGTAGCCTAGACAGACTCATGAGAGCTCCTTAAGCACTGCAAGTGTGGTGCCAGCCTCCAAAGTTCACCTTTTAGCAGATGTCAACAGTCAAAGATAGCAACCAGCTTTCCTTGTTGCTGGAAGTAGGTGGCAATTTTAGCAGAAGGAAATAGCTACATCTGGAAGTGATCTGGAACCCCTTTGGCAAAAGCTGTCAATTAAATAGATTGGTCAGGCACAAGATAATCTCACCAGAGAAGCGATGCAAGAGTTGTAGAGCTGTCCAGGCTGACTTGGGGGGTCTGAGAAGATGGACAAGGTTTTAGACACCTCAGACCTGGATTAGGAGAGGGAAGGGCTTCTCCAGGGGGGAATTCAGAGCACATTTAAGGAATGTGTCCTTAAATCCCCACTGACTATAAATAGACACTAACTCCTTAACTGAATTAAGTATGTAATATTTGGTTGTGCAAACAACCCCGCCTCCCCACACATGCTCTCTGTGTCAAGGGCTGCTGTGAATTTATTTGCAGCTCTTGTCTTCCTAACAAAGGAGAAATATTTAGAGCGATGGACTGGGAGTCAAGAGCCTGTGTTTCTGCCCCTAGGTCTGAGTGAAGAAAAATCATTTAGCTCAGTGATCCAGGAAAACGAATGCCCTACATTTTGGCAGTAAAGCTGGGTAACAGTTTCAAACCTTCAGCTAATAGATCTTGGGCTCCTTGGTCGCTTAGGAGCTTTGAATATGTTATTCTGCATTTACCAGAGTGAGATGGATTTTACATGTTGCTGTCCTCACTACATTCAAGGCCTTCCTATCAAGAGTTCCCCATTAACACCTTTTATTAGGGTCTTCTCTGGAAGTCAAGCTTTCCCTGAAACTCTGGCTTCAGGGTCAGGTACAGAGGGGTGGACCATAGCTCTGTGCTCTTTAAAAGATAGGGGCTCACTAATATAAAGCACACACATTTTTTTTCACCTTAGTATCAGAGTGGTAATTTTTTCATATCTGACTCACTAAGTAAAGGAAAAATTGCATTCCATGTAGAGAAAATGGACTCTCTTGTCAATACCAATCAAGTTTTATAGCAAATAATTTAATTACAAATGAAAGAAAACAACAAAACCCAAGGAAAGCTAGTACTTCCCCAGATGCAAGAACATGTCAATTTGTTTCTAACTCATTTTGACTGGTGATATATCCTATATGATCTCCAAAAGTCATTCAAGTATTTATAATGATGTTAGCTGAAACAAAGGCTTGGAAAGACTCTGGCTTTATGGAATGAATTTCAAAACCATATGCAGGGATTTAGCTGTGTGACTCCCATTAAAAATCAGTAGGTTCCTGGAGGCTAAAATCCTTGAGAACTGACCTCTGCCAACTTGAAGCTCTCTGTGCCATCACATTAAAAAGCTGCAATGCTTATAGGTTAATGCTAAAACCCTCTGATGAGAACAAACAAGCTTTAAAAACACCACGCCAGAAATCACCTTGCTTCTATTGCTTTGCAAATACAAAGCCAGCTAATCGAAGCTCAGATTCTGCATAATTCTTGAAAAAAACCTGAGTTCTGTTTGAACTCCTGTCTGTCCTGAAGCTCACAGGCTTTCATCCTTTGGAGTTTTTTTATTTCCAGCAATCGCAGCAATTCTGAGGGTTCAAACAGAGCAAATGTGGTCTACACCTTGTCTTGGAAACCTGGTCGGGGAGAGCTTGGAGGCTGCTGGTACCTCTGACCTCGTGCAAACTTTCCACCTCCCCACAGCCTCTTTTAGAAAAGGTGATGTGTTGGAAAACAACGGCCAGTGACCCCCTGCCTTGCTTGTACCTAACCTCAGAGAGGAGGGCATGTTGGCAAACGTGTTAACGTGCTGTAGCTTGCATAGCTTCAAACAGGCAGAGGAATTTTTTAAAGTATGTGTTAGACCATCTCAGGAAAGGAAAACAAACAGTTGACCAGCTCTGGCTCTCACGACTGCAAACATGAATTCTTTAGCCTATGGCAGGAACGAAAGCTTCAGGTAGATCTGCTTTTAAAACCAGAAAGGTTTTAGAAACCCTCAGCCCTGTCTGTTAGTGAGTGCTCTTGGTTGCAGCCCCTGCCCCACCAGCAGGTCCATCTCCCAGCACCGGCTGAGCTGAACTGGCTTCAGCTTGCTTTGAACTGGGTGACGGGCTGTGACTCCTGAGTGGGGACAGGATGGCCACAAGTCTCCTTCCTTGACAGCAGAGTCTGCCCAAAGGCTGTCAGCTCCCAAAACACTGCAGTTTGCTGCTCCATGCACCAAATTAATCGGGCACCGATTCAGGAAAGGGAAGGCCAAAGATGTCCTGCAGAAAGCCCTGCTCGCTAAGGGACAGGAACCAAAGAGCATTCACGGGGGTCACCTACCACTGGCATCTCAAGGACAGCCAGCCTGCCAGAGTTACCTGCTCAGACACCCCCCCAGTCAACGGGTGATTTATTGTCAGTCACGGATTTTGGGAGGGGATGAGTCACGCTCCGAGCCTGCCAAGCCTTCCAAAGGGAGCCTGGATGCCTGAGTCTGAGAGGAGTGGTGTTACACAGGCTAGAGCTGAACCCCAGTTACCATAGTTATTACGTGCTTTACAAATCAAAACTGTCATTGCTGGGTCTGTCGTGGGGCCCTTCCCTGAGCAGTGCTAACACAAAGAACCCCACCAAAATCAGCAAGCACCAGCAAAATTTGTAATTTCCACTTCACACACATCAGGTGGGATTGGGCTCTGTGCAGGGAGCTTCCAGTTCAAACTGGGATCCTTTCATACACATCACTAGTTACCCCTTTGATGTGTGCTTATCTACTGCTCAGCAATTCCAAAGGAAGGGAAATCACACTGGTTCCTGCGCGCCGAGGTATTTGCCTTGCTAATGAAGATGGTGCAGATTCACTTTTGATCTGCTGAGAAATGGGAAGTGAAAAATTAAAGCTGATTTCCACCACTAATATTGTCACTGAACATCCCCACACTGTCTGCTGGCTGTGATCCATAGGCATGCTGCTGCCGGTGGGAGCTGGTACCAGTTAAAAACAAGTCAGGCTAGTTGGTCCCAGTGGATGCCTCAAGTTACCAACTCCTTGGCACAGCACTGCCCTACCTGGGCTTGGTGCAATGCTTGCTGAGTCCCCATAACAGAGAAACAAAACCAGCCTGTTTAAACCAACACCCTCAATGCTTGGTTTAAAACCGGATCCCAGTCAAAGGTATGTGTTAGGAATAACCTGGCACACGCACAGCACCGTGTCCCTTCAGGCAGGAAATCCTTCCCTCTTAAGCACCATAAATTTGGGTCTGCGAGGTGGAAGCACTGGGCACAAAGGGGTTTTCATCACTCTGCGTTGCCTGTGTGCAGCACAAACTGGCAGAGGCTCCTGCAGCTTGTCCTGAGGATGAGGAGGGATGAAACATTTGCTCATACAGAGCGTGGACCGGATACAGGGGAGTTTCAAAATAAAACCCATCTCCCTTTAATGCAGCATCTCCCTCTTCTCTCCCAAAATTTCAGAATGACGTCACTTAGAGCAGCAGAAATTGCCACCGTTCCCTGGAACAAAAGAGATCAAAACCTTGTCCCGCTGAATTACTTGGCCAAAGCCACGAAAAGCAGGTTTTGACCCTAAACACCTTGGGGTCTGATGTAAAACAAGTTAGTAGAGGGGCTTCTGTGGCAGCATGAACAGACCATACATCAGGATCCTTGATCTATACACACAAAAGAGAAAATGTGGATAAAAGGGGCTAAAGCCGCAGAGGGACCCTGTGTTTAACAGAGCTGCCTCTTCTGTGTCTCTGCAATGGCACTGGAGGACAAACGTGAAGTCACACGGTCACTGGGAGATGAAAAAACGTTTGCTTAAGTTTGGGCTTTTGGGCATTTGTCACCTCTTTTGTACAGATTCTTCCCTCAGCCCTGTCTCCTGGAAGACACGAAGTCATCCCACGCAGCCCCGGACCTGCCCAGCATCCCGCCGTGCAGCGCAGCATCATCTCGCTCACGTCAAGCTCCTTTTTATTGACTCGATCCGTAATGTGTGAAGGTCACCACCTCACTTCACACATCTCTGCAGTGCTGTATTTCCACATTTAGCCACTTGAGTTTGTCAATATTAACATCTGTTACTATTTAACACCT
>WUAM01000107.1:11058254-11068524 GCA_024336885.1 Actenoides hombroni
CCGCCTGAGAGCGAGAGTGGCGCTCGAGGTTGGGGGGAGAGTGTTTACAGCGTGAAATGTCGCGTGGGGGGGGGGGGGGGGGAGGAAATAATAAAAAAAGAGGACAAAATGAATATGAACAAATTTTCATGAGCAGAGTGCTCCCCTTTGATCAGCTCTGCTAGGTAGTAAATACTATACACACAAGTACATAGGCGCTAATTGAATGAGCTGTGTGCTTTAGTAATTGGAATTGACTGAAGCGGCTTTCGGTGGGTATTTTCCCAGGACCCCTCTCCTCGGCGTATCCGTTACGTTTCTTGTCTTATTTGCTCACATTTCAATTTTAAATCCCGCCATTCGTAACATGACAGCAGCACTTTCATGAGGCTGCCTGAGCCCAGGGAAGGCTGTCAGAGCTAACACGCTGATCCTAGGAAAGGGAGCCTGATTAAAAACCTCATTGTGTCAGCCAGGCAATCAGATGTTCATTATCTTATGACACATGACTACTGAAATGGAACATTCACATATTTTAAACTTGAGAGATTTGTACTTTAATATAATTATTTTTGAAAGATTCTTCATCAGAAAGGTTAATAAGAGCAATATAGGTTAATAACAGCACTAAGGCAGCTGACATAATCAGATAATTGACCTTATTGATATGTTAAGTGCCCTATGCTTCACCTTGGGATGTGTGACTGCTCTCCACAGTCAATTATCTTATAATGATGCCTGCTTCTTAGGGTCTTATTGCTTGAATATTGGACTTCATCCAAGGTTTTTGGTGTACCCCCCTTTCCTCCCACAAACCCTCTCCTGTAAGATTTCTGCTCCACTTCCATCTAGAACTATGCTAACACAAAACAGGCACTTTGCATAAATACACTGACGCAGGGTGTCATCGATCGCCTACAAGTTCAGTTGGTGTCCTACACCAAAACTGAGGTGGACTCCCACTGTCTCCCTTATTCCCTTCCTCCTCCCCTTTGGGGAGGGAGGGGGGTTAACAGAGAGCAGCTATTACAGGCCTAGCGGGCTGCCCTGACCCTAAACCAGGAAACTTGGCTTCATCCTCTCAACCCGCAGCTGGGAGCGGTGTTTGGGATGCTGCTGTTACTCACACGTGCACCTCAGGCAGATGTGGTAGGGTCTGAACGAGCTCTTCAAGAACTGCCACAGCACACACTGGTCTTGCTGCTGGGTGATGTGCCGGAGCCGTGACACACCCTGAGCAGCCCCTGCTCACAACGGGGGTTTCTCTCACTCCTGATGCCCCAGGGAGAGCAAAGGAATTGCTGAGAATCTGTCAGTGGCAAAAGAGCTCGACCATCACCAGAATGGGCCGGTCCAGTGATGCTCCAGGGTCTCCCAGGCAGAATGCCCCTGCCCAGTCCCCAGCTTTAGGAATCCTTCCTTACCCTGATTTTGCTCGTGTCCATGCAAATCCTGCTCTTATCTCGAGGGTGGCAAAATTAATTCACAACATGCCAGAGAGTTCAAAGTTTTGGCTACTTTTTCTTTTTACTCGAAACAAAACATGCTGTGGGGGGGAAGAGGACAGGATTTTGGAAGAAAACCAGAAAGGCCTGAACTATGAGCTACAGGTGCCGGCAGTTCTGCGATCCCGGCTGCCTCGTGCCTCCCAGTTCCCCCCTCTACCTGCTGCCTGATCTCCCTCCCAGCACCTAGTCACGCTCTGAAACATTTCATTCGCTCGACACCGAATCCTCTTGTCACCTAATGGGCTTTAAATTGGGATAATATCCAGCTAAAAGGCATCAGCTAATTTTGTGAGAGGCCGGGTACGAATCGACACTTGCGAGCGCAGAGCCGGACGGGGCTGGGACGCGGACGCCGGCGGAGACTCGGATTTACTCTGCGACCACTGTGAAAATGAGGGTTGGAGGGGAAGCCATTATTCCTGAGGCATTTTCTAGTTCTTCCCCAGCATGTCTTTGAAGCGCTCCGTGGTATTTTCACCTCTAACTGATGTAAATGGCAGGCCAGTTTAATGCTGTCCCGCAGTTTAACAAATGGGATGGCAAAATGTAATGGGAAGCTGCTCTTTGGTAGCCTCTCAGGCAGGACCCTCCAGCAGCAATCTGCTGTGCTCCAGGCTTCTCATAACCATGAGAAATGAAGGATTGCTCTGCACTATTTATTAGTAAACCTGTTCTCTGCAGTTTTACCTGATGGGACTGCTATGATCATCATAATTCAACAAATAAAATTTAATCTGTGTGAGTTGCTATCAGTTAATATCTTAACAGGGATATGTTTGCAGCAGTCTTAGCCCAGTAGTCTAATTAAGTTGTGCAGGCAGGGCATCTTCCATAATCTCAGGCACTTCGAAAGCTTTGGGGATGTATCTACTGAAAGAAAATTGCCTCATCCTGGCACCAGTACATTCAGCAAGACAACACAGGGCTGTAGTTACCTCCGTGAGACAAAGAATACAAATACAAAAGGTGCATTAGGCCAAAGCAAATCAAAATTGCCCAGGAAACACTAAAATAATTTCCAACTAAATCTCTGCCTGACAATCTCCTGCCTGCAGGGCAGTGGGCACAGCCGTTAGCTCAGAAGCCACGCTGGCCATCAAGGGCCCCTTAGATCCCTCTCAAAACTGGCTTTTCATTTTCAGGGAGGGAGGACAGATGGCCAGCTTTAGCTTGGCACTACCCCTCTTACCTTGCTGCCTTTCATTCATTTTTAATACACCACCCTTGGACTGCTGGGAATGTCTTGGAAAATGTAGATTAAATGCGATTAAAGCGATGAGGAAGAAGGGAGCCTATAGGATGCTTTTAGCTGCTTTCCAGCTCATATGGAAACACATAATATAAGGTGATCACGTCTGGTCTAGGCGGAGTACATATGAGGGCAGAGGAGAGGTAGCAGTTGTGCAATATGCTTTAAAGTTTGCAGAAAAAGAGGCTTTACACACTAACATCCACATTTTCAGTTCTCTCCAGCCATAAGGTTTTACAGTCCTTCCCATAATATTATCTACTAGTAGCCACAAAGCATCCAAGCAGAACAAATGATTTTAAAGGAAGGAAGAAAAAATATGAGCGCAGAGCAACACATTTTGCTTCTGATCCATCACAAAGTAGACCAGAAAAGTGAGATGGGCCCTATTAAATATATCATCTTGGTGATACATGGGGCAGGGGAAGGCAGACCCAGAAGGACACACCTGACCAAGGCACATTTTGGGGTGTACTTGTTCCACAGACAAGTAAAAACATCAGTTGAAAATACCCTGGTGTGCTAACTCTGTTCTGAAAAAGACTGTCAGACGCAGATCACCTTTAGAGTGCCATGAATTTTTTGCCCAGGCACTTCTTTGGGAGGAATTCAAAGGACCGAGGATTTGGCCTGAGAAACTCAGCTTGCCCCCCACGCTGGAGAGCTCTGCTCCCATTCTAAGGGTGCTTCACTTCCCTGCAGTTCTGGCAGCCTTTCAGGGACATTCACTGGGATGAATTTCAACCTCTGCATGTGTCATAGCATCACAGAATGGTTTGGGTTGGAAGGCACCTTCAAGATCATCTAGTTCCAATCTCCCTGCCACAGGCAGGGACACCTCCCTCTAGACCAGCTTGCTCGAAGCCTCATCCAACCTGGCCTTGAACACTTCCAGTGATGGAAGCATGACAGCTTCCCTGGGCAACCTGCTCCAGTGTCTCACCATCCTCAGAGTGAAGAACTTATTCCTAATTTCCACATCATTTCCTCCCTGCTGTACCAGTGCACCTCTGCTAATGCCCAGTAACACTCAGAGAAGCGTGTCCAGTGCCCCATGTTGTGTGCAGGGTGGGTGCAGTCTCTTCCTGCCAGACGTTTCAAGCTGGGGACAGACAGTGACCAGAGAGAGCTTGCCCTCATTTTATGAGCAAAAGGTTGTCTGTACCCCTTTGGATATGAACTGGATGGTGATTATGAACCTGACTGGCTTTTTAGACACTGAAGTCTTTTGAAAAGCTCAGGGGTTTGGTCTGTTGTAATCAATTAAATCGATAGCTACTCACAGCAAATCTGGGCCACTGCCAGCAAGCTGCTGTGGCTCAGGAGGAGCAACTGTAGGGCTCCTCTTCCCCAAGGCAAGCCCATCTGCATAAAGGATAAGATGTGCAGAATGGCTCAGTTGCCCTAACTCTGTCCCAGATGATGCTCATGCTGGGTACTGAGTAGAAGCAGGCTTAGATCAACCCTCAACAGCATCTTTCCTCTTTGAATAAACACCAGCCAAATTAAGACAGCTCACACTGTTTTCAAGTGCCACAAATATTACCAAGTTTGCAGAAAGTACTGGCCAGCTCTCACAGAAACAACTGGGACTGCCCAGAGCTCACGAGGGGGAAAACCTGAGTAGAGGAGTGGCTTTTGGGCCACACAAGCTGCTTAGAAACACTCTGGTGGATGGAGCTACTAGAGAAACCACGACTGTGTAAAGCTCGTGAGCATCTGCTCACCTGGGAGAGAGGAGAAGGAAGGAGCAAGGTGCTGGACTAAATTATCTGTACTTTGTCCCTGTGGAGGAAGATGCTCCAAAGTGAGCTGAGCCCTAATTAGGCATGAAGGCAACCTGTGAACATCCTAATGCATGCAAAACATTTCAATCAGCGTTCACATCACATTACACATCAGAGAATCAAAGACATGGCACAAATCCCTGAGAAGCAGCTTCAGAATTTCCACTGCTTACAGAACTATTTGGTTTAGACCAGTGAGAATCTTTGGAGCAAGGATTCCTCCCACTTGCCCGTTTTACTGCATCCACTACCCGGACATTTATGACGGCACACAAATAACATACAGCAATCATGAACAAATTATGAAGTGCAGGATGGTACAAACACTGAGCTGAATCCATTTCCTCTCCTGCAGTTGTACAGCAGAGCCAACACTCGCAACCGCATTTCAGAAAATACACTATTGGTAAAAAAGTTGAAAAATACCACTGTCATAATTAGATTTTCCATTAGGCTTGTGTGGCATAATTAAAAATGTAATTTCTCTGTAAGCATATAGCAGCGCTCTAGGAAAAGGATGTCACTTCTTATTAAGGGCATATGCAGGTACTTTAGCTAACCACATAAATTGATTAAGTACTAAACTAGGCAATGGAGTCTAATTGTTTTGAACAAATACCTACTTACTGCATGTGAAAGGACACATGGCCCTGCCCGCTGGAAAGCGTAATTTATTCCAACAACTACTAACTTCCTGTTGAATGCCATTTAGCTCAGCTCCAGGTACCCCAGTGTGTCCTACGGATGCCAGAGAAGCCACTTGCAGTGTTACCAGAGAGCAGCAGCTCTTGAAGTCGAAGGTGAAGATGAAAGGAGAGCATGACTGGGCACCAAGAGCAGGACTGGGATGTGCCCCTGTCCCTCTGCAGCTCCAGGTGAGCCCTGGAGCCACTTTGGGCATCTCCTGGCCCACTGCAGATTGCAATAGTTTGACCTTCCTTTGCAAAGCACTGGCTGATGCTCCTCCCTGTGCATTTCTCACTGAGATTTACAAAGGAGCAGAAGGGAGCCAGCTGTGAAAATCAGATAAGCTCCTCTGAAATTCCAAGCTGCTATTATTAGCCAGATTTGACATATTTGTACTCAAAGCAGGCAGTTGTGATTTGTGCGAGCCCAAGTTAGGACTCAGTGCTCTGCTCTTCACAGGTATGGGGGACACCCCCCGAGTCCTCAAAAAGTCTCAGAGAAGCCTCTGAAAAAAAAACACCCAACACCATGGCTTGTATTTCCAGGAAGGATTTCTGCAGTGCTTAGAAACTAAAGCAGCACTGCTGAAACAATGAGCTCTGGGCCTCTGCAGCCTCTCAGGACAACTCACCCAGCTCGTAACCGGGCAGTTGGTTGCCCACCAGCTCAGCCCTGCTCCTGACCCAGAGATGGGCAGGGAGCAGGCAAGTAACACAACTGCAGTGGGACTGTCTGCATGGGTGCTGTCCCAGCAGCACTTGAGGAGCTCGGGGAGGAAGCAGAGATTCCCAACATGAACTTAAATTACAGCTGATGCAAGAAAGAAGTACCTGGCAGGATTTGCAACAAGAAGCCTGATTCTCCCAGGACTGTGATTTCCTACTGTTGTGCCTGTGTAAAGTCACCTTAGCTTTTCCCGCTAATAAATGAGAAGACAATCTGACCCAGCGCGTTCATTGACAAGCTCTGCAAAAGAAACCTCAGGAATATTTTATTCCTCCCACATTAGGAACTTACAGAACATACAGAGAAATTTACCATCACATAATGATCCCTATTATGCAAAGCGAGACTGACAAAATTTCCATCATTACATCCCTGACAAGTACTCAGAACTACGGGGGCTTTCAGGCTTTCTTTTGAAAAGAGGGAAAAAAAAAAAAAAAGAGACCTGCAAAGTAGCTTTAATATCCTAAATACAGAGCAGGAACTTGGTCCTCTCCCTATTCACAAACACCTTAAACACATCTCCTTCCTTCACAGCTCGTTAATCCCTACTCCTCTGCTCTTCAGACACTGAAATTCTTTCCACAGATCTAACCCAGCAGAGGTGTTTATATCACGTTTAATCAGCACTCTGAATGCCCCTCGTGACCTTCCTGGTTTTTGAGTGACCAAAGTTCATTATGAAATCAGCTGAGTGCAATGGTGAGGACCTTGCTGGAGCCCGAAGCCCTTGTCTCCTTTGTTACCAAACCACAATCCCCTCGACACGTTTTTCTCCTATTTGAATGGCTCGATTATCATCGAAACGTTGATTAAACCCCTGGGTCTGAAGGCCGAGCAGACTGGCAGGGATTTAGCACTATGCTGGATGAGGGCAGCACGACACACGGCGGGGTGCAAACCGGAGCCAGTGGCTCTTGTATTGGTGGCTTCAAAGGGGCCAACCCTGACCCCAAACCTCTGACCGATGGCACTGGAGGGCGATTTGCTCTGTTAATTAGTGTGGTCTGCACACACACACACAGAGCTGCCTTCTGGTTATGTTTCCATCTTCCTCACTGCCATTTTAAGACTGATATAAGTCAATAACAAAGAAATGTGCGTGAGGAGTGAGCACGTGGGGCTCCGAGGCATCCACTGACTGCTTTGTGCCTTTCTGCCTGTCCACCTTTCCCCTCCTACCTCAGATCCGCGCTTTTGCTGCTCTGATGTCTTTACCTGTTCCACCGCAGCTATTCAGCCCTCCTCAACCTGGGTCTCTCTGCCTCTCTCCAGCCTCCCTAACCAGCTTTCTTCCCTCTGCTGCTCAGCAGAGGAAAGAGCAGAGACTGAGGAAGTTAATGAACATCACACCGGGGTTACCGCTTCCAGCGCTCTCCCTCCCGCGCACGCTGCGGGCCAGGCACGCACGGCAGCCCCAGAGCAGTAATTAAGGGATTTTAGGAGGATAATGCCCTTGGAGGGCTTCGGCAGATTGACACATGGTATTTCTTCTTAATAATGACTGTCCTGAAACGTATCGGATCCGTGTGCTGCTGTGTTTCCGGCAATTTGTAAGAACTGTTCAATGTGTAGCCAGCTGGAACACACAACAGCACATAATTGTTCTATTACTGCAGACTTCAATTGTTTCTCTTTTATTCATTAAATGGCCATTTATTGGAAGAAAGGTCCTTTTTTAGATGCATTTTTACACAGCTCTAGATTGGACTTGCCAGGACTGAACAAGGGCAGACCTTCCCTTTTCTCACTGTGCTCTTGGAAGTAAAATGAGGAGCACAAATGCTGGAATTTTTGGTTTTTTAATGGAGATGTTGAAAGCCTTTTACATTCTGCTTTGGAACAAAAACGAGGCCTTTTCAAATGCTGCATGAGAGTCAAGGGAGAAGGCCACCCACGCTGCCTATGGGAGAGGCAGGAGCAAGGGTCTGGTCGGCAGCAGCCCTGAGCATGTCTCCTTTGAATCAAGGCAGCACCCAAGGACTAACATGAGGGAGGAAGGATGGCTATTGAGAAAAGCCACACAGGGCAAGGGAGAAAACCAGCTCTCTGGAGCTTAGAGTGCTCACCTGGAAGTCAGGAGATGTGAGAACTTGTACTGAGGTCTCAACTGAGTGCCCAAATGGGAGAGGTTGGTTTGAGTCTCTGTTTCAGACCAGCAGTTCCACAACAGGCCAGGAATTTCTTGAAAAAGAACTCACCAAAGCCCAAGAACCATACCCCACACAGCCTGGAAATGTGCTGTAGAACTGCCTGCACTATCTTGAGAACTGCCTCCCATACGATCAGTATTATCTTGATTTGCAAGTGTTTTATACAAGAGCCAAAAAGCAAACCCGGGAACCTCAGGTCTGAGATTCCCAATTCTCATTTCAACTGTTGCTTCCCCAGCAGAAGGTGGACATTTCAACCAGTGCATTCTGGTCAGACCACATTACCTGGCAAGCTAAAGCTGACCTATACTTCACTCTATAACAAAAAAAGTGAAACATCACATTAAACTGTATATACAGGAGGAAATTCCTCTTGCTCTCCTAGTCTTTCTTTAAGCAATTGAAACAGCATTTAAAAAAAAAAAAAAAAAAAGCACCAAGACGTAATTGTTTCCTGTGCAAATGTTGTGCCAGACTTTATTTTTATGGGCTGTATTTATTGACTTTAGCTATTTTTCCAGTATGCTGCACAGCGTTAGACTTGGCAGGAAGTCTTACAAAGTGAAATAACATCTCTGAAAAAGTGAGAATTCTCATTGCTTGGCATGGTCAAAGAAAACTCCAGCCAAGCAAACTTCTGACCTTCTCTCCTGTCAGGCTCAATCCCAGGCCAGGCCAGTCACTAGATCAGACTCTTTCACTTTTTCCTGAAGAAACCAGAAGATCCAAACTGGGGGGTCTGATCCAACACTTCAGTGAAGCCATTTGCCCCCCCATCTGCTCTACTCCACACTTCCACCAGAAGCACCCACTTGCCAACGCAACAACAAGCGGAGATTTGTACTTTGCGTAGATTACTAATTTCTTTTCAGGGGAGCAAAATCAGACACCCGGTCTCACCGAGGAGCCATTAGTGAGTTAAATGTAGCTGTTTAAGAGTTAGGTCTTAATGTGCCTGTCAACTCCAGGCACTTGCTACACTTCCCAGGATTTTCTATGTATGCATCTGAGACAGATGTCTCCAAGGCAATCAGAAAAGTCCCCCAGTATACACTGAAGAAGACAGAAGACAACGGAAGAGATTTATGTTGGATGGAATGACAAGCTCAAGAGTTTAACTGCACATGGCATTTCTGGAAGCTTGCCAGCTCCAAGTTTAGTGTGTTTTGTGTACTTCACTCATAACTGTTTATTGTGACAGGTAAACACTTGTTTTGAAAGCTTGCAGGCGTACTATTAAAACAGAAGTGTTCCTGACATAGTCAAGCTGTGCTGTCAAATGTTTATCTTTTGAATGATGAATGCTGGCTTTCCTTTTTGTTCCTCTCAGTCTGTGTGGAACAGATTTGAACAGTCTCTCCCAACTTGCTTGGGCTCATTTCACCTGGGGGATGTAGCAGAAAGCTCATGGGCCAGGGAGCATCCCCATGATCAGCCCATATGCCAATGAATGAAGGCGATGCAGAGAACAAAGGAGGAGCAAGAGGGTAAGAGCAAGCTCAGCCCAGGTCTGTCTGCAAATGTAAATGCAGATGTTGAGTTTTAGAAAGCAGGCTAGACTAGAGTTCAAGAGAAAGGGCTATTTCCAGCTCTCCGAGCATCTCAGAGACACATTTCACAAGTCAAAATTCTGGAAACTTACGCTAAGTAAAAAAGTTAGAAGCAACCGTAACAATTTTTTTCACAATTCTATTTTTTTACCCTTTTTTTTTTTTTTTTAAGAAACTAGAAAATCTGGAAACAGTTAAGTCCCAGTATTGGATGTATACATAGCCTGTGAAACTGCAGACGATCATAATGTTATTGGCAGAAATCAACAAAGAGTTTTCTGGGTGAGAATTAAAATTCTCCACTTGGTGTAAATATGCCTTCTACCACACTAGCAGAAAAGCCTGTGGAAAAAAAAAAAAAAAAAAAGCCCAGTAATTTCTGTGTATCTTAGTGTAATTGCAAATGTTAAAAGGCTGTGGAATTCAGCACTGATCCCATGGGCTTTCAAGTGGAATTCAGATATTTCACAGTGTGTCAGTTATAGATTGAGACATAAGACTTTGGGAAAAAAATGTACAATCTTTGATTAGAAGAAATAGCATCAGATTTCCATGAAAATGCAAATGCTTAACGAATTCCTTGGTAATCTAGTTCTGCTGCTTCTTTGTTCTGTTGCAGTGGTACTCCAAC
>WUAM01000107.1:11068548-11084981 GCA_024336885.1 Actenoides hombroni
GTTGTAGCACTGGGGCCAATTTAGCCAGCACCGCTGTTACCTGCTGGGGGCACACGGGCCAGGAAGAGAATCGATAATTTATGAGTGATTTGAGGAAATGAGTCTGACCCAACATGTAAGCCATGACACTGTCTGCCACAGGAGCCATTGGAAGCATTCATCTCACACAGGAGTCAAAGAAGGATTGAATAAACATCAGAATATTGAAAATATCACAAGAATAAAAAAAAAATAAACCCCACGCTTTACTGTTTAACGTCTTTTTGGAAGCAAGTGCTTAGACAGTACCTAATTACAAGGGCAAAAGAACAGAGCCCCTCGTCACCAGATCTCTAAATTGAGACGATCCACATCCCAGCTTACTGTGCAGAGGTTGGCCGTACGGAAAAGCTTGTACACTAAATTAGACTATTTCAGCAGAAGGTGGAATTAGGACTTTACTGCCTAGGGAGACACATATATTATACCTTTGATCCATGCTTAACACAGAGAATTTGTGCAGGGTCGTTACTCAGTGGAGTGATTACTCCGAAGCCATTACGGGGTGCACACATTGCATCCCTCTGGCAGGAACATCTGGTGACCCATAAAGCAGCCGAAGCGGCGGAGCTGTGGCAAGAGCTGCTCAGGCAGGTTTCTGTACCACACATCAAAACTCCAGCCGGCAGCTCAGGCAGGAGCTCCTGCGAGGTGTCACCTCGAGGGCTGGGCTCACTTCACCCAACCTGGAGCCTTCTCCAGCAGCCTGCGTTGCGCTGGGCAGAAGGGGCTGAGAGACAGAGGGAAAAGCCCAGGGAAGGGGTATAGTGGGAGCCAGACTCTAACTGGTACTCCAGCTCCTCACCATTTCTGGATGAGCAGAGGGAGTCTGGGCTGCATCACTGCTACAAGCCACGTTACCACTATGGGATCGGGTATTTAGGGTCCTGAAGTCAGATTCACTTTTGTAACCAGCAAGGGGAGCAGCTTAGGCAAGGCGTGAACAAGCACTAGGCCACCATTTACCTCTTTGTTCGATCTGCTCTTTCAGCCTAAAATATCACCCCTTCCTTTCCCCCTTACAGCTGTTTCTTCAGGTGCAGATGTAGCATGACATCTAAATATAAATCATCAGAAGCTGCCACTGACTTCAGTGCACGCCAGGAGTTACCACACCACAGACACCTCCTTGGGTGCTGAGTATCCTCCCCACAAGCCCTGCTGAAGTTTGTACAGAAACAGGCTGGCTACAAAGGGGCTTCTGTCTTTTCTTCCCCCCGGGTTTAGTGATCAACAGAGCAAACTACTTCATTATTTTCCTGCTCATGAAAAGCGTAGTGTGTCCTGTGCAGAACAAGAGGTGATCCCCGTGCCAAGAGTCTACGCTAACTATTGCTTTTGCCCTGTCAAATAAAAAGCACATGAAAAAGGCAGTAATAAAAAAGCATTAAGACTCACACAAGGCCTGTTAAATGATTTAAATCCTCATAATGTATAGCATTTTCCTGGTAATTAAGTTCGAACATCGAGTTGGGCTAAATGCTTACTACCATTAGATAAAGCTTTAAATGCTCCCTCGCACACTCAGATATTTTTTGCTCTACCACAGCCCTGACAATCGAAGGTAGTTACTTTGAAAAGCACAGGAATTGCTTCCTAGTGATGGGGCCCAGCACGGCAGGGCAAGTCCACCCCACGCTCTCCTTACACAACTTCACGAGCTCAGTCAGACCCCAGCTCTCACATAAAAAAAAAAAAAAGAACTGGCTGGGATATGTGGCTTCTACGTCAAAAAAGAACAGAAAACTTGGAAAGAGGTGGGAGGTGGGGGAGAGGAGAGGAAGTGTGTTTTTATGTGAAGTGGGGGGTGGGGAAGAGGAGGGAGATGCTCTCTGCTCATGTTTCTATTTTAGTTTTCTAAAGTTTGCAATAAAAATACAATTTCACGAGAAAGTCCTGCCTTGGTAACAAGCTATTTGCCCGTAAGCAAAGATCAATGGTTGCTTCCATTTTCTTTCCCACTTTTTCCTCCCTCTTCTTGCTGTTTTTGTCCTTGTATTTGTCCGTTCTTGGCTTACACACGGCAGCTCTCTGCATTCAGCTACATCCAGCTACACCACCCAACACACTCTTTACAAAACAATTATTTTGACTAGAAAAACACGATGCCTTCTACTTGGAAATACAACATTCAGATGGAAGGGTTTGATCCCATGCAGTAAAAGACCATCATGCTCATCACACCTACACACATAATCCCATCACTCACAAGCCCATCTGAACTCCACGTTGTCCAATTTAGACTGCAATCTCATTTAATATTTTGTTTGAAACACAACTGGCTCAAGGCAGTACCGCAATATAAGCGGAGTAGGTAGATGTGATGCACATACATGCTCTACAATTTAGTCTGCCAACATACAAAGCCCCAGTGGGTTACCTGACGTTGCTAACTCTTGCTTGGCAAGGGGAAAAAACTAAAATGCAGATACTCAGTAAACGCTTCAGGTGAAGCCTTCAACGACTCGAAGTTACACAAAAAAGTTCTTGAAATTTAGGTCTATTTTCAAAATCCTCCCAGCCTGGCTTCATATATCATCCAAGCTGAAACTGTTCTCGTGATATATTATCCACGGAGACTGCACTACATCATCAGAGTTCTGACACTGCCATGTTCAGGGTACGCGAGGATACAACGTAATGAATTACAACAGCAGACATTGACAAATACACTTTAGGGGAAGTTTAAATTAATTTTTTTAGCTGCTTGCAGTTGGCTTAGAAAGTAATTTTTATTAAATAAACTAGTAGGAGAGTGGGTAGATTCCGAGCCCTTGAGAAAGGGGAACGGCAGAGCAGGGAGAAGGCAGGACAGAGCACGAGGGAGCAACTTCAACTCCGAGATGAACGTGCTCTGTGATTTTGGAGAAGTCAGCTGGGCCAAATCCTAACTGTGCTCCCCACAAGCAGGCAGCTCTGCTGAAGCCCCTGTGTGTCTGGATCAAACTCGGATGCCAAGTTCAGAGGTGCAGTCCCCCGTCTGTGGACTGGACACCAAACAATTCCCAGCGACTCCAGTGGGGCCACGTGTTGCTGCAAGCACCTGGTACAGGAGGTGTACTGCGTGTCAAAGGGATACAGCAAATGGGCTCTCATCTGGAAAATGCATCATTGTCCAACAGTGGGGGTTTTTCATAAAAATAAATCAGTAATAACAATATGAGAAGGATAAGGTACAGCTGATAAAGCCAAACAAAAAAAGCCTTTCACGAGAAGCAAAATCTAGAACCTTCCAGAAAGCCCAGAACACTAAACATCTTTTCCCTCTCAAGGAATCTTTTATCATTTCATGGGGAATCAATTAACTACAGTGTCTTATTCAGGTAGACTTCAGACTAGTACCATATCCCTTCACTATAGATAATTAACCTCAGTTTCTGAATTAGCAGCAAAATAAGCCAGTTATTAGTTTTTATAATGACTAGAACTCAATATTTTGGGTAGTTAAACACCCAAGAGTTTAAATTAAAATAGACATCTGACAGAAATCCCTAAAGTGTTCTTCAGATCATTAATACTATAAATTCCACAGTAGATTGAACTGACAATGTTCCCTTTTCCTTCTGGAGCACTCCAAAGGGATGAGCTACTCCCTTGAATCAGCATTCAGTTTGATCTCTGAAATAATCTCTCCTTGATACCTAAAGCCTCAAGGCCAACAGCATAGTTAAACTCATATCCTCCTCTTACCAGAAGTGTTCTGTCTAGTCAAGTGAGAAAACAGGGGAAAAAAAGAGAAAAGCCTATTTTCCTGGTCTACCTGCAGACTGCTCCATACATTACCAAGACAAACTGATGCTCACACCCAAGAGCCCAGCCTTGGCTGGGGTCACAGTCCAGGGCAGCAGAGCAGAGTGCACCAGGAGCTGGGGGAGACTGTGGATCTGCCACTGCACGGGAGGAGAGTGGGCTCTGAATAGCTCCCCTGTGACCCCAGTGAGCAGCTGAGTCTCTGCACACCTCGGGTCCCTTGCAGTGGGAGTGTGGAGCACAAGGGTAAAAAGCACGTCCATGAGGCAACAGGGCTCAAGGATCTTGAGATGCTGCTTCATTCCCCTGCCCCAAAGCTGTATCATCTCAAGTGTCTCATCTCTGGGAGATGCTCTTCCTCAGCCTGAGCTGAACACTGCTCACCATCAAGCCTTTCTAACGCCTTGCCTGCGGCCTGTTCTGCTCTAAAAGGAGCCTGTTGTGTAATGTCCTACCTGTATTTGCCTTTTCTTCCCACAAACATAACACTGACACGTGCTGACCTTCAGGTACAGTCTTTACTTTCCTCTACTCATAGGGTCCCTTTCTGCAGCACTGCTGCCTTTTCCTCCTCCTCTGTGCATTGATTATTCCAGCCCAACTTGTCTGCTTTGCACTTGCCTCTGATTTAATTCCTTTTTCTTTTTTTTTCCCTCAAACCATTTCTGCAATTTGTTCAACTCATTTGAATTCTCATCCTGTTGTCCAATATATTTGCAGTCCTTCCTAGCTTGGTGCCACCTGTAAATTTAATAAGCATACTATCTATTCCATCATCCAGGTTGTTAATGGAAATGTTGAACAAAACCGATTGCCTCCCTCCTCTCCAAGCCTCAGTCAGTCTGTCTGTCCCTATTAAGGGCTTGCAGGGGATATTTCCCTCACATAGGGGTGAAGGTACATCTAACACTGACTCCTGTGGGAGCTCTTACATCTCCCAGTGCGGTCAGGGATTCTCAAAAGCAGCAACACAAATCCTGAACACGCTGCTCGGTGCACTGCAGACCTTACCAGAGGTGTGCTTTATTCCATTTTAGCTCCAACCAGCTATGCATAACACCACAAAGGAAAGAAAGCAAGAATAAAAGCTCTAGGGATTGTCCTGCTGCAAGTAAAATGTGTATTCTTAGAGAAATGAATGTTTACCTTCCCATTTATGGGAATCAATTAGCGATAAATATCCCCAGGGCATAGAAGAGCCTAACACAGATAACAAAGGATATGCCCCAAATAATGGAGGATTAGAAAGAGGCAGAGACAAGTAATAAAATATCAGCTGCAGATGCCACTTGAGAAAATTGCAAAACAGAGAAGAGTAAGTAGCTGCAGAAGGAAAGAAAGCAAGAGGTGACGAGAAGATTGCAGCAGCAGTAAAGATAAATGATGAGCGTGCTTTTTGAGTATATATGCTAGAGTTAAAAGAGTTCAGTGTAGAGACAGCAAGGTCTCCGGGAGAATAGAAGGGTAATTTATAAACAAAAGAGCCAGACAGGGCTTCTATGCCCTCAAAAATTCTCTTTTTTTGTCTTTTTTTTTTTCTCCCTTCCCCAGTTCTATCAGTTGCTCTCGGAAAAGATATTACCTTTCCCTACAAACCTTACCTCTTGACAATACCAAAATAGAAAGATATATTTGCCCTGGCACTCTGAAAGGACAATGGGAAATAGATGTTGAGAGCCTAAAGAGAAAGAAACATTTTAAGAATGAAAAAGGACCTGAGTTAAAGCTTCTCGGGAATTACATTTTATCCCATGAAAAATGTCACCAAAAAGGAATAAAAATTGGTTCCCCTTTCTCAATAGCTTCATTTTTGCCAGAATGTTTTTATCAAAAAATGAAATCTTTTCATCAAAAACCTCTAGGCCCCCAAACAAAACATATGTAGCTTTAAAGCAAACTGAAGTTTCCTATTTGGGCCTTTTAGGGCTTTGCAGCATTACTGCAATACAAATCATGAAGAACGAGCATCTCGAGGCAATTTAATTTTTTTTATGTATTTTTTTTAAACCCCTCACTAGGCTTTTAATATTGATTTTTGCTGGCTTTTAAACAAAACCAGTTATAAAAAGTGGAGGAAGGACAGAAGGTGAGCTGGCTCCATGCAAGGTGGATGGGAAACACTGGCTGGGGGAGTGAGGGGTGCAGGTAGCCAACAGTTGCTGGGCTCAGGTTGGGCTGCTGCAGGGGACATTGGTATCTACAGGACTTGCATGGGCAGCCCTTGGGAAGAGGGCAAGAGGACACAGACCTCTGAGGTGTGGGCAGCAGTCTAAAAGCAGGCATTGGTGCTTTCTGGTGCCAGGTTCACTCTCCACCATCACCATCCTCTTTGGGATCTGCTCCTCTTTTGACATCTTCCTTCCCACAGGCTCCATCTGGCCCTGGGTCACTCCCTGTTCTTCTCCCTTCCACTATCACTCCAGACAAGCAACATTTCCTTGCTGGACTCATCTGCCCTGCCTGGCACCTCTCTTACCCAGGCCTTGCTGACAGTAAAGAGCAAAAGGAGTAAACAGGGAGTAAGCCAAGAGGTGAGGAAAGAGCTGTTTTCATTTCAGGAAATTTTGTTGCTGTTTTTGGTTCTCAGCACGTCAGCAGAAACTCAAGGCTTGTCAGGAGGCTGCTCCCAATCCACTAATTACTGGAGGTGCCTCTTGCTCGGCCCTGTCTTGATCTTACACTGCGTGATCACTTTATTATTCAGTTTTGTTTTACTATTCAGTTTGATTTGGCAGCTGCCTGAGAAACCTAAGGCTACTCAAGCTGTATATTTTAAGGTCTTTAAAATCTGTTTATATAAATTCTTTTCAAGTCTTCAGGCCTGAGTCAACATTGTTAATTCTGAAGCTCCAGCCCATCAACTTGGCAGGACACTTCCCACCCGATCGCGCACACGTACGCGCACAGCTCAGCAGCAGCTTCAACAGGGATCTTGCTGCTGAAGACTTTCCCCCTGACTTAAAGCCAGCCTGACTCAGGGCCATCATTCCCAGGGCTTCAGCAGAGAGAGAAAACATTCAGCCGTTTAGACAGTGCCAGAACTGGGCACTTAAGAGGAGAGAAAACATGATTTCTGGCAGGGAATTAAAACAGTTTACTGCACAAGTCCCTTTTGCTCTGGTGGGGATGGAGGTGCTAACCTGCTGGTTCTTCCTTCGCGGCTTGTAGTGAGACTTTCTCGGTCACGTCAAGTACTCTCCCTCTCCCCCTCTCTGTCAGAGCCAGGGGAATTTTGGATCCTTCTCCAGGTGGAAGCTGTCCCTCTGCAAGTTGCTAAGAAAATCCTTCACCTCGCTGTATTGGGTCCTTGGATCTCATCTCTTCAAGGGAAAGATCTGCAGGTTGTTTAATGTTCAGGTTTAATTTCCTTCCATACTTTGATTTCAGATTACTCACCCTCCTCTCAGCCTTTTCATGATCAAAACTAAGATCCAGCTTCCCCCCTCTGACTTCAAACAGTTTTAATCCTGCCTCCCTAACATCTATTTTCCTTCTAATTCCCTGAAGAATTTCTCTTCTGGGATCGCCCCTGTTCACATTCTCTTACATGTTCAAAGTCCTTCACATTCTTCTTTCATCCATGCCGTGCTCCCCTATCACAGACTCCTCTGATTCCACTTCTTCAAGGGCAGCAATGTGTATTTTCATCCACGACTTTAACAGGTTAGAAGAGCCGGATCCTCACTGCTGCTCTGTGTTCTCACATCAGAGGGCCAAAGAGAGCCCAGGAGACAATTCAGCTGCTCACAGGGAGGCTTAGGCAGGGCTCTCCTGCTCAGAAACACTGCAAAAGGCCTCGTCCGTACACAGAATTACTCCTGAGGTGTAGCAGGGGTTGGCATCCAGCTTCATCTGGCAACCACAGCACAGTAATATCTTCTGTCTGCTGGTAGATGCTGCAGGACTTGGTGTGGGGGTCACTCTTTGCTAAAGGCCAGAGACAGAGGTGGAAGCAGCACTCAAAATACGTTTACTTTTATCTGTAGGACTTCGTATTTTCTTTAATATAGTCCTACAATGTCATCACCTCATAGTCAGCAGTTGAGAAGGTACATGTCACTACTAAATTACTACACACTGTTAAGGGGCTTTGCTTAACTGTTTTCATTAACTTCCCTTCTCAGTGCTGTAATAAGTCCTTTAATTAGTCTTTACTTTGCTTCGCTTCCTGCAGTGTTCCCCATCTCTTCTAGGCTTTCCAATCACAAAAACGTTCCTCTGGTACCTCCTGGAAGGTGTCTTCTTTCACAGCTGAAGAACTAGTGGTCCTTGAGCCCCACATTACCTGTAGGTCTGTGCTCTACAGCTCATCCCCGATGTGGCTGTAGCTGTCCCACAGCTTTGCCGCCGCATTTCTTGCGGCCTCGCTGCCCTGGAGCGGCTGCGACAGTGGCAGCCCCGGGCTCTGCCCTTGTGCCCATGCAGAGCAGCAGAGACCGTCCAGGCCAAGGTTTCCTCGGAGCTGTCTGTGTCTGCACCATCCTGCCCAGACCCTCCTGTTTACTCCATTATAAAACCACCTTTTAGGACAGCGCTTGCGTTCCATAGTTTCCCGTAGAAGGTCATTACAGACTTTTCTAGCAAAGGGTTTCCAGCCTCTATTCAAACAGGGAATACATCACCACGTCTGCTCCTGCTGGATGTTCTAGCAATGGCAAGCAATGGTTAGGACCAGCCCTTATACAAACTGCACCATTCCCATTTCCTCTGATGTTCCCACAGGATAATCTGCCATTCCTGAGTGATGGCAGAAATCAATGGCAGGCCAAGTCAAACCCAAGAACTCTCAAAAGGAGACACTCAACATTTGTTACCAGAAACAAATCCAGATCATTTTGTGATGCTGGGAAGCTGGAAGGGAGCATGGTGGGGGAAGATGGCAGCTGGGAAGGGTTGAGCCAGCCCTGCTGAGCTGTGCTGGCAGCTAGGACGTTCAGCCACAGGACAAGAGACCATCACATCCCCAGCCTCACTGCAGCCCCTGAGACCATCTTCCTCACAAAACCTGTTTTCAGACTAGTCCCCCCCCCCCTCTGGATTTTAATACCCTGGGGATTCACATCATCTTTTACCTTTGAAAATATTCATTAGGGGCACTTTCAAGATAGAGTAGCGCTCACATTCTAGTGTTCATATTCTCGTTTACATCAGTTCTCACACATCTCCCTTCTCGTCCTAGTGCTTGGGCACTCTCCAGTAGTGAATTAAGTAACATGTCTAATCCCTGTCACGCATGGCTTGTTCTTCCTCCTTTGTGATAAAAGCGACTCCAAATATCTAAGTAAGAAATCTCCCTATCAGCACTTTTTTTTTTTTTTTTTCCTCATGAGACATCCTCCTGGTAACTTGGCATATTAGCTACTCTGAATCAGAGCTTTAGGATATTCAAGGCCATTTTTCTTCAGCATGGAGGCACATATATATGCACTTGGAAAAACAAGAGACAACGCGACCCGCTGTTAGAAGAACTAACAACTTCTCGGGCTATGATCCCTCTTGTCAAATGTTTCTCTTTAGGAAGTGAAAGAGAGCTGCCAGCTCAGCATCCTCTGGCACTAATGCTGCCAGGCTTCAGAGCAGTGCTCCTGGCTTTGCACCTGAGCTGTGCTTAGAAATGGGACAGCTCTGTGTTCAACCAGCACCTCACAAAAAGCCACTGCTTTTATTTGGTCTTCCCATTGACTTCAGTATATCCCGGGTCAGGCTCCTATCCTGTCAGTCCACTTTTGATGCTTTTGAGCACCTAAGACAACTGGAATCAATGAGGGTTGGTGCAAGCAGTTTGGAATAACCCTGACTGCCATTTTGGGACCCCAGGTACCATTTAAATGATTCATCCTCTGGAAGCCTATAGCTCAGCCATGCAATTAATCCAGTTCTGCCAAGTTTTGATCTGATGCTCTAACCTCCAAGACCATTCTTTCTCCCTGATAATACAGATGCCAGAGAAAAGCCATCTAAAGGATGAAGTATGCTGGATAAGGAGAAGAACAGCCTAGCAAGAGTATTGGAGACTGGGGTAAACTTTAAATAGCTTTTAAAATCATTAGGCTAACAGTGTGTAAATGTATAAAACCAGTCAGTCTGCACATAGCTCACAACTCTGCTATTGCTGGTCAACAGGAATCCTGGAGAAGTCAGCATTACAAGCCCTAATGTGTTGTATTTAATGCTGCTCAATGTACTAATTACATGTAAGTTTTCCAAGATTTCTGCCGGGAGTATTTCACAGAAAAGATAATTGTTCTTTGGGGGGTTTCAGCACTGGTTTATTTAATTATATTGGAGTTTCATATATATATTGTGAAAATACTAGCAGAAAGAAAACTGGCTTAGTCAGCTGTAGAGTATACTGGGGAAAAGCAAAGCAGAAAGAGACTTGAAGAGGAGACTGAAGATGATCCTGGCTGCTGGAAGCATTCAGAGACCAAATAGAGAACAGATGTAACTGTAACAGGAGCCTCTACTTCCCAAACTATTGCCCAGGGTGGGGAGGGTGCCAGTTGATAAACCTTTAACATCACCAAATAAGTATGATGTAAACACCTTCCTCAACATTAGGTAGAAGAGATGGAAATGCTGCTAGAAACCCACCACTATTTACCCCCAAAAATGCCTGGGAAGCTTCTGGTTTGATCCAGGTGTGTGCTCACCTTTCTCCCTCCCACAAAAGCCTGAAGCAAAGGGGTGTTTCTTGTGCTTGTACTTCACCCAGGCTTGTGGAGTCTGTTTTCCTCCTTCCTTCTCCATTACAAACCTGGATTAAGAACATCCAGAGCGGAAAGAGAAAACAGCAAGTTGCAACAGTTCACTGGTGAGAAACTAAGTGGGACACCAGTCTCCAACCTTGACTCAGTGCTACCTATATTGAAAGTACTGCCACACAGCAAACATCAGAAGCTCCTGATTTCAGCAGCAGCTCTCACAGAAATGAACTTCCCAAAATAGCACTGCTTTTGCATTGCTACCTTTAAAAAAACAAGTTTCAAAATAAATCTGCTTGTAGTCTGTCATTCATGCCGAGCCAGCCCTAGAAAGGTCTAGTCTGATAAATATTTCACCCAATATGGTGCAACTCAAAGAGTTGCAAAGTTGCAGAAGCATCTTAATTCCACATTCTCAAAATGAAACTTTCAGACTTTTAACTTACTGCTTTGAAATAACTTCTAAAAAAACCCTATTGTCTTCACTTTGCACCAAAAAAGAAGCCATTTAAAGGATGTCAAAGGTAAAATAAAGGATTTTGGCTCACCTGAAGGAAAAGTTTTTGTCAATCCGAACAACACTTCTTTTCTTTGTTCATAAAATTCACAAATCAGACTTTTGGGAGGGATGCTGAAGCAGGCTGGGAAGTCCTTGGAAATCACCTAACTTCTCACGCACTGGGAAAAATAGCCTAATCCTCACTACAAGAGACTGAGGAAACACTTTGACAGGCAGCCTTTAGTCAAGGGTAACAGAAATGACTGCTGCTGTCTCTTGCTGTTTCAGAAATAATCCACAAGAAACTGGTGGCTGCCAATGAGGAACAGCTGTTCGTTAAGAGACCCAGGCAAAATGATAGCAGAAAAACCTGTTTTCTGCCAAATTCAAGGGCAATACACCACAGAAACACCTTTCATACCACGCAGGCAGCTTCCACATTTGCAAAAAGCAATAATTTTGTTGCAATTTCACTGAGATCATAAAACCAGTCAATTCTTTTGTGACTCCTACCAGTAAACTGAAGTCGGTCGGACTCGGCGTAATTTACTTCTCTCTTACAGCTCACAAGGCAGTTCCTTAAACAAATGGTGGCACAGGCTAATAAAACAGAGCAGTAATAATAATGAATAAACCCCTCATTAAAATAATAATACTGCTATCACTAAAAGAATAATGAAAACCTCTTTTACATAATTCTACTTGCCCTGATTCCTTACAGAGCGATGCAGGCGCTTGGACAAGGCATCTGAAGCTGCAGAGGCAGCCGAGCTGGGGAGGCAGTGAGTACCCAGTGCCCAGCCAATCCTTCCTTCCAGGAACACCCCCAGCTCACACTCCTGCATCCCATCAGCTTCACCACCTTTTCCACTTTTCAATTAGCCTTTGCAGCTAAAGCCAGCAGAACTTCATTTTCTAGATAGCAACGTTTTGTCTCTGCCCACCCCTTTCCTCTCAGAGCCTTCGGTAACTTTTTCCCTGAAAACACCACGTTTCAAATGACTGTGATATTCTGTATTTGAGGGTTAATGAAATATTTAACCTCCTGTTTCCAAAAATCGGTGCTGTATTAGTGTGAGGAAAACAAAGCAAGCACAAACACTTGTAATCCTGGGTGTAGTGACAATCCACTCAGGGCTGTGTACCTGCAAAGCTCCAATGAGTTTCAGTTGTCTTACCTCTCAGGGTTTGACTGAGCAAAGACACAGGCTCAGCTGCAGCTGGAACCAGGGAGTCTTGGCCTGAGGAAAGGAGGGCTTTGGGACTTGGCCCTGAACACAAAGCATCCTCAAAACACATTTCCATTAACCGTAGGCTTTGCAATGCATCCTAAATCCCAAAACTCTACTTGATTTTCCTGACAGCCCTGCTTCCATATAGCTGCATTAATGACCACTTAGTTTTCCAGCACTAGGAGGAGGCCATTTACAACTCTGGTCCTTTACATACATGGTTCTCGTGGTGATTCCTGGTGGTACGACAGTCAGAGCAGCACTTTAGAACATCAGGTTCCTCTACGAGTACCAAAGTCAGGACACCTCCCTTGTACACTACTGAGTGGAGACAAGTTCCACACCCAGAATTCGAGATTCTTCTTCTGACAAAAGCCTGCATCTACCCCCGGGTTCACCACCCACCCAGGCAGGCTGGGCTCAAGCAGGGCACAGCGAGTATTAAGAAGCCAGGAAAAGAGTATAAAAGAGCTGAGGGCAGAAGGAGAGACATTGTACCAACAGGAAACAGCAGAGTGACAAAAAGAAGAATATTTAACCTGAAAAAACAGAATATTTAACCTAATGAACTCATCAGGAGCTTTGCTTTTGAATTCAGATGAGCTCTCAAACAGGAATTTAGCCAGGTCACCAGTCCTGACACCAGAACCACGGAGTAAATGATGTTTCAGTTTGTTGGCAGGGGATGGGTTTTCATTTGGTAACAAACTGAAATAAGTGGGGTTTTTTATGTTGGAAAAATACTTGTAAAAATCCATTTTTAAAAAATCCATGGCATTTTGGGTGCATACTTTCTTTTGGCATTAAGTAAAATATTTATTTTTAGTTGAAGTTCTCACCTTCTTCTCAGCTTCCAAAAACTGCAGGAAATTGAAACAAAAGCTGGTTTTAAGCAAACTGAATTATTAGAATTAATATATAAATGGACTATGGGTTTAATTTATTCCTCCCACTCACTGTGCCCCAATTAAGAAATCATTTTATTAAATGTTCAGTTATTTCTTGTTCAGAAATGTCCTCCTAGCTCTGATTAAAAAAATTCACCAGAAGATAACTGATGTCCCAGAATTGGACAAATCTTGGCTTCCACAAACACACAGCCCTTTTCTAACACCTCGCTGGGCACAGGACAAATCCTGGTCCAGGTCTAGTGTTCACCAGCAGTGGTATGAGAAGGAGCATCACCTCATTATACCAGAAACCTAAACTGCTGCCTATGGTGGGACAGTTTTCTCAATAGCTGTTAATGTTTAACAGCCTCTGCTCAGCAGGAAGGGCTGCGTGGGCTGCTGGCCCAGCCCAGCCATTGCCAGCACCCTGCCTGCAGGCCAGCAGCAACCATCAGCAGAGATCCTTCAGATACTAGGCACATGATAAGAAATACGATTTCCCCAAAGGAAGGTGGGCACACTCTTCATGTGAGCCCTTGGTGGTTCCTGAGCAACGTCTCCTTGCAGTTCAGGTCTGGAGGGGAGTCCTGCAGAAGAGGTGGACTTTCTGCAGCGCCCAAAAAAGATCAGGCTTGATCCTGCTTTCTTCGCCAAGGTGACAACGTCCCAGCACACAGAGGAAACCACAGGAGACTCTCAGGTGCTTATTTCTGCCTGGTTGTACCTTGCTTTGCTTGTGTCCCATTTGTAAAGAGCCCTGGCACAGTATCTCTGCACACACCAGCTACTGAATATTTCCGAGGCAAGTATAAAACGTATTTTAACTGCTGTACCATAATTCTCTTCTTTTAATTAGAAAGTGTGCTAAATACTCGTGTCTGTGGGGATTCTCACTGAACTAGTCAGGTTTCTGATCATGGAAGTTTCGTGTTAATGAGACTTTTAGTTTGACTTACAAAAGCTCTTACATTTACAGAGCAAAGCTTTTAACTTCAAAGTCCTTGAGAATTGTTGCTGCGCATCTGCCTCCTCTGGTCTCTGTTTATTATATAGGGAATGTTTTGTTTAGTGTTTATAGATATATATTTACAGCATTTAGGGATATTAGAGCTCATACCAAGCTCCATTACTATAAACACTGATCAAAGGGAGAGTTAAGCAAAGCTGAAGCACTAGAGGAAGATATCTCTGCAGTCACAATGAGAATGGGCAACTGGGAGAAGAGGGGAAGCTGCCCGCCTGGTTATGTCACTTCCAAACCCTCCAGCTCTTCTCACCACCTTCCCATCCCACCCACCTGCAAACCACAGACCCCAAATGCATTTTGACATTTGTCTACATTCGGGCACACCCAGAGCTTTTCAGGCTCGACAGTCTGTAAATGCCAGGCAAGAGGCAGTGTTGAAGTTGCTGGTTTTATTATGTTTCCTAGATTCATTTTTTTCCCATGGGAGACAGAAAAGAGAATTGTTTTGGTGACTGTTTAAGTCAGAGTAGATCCATAAATACTTTTCCACTCTGTTTATTTTTCTTACGCTGCTACGAATGTTTTTCTAGAGTCACACTAATGCCCTTGTAAGTCATATGTCACATCCATCTCCTCATCAATTTTCCTTTTAAACCCTGTCACTTAGGGAAAAATCAGAGAAGTTGGCTGCAGCTTGGACATTATCTGGTTTTGGACAGTTCACTTTTCAGTTTTCTAAGGGATCCGGAGTGCAGATGCTCAGTTACTGGAATGCTGAAGTACCTCAGCTCTACAGCACTTGCACACCTTCGCACACCTACTGTCACCTGTCCTCTGCAGCCTTCTAGATGTTCACTGCTCCTCTGAGGTACTGGGGCCCCAGCTCAAACAGCTCCTCCAACACACACACACTAATTAATATTAGATCCACGGCTCTGAGTATGGACATGACCTCTATGGAACAGCCCCAGACAAAACCCAGGAATTCTGGTGATTCAGGACCCTAAGCTAACTCAGATGTTGGCCTTAGGTGTGGGTTGTGAGCACTCAAAAATCCATCCTTGAGGCCTTTTAGGAGAACATCAGGCTCAGTTGGTAGCCACAGGGACCAGCTGGGAAGCAGCACTTCCCCAGATGTTTGCCACGCACCCTGGAGCTCCCCACAACAAGGCCAAACAAGTGCAAATTCAAAGCTGAGAGAAGATGAATAAAGACTCAGGGACACACTGAACAAACCTGGCCCCAGGGAAAGCTGAGGTGATGCACAGGAGCACAAACCCACCCTCCATCTTCCCTGGCCAGCAAAGACTCGCTCGCTCCTGTCAGAGCAGCCACAGGGGCTTTGGCAGCTCTTCTCAATCTTTCCCTAGCTATGAACTGGAGAAAACAACATGTTCATCCTGGAAGCAAGAACCCTCCAGCGAGGAGGAAGAAGCAATGTTTGGTGCATTCATAATATAGATATTATTTGGCAGCCTAGTTAAACAAATTGTTTCCTTTCAGGATCCTAGTGATGTGTGTGGTTGGCAAGTCTTCCTCCCTGCTGCTCGGCCACCTGCTCTCCCTACTGCTGAGCTGCTCCAGCCCCAGCTGCCTGCTGCTCTGGCTGCAGCCCTGCGAGACGCTGCCTTCGCTGCAGCCCGCAGCGCTGAGCCTGCTGCCCGGCCACCCCGCAAAGCTGTGCTTCACGGCCATCACCGGCAGCTTCTCAACCGACGTGCTGAACGAGTTCAACGGGGTCCTGCACCTGGGGAGGGATAACCCTGGGCAGGGGGTGACTTGCTGGAAAGCAGCTCCATGGAGAAGTACCTGGGAGTGCTGGTGGACAACAAGTTATTAACCACGGGCCAGCAGTGTGCTCCCGGGGCCAAGGAGGCTGATGGTCTCCTGGGGTGCTTTAAGAAGAGTGTGACCAGCGGATCGAGGGAAGTTCTTCTCCCCCTCTACTCTGCCCTGGGGAGGCCACATCTGGAGTACTGGGTCCATTTCTGGGCTCCCCAGTACAAAACAGACATGGAACTACTGGAGAGAGTCCAGCAGAGGATACGAAGATGCTGAGGAGCCTGGAGCATCTCTGTGCCAAGGAAAGACTGAGAGCCCTGGGGCTGTTTAGACTGGAGAAGAGAAGACTGAGATGGGATCTGATCAATAGCTACAGGGTCCCCGGGGGGCAAGAGGATGGGGCCAGACTCTTGTCAGTGGTACCCAGTGACAGGACAAGAGGCAATGGGCACAGACAAGGACAGAGGAAATCCCACAAAAACATAAGGAAAAGCTTCTTTGCTGTGAGGGTGTTGGAGCCTGGCCCAGGCTGCCCAGAGAGGCTGTGGAGTCTCCTTCTCTGGAGAGATT
>WUAM01000107.1:11103355-11145771 GCA_024336885.1 Actenoides hombroni
CACCCACCTCCCTGGGCAGCCCATTCCAATCTCCCACCCCCCCCCCCGCAGGATGATAAAACTTTTACAGCCCTGCAAGAATGGCAACGTTGTAGTCACGAGGTTCATTATATGATAATTAATACACGTTAAGTATCCTGTAAATATTATGTTATAATGGCTTTAAGTAAATACATACTGTACATTACCAGTATCTATTAAGTCAGCGCCACTTAAAATGAAATGTGACTAATTAATCTGTTTAAAAAGTCCAATGTCAACTTGGATATTCTTTAAAAATCACAGTACACAGTGCAAGCATGAGCGGTGAGTCAGCCAGCAGTTAATTGTGGAACTTTGACATTAATGGTTGCCTTCCTGGCTTATTTTAAGTGACTTGGACACACGGGCCGGCATCGAAGGAACGAGATGGGTAGAAGGAAGGTTTCATTGTTAGGAGAAGCTAAAAAAGCCTGAATAATACATCCCATTGTCGTCCCTGTGAATGGCTGCAAAAGTGCACACGGGTTATTACTGAAGCATCTGGTTGCAAAAGGCCCAGCCTGCCCGTGCCCGATAACCTGCTCCACGCGGACAATGCAGCCGCAGTAACGCTGCCTTCGGGAGAACTCGGGCACAAAGACACAGTGGAGTCCCATTTTAGGCATTATATCACTTTATTAAGGGATGGTGCCTGGCACAGCCACGCAGTAACAGAAGCAGACGCTTTGTTCTCTTCCCAGCTAGAGGCTTAGACTCTGCCTTTGTCCTGCACAATGTTTTCCTTCCCTTCACGAGAGGCAGCCCCTCACAAGACTATCAGCCTTTTAACAATTTCAGTCACTCTCCACTGTCCTAAATACACAAAGGAAAGGAAAAATTCCCCTAATTCCTTCACTTTTGGTTGTTGGGTATTTTTTCTTGTTGTTGCTTTTGTTTTCCTGCCATGAAGCATAAATGCAAGAGAAGGTGAAAGATGCTGAATGAGGGGGCCCAGGAAAGGTCATCTTCTCTTTCACCTACGTACTCTGCAAGAACGGACGACAGGAGGCAAAACCTTTTCCGAGGCACTTTATCTGTATTCATGTTCCACAGAAGTCTTCATTTTCAGATGCAAGTGTCTAATGAATGCCTATCAGATTAGACTAATTCGTTTACAGCTGGGTGGACATCTCCAGTTTCATACATGCCAAAAAAATAAATGCAGCTCTGCTAATTGCAGCCTCAATCTTTACCATGAAGTGGGGAATGATTTCACAGAATCATAGAATCATTTTGGTTGGAAAGGACCTTCATCATCACTGAGTCTAACCATTAACCCAGCACTGCCAGGGTACCACTAAGCCATGTCCCTCAGCACCACATCTCCATGGCTTGGAGACCCCTCCAGGGATGGGGACTCCACCACTGCCCTGGGCAGCCTGGGCCAGGCCTGGACAACTGTTTTGAGGAAGAAATTTTTTGTATTGTCCAACCTAAACTTTCCCTGGCACAACTTGAGGCTGGTTCCTCTTGTCCTGTTGCTTGTTTCTTGGGACCAGAGTCTGATCCCACCTGGCTCCATCCTCCTGTCAGGGAGCTGTCAGGAGCTAGAAGGTCTCTCCTGAGCCTCCTTTTCTGCAGGCTGAACAACCCAGCTTCCTCAGCTGCTCCTCACAAAACTTGTGCTCTAGACCCTTCCCCAGCTTCACTGTGCTTCTCTGGCTACACTCCAGCCCCTCGATGTCCTTCTGGGATTGAGGGGCCCAAAACTGAACCCAGGATTTGAAGTGCAGCCTCACCAATGGTGACTACAGGGCAACAATCCCTGTCCTAGCCCTGCTGGCCACACTAGTGCTAACAGAAGCCAGGATGCTGGTGGTCGTCTTAGCCACCTGGGCACGCTCTGGCTCATCTTCAGCTGGCTGTAGATCAACACCCCCAGGTCCTTTTCCATCAAGCAGTTTCCAGCTACTCTTCCCAAAGCCTGCAGTGTTTCAGGGGGTTATTGTAGCCCAAACACAGGACCCTACACTTGGCCTTCCGCATTTCCTAACCACACGCTGAAGTCTGTTACAGAGCAAGTGATCAGACGCGGGTCTCTGCAGTCCCTTATCAACACCTGTAGTCCCAAACAGATCATCGCCCTCCAAAGGCAACTTCACTGAAATATAACTAAGTTAAACTGCTTTTGTTTGTGATGGAACTCCATTAAGAAGCCTCCCTTCCATCAACAGAAATTGTTCAAAAGTCCTTCTTCCAGACATACAGACAAACTGTCAGGACCATGAATGGAAGAGGTCTTGGACTCCCGTCCCTTTTCTATGGTCAGTTCCTTCAGGTTTCACCAACAAACAAAACCTGAATAAGCTTTCCTTGGAAGCCAAATCTCTCTGCACACTTATGTAGTTCATTGCTTGAGATAATAGTTTCAGTAATTCATTTTTATGGTGTAACTACATCCTTCAAGGTGATGGCTGGAACTGACATCCTCCCTGGGTAGTCAGGGAAGCACAGCCAAGACAGAACTCCAAATGCTGGGAGGCATTTCAACATGATGGGGATAAATGACAAGAGCCCAAGAAAGGCAAAAAAATGTGTGTGTAAACAAAACACCCCAAACATTGATCTAGAAGCTGTGGTCTAAGCAACATTAAACTAAACCAAAGACAAGAAAGTGAGGTTTAAGATGTATTTTCCTTCCCTTCCTCCTGAGGCCAGCAGCCACTGTCTGCTCACTAGCTAATCAGGGCAGTGTGAAACTATCCTAACTTATTTCCATCTGATGCAGCCCAAAGTGCTGTTTGGACAGCTGGGTATCAGCTGGCCCTGCTACCTTCTGGGCAAACCCTTTCCCCAGGCAATTACCCATCAAAAGAGATCACTTCAGGTGAGAAGCAGAGCCTCCAGCCTTCTGGCTGCTCTGCCATGAGAAAGTGGCTGGGACAGCTCTGAAACCTGGGTCCTTCATATTACAGAAGCCCCTGAAAGCTTGTCTTTTCTTTAACGCTTCAGCACTGGCTTTAGAAATAAGGAGAACAGCAGCATTCGGTGGCATGCTGGCAAATACAAGCCTGTGGATAAATAGCACACCAAAGAGGCAGAGCCAGTGGCTGAAGGTGGGAGATTTGCATCCCATGATGGGATCTCCCATAGCTTTCTTCAAAGGCAAATCACTTAACAACCCTGTGCCTCAGTCTCCCTACTGCTAAATCACTACAATGTTTGGCTACCTCCTAAGATGTTGCTGTGCTTATCTAATTAATATTCACAAGGTATCCAGAGATAAAGCAGTTTCATAAGTGTACTGTATGGCTTGTAATCTTTTGATGTTGCCATGCAAAGGAGACATCACAGAGCACAGGAATACCCTGAGAGAGCTCCGAGTCTGCTTTTCACTTCCAAGAGCTCTTTTCTTGCAGTGACCCCTTCTTTTAGCAGCACATTCACCTTGGCCTCTGGTGAGTGGGAGTGATGTGCAGCATGCCTGCTACGAGCTTCCACAAGCCATGAAAACCTGCTGTTATGACCAGAGAGAAGTAACCAGCACTATTATTTGTATCATTTGCTGAGGTTTGTAACCTAGAATTAATTTTCAAATTGAGTCCAAACGCTGACTATTTCACACATATCTGGGTAGCAGACAAGAGCCCTTTTAGCAACAGAGGCAAACAGAGCTACAATCAAGCAGCTCAAGGCACAACCCTCTAATAGTTCAGTAATCAGTAATAATCAACCCTTCTCTTTATGTTCAGGGAGACCTAATAGAACCCAGCTACTCTACAGTGAATACATTTTCATTTATAAGACTAAATACAAACATACGTTATCTACTTAATTAAAATCTAAATTCTCTAACTAACCATTTGTTGTTTCTCCTGGGTGCATGTTACATACATTACTGGTGTGTTCCAGAAATCCATTGCTAATGGATTAAAATAACTCAATGAAATGTTTCATTTGGTGCAGGTGGTTATGTAAAAGCACAGAATTCCCTGATGCTGCACACACAGGAAGCTCCTCTCCACTGTTATACCCGGACAGCAGCTCCCACTTCTCTGTGCTGGTGACTTCAATCCTTCCCCCAGATTCCTCAGGTCTTTAGGGACAAGGAAAATGCAACTCCCCCAAACACCAGTGCAACTGCTTAGACTGAAAATTCATCTTATAAGCACTTGGTCAGCCAAGGTTTCAGGAAAACCTCCACACTGCAGACTTGATGGCATCACAAAGTTATAGGAGCTAAAGTGCCAGGGGAAATTATGAGCTATACAAGGGAAGAGATTTGAGATCCAAAACGTACAGGTCTGCTGGCAGGTTTGACAGAGGTGACACAGTCCCCACAGACCCCCTGAAGTAACAGCTGGGAGCGAGGCAGGGCATGCCAGCACATCTCTAATGGCACTAGACACCCATCTTCAGGCAACAGAAGTGCTCTCAAGTGTTCAGTGTCCCTACAAGAGGGAGAGACTTTGAGCATGAGAGTCCTTATTATAAATCTGCCAGACTTTGGGAAGAAAAGACAGTAGAAATTCATTACCTGCCATCATTTAAGTAGAAAGGAGAATTCCTATTATGTTTCCCTTTCTCTGACTCAATACTGTTCTTAAAACCTTTCTGAACAGGACTGCATGGCCATGCTGAGTTAGTTCAGCTTGTGTGCTTGTGGCACTAGTAACCACTGACCAGCATGTTGCCCTTGTGACCCTCAGTACCTGTGTCTGCACTCACACAGCCAGAAGGGGAATCCCTCTATACTTAAGGACTAAATATTGCCCAGAAAGCTCAAGCATCTCCTGTAAGGATCTGCATGGCATCGCTCTGCTGGAGGTGAAGCATTCCTCTCCTCTGCTCAGAAAACAGGGCATTTTCATGCCTCTTTTTCACAGGTGAGCAGAGAACCTCCACCTACCCTCTGAGGTGGGACAGCTGTCCCCTTCTCTAATGAAACCTGTGCTTTATGTCCAAATTATGAACATCTTCAAAGAGTCACAATCTTTACCACTGGTGCTAAACCTGGTTTGTTCTCTGGCTCTCAGTAGTTACATTTTCTTGTTCCCGCATCTTTTTTGCCTAGGTGTTAAATACCATTAGCTACTTGAGTTTCATAAAGATTCTTCTCCATAGGAAAGCAGGGAGGAGGAGAAGAGGGGTAGAGGTGAAGCAGTATCAAATTAAAACTGATGGCTACTGCTCTTGAATGGCAGGAACCTCCTGACAGCCTCACATCATTACTGCAAATCACAATATTTAGAGAGATGCCACCAGGAATTTTGCTTTGCTTCCAGCAGACAAGGAGTAAAAGGGCACCTCCTTCAAGCCATTCACTCTACTCTGCATTGTAATTAAAAACAATTTCAATCCTCAACAGGGTTTTGATTCAGGTAACTCATTACCCCCAAGAGCCATTTGTGAGACTGAATTGCGAATGCAAATTACCGCCAGCTTTAACAAGAATGCTTCTTTTTTTCCTTCTTTCTGCTTCTTTTGCTAACTTCTATTTTTGGACGTTTTCTTGCCTTTGACATCAAGCAGGTGTCCAGAGCAGATCTGCCTGGGGACAAAGAGGGTTTTGTGCTCCTCTTCTTATGAGATGCTCTCTCGTGCTCCCTTGCTGCAATACTGGCGTGTCAGGCAATGCCAGCGCAGTGCTACGGCTTCAGGCAGAGAAGAGGGACCTGCTTCTCCCCAGCTGCAGCCCTGTGCCAGGGCTTTTCTGTCAGCTGAGAGCAGAGTTCCTTGCTGTGGTTACAGGCAGGAATTCCCCCGGACATCTCTGCACTCTCCTACCACAACAGGCAATTGTTCTGGGTATTACCGTAATGTGAGTCGAAACACTGGCTTCCTTGCAGAGGATACATGGAAGCTCTCCAGCCACGGAGACTCCACCGTGACTCCATCTGTACTGAGCATGGTTGGCTCTCTTAACTGTCCATCTTCTTATTTTATCATCTCATTATAATTGTTTTGCATGCGCCTCTGTATATCCAGTCTGATGCTGCCTCAAACCAGCCAAGGACCCTGCTATGCTTCACAAAAAACAGAGGACTAAAGAGAAGATCTGAAAAGCTTTGCTCCTGGTCCTCATTCAGACAACACGTGACCGCGGCTGCAGCGTGGAGTGACACAAGTTTTTGGACTTGCTTTAAAAGAGCAGGAGTGATGGTGCATTGATCAAACACAGCTTGCCCACACGCTCACATCAAAAGGAGGGTAAGAGTCCTCTCTGTTTCCCATCAAACACCCACAAAAGGCCAAGCGGGTAAAACTGACCAAATAATTATTGCTAAAAACTGGAAGTAAGCCAGAAATCCTGACCCCAGGGGATGTCTGAAATGCAGAGCCAGTGGCTACCGCTGGTCCCTGCTGGTGTGATAACAAAAAGGCAAAGTTGTTATTTATTGCCCTTTATTCCTGTAGCATTTGAAGTCTTTAATGCAGTCTGAACACAGGAGTGTGAAGTGCTCTTACTTCCATTTCACGTACGAGGAAAAAAAGGCATAGCCTCATACTCTCAAAAGGTACTTGAGCACCTAATGCCCTTGGAAATCAGCTGCAGTGGAGCTCTGCAATAACTGGAAAAACACAGATGCCTGAGGGGCTCATCTCAGCTGCCCAATGCTGCGAGCTGCATACCCACAGCTCACCTAGAGCCCCAAGAGGTGACATGGGAATGCCCCAGCAGCCCAGTGCCTGCAAGGAGGAGAGACCCCGTCTCGAGGGCTGGTCTCTGCTGTGGTGGTACCCACAGGGAGCCAACCACTCCAGGCAAGGATGCCTCGCCAAAGGAAAGCTGGGTCTCCAGCAGGCAGAGCACCAGAGTGCTCAGAGTCAGAGCACCAAGGGGTACATGTTTTAGAGCATCAATTCTCCACGGCACAGGTTCAGTGGGGTCCCAGGGAATATTCCTCTTTTGCAGTGAATGGAAGTATTGTGAGGATCCTCTGACTCGTACATGAGAATCCCAGCTCTGCTCCTGACTTTTCCATAGCCTTCAGCAAATTATTCTTAATCTTTCTGTGTCCCCATCTGGAAAAGTCGGATACTGGTGCTAGCCTCAGATTTGATGGATTAACTTGTTACTAATTCCACCGTGTTCGACAAGTGCTGAGTATCTCTTACTAATCAGCAGAAACTTATTAATTCTCATTATGAGTGCTTCTCATGTCCTTTCTGATAAAGCTCACTGGGAGATACAATAGTTCTCCAGAACAGAGGCACAGTCCCTTGGAAAATTAGCAGGAAAAAACAATCAGCCTATTCCTTCACAAAAATAACTGCATATCATTATGGGAATTTGCCCCACATTAGATTTCCAAAGGAATTTTCCACTTGCTCAACTTCTTAATATTAGAGCTTTTTCCCCACAGAGAAACTGCCTTTTTAACCCACATTTTCTGGGTAATTGGACTGGAAATGGGTTTTTCACAGCAGAGAACAGAGCTTGCTCCTTCACAGTTGCCAGCCCACACCCCAGAGGCTCTTCACCTCGTCCCCTGAACATAAAGCTGACACCAGCCTTCCCAGTGGGTTGCCAGATGCAAACATCAGTGCTCCTCATCCCCTCACAGGACAAGGTGCCAGCAAAGATGCCACAAAGCAGAGCTCCTCAGGAAAGCTTTTCCTGCAGAGCAATGCAGCTGCTTGTATTTGGGATGAAGGAACCACCTCCCTCTTGCAAAGGCTACTCATCACAGCTATGAAACATGCCCTGTATAAGGCCACAAGAACACAGTGATCTCATGACTGAAGAAGTCAAAAATCCAAGTCCAAACAAATCCAAGCAGAGTTAGAGACAACCCATCCCCTTGTAATGGTATTTGCAGGATGCAGACTGGGATGCAGGTGATGATGTCAATATTACAGGGAGCTTTTTGTTTGCAGGCCCTTTTTGTTTGTTTGGGGTGGGCTTTTTGGTTGGTTTTATTTTTACTATTATTATTTTGATGGTGGTTTCTTTTGTTGTTTGTTTTTGTTTGTTTGGGGTTTTTTTGTTGTTTGTTTTTGGTTTTTTAATTAAAAAAAACCCAACTGGCTGACATTTTGACTTTGAGATACTTGGAGCATACATCTCTTGCTATGCATATTCATGATAACCATCATCTGTGCTGACACATCATTCACCTCTGGAGTTAAAACAACAAACCACAACAACTTCTAATAGTATCAAGCTCCCACTCTCTACCTGCTGAAGCACCAGAACAAGGAATATCAAAAATAATTTCAAAAAAAGGCAAGAAAACAGCCCCACAGATTTCTTTTTGATATTCCTGTGGAAGAATAAAACTGAAAATTGTATTTTTGGTAAAACAAAGTGTTCATTGGGAGGAATACTGTAATTCTTTACCTCCTTGAAAAACACCACAAGCGTTCAAAAATTATTTATAGAAATCTTTTGGAACAAGGTGTGACTCCCCACAACATATGGAGGGGGACTGGCCGGATTTGACCCCCAGTTTTGCATGACAGCAGCAGCAGCTTTGGCCTGTGGAGCTGCTGCCTGGTGTAATTCAGCCCATTGCAGCCTTCTCTGTACCCTCCTATACCTATATACTCTCTCCTATACAACATTACATAAGCAGCTGTCTCAGTTTTCCTTCCCCAACCCTTACTCTGCCACCTCCAAATCCGCACTGTTCATGCTTCCAGTATGCCCTCCCCCTTCCCAATTTCCCTTCTCCAAATGCAAGGAGCCAGCAGGCCATGGAACAGGCAGGCACTCCCTCCCCAGACAGCACACACCAAAACTAAGAGTGAACTCCCCTTAGATGTTTTCCTGCGTACACACCCAGCACGGTCAGCGAATGCTGCCAGGGAGAGCTGGGGTGGCTGGGTGGGACAGGAGGAGTTCCCAGCATGGGGAGATAGATGTCCAGTCTTGCTACCTGCAGACTTTGCAGAGTGCTGCTGTTCTAGGAGCTGCCTGGAGATGGAGTCTCCCCAAAACCCAGACCACTCCCAGACCCCCTTCCTGTGACTGGGTGGGCTCTCCTCAGCCGCAGGCTCACTGCCGCACCAGTATTTTGCTTGCAACCCAATACACAGAAATGTTAATAGGGTGTCTGAAGAGACCTTTCAGTTGTGAGCTGTTGTCTTCCTTAGCTGAAAGCACACCAGTGCACCCATAAAAGTCATAGCATCTCAGGAGCAGAAGGAGAGCTGCTAGAAGGATTGGTTAGAGCCGGGCTAATTCCTGCTGTATTTTCTCAGGAAAAACCCCCAAGATGACTGCACAAGAACTACTGAGCCGGCTGCTGAGCTCAGTCCAGCTCTCACCAAGGGTCTCCTGGGTCCCCTCCATTCTCACAAGCGCTTCTCACATTCTGCTCAGTGCTGCCTGAGACCAGGGAGGCCTCATCATGCTGTGTTATTAGACCCAGCACCTTAACCATACGTCCATTCTGTTTAAAGCACAGCTTTGGGAACTCAAGGTTCTGGTCCCGAGACAATCTTTCTGCATAACCTTGGGCAGGAGATGAAATATCAGTGAATTCCAGTTCCCCTTCTGCAAAAGGGAAGCACGCTGCTTTATCTGTCCAGACTGGCTGCTCAGTGACCCAGGGACCAGACAGGCACAGACACACTGGACAGACATACAGACACTGGGTAAGTAACAGTGTGCCTCTCTAAATGCCACTGCCATACAACTAAACATTATTCACTGAGGGCATCAAATGGACGTTACAGTCCATCCAGTCACTGCTTAACCCAGACATTTTGCATACTTGCCTGTAGACTCTTGATCTTTCTGGTATCTTTTACAGTCCACATAAAAGCAAGCAGAAAGAACACCCTGCCTTGCCAATACATCCAAGCAAACCCATTAAGTTATCCCTAGCTGCAATCTAAAACCATGGGAACAGCCTGACAGCCCAGTGCTGCTGTTTTCTCTGATGTCTAGACCTCCTGTGCCACACTCTTCCCTGTGAGACCTATTGCAAGAACAGGAGTATTAGTTATGGTCACCTAACAATATAACTATGTCTTTGGGGAGTCTGCAGCATGCCTATCATGTAAGCTCTAGCCTGGAGGATCTGCTAACCCACCCGTGCTGATCAGCAGAGTGTAAGAGAAGCGTGCACAAGGGCAATGTAAGGCTGCTTAGCCCCAGAGGTTGAGTCCTTTGACCCTGGCTGAATCATTTCACTCGCTATTAAAGCGGCTACGTGCACAAAACCTAGGTACTGGCCAGGGAAAGCTCAGAACTGTACTGCAGGGTGAATAAAGGAGAGTAAAAAAAACCATTTATCCACAGCAAAAGTGCCAGGCTCCATCAGGGAAGATTTAGTTTCATAAGAGTGTTAAATAACACCCTCGCTTACGCCATCCATCGTCACGCTGCCACATCCAGTAAACTTCATGTCTGTGAGAAACCATGAGGTGCCTGCAATGACGTTTTGAACTAGCAATGGCCGTTTCAGACTAGACAGATGGGACATGAGGACCCCTCAAAATGCGCTGGAAAAGCCCTAGGACCTGTCCCTAGACTCACTTGCAGTTGTGGGAACTCTCACATCTCCCCTGAACACAATAGAGTTACTCCAGTTTACACCAGCTGAGGATCTGAATCAAGCCTGCATTTTTCTACTCTCAGCTCGTAACATTTGGATGTGTTCTTACAACAGGAACACAAACAGCTCAAGTCACTAAAACCTTGAAACAAGCACCCCCTATCCCACGGTAGAGAAAGTATTTACGTTCTCCTGCATTTCAGGTGGCTCAGGAGCACTGGTGGGGAACCAAAGCCTGTAAGTCTAGACAAGGTGAATAAAGCTACAGCTTATCAAGGTAAAAAAGGTGTATTTGTTTTCTGAATGAATAAAGTTCAGTTTAACCTTTGTTCCAGTAAATTGCAGTTCTGCAGAGTGGTGAACTCTTGCAATGGGAGCAGAGGGTTCCCAGCAGGCCCCAAAGCTGTACTTCTGCATGAATTAACAAAAACTCAAGTGTTCTGCACAAACTTCATCAGACTGTAAGCTGAGCTTCCTAACTGAGAAGTCACTTTTTTTTCCCCCTGAATTAGAAAACCTTTAGAACTCAGCTCTTGAGCCATCAGTCTGCCCCATTTCCATTGTGAATTCAGCCCAGGTGTCGCAGTGCCTCTGCTCTGCAGTAAACCCGTGGGCTGTAGTGAGAGGGGGCTCCCAGGGAATAGGATGGCCACAGAAGATTTGGGTTTCGACCCTACCAACACTCAAGGTTTGTCCCAGCTTTCTGCGCACGCGCAGCTCTAAATCCTCCTGGTTCTTTTCTTTGATTAACCATGCACACCCAGGTCATGCAAACTCTCCCACCCCAGCTTCTCCTCTTCCCACTTGCTGTGGACTGGAAGCACAAATACTCATAACCTCGGATTAAGAACCCCTTCACTGAGCTCACTTGGCAGTACTCACTTTGTCTCACTTGTGCCTTGCTGCGAAGAGGTAGCACGATGTCATATCCCTGAAAACTGCCCCAGTAGTTACATCCTTCAGAGCCACAGCAGTGGCAGCAATAATAAACAATAACAAAGACACGGTATTCTGTGAGATCTAAATGGATTTTAGGGGCTCCTATTGTTAGCAAATGAACTCGTTAGTCTGATCACTCTTCTGGGTTTTGTGGGGAAAAGGCTGGTAAGGGACACACATCATCACCTGCAAGCTGAGCAACCTACGTGGATTTGGTCCCTCCCTTCCTACTGATCCCAACCTTGCACTAGAAAAGCAGCCTAGGGTGAGAGCAGGATGCTAGGAAGATACAGGCAGAGACCAGGAGTTCCTGTGCTCCTTTCCTGAGGGGGAAGGAAAGCTTTCCATCACCCCTGAGTAATGGCTAGAGGGAAGGTCTGGTCTCAGGCCATGTATGAGATGGGAGCAATGGAAGGAAATGGTTGTGAAAGCAGAAAGGTTTGTGTGCTTAAAGAGTTGTGAAACTCACTGCTTTTGTTAAAGGGCTCTCTGAGTGGCATTATTGTGCATGATGCTCTATAAAGAATCGGATGCCTTTCTGCTGTGCTTCACACTGGCTATTAAGAGATATATTCCAAGCTGCCAATTCATTGTATGAAGCTATTTTAGTTTTCCTCAGATGAAACCAATGCCTTTTCAACAAATAAAGAAGAAAGTAAAAAAAAAAATACAGAAAAAGAGTTCCCTTTCCTTTCTGCCACTGTTGCTAGCAATGACAAGGACTTTTAGCTCTCCAACAAGGCTGCTCAAGGCTGGATCCTCAGGCACCTTACACACATGATTGGATTATTGCCTTCAAAGCCCAATTAGCTTGTGCTAGTTTGAGATTTGGCCCTGTATATTCAAAAGCCCACCTCGGCTCTCTCCACATTCTCATTTGCTATTAACTCTGCTGAGCTGTGGCCCGAGTCAGTCTGCTCTGAATTTTCTTGATGTTTCATCTCTCTGACCTTCTTTGGAAGAGATGATAACAGCTTGCCTCCTTGAAAGTCAATAGTTTCCTTCACATCAAAGTAAGGAGCAAGGTCAAGATCCAGCTGCTACTGATAGCTTTAAAACAATAGCTTTTGGTGGAGACCAAACTAATCTGCTTTGAGTTCTTCTTTAGGGATAGGTGGGAGGAGTGGGTTGAGAACCGGTCTTAACACCTTCTACTCAAAGCAGGCAGACTGCTTTGGTGACAAACTGGGACAAACAGGAGAGTGCTGATAAAAGAGATTGTAGGGCTGATCACAGAGAGCACGCAGGCAACCCGCTGGTTCCTGCAGGAGCTGATCCAATGCAAACATTTCTGCAGAGGCTAAATGCTTCATTTTTACAAGAAAAAAGATAATCCTTCAAAAATCTACATATGACACAACCATTGTCACAACATTACATTTTGTTACTTCGATAAAGATGCAAAGGGCTGCAGCCTGAGAAAGTCTGGTAAGGCTGAGAGACCATAAGGGCATCTGAACAGAGTCCTACAAATTGCTGGTTTCCAACACAATCACAATATAGGTGGGCAAGGTGGATTAAATCACACACAAGCATATGACGTGATCAAATTACACTCCCAGGGATTTGCTCAGTTAATTGTGCTTTAAAGCAAGTATTAAAAAAAAAAATGACAAAAAAATAGGAGAAATACCTGGACATACAGAAGAGCAGCAAGACCATGAACAGATCTCAGAAACCACCCCTCCTGCTGAGGGGCAGCTCGGCTTGCTTTCTCAAACCAGTTTACCCAGCAGGCAGCATGGCACGGTGCGACTGGTAAGCATTTCTCAGGAAGCACTCACATGACCTTCATAACACACAAGCCCAGGGAGCTGCCAGAACACAGAGACTATGAAGGGCTGCTTGTTAGCACACTGCTGCTCTCCATTCAATCTGTTCCTCTGCCACCCTCTCAGCAGCTGCAGCTCATGCGGGTTGCAGCATCCTCCCCCTTCCCCACAGAGCCTTCTGATATCTGCTCAGGTGCAGAGCTGGCCCCTGTTCCCTCCAACCTTGGAAATGAGCCTGAGGACTTCAATAGGGTGTCTGTGGAGAATAAAGCACGAGGGGTTTTGGCCCTCAGCACAGAGGGGTGACCAGCGTGTCTCTCAGCAAGTCCCTGTCTGAGGGTTTTTTTCACTGGTCTGCAGCCTCAACTTGAAACGCTGCCTCCTGAGCTGCTGTTGAAAGCCAGCTGTCTACCATTTATATTGTTAATTCATTAAAACCAGTTCTTTATCCTCTCAGGAAATCACGGCAGTCCTGCTTACTGGCAGACAATAACATCCGAGGGCTTGCTGCTGCAATCGCTGACAATATCAATTATTTAGTTTTCTGCCAATTCCTATTAGAGTTTTCAGGCTAGAGAATTTACACTGTGTTATTGAATTAAAAAACAGCTAAAAGCTTTAGGGAATCCAAACTAATTAGCCGGCATTTGTAAACCCCTTTGTTCATGGTAATTTGTTTACAAGAGTAGCTCAACCTTTTAATTATGGGCACACTCCTAGGCCACATACTGTACCATTACAGGCAGCACTTTTTGTTTGGTGCAAGAAGGGCAAATACATGGAAGCTAATTTTGCTTTAATGAGCTGTGATGACCTCGCTTGGCACTGGACGACCTTAAAATATAAGCATGTCTATAATTATAACTAAGAAAAAAACCACCCCACTCCAGATGCTTGGAGTGGGCCAGAAATCATCAGCATCCAATTGTGTCAGCAATCCCACTCCACAGCCCTGACGCTCACTCACTCCTCAGCCTCTTTTAAAGATCTCACCTCAAGATAGCTCTTCACCCTCTCACCTATTCCCATCTCTTTGTTTTCTTCTTCTGCTTTAGATTTTAAAGATGAATGGTTTAGTTACTACAGGAGACACCCACGCTTGTAGTGACGTTCCTGTCGTGCCAATCTGCACTGATGTCTTTGTAGCAGGTTGTCCTCTCTACCTGTGCTGTCAAGTGTCGTTGTGTCATCACAATCCACGACCCTGCTTTGCACACCACTGCCGTGGCAGCAGTACCATCAATGTTTTACAGGTCCTTTCCCTTTAGTGTCAGAGTAAGGTTTTAGCTTTGGCAGGAAACACTACGGTTCCGATTGCTAGAAGAGTTTTAGCCCATTAAATAGGAAGCCATAGCAAGCTGTTTGCTTTCTCTTTTGATCACTTTACCAGACAGAGCTACTGGGCAGAACTGTTCCATGGGAACTGGGCAGAAGTGTTTGGGCTGAGATCCCAGGAGTAGGAGGTTTCCTGCCTGCAGTCTCTGACCAGCTCTCCTTATGCAGCAATGCATGGACATGTACATAAAGGAAGTAGCCAAAGAATGTTTCCCAGCTGTGTCTGGTTTCTTCAGTGGAAAGCTGATGTGTAGGGCTCCTGAGCAGACCTACTCAAAATCAACAGTGAAATCTTGACATCTGCCTTGACATTGAATAGAAATACTGAATATGGGGCAAGAGGCAGCAAAAAAGGGAAGGAAAATAAAGCAAGATGCCTCTCAAAGGAGGAACATGCAGCAGATTACAGGAGAAATTGCAATGGGAAGACTGCAATAAAGTTCCTAGTTTATTTTGAATAGTTCCAAGAAGCTTGTTCAGATAAAATCTATGTCTGCATTATTTAAAAAAGTATCAACCTCAATTTTAAAAGGAAATAAATGCTAAGAAAATGTTTAAAACTGCTTCACCACTGATACATACACACTGTATTTGGCATCTGTCAGTCTGATCTAACAAGCTGAATACAGAGCAATGCAGCCTTAGCACATGGGCTCAGTCTGAGTGCCAAACAATCACCCCACTCAGTCCCAGTGATGGATATGGCCCCACGGCAACCTTCACCCCTTCAGACAGTAACCCTGGTTCAGGTGAGTCAGAGACACCCAGTGCAGTGCTCAGGTATCCTGCAGAGACCATGGTCTAACCAGAGCACAGAGCAGACCACTGTTTCCTCCCAGTGTCTGGCACTGGGTTGCTGAGCCCTTGACCAGGTTTCTTTTCCGCTCTCTTGTTCTGTCTTCTAACCAGGAAACTGTTCCCAGCTCATCTCCTATCCTATGTCTTTAGGCACTTGGAGGTCTGCGTGGACAGTACAGAGCTGGCTAGGTCTCAGTGTCACCCGACAGCATCACATTTAGCTGTGCTTTACGGCCAGCTGAACATTATGTTTCAGGAGAGCGGCTGATTTAATCTCTTTAGGAATTTTGTTACGAGGCTGAAATTGCATCCATAAAAATGGAGATGTGCACAACTGTCCCTCAAACATCCAGGTCTTCCAGACCACATTTAGTTAAAATATCATTAACTGTGCCGCATGTTGGACAAGAATGTATGACAGCAGTGGCCATATGGAAAGCATAAATATTAAATACTGTATATTGCAGCCATTTGCAAGAAACTGCATTAATCCCTTGAAGGTTAATGAGAATTATTCATGTGCATCTGAGGGAGAGAAGTACTTCACTTCAGAAATTGAACAGCTTGACATGCCTGATTTTTCACTTACCAATAAATATGAAAATGGAAACTGGATGGACACCTCAGTGTTGTGCCCGAACGAGAGGCTCATTGAACAGCTCGGAGAGTTGTTTTTTCAAATCAATATTTTACATCATTAATATTTTCAGTTCCAGGAATCAGTGAAACAATAAATCTTGCCTGATCATAGACAGTTTGCCACTGTGCAGATATTCTTGCAAGAGGGGGAAACAGATGTCAAGGAGTCAAGACAACCTCGGTTTATTTAGTTAAGTCCCGAGAGGAAAAAGGAGGAATCAATGCCTGTGATGGGCTGGGTTTGAGGCTGCATGTAAGAGGGAGAATATGAGTGAAGCACAATTATTCTTCATGGGCAAAATCTACATCTGACACCACAGAGACTCCTCTGTTCACATTACTGAAGCGTCTCACCAGAAAACACGGACAGATTTCTGAAGACTCTAAGTGACTAATGAATGTGTTTTCTCGCAGTAATCGCTATTAAAATTAAATGTTTTTGAAACAGCTTTCTTACGGCCTGTTTTTAAGCAAACCACCTGCATCAGCAGAGCTATTAAAAACTCGAAATGGGAAAATTTCTGTGCGTCTCTGATGGAAATAATTTGTTGTCGGTGAAATCCTCCTGCTGCTTTGCAAGGAGCAATTTATAGCGATGGCTGCTAAAATTTGTGAATCTTCTTCTTTTAATTAAGGAGTGGCTTTTGTTTAAAATAGCATCCTTCATAAGGAAAATACTTTCCCTTCTTTTTTCTTCCACCTTGTACTTTTTTCATAACGTGGTCACCATATTTATGCTGCACGTTTTGGCAACTTCCAGCCATTATTACCTCATGGTTCATGGTATCTATAAGAAAAGAGCTCCACACTCACACCAGAGCCTGCTGCTCAGCATCTCTCCTAGGCATGGACACTGGCCTATGGAAAGGTGGAACATTGCCTTGTTTCAGCAAAGAGAAAAGTAAATGGTGAATAGAAACTACACGTTCAAGAGCCTTCGGGTCAGCTGCTGGAACAGGTTTTCAGCTGATGTGAACGACGGGAGTCCTGCAGCTGAAGGAAGCAGTGGAGCTGGACTCATTTACACAAGTGGAAGATTTAGCTCTGCACATGTTCCCTTCGCTGTTAACTGCATGTGCTCCGAGCTTGCTTCTACTCAGCCTGAAACAGGTAATACAGGAGATGACTGTAAAATACAGAGAACTGCCAAGGGCACCATCTCTGCAGAAGAGCCTGGGGAAGAGATGCTTGTCCCCCTAAGGACTGAGTCTGGGTCATTACAGCCACAGTTTGCCTAAAATCAGCCTCTGTCTTCACCACTGGCTCCATGGTGTTGGTCTGGGCACGGCCGCTCTCACCGAGGGCTGCGGCGAAGGCAGCGTTGGGGCAGGGAGAACATAGGAACCGGAGGCAAACTAGGCTGCAGTCTGCTAGAGGGGCTGAGAAAAGGGGCTGTTGGTCTGAGTGAACTGAGGACCCCCTAGAAATAGGGTCAGGGGAATGAGAGGGAGGCCAAGCTGATAGAGAGAGCGTGTCGCTATGCCTCCGCACAAAGAGAGTTGGCAGGCGCGTCGGTGCATCGCATCGTACGGGTTTTTCCTCCTCAGATGTCTTGATTTCCTGTTCTGGTGCTTCAGAAGTAGCTTGCGTGAAGCATGTCCAGAGTGCCAGCAGACAGGCATTCCCCTGGAGCACAGTGCAACCACTGGGAAGCTTCTGGGAGCTGTGCTACTGGGAGCATCCTGCCCTATTTTCCGCACCAGAGCAGCCCGTGCTGGTGTGCAGCCATGTGTGTGGGCCAGGAGCAATCTCACACCCAGGCAGCTCCCCGTCCCAGGGAAGCCTGCCTGAATTGTGTGTGGATCCACACGAAAATGCAGTCTCATGGTTCTCATTAGCTGGACTTCTGAGGAATTAATGCACTTGATTCCTCTTAGCGCTGTGCCCAAGGTCAGGAAAGAAGCTGAGTGAAATGTTCTGTGTTAGAGGTATATTTATAAACAGCTTCCAAAGGGTTAGTTAAAGGGTGTTTGGATAAGTAGTTAATTTGTAGAGATTATTGTGAGACCAGCAGATGCACAGGTGGCTTATGAATGCCTTAAAATATCAACTACTGATACGCAACAGCTACTACTAAGCATTTATAAAAGCATCACTAATCTAAATGTCCTTAAAAAGTCAGTTAATCCGTGAGACTGGGACTCACTGACCCCAAAACAGGCTTCTTAGGAGAAATCAGGCAGGAGGTCTCTGCCCTGTCCAAAGGGTAGTTTCTCTTTCAAGAGTGTCTCATTGCCTATAAATCTGGCAACCTGTGAACTCCAGCAGTAGGGTTTTACTCTGTTTTGATTGTCAGACACAGCACACAATCACTGTTAGACCGTGCGAAGGAAAACACAGCTGGTGATTCTGGACTATGTTATATTTTTATTCTGAGTCATTTACCACCTCCTTTAAATAATCCCAGAAGACTTCACAGGGATTTACTCTTTTTACAGCATTGGATTGCTCATGATTTGTGTCTGTCTCTGGCCTTTTCCTCCTGCTTTTCCATTTCTATTCTGCCCTGCCTCCACCAGAGGAGAGGATGGGCTCAAAGGCACTCAAGAGGAACATTTTAAGGCTCTAAGGGTGATCCACAACTGATATAAAGCAGAACATATGCGGTGGCTTCAATGAAGCCAAAAGAGGGTCTTCAGCTTGCAAAGTTGTGCTGATATCACTTTCCCCAAAACCACAAAGCACAGCTTTGGCTGGGCAGGAGAGGTCCCATTTCCAAGCCATGGCTTAGCCCTGGTTTGGGCTCTAGCCACACACAGCTAAAATAAAAAGCAATGTTACTAACTGATACCGCGTGCTTGACAGCACTGACTGAAAATCTTAAATATGTATCTTATAAATGTTCACTTGTTCAAATCCATACGGTAGCTAAGTGCTGTTACCCTACGAGCAAAGGAAAACAGCTCATTGAATACTGAGGATGATAAAAAAAAATAGTAATTGGGTGTGAAACATACACACAGTCACTGAAATTTTCTCAAGAGTACATCATTGCATCGGCCAGCTGCCAGCACTGCCACGTGCCTTGGGCTCCCCATTTTATCTGGCTGCATTCAGCAGCCAGGTTCTCTCCGTAGTAGACAGAAAAATGTCATCTACAGATATGGCTATTGGGTTATAAAGTTAGAAGGGGGAATATCCTACTTGTTTCCTTTGTGAAACTGTGGATGGTTGCTCTTAACAACCAGACTTGAAGGACATTAGGACAGAGGTCCTACTGTTCTGTAAAGGTATTTCATGTGAGACACTCCAGATCTTACTGCATCCTCCTTCACTCTATGTTTTGGTGCTCCATGAAGCTAGAAGAGAAGACTTATTTTGCCTAACATTTCTCTAGAAGCCCACAGGCAGGGGGAAAGCACCAAGAAATGAAAGAATATAAAATCCATCCCCTTCCTCTGCTTTGCTGCACAATATTAATGTGACAGATTCACAAGGTGAATCTACCACGAGCCGCAAGATTTGAGTCAACTTTAGGAGCAGATGAATTTTCCACAGCTGTTTAATATCTCTGGTGAGAATAACCTGCCCAGGAAACGAGCTTCCTTGCCTTGGATCTGTTGTGTCCTCTGGCAGAAAGGGAGCAAAGAGAAAGTCATCTTCTTGTTACTCCCTCGCTGGCTTTTGGACAGGCTGTAGCTCTGCTAAAATGGGGATGCATCCTTTACAGACGGAGGATTTTGGTGTCTCACAGTTTTTCTGGCCTCAAAATTAACTCTTAGAGACACCAATCAGTTGTGAGGTTTTAAGCAGCTTCACGCTGTAAGTCACGAATAAAATACCCCTTTTAGTTCATCTGAAGGCTGGACCTCCCCTGGGATGCCTGTGGCATCTCCCCTCAGTTTTTGCATCTATACCCCAAATGCCATCCTCTAATTTTCCAGGTGTCTAAGGGGCTCATTTCACTTTGGGGAGAGCAGAACTACAAGAACTTGTGCAGTTAAAATTCAAGAAAGCGCAGATCTTCTCCAGGAGACGTTTTGTGTGCTGCCCACAATCAGAGGAATTGGTCCCTTTCCATAAGTAAAGCAATTCTTTAAGGCAAATTAGCTTCTTAATGAAGACTTGTTCTTTTCAGTAAGTCAGCGGTTTTGGTGGGGAGATTTAATAAACTTTATTCTTCTTCCTCTCATTGTGATAAGCAAATTTAATTTTACTCATTTTATTACTAATATTAAGCATCTCTTGAACACGTATGGTAGGCAATCCGAATCAGTTTGTTCAGTACAAAAATCCTCTTTTCCGACACAGTATTTGACTAAATGGAAAACACTCAGTCTCTCCTAAATGGGTGTTGAGACAGAGTGAAGTTACACACAGCAGGTGATACTGACCCTCTGGAGAAGGCCAACATCAGGCCCACTCACCTCTAAGAATACTGCTGAAATTCTCCTTGCCTCCAAAAAGGCAACTGCTGAATAAGCAAGGCTGCTGTGCTGAATTCACAAAGATTATTTTCCAGCGCTCTTGCCCCGCCTCTGCCTAAGCCAGGGAGAAGTCACCGCAAAGCCCACCATCCCACAGCCCAGAGCCAGGCTTTGGTTGCAACACGCTTCGTTTCCCATCAGATCACCCTAATATTAAACTTCACACAATGATGTATTTGCTGTCAAGACACAACGTTTTGTGATTTTGCACACTGCAAAGCATTCAGTAAGGCATGGGATTCAGCAAGACAGCTGTAGAACATCATATACCTGTGCAGAAGCACCGTATCTTCACCTTTTCTCTGCCCAGATAACCCACAAATGATACCTGCTACCTACCCACAGTCTCCAGCACATATTTTTTTTCCTGGCAAGTGCTTTCTGGCCTATTGCACCCATATATCATCAGCCAGAGTATATCACCAGGCCGGCAGCTGAAATGAGACTGCACGTAGGTTAATGAAAGGGAATATTCACCTTATACAAAAGGTGAATCAGGGAGATAAATTCAAAAGCTTTCTGTGCCTTTACTATAGGAAAGTGCTACAGAGTTTAATCAGGTCTATGGAGAGCTTAGAGACACTGAAGCTACTCTAAAGTAGGCTACCTCCTGTAGAGAACAAGACCTTTCCTGTGGACACCTTCCACCCTGGCCCTGCTGCCCAGCTATCTACCATTCTGTGTGACCCTTGCACAGGAGCAGTTTGCTACTCACCTCTACGATGCAATCTAACCACTTGATAGGTGGAAATTCTCCTTACACAGAACAGCAATATTTACAGAGCCTAAACAACTAATTTTCTCCCTCCCTTACTGACCTAACTATATCCTGGAGTTTCAGAAATAATCACAGGCTTTTCAGTCACTTTGTCCGGACGGACGATGGAGATTCTGAATGTACCACCTCCCCCCTCTTCAGAGAGACTTTTCAACATAACACTCTTCATTTCTTCTGGACATACCCTTTTCTCTAAACGTTTCTGACACAGGGATGTTGTTCTTACCTCACTGGTACTAGTCATGCCTTACTGGCTCATTTGGTCCAAACACGATAAATCAATTTCCATCCAATTAGGCTACGCCTCAAGAATTAATTTGCCACACTTTAGACTGTAGCATTTTGTATGTTCCTAAATGCAATTAGAAAACTTTAATTTAATCTTACATGCCCAATATGATCGCCTGGTACATAAGACAATCCAGTTGTGGCTTGTACAGCATGCAATTGTAGTTGTAATTGATTAAAATTGGTTTTGCAAGTGTGTCTTGATGTCAGGCGTAACTTGATTTGCTTTGGGTCTTACTCCTGCAAGCGCGTACGCACGTCAGAAACTTCCTCTGTGTGAGCAGTTCATCAAACCCTGCAGGAATTATGAGTAGAGAGAGGCAGGGCCAGGGCTTGCTGGCCCAAAGCACGCATTTTCTCCTCAGCCAGAGCTTCTGTGATCAGAGATGTGTAGACTAGATGGTAAAGATGCTAGATGGATTTTCAAATAATGAAGGTGCTCAGGCTGACATCCAGAGAGGCAACAGCAGGAAGGATTCATCCTGGGCTCTAATTAGAGCCCAGGAGTGTTAGGACAGCTCTGTGCATAGTGGAGTGCTTCAGTTTGTGATTTCCTTCCTTTATGGGAACAGAAGTTTAGGGTGACTAGGCTTCAAAACATGAACTGGGTGTTTTATGAGGTCTAAGAGGATCCCATCAGCCCAAACCCTCAGCCCACACAGCAGTACACAGGGGACAGGATATTTCAAGGGCTGCAAGTGATGGATAGAGGAGAGGTTACTGCTCACAGCTGAGACCACCCCACTGTAGGAGTGAGCAGCCCTGCCCTGGGGACTCTGACAGACAAGGGGACCTCAGCTGCAGCTCTGGCTCTGGGGACACAGCCAGACCCTCAGTGCAACCGTTGGCAGGGGTGGGTACGGTCCTCAGCACTCCGGTCACCTCAGCCTTGCTAATTTTGGTGACTAAAATTAAGCCATGAAAATCCCACACCTTCCCCCACCGATACATCTTGAGAAAAAAGGCTCTGATCTCACCAGAGAACTGGCCAGTGCAATGTGCCCAGTAAATCCATTTAGGCACTTCCAGCTTCTGTCCTAAATGCTTAACCAAATCTGGCCCCAGGCACCCAGCCACTATCACCATCGGTCCTAACTTAAGATCTAGCAGTTTCTTAAAAGATCTGGGAGGACATTTCACTCCTGGAAAAATATGTTGAAAAAAAAGCCATTTCTTTGAAACATTTCAACAACAAACCAGCTGCATAGCCCAGCCAAAAATGACTGGATAAAAAAACCCACTGACTGGATAAAAAACCCCACTGTTTCTTATTTTCAGAAGTAAGCTACAATGGGAAGGTTGACTGTAACTGGACACGACAGAATCCTAATGCCTTCAATTTCACTTACCCACTTGTGGCAAGTGTTTATATTTGAAATCATGGTGAGTTAACATGAGTTAAAGGCACATGCTCTCACCTCTTGATATATAAGTAATGGATTGTTCCCTGGATAATACCAGGGCTTGTCAGAAATATATAACATAGACACTGTGATTTTTCACAGCATGTAGTTCTCACTGTGTCAGTAGGTAAGAGAATTTCAGAGAGGTGGGAAAAATGCAGAAGATACAACATGGAACTGTTTTGTGCCATGCCAGATACAGTCCTTGTAAGTTTGCTTCTGATTTATTGTCTCTGTTTCGTTAAGAACAGAAGCTAGAGGGGAATTTCCACTGCATATGTAAGATATACTTTAAAAGACAGGAAGCTTATAAAGTATTAGACAGCATAATGAGACATAAAATGACATACCGAATGCCTGTGCTTTGGGAGACAGGTTGGTAGAGTTTGGGAAAGAGGGCAAAAATGTCACCCAAAGCTCAAAATGACTGAGAATCAGGGCCCCTGCTGACCTAGCTGTTGGTTTGGAAAATAGACATGTCATGTTTCTAGCAACTGTACACCACATACTGAAAAAGGGGAAAGCAGATGTTAAAATGGCAATGATTTTCTGTCCAAAGTTTCATACGTTCTTTCTTCAAATGAAAGCCAGCAAGCATTTTAACCCTCATTCATTCTCTGCTGGAGTGTCTCACATGGGCAGCCTGGCAGGGCAAATAGCCAAAAGAGGAAAGTTCTCTGAAAGACATTAGTATTGAAATTAAATTGGCAATACTTGCACCCAGTCCCTGGTGAGGACCATGCCGACACCTTTAGATGTCTCTGATGACACAGAAGAGTAACCTACAGCCATAAATACGAAGGTGCCAGCAGTTCTTTTCTCAGCCCAGTATATGATTGCTGGTCCCACAATATCCAGAAATGCTATGTAAGCCTCTTTTTTTCTCCCCACTCCCACCTTGCTGCTTTTCTCTGTAGAAATCTCCCCCATCCTACCGTCTCTCTTGACCTAACCCTCCAGCTTCTCCTAGCAAACTGGTGCAATGCAAACAACCTTCGGCTGGCTGGAGTTGGAGCTGACTGCACTTGAGATAATTAACTTCAGCATCCTTGCTTTCAGCACCGTGTGCCTGCAGGAAGCAACCCTGTCTGACAAACCCTTCCAGAAACCCCTTTTGTTAGAAAACCGGGTAAGTTGACATCTTACACTCTTGCTATACAGAGGCTGCTCCAGAACTCCCTTCCTGTGATAGCTGGAGGTTTCCCATTTATTGATGGCCAGTCTGTACCTATTTATTCTCTCCAACAGCTCTTCGCCATCGCAGCATAAACTCCCTTCCTCCCTGTGGGCTTAGAAAGAGCAACCATGTCTCTGCTCAGCCACGCTACCAAAGCTTTCTGTTTGACAGAAGCTCTTCATCTTCTTGATCACCCTTAACAGCCCATCTCTGAAGCTGTTCCTCTACAGCTGCCTAAACAAAAAGTACTATGGAAAGCCAGTGTATCTACTACAGGCAGAGCCATGTCATATTTCTTTCTTTCTCCCCATATCATTAACATTAATTCCTTCAAAACATGCTTGAAATTATTTTGCTTCCCCTTCTAGTTTCAAATTGAGGAGATGGTGCAGTTCATTGCAGTGACCCATTGCAGGCTGCCCACAACCCATAGAGCAGAAATCTGGTCTCTGCTGTCCCACTCATGTGCACAAGACCAGAACCAGAGCAGCTCTGGAGATGTCTATCCACACTGCAATGAGATGCCCTGGGTGCAGAATGTCCACACAGTCCCTACGGCTCCTGCTCAGCAAAACTTGTGCACCAGACCTCCTCCTATCTCTGAGAAATTCCACTACCAAAAAGAGACATTTCAGTTTCTTTTTAAACAGACATCACGGGGCACAAAGAGACAACAGATGAGGCCAGTTCTCCCACATATATGGTAATCAAACAGTGGGTATGCCGGGAAAAATAAACGGAAACACCAGGCACAGCATTGCAGCAAATTTTAAAGGTCCTATCCCGCAAAGTGCAAGCATACGCTACATTTTGAGCCCTGAACATGAGTAATTGCACTAAATCATCTGGTTTGAATTTCCATAGATGAGCCAAGCCAGTGATGCTAGAGTAGGAGTCAGGCCAGTTTCCTGGTGCTAAACCACAGCACATTATTGAAATGTGTTGCAGGATTGGGACCACTGCTTTTCCATCCCCGTTTAATACAGCCTGTGTTAATACATCAGGTGCTTCAAATTGTCCCTCTAAAATATTCATTTTCCTGAATATTACATTTCCAGTCGTATTATTTAAATGTATCAGGAAAGCTTCAACTAAATCTTTTAATCCCATTTGATCTACAAACAGAGCTGCAACATGACAGGTTGGATTAATGCATTTGGCATTTGTGAAATTATAAACCTCACACAGCAAACAAGACAGCAACTGCTGCTGCTCTTTCCCTTCCGCTTTTGTAATACCAGGCTAAACTAAAATAAACTCTTTCCCTACATCTACATTTGATTGAAAGATAGACATGCAGGAAAGGGTGAAGTATCCTAAGTGATGGGCTCAGTGGGATATTGAATTTATGTCTACGCTTTGATGCTTCTGGGTTTCGTTTTCTGCTCCTGAGTAGAATTAATTCTGTTCCCCACAGGAGTCGATTTGGTATTCTACATAAAATCCCCCATTTTATTGTTTTAAATCCAACTTTCAGGGAAAGGCAAGAGGTCAAGGGGAGACAGAAGGAATGAAAGGTGGAGAGGGGACTTTTAAAAACCAAAATGCCGTTAACACCCTTTCTGATATACTAAGCTCCATTTTGTCTGTCTTGGTTTCAAAAAGAGATGAGAGCTCTTTTAAAGGGGGCCCTGAATCCTCATTTCCCATTCCACATTCTCCCTGACAACCCTTTACCTTGTGTTCTTGACAGTTATACAACTGACAGCATTACTTTTCCCCTTGAGCTCCACAGCAAGAGCCAGAAAAGGGGCAGCCAGAGCCAGAAAAGGGGCAGCCAGCTCCCTGCAGGGCCTGATCCAGCATCCTCAAAGCCAACGGGGGAGAAACCCCCTTGACTCCAACCCCACACTCCTGTGCCAGCCTCGGTAAGCAGGTGAGCTCTCCTGATGAGACCCGAACCAACAAAATGCTGCCCAGGCTTCCAGAGACGCTCGTCGGCATTCAGAGCAGCTGCCTCCCAAGGAAGGACACTTCAAAGAGTGGGAAAGCAAAATTCTATATGGAACAAAGCAAGGAGAGGGAACAAAACAGGCAGTCAGAGGCAGGGAGGAAGAAAAGGACAGTGCCATAACCTGAAGGGCTTTGTCTGAAAGTTTGCTTCCTGGCAGCCTGTGCCCAGGTCGCAACATGATGCTGCTCCAGATTTTTCAGTGGTCTGAATGCTAAGCTGATGCTCAGCTACCTGACATAAATATCCAGGTTTTCAGACCCAGCAAAACCTTTCCGCATCCAGCAATTACCCAAAACCCAAGTTAACCTCAATGACAAGTAGCTGCTCCAGAGGTGCACACATGCGGTGTGAAGGGGTGTTTCACACATCTGTCCATTTTGTTACACATCCGTGCATTTTCTTACCGACACCGTTCCAACAGACCAGTCCCTGGACAACCTGAAGCACCCAGGGCTCATGGTAGTAAGGTGCTGAAACCCTTGGGCACGGTATGGGCCCTTGTCCCACTCCACACAAATGGATCCATGGCAGAGATGTTCCCCACCCTTCAAAAGCCAGGGCAGAGGGGCCCAAAGAGCAATGCCATGCCCAGGACCTCAAATCTGGGCCAAGTTCTCATCTCCTGATAAGACCAAATGACAGTTCAGAAGTACAAAAGTGAAGTTTGAAAAGTAAGGACCTGAATATAACCAATATTCACCTTTGGCTGAGTTTGCAGATAGCTTGACACAAAACCTATGACCTGCACCAAATTCATACTGTGCCTTTCCTTTGATACCTACTGTTCTGTTGAAATTTCATCGGCAAAGCCCTTTGGAGGAGGATAAATCCTCCTGCAGAAGCAGTGCAGAAACCACATGGAGAGGCAGGAGGTCTACATGGGACCCAGCACCACCCAGGCATTGACTGATTGACCCTTCTTACCCCAGTGGGGATGGACCTACAGCCAGGGCAGTCAGGAATGTTCATGTTGGGCTCAAATTTGTTTAATCTGAGGGTCTTGTACAGCTTTACTGCAGTCCTACTTGTAGCCTGCAACGTGTGCATGACTCTCTGCTATTCTGGCACTAATAGTGTCAAATGGCATTAATTAAAACAAATCGCTTATAAACCAGGCTGGATTCATCAACAATAAGTGAGGAGATATTTTTCTTTTCTTTTTTTTTTTTTTTGAATGTTAATGAATAAACAGCAATTCCTATTCATTATTTATCTACTTCTGAATTTTAATGAATAGTTCCCAGTGCTCATTAACAAATCTCTGTATTTATGGAAAACTGGCACTTCATAAATATCAAATTGTGCTATTTTATGTGCTGGTTTTATATAAATATAGAAATTCTGTAATTATCACTCGAACTGATCATTAAAATTCAAAAGCAGATAAATAAGCCAACGCTTTCTGCCTTGTTATTCAGATAAAACATCTTCCTTTTCTTTTCTAAAGGGTTCCCTGTCCCACCACGTATCACACCCTTTCCTGCTTGCCTTGCAGGTAGTGCTTTTCTGATGCTTCATCTGGGGTTTCTGCTCTGTGCCAGCAGCCAGGGACTCTCTTTGTTGTTGAGCACTAGCCTTCTGCCAGCCTCATCTCTCTAGGTCATGAGATTCCTGCTTGGCATTTGCATTTGCATTCTGCACTGCTCCGTCCTTTTTAGCCCCCGACATTGTTATTGACTTTTGTATTATCCCAGCCTAAACCATTAGCCATTTTATACAACTCCGTGTGTTGAATGAAATCCATGTCAAGTCCATAAAATGAAATTCCAACTTGCCATGCAGTGTAAGCATATAGAGCTGCCTTGGTTAGAAACAGCTAGGAGGAAAACCCATCTGATCCCATCCAAACCAAAGGAAACCAAAGCAACCCACCCTTCAGCTGATCACATTCCTCTCTGGAGCACAGAATAAGCCATATCCCAACCTCAGCTGTGTAAGCAGAAAGCTGAAGCATCACTGCTGCTATCCCAGACGCTGTCCCAGGTTTCTATCACTTCATTTCAGATTAGGGCTTATTCTGGCATCAAACATGAAGAAAAAGGGAACTAACTTTAAAGTAACACTTGAACAACACACTGGTAGCGTGAACTTTGGCTGGCTTCATTACAAGCTGTTTGCACTCAAATCCATAGAATACACTAAAACTTTTAGACATACAGTGGTACTCCCATCCCATTGGAGAAGGAGCTAAGGTGGTGAAGCAGGCAGGAGATGTGTCCAGGGTCATAGAGGGGCACTCCCACAGGGTCTACTCAAGGGGAAAAGCACACAGATATTTAAAAGGCAGACAAAACTGAATCTTACAAAGCAAAATATATACAAACCTAACCCCCCAGGAGATTCTGCAGGTAGATATGTTATCAGGGCACTGCAGCAGTCATGTTGTATTAAAGGCTATTCCCTTAAATATCAGACCAATGAAAGCCGTTGCATTTAAGGTCAGGAAAAATTGGATGTTCCCTGATTGCATCAGGTCATGAAACCAAAGGCTGCCCAGGCTTTGCCTCTCTAAAGAACTCTGTGTGTGACATTTTGCCCAAGTTTTTTAAAGTTATGCAAGGTCCTCTGCCACAGTGCAGAAGGTATTTGTGACAATTCTTGTTTTTTCTTTTATTCAAAAAAGCCTGATCTCCCTGGGGTTTTGCACAGCAATGCACCTGTATTGAAACAAGACTTCGGATCTCAAAAACTATGGCTCTGCCTGAGCATCAGATCATTTATCAGGTTTGCCATAAGAAAATTCCTCTCCAGTTTCCTGACTGGGCTTAAGTGATTTATAATGGCTTAGTCCAAAATTCCCCTTCTGCACTGACTGTTCCAAATGGCAGAATCAACTGAGTCAACACTTACATCACCTGTGAGAATAAATGACACTTTTTCTCCTTTTTTTAATCCATTTTAACTGTAAAATGGTGGAGTTCAGAGAAAGTGTTGAGTTTGACGAGTTCTAAGTCTAGCTCTGGCATAGCTCCTGACGTTAAGGAGGACAGGTGGTACACCAGCACTTCACCTCATTTCTTCCTCCTGCTTTCTTTTGCTTTACATAAGCTTTGCCTCGTCTCTTACACCACAACTGTAACATCCTGGAGCAGGAGAAGTGTGCTTAGTCTTTATTGATATGGCACCTCACACGATAAGGCTCCACTTCAGGCCCAGGAATGAAGGCAAAGAGTACGATGGATCAGCTACAGCACTTCCACATTGCCCTCCCAGGCAGGCTGCAGAACCAGCTGGCCAGCCCCTGGGAGAAATCCCTGAAATCCCTGAGTGCAAACCTCATCTCCCAGCATGATGCCCTTCCCAGCCAGGAATGCCATACTCAGCTGGTACCAAAGGGGAGAAACCCCAACTTTTTCTCTTACACACTTATTTTGCCCTTATCTCTTTACTCCTCTTTAACTCCAGCTCCACTTTTTCGGTCTGACCCTTTTTCCATTGTGCTGAGCTTCTCCACAGTGCTGGCAGCTGCTATTCAGAGAGTCTGCGAGGCAGCGGAAGGCTGAAGGTTTCATTATAGCAAAGCCCTCCTAATGTTGTGCATTGTGCATGGTTCAGCAGTGCAGTCATTAATCCTCTCCCCCTGCTCTCTGCCACCCCTGGGGGAGGTTCTCCTCCAGGACACGCATCCCCTTGGCCTGGCACGTTGAGAGCCAGAAGCTCCTGAAATATCTTCAAATTTATTATCACAGTTGCAGCAACAGAACCGTTTTGCTTTTCCGTCTAAATCAATACAGGGTTTGCTCTCTTTTCTTTTCTTTTTTTTTTTTTTGTTTTAAAGGACATATGCCTACACAACTGCTTCACTGCCAAGCTCTTCAAAAGTGCAAGCAGACGAAGAGATGTTGGATCGTTCTGGTTGTAATTTCAGCACATCTTTCAATTGCCCATCGACAAGCGGGTCAGTTTTGTACTTTTCGATCACATTTCCCCTCCATTCCAGGTTTGATGTTGACCTACTTTCCCATGCCATGATTCACTAATATCCCCCTCAGCATGCAGATAATAAAGTGAGAGGAAAAAATCCAAATCCGACTTGCACCAAGCAATTATTTTCACGTCCATCTGTATTTGCTGTGTTAGCGCCAGGGTTTTGTTAATGCACAATAGAGAATAATGAGATCACTTCTTAATTCTCCATCTTCTTCCCTCTGAAGCTTTGAAAGTACTGGGGAAAGACAAAAGCTGTCATGTTTTACCAGGGTAGCACTTCAAAGAGCGCTGTGCCTCATAGTGATCACAGCCATGTGTTACAGGAAGGTGCAAGAAATAGGTGGATAAATAAATAAATGAATGAAAATCCTTATGTTAAACTTTTGACACTGATTCAACAGCACCTCGGGCAATTTTTCTCCCTTTAGAAATACTGATCCTTTAAACTAAGTCCTCAGGTGACCCCAGGACAAAAGCAGAGGCAAAGGTGGGGAGATGAAGCAGGTTAGTTGTGTAAGAGACAGAAGGCTTCTTTCACAAATAGCCTGAGCTCTTCACTTGAAAACACAGCACTGAAAAAACAGGACACTACAGAAAATCTTCGCTTCAGGACCGATCCTGGGAGAAGGAAGCGTAGGTCCAAACCCTCCCGTCACCTAATGGGTGAGCTACGTGGCACGAGGTCCTCGACCAGCCAAGCTCACCCTTGTATTTAGTGCTGAACTGGGGCTCTGGAAAGGCAGCTGTACAAAACTGCTCATTCGACTGCAAAGCCAGCCCTGGCCTCCCCTTTCTGCATGGAGAGCTGTGCCAAGGCACAGACCGGCTACCGTGCCGCGAGTGGACAGGGATTGATAGGCCTGAGGGCCAGAAGAGACGATGATGCTCATCCAGTCTGACTCCACACACACCATATGGTGTAAACATTTCACAGATGTATTATATACTGCACAGGACTTCTGGAGGCTTGAACCTAACAGCTCTGTGTATCCTGGGAGGCTGCTGCCTCTGAGAGGGTGTACGAATGTTTATTACGTGCTGGAGCAAGATAATGAAGACCTCAGTATTAAACAATGACATCTGAAGCCTACCACACATGGAGAAGGTAGTGTGCTAGTAGTCTTCTTATTTTTCTGCCATTTAGGGTTGTTATATTCCATAGCTAGCTCTCCCCGGTGGTACACAACGCAATGTCTTCACCATCTGCTGCATGGAAATCTCTCTCCACTCCCCTTCCCAGCAGAAGATGAATGGGAGATTTTTCACATCTGTGTGTGTGTGATTTGTCCTGTGCCTGGACCTGCAGCAGCCATTTCAAGGAAGCACATTTTGCTGCTGACAGAGGTAGCAGTAGAGTGCTGAGGTCTCATGATGAGACCCAGACTACAGGGGGGAATGGGTTTGGTTTTCAGGTTTTTGCAGCCCAAACTGACTGGGACTCCAGTGTGACAAACACAAGGGGCTGAGGGACAAACTGGTTACATTCAAATCAAAGGGCTTGGGAGTGCACATGACCTCCTCTGTGTCAAGTCACAGGATTTTCTACATTCATCTCAGAGCATGGTCTGGACAATACTAGAAGCCTTTTACATAGAAGCCAAAGTTTTCCAAGCTATACTTCGTTTAAAGTATGGCAGATTTCAGCTAATAAAATTGAACTGCATCCCCAAATATGCATAAGATAAGCTAGAAATAACTAGATGAACTTTCAGGTCAGGTGTTTATCATACTCTTGAAATAATATTCTTGGTATACAAAAACAATTACTGAAGAAAGCTCTGATTAAATGTAAGTGAAGTAACTCATCCTCAGTAGAACTGGGACATCTGTTTACAGCAGGATTAAACTTGGTGCACACATTTTTACTGTTCTCCAAATCCTGTTTTGCCAGAACAACTTTTGCATGCCTGAACCTTTAGGAGATTCCCTAGAGTACAAATTCCAGGGGTAGGCAGAGAGACACTACTTAAGAAGGTTTCCTAGGTAACAAGAGTCAACAATGCCATGCCTCATCAAAAAGAAATTAGGAGAAGCAAAACTTTAGACCAAAACACAGGGTTTCCTTAAAGCAGGAGGCGTTTTTAAATTGCCAGGTTAGTATAACTGCAGTATAGCTTAGGCTTTCAACAGAAGTTCTTTTTTTCACTGGATTATGATGTCTCCTAACATTTTTTTATACACAAATATTAACTACAGGTTAATCATATGCCATTGAATCCACCTGTAATTATAGCCTCTATAAAGGTGACGTGGTGCATGGTAGTTTCTGGTGTGTCTGCAAACTCCATTATTGGGAGAATTTTGTTCTGGCCTCACAAACGCCTCAGGGCTTTCAGTGACTGGACCCACTGCTGGATAACATGACATTATACAGATATTTAAAGTTTTAGGAAAAAATCTGAGTGCATGAGTAGGTGGTGGCTAACAGCAAGGGAAGAAAAAATAGGAAAGATTCACTAGAGCAGACGAATGTTCTATGCACACAGAAATCTCTTAAATAGAATAAGTAGCCTTCTCCAGACACACTTAACGACAAGAGACTAAACTCAGCTCCCAAATTATGGTCCACGTTCACAGCTAAATTTGTTTCTTAGCTTTCTGTTGGTGCCCTTTCAACCACATCTAAACTCTGCAAAACATAACCTCCCAAATGCTGGGAACTGGCTGGGGGATGAGGAGACCCATCCCCAGCTGTGTCCACAACCATGGCTGGACAGAAGGCAACTCTCTGGCTCCTACCAGCCTTGCTGTGTGGTGCTCTGAACCAACTTTGTCCTGAGGCTGGCAAAGGGCTTGGCAGGGGAAGCTGTGGGCAGCTGGAAGGAACAGCTTTGGCTTCTCTGCAGCACTTATTTCTAACACAACCCCTCGGTCACAATTTGAAAGTAATACACAGCACGGACAGGCAGTCAGCCCAAACACGGGATGGTGAGAAATGCCCCTTGACTGGCTGGAATATTTCAAGAGAGACATTAAAAAGTGACCACAGGAGCCAGAAACCTAAATCTCATTAACTGTGTCCATACTGTACTTGACCTTAATGGCTCTGGGGTCCTGGCACTTGACTCCTGTGCCAACCTCACTGGCAGCCTGTGCTCAGCTTGATTTCAGCTTGACTTCCTACTGCCTGTAAATCCCTTTTGCCCTGCAGCAAAGACAGAGTCCCCGGGGAAAGTCATTTATTCTGTCTGACATGATCACCATGAGGGAGATCAAAACAGCTGGAGACGGCACAAGTGATGGGCCAAGCCAGTGAAACCTGTTTTCAGGATACTGTAACCATTGGATGCACCTTGGAAATGAGGTTTTTCCCTCAGGAGTGTAAACTGCAACCTGCCAGACTAACAGGATATATATAAATATAGGAGGCCAATAAGTAATGTAAGCGGTACAAGCTGGTGTCAGAGGTGGTCCACCACCACCAGTATTGGGCTGTGCCTCAGCAGTGGTATATTTACATGCCCAAAGGCACAGGAAGCGTGATGCAAATCAAAGCAATGTGGTTGCAGGATGAAGCTAATCTCAGGGAGAATGTGGGCACCTCCCAGCGACAGGACAGGCCCCACAATGTTTTGCACACCTATTCGGAAACAGAAACCTTTATGGCAAGAGCTCAGTTGGAGCTGGAGCCCTGGAACAGCCATCCCAGGCAGACCTTCATTGAATTTCTGAAATTTCCACTAGGCTGGAAGTGGATCAAGCTTGGTAAATGCACAAGCCTGCCCAGGCTGACTGACAGGGCAGGAGGTGGAATCAGGACCTATCTGCAGTTGAGTCACTCAGGCAGACAACCCTCCTCTGAAGTTTTATGTGTGGCTTCATTGAGTTTATGGCTGCTTTCTCACCTTTCCTCTTGAGAGCTGAAGAATACTGTTCATCCTGAGCAATGGAAAACACATTCATGTATAACTTTGCAGACCTAGGATGTTTCACTGTTTATGTCTATCTGGCAGTTTTGCTGTCTGGTCACATTTTCCTCCCTACCAACATGAGCAATGTGATTTGTTGCCCTGGAAGAAAATCACTATTATGTTAGCAGTACACGGCAGCAACAGTTCTCATATCTGACACAGCAGTAGTAAGTTCCTGACCTGACATTTAGAAGAGACTTTTTCTGACTCCAGCATGCTTTGGAGTAAGCCCTAAAGACCTTGCTCATGCTTTACACCAGTAGCATTGCTTCTGATCAGCACCTGACTCTTTATCTGCTGTGGCTCCTGGGGTCTTTTTATTCTTTCCGAACATTCAGCTTACAGTCAAATGTCAGCTCCTCAAAAATAAGTGGTTGGCTTGTGGTTAAGGAATGGGAAGAAGGCAGCTTGGTTAATTCCCAACTTGACCGCAGATACCCAACTGAGATTGGCTGGAGTGCTCATGGTCTTATTTATTCCAGAAGCACTAAAATCCGCGTAGCTGAACTGCTAGTGGAGCTTTTAGGTGCTTGGCATAATTATAAATTAGGCCCTGAACATCTCTGCCAACATCAACAGCTGTAGGGTAGGGACAATCCTACTGTCTGTCTTTCACTTTTTGTGAGCTGGAAGTTCATTAACAGCTTCTCTGAAGCACTTGCACAGCATCGAGCACACGGAGCTCCAGTGGGTTTATTAACAGGGAAGCAACACGAAAGAGTCAAGGAGCAGAGACCCTCCCTAACAGAGGGTCAGCAGAAAGGAGTTCTCCCACACCCCAGGAAGGTGATCAGAATATGCCAGTGGAAGAAAGAGATTATAATTCTCTCAAATGCACTTGGAAAATTACAGAAGCTGACTCATGGGCATATTTGATGGGTTTCTGGCGGAGTTATTGTACCTCCTCATTTGAACTGCTCAAAATGAAGGCAGAATTTTAGTCACACAGAAATTACATCAAAAGGAAAAGCCAGATGTTTTGTGAATCCCACCACTAATGAGCTACAAGTGCTGTTTTTTTCCATTGTACAAGAAAATTATGAATTTTTAAACATATACAAAACAAATTGTTTGTGATTACATTAGACCTTCAAAAGAAAGTGGGAACATAAATTCAGAGATGAATAGCGTAATATTGGATGCTTGCCTCACTGCTTGACTTCAATAACTTATCTCAATAAATCCCCCAGCAGAAAGCATCTTATGTACTTCAAGCCTGGAGAAGATGAGACACGAACGCTGGAGGAATTACAAGACAGAGGGGCTTTCTTGCAACAGTGAACAAGCTGAAAATTACAAGGTAATGGAAAGTCAGCGGGAGGCCCCCGTAGCCTGCCATTAGCTAACTCCTGCCATGATTGCTGCAGGAACCACTTGGGTTATGCAAGCACCGTGTGCCACTTCTGCGCTTTGCATCTCTCGCCACCTAAGCGCCCAGACAATTTAATTAGGCAAGAGGAGATACCTGAGCGACGGGGACCTGGGCTCGCAGATGAAACGGAGCTGCCTCCCCGCCCAAAGAACAGCCCTTCGTCCCAGCACGGCCCTTTGCCTGTCTCTGTGTTGCACTTTGACACTGCCTGCACAGATCTGTTTATTAAAGCGTCTGTATTTTAAAGCCAACACAGCCCCAACCGCACTGCTGCAGTGACTGGAGCTCAGGGAAATGAAGAATTAACAGCAGGAGAGTATTAGGCTCGAGATGCTTAAATGGCAATTAGTGTCCATCTCTCACGCTTCTTGCCATGGTCTCATCCCACAGAAACACTTCTTATTCCAGTCGCGGTTAATAAATCAGCTTTATGTACACATCCCTGCGCTGTGACTCTTATTTTACCAACCAGAAGGTTAATAAGGGTAAGACACTTTTCCAATATTAAAAGGGCAGAAGAAAGCCAACCCAGCAGGGGTAATATGGCAAAGCAGAGCAGGAAGTGCACTTAGAAAAAGACACAAGAAAGTGGGCATGAAGAAAACGCTCCCTCCAAGCAGATATGTCACAGAAACAGAGGAAATCCTCTGCTGGAAGTGGGGAACACAAAGAAGATACAGAGGGGAACACGTTAAGCTTTCCCCAGGAGCTGGGAATGCAGAGAGCAGTGGTAATGGCTAATGGAGCATCATTTCATGTTTAGAAAATGACACCGGTGCTGAGTGGACTTACAAAGCTGGCACGAGGAGGCACAGGGCCAGGATTGTGGAGCAGGGGCCTTGATCATGAGCTCTGCACGCTGCAAAAAGGCTCTCCAAGACAACAGGACACCAGCAGAACATTGCTGTCCCCCAGATATTACCCTCTAAGCGCTGCTCTCTCCTACCCTCCCTTTGTGCTACCACATCACAAAGCCACCAGCAATCTGTCCTCAGCCCTGAGGGTTAAGGGTTGTTTGGTCTCAGAAAAGCCAAGTGAATGACATGCCCACACCAGCCTGAATTTCCTAATCCCTCGATATGAAGTTTAATCCCACAGGACCCTGGGCCCTGTGCCACTGGCCCTACCTCAGTTGAGTTTTAGAGATGGAGAAGACAGCTTCTCCTCCAGGGACCACAGCAGCCACAGAGAGAGGTTCACTTGTTGTAGCAGAGAGGAAACACAAGTCACAGGAGATCAAAGCTGCAGCCTGATTTTTGATCGTAGGTGCTTAAAAGATAGGCATCTAAATCCATATTTAGGTACTTACATGTCTCAGGGAAGTATTTTGGGGCATGACAGCAGAAAGCTTGACTCTGAAGAACTTAAGCTAGATATGACTTGACACTTCTGAGAGCTGTGATCTCCTTTACCTGTGTGCAAGTCAGGCCCAACCCTGCCTGACGTCCATCACAGCATCCTCTGGAGAGAGGTCAGAGTCAAGCCCAGGCTGGGCTGGTTTAAAGCAAGCCTTAACCGAAACTCTCGCGCTGCACGTACAGTTCTTTGGCTCTGTCTCAGGTCTCAAAGAGAGGGCTGGAAGTTATTTACTCAGAAATCGTGCCCTGCAAGGAAGCTACTTCCACACTCAGTGTGTGCTATAACCACAAGCAACTCCTTTGACATACACTGCTTGCATTTAAACTCAACCCTCCTCCAGCATTTTCCAATCAATACCACGCCAGGATTTTTGAGATACCTTGGTATTTTCCAGTAGCTATGACAGAAAATGTGAGATATATTGCAAATACCACCGAAGCCACTGGATGATATTTATTCCTCTGCTGGGCTTCAAATTCAGCGGGACAATTTGTGTTCTGAGCTGGAGGATGGATGGATTTCACCCTGTGCCTCAGAGATGTTTTCAAGGTGGTGACTGTTAATCGCTGGTATGAAATATGCAATTATAAAACCTTGTCTCTCACTCTAAAGAAATTGTTTCTCTAAAATAAGTAAGATACTGGGTATTAACCGTTAAATATTCTTGTCTTTTTTCTGTATCCAGAGGACAAGGAGTTTAGAAACACTGTTAATCTATGTGTGAAACTCAACCTCAGATCCCAGAACGTGCTTTGGTTTTTATGGGTTTCATTTCAGAAGTTGGTTGAATTTTTAAGTCAAATCAATAAAATGCATGGGTGCATTTATACACTCATCCAGCTTCCCTGGACAAGTTAGAAGATTATCAAGCTTGCCTGATTCTAATTAAAAACAGACCAGTGGGCAATCAATTTAACTGGTACCAACTTGTAATTACACTGTTTGCTCTGCAGCTCTACAAATAAAGGTGGCAAGGGAGGAGGAACTTCTGTGGGATTTCTGTGGTGCTGCCCTGAAGAATCTCAGAGCAAATCACTTGTGATAAGTTTTGGTGTGAGAACTGCATTGTTTTAAAATCACCTCAACACTTCTTTATACAACAATAAAACAGAAGATGTGGGCAAGTAAGAACTGTAATATTCTCTACTAATCGCCACTTCTTCCCCTCCTCCCCTTGCATGACTGGGTTACTTACATGAGCTGTCTTCTCTGGTTTTCGGTCTGGCTGCTCATTTTCCTGTGTTTGTGCTTCCATGGGCAGATCTCTCGTTACTGATGCTGCTCAACCATTTGAAAGGGGAGTTTCACCCTCTTCCACCTTTCCTCTTCCTCCACTATTCAGGCTGTAATGAGGACCAGAAATACAATCAAGTTTTCCAGCTCCATAAGCACCTTTCCCCTCTGATTTTTCATTAAATGGATTCCTGATGAAGTATCCTGCTGCTGCTGCTCAACCAGTACCTCAACTTGCATGGTCTGTGCCTAATTTACCCCAAGAAACAGACTTTTCTTCCCCATCTTGGCACTTTGCACAGCCAAGGAGCACTTGCAGCATCACCATAACGTTATGGCAAGACTGTTTCCTGTGCAATGGAGACAAGCTCAAGGGTTTCCTTTTCCCTATCACCCCATGATGTTAAATTCCATAACCCATCCCCAGCAGTAGAAATCCATTGGCAATTTCTCTTAATTCAATCTTTGTGAACTAAATGACAGCAAATGAATGACAACTTTAATGGCACTCCATAACTAAAATGACTCTGCAACAATTTCTGCTTAATTGCTCACTTACGTCATAACAAGTATCACACAATTCTGAGAAATATCCCCAGAATAAGGGGGGGGGAAATCATGAAAGAAGGAAGGAAGCAAAACTTGTGAAAGAAGAAAAAAAACCGAATCTGCTTTCTGTTGTGGGGTTTACATAGTTCATCTCTTCTCTAAGCCTGGGCACAGTTCAATGCAGCTGATGAGGTGACTGGTAGATGCTTACAGCGAAACTGGTCAGCAATTCACATTTCCATCTTTTCTTTGTAAGGCCAAGACACCGAGCTATTGCCAGACACTGAGTCAATGTTGCATTTTCAGAGGAAAAAAACCCAAACAAACCACTACAGTTCAAAGCTGTAATTTAATAATTTGAAGTACTGTGTTGCCTCCACTCCCTTGGAGATATCTGATGCACAGAAAAACCAAATTACTTACTGTTGACACTAACTTGTTTTGCAGAGGATTCTTATTTGTTCTGAATGATCTTTGAGCACCCGGCCAGCGTTAAATGCACACCACCAACCAGGAAATGCTTATAATGATAGTTATTTGTCATACATCCTCTCACCAATGGATGTCTGCAGGATGGATGTGAAACCAGGTGAGAAACAGAATAACGGAATAGTTTAGGTTGGAAGGGACCTTTGGAGGTCTTTAGGCCAACCTTCTGCTCAACACTGTCCCAACTAGATAAGATTGCCAAGGGCCTTGTCTGTCTGAAGTATCTCCAGTGGTAGAGATCCCAGAACCTCTCTGGTTCTCTGCTCATCACTCTCACCAAGAAATTGTTTTCTTTATATCTGGAAATCTATATCCAAAAGGGTTACAAACCTGGATGTTTTTCCGTCTTCTTTTTCCCTTATATCACTGCAGTTTCCTGCACTGAACACTGTATTTGTCGCCTCTCTCGTCACAGAGGTACAGCTAGAAGCAAGCTGTGTGGAAACCTTTGACAGCATCAGTATTGTGCAATATTCTATAACAAGCAGGTCCTGTGCTCATATCCAGAGATGAGTTAACTCTTACCCAGACCTAAGGTGGAACTCCAAAGTTACTGAAGTTAATGAGAGTTTCCCCCTTAGCAACACCTAACATCACTTGATGTCAGTGACAAATTGTGAATGCTCTGCAACATTTTAGAATTATTAGATAAGGACTCAAAAGAAATCACTACTAGCTGGGATTTTGCTGGGCTATTGTATGCACTGCAGTAACTTGCACTGTCAGCCAAACTCGTGTTTTCACAAAAAATCAACAGGGTGAAGGAGGATCAGTGAATTTACTAGAACACCTGAAGCATGTCAGCACAAGAGATGTGACAGAAAAGAACCACTATCACCAGCTGAAGCACTGAGCTCACTGGTCTGAAAGCAGCTCTGGCTGGTACTTTGCTTAGCATTAAGTAGGAAGTCGTTGGGTTTCTCTCCCAATATTTGCTGCCGTAGACCTCAAATATGATTCTTTCTGAACAAGAAAGCACTCCACAGATGAATCAGTTCCATTCACCACAAAGGCAAACTGGTCTGCTTCATAATTGATTTTCCACAGACAATTGATTTAAACTTTTCAAACCCCTCATGATGGTAGGATTAGATTTGAGCCTTTACAGTGCCCTGTAGTTTGCCAGGCGAGCTCTGAGCTATGTCTCTCTTTCACAGACTTCTGCTTAATTGGACGAAGGGGACAGAGTTCAAGGGCAAGCCAACAGAAGGTGTTTTATTTAAACATAGCCCTAAAGTACCTGTAATGAGAACGTGTCTCTCTCACTCCCATGTATAAATGACAGAAGCAATGTTTCAATTCCATTTACCTCTCTGGGCTCAGTGGTTAACACAGAAACCTGATGTATTTTATCCTATGGCATTAGTTCAGGGAAATGTGTTTATTATGAGTTCCATTATGATATACTTAGCACAGTCCTTTCAGGTGATGACTAGAGGTTTATTTAGGAACTAATTCAGCACCTACTACAGTTAAAAAGAAGCTTTCACATAGAAGTTGAAATGGCATTGGATTTTTACTGGCTGTTACGGTTAAAAATGATCGGTAATTGAGCGGAGGGAAAGCGATTAAACATTTTTACATGCAGCTTATTGGCATAAACAGCGTTACTTCTCCCAGTGCATTATGGCTTCCAGTAAGCTTTCTTATTAGGATGGGTGGGAGGTACCAAACCTCCGTGGCTGCCATGTAAATATGTTTCCTTCTGGCAAAAGTTTAGTCCGGAATTCCCAGCAGCCACTAGAAACGTTTTCACCCACATTAGGATGGTCAAGCAGCAGCAGCAATGAGCCCTCTGCCCGTAGGGTCACGTAGCACAGCCACCCTTATTTTGAGATAAAAAGACTAAAGTTTACAGTGGTGCCACATCATGACATCACTCTCAAATTTAGAATCAAGTATGGAAAACCTCAATGTAGAGAGCATTCTATTTTTCACAGTCCAGTTGAGGACTCATCAGTTCTGCTGGCTGCCAGTGGAGAGGAGGTACCATCCCTACAGGCCTGGGTGTTTCCACTGGTGGTATTTACTGGCTGGCTCAGAAAGGACTAACACTTCACAGAGTTTTAGAATATGTTTTAGATCATTTAACAACGTATGAAGTTCTTGGGCTAAGGAAAAAATAATAAATAAATAAGGAGAGACTAGGGATTTGGTGCCTGGCAAAGCTGACAGTCATGTCAAGGAAACACAGACTGTATTTCCAAAGTATTTATGTCCCAAGTACCATGCATGATTTAAAATGACCAGTACTGGATGGAGCTTTCTCCATTTAGAAAAAGGTATTTTCTGCACATAATGAAAATTTCTTAAAAGCTGTATTTTCAACTAGCCAGGAAACATTGCTATGACAGACAGTGAGGCAGCCAGATCTCTCAGGTAGATCTGCCCAGCCCTACTGTACCAGGACACCACGGAACGGCTTTAACAACCCCAAATGAGGTTTTCTTCACATAGGAAATAGAACTAACAGCTTTTCTTTCCACAATACTCGAGACTGTGTGGATAAGATAAAGGTTCCCACTGTGTTCCTGGGGGACTGATCCTTCCCTTAAGGCTTGCTGTCAGTGCCGTGCTCTGCAGCTGGCAGGAGATCCAGGTATCTACAGGGTCTTTTTGTGTGCCGCTGCCAAGGCCTGGCCTTGTCCCTGACCCTGTGGTTGCCAGCTCCCTGCTGCACGCTGGGACCCAAAGGTCTCTTGCCAACACCCTCAGCATGCTCTGGGCAGGAGCAGTCTCTCATCCCTCCAGAGGGTCAGACCTGACCCAGTAGCTCCCTTTTTGAAGGCAGATTATTATGGTCAAGGACATATAAATAATTCTCTTTTCCGATTATCCCTTTTCTTTTCTCTGAATAACTCAACCCCATTGCCCCCAAGAGCGTGACCCACAGCACATGGTCCTGTGTCTGACCCACAGCACGTGATCTTGCATTTCCAGGCCCACCAGGGACCATCTGCCGTCGCAGAGGTGACATCACCAGCACTGGCTGGACAGCTGCTCAGGTGCTTTCACAAGTCCAGCAGGGACTCCATTCATTCCCACATGCTGGTTTCCCGTTCCTCCTTCCTAAAGCAAACACTGCTGTAGCCAAACAGTCTGACAATAGTGTCTGAGACAATCAGCTCAGGACAAAGGCAAAGATAATCACTATTGTATTCCCTATTGTCATAACCTTGCTGGGAAGAAACAGGCTCCCACTGCCTCTCCTCTCCATATAAAATTGGGCTGTTTGTTTTTCTTCACAGTGACACTATTAAGTTATTCTGAATTAATAGATGAGCCAGTCAATAGAAAGGTTACTCCTGATGGCAGGCATGCAGGACACCCAGCTGACAAGGTGTTTTTCACATTAGAACAGCAAGGTTTTTAATAGAGTGTAAATGTCTTTAATCACCCAGGCTAAATAGCACTAAGCAGAAGTTCAAGGTGACTCCAACGGCTCCTATTCAAAATCTGCATTTTCATCTTCCTTAGATTAATTCATATTTTAATTGCTCGTATCACTGATTGAAGTGCTAGCAAAGGGAGCACTTTCCTTCCTTTGATCTCCTGCTTTCACTACACGCAGGCAAGGTTGGACGTTAGGCAAAC
>WUAM01000107.1:11145871-11174219 GCA_024336885.1 Actenoides hombroni
AACCTACAAAATTGCTCTGCTTCAGGGGAAAGCCCTTGGCGCAAGCGTGGAGCAGAGCACGAGTGGCAGCAGGGCCTGGGGACACGGTCCTCGTGTTTCTGCTGTTATCCCATAAGCTTAATTGCTTACACCACTACCAAAACAAGAGAGACCTCATCAGTTCTACCAAAATTCAAACCAGGAAGATCCTTGGAGAATCCTTTTTGTGCAGTGAGCTTGCAAACTTCCACCCCAAGGTCAGAACCCTGCACATGGTCTGTAACACAACCTGCCCCCCACCCCTTACAATGGGTGGCCGTGGCCCTGAGACTCCCATCCTTCACATGGAGCTAAACCAACTAACAAGATACCTCTTCCTATACAAAGGCCAGCCAGTAAGCCACTGCTTCACAACGGGGACAAAGAAGAACGGCTGTGATAAATGTAGATAACATCACAAGTAGGATGGAGAAGGGATGATGAGACCTTTTGTTCTTGCCACAGCACAGCAGTGAGGAGCTTTCAAAGAAGTTGAAAGGAGAAAAATTCAAAGCAAGCAAAAAGAAATATTTTTATACTGTGATTAGCCTACAGCACTCATTGCCATGGGATGTTCCTAGAGGAAAAGCAAAAAAAGATTTGAAAAAGCACTGGAAATACACATGCCTATCATGGCTGTCTAGGGCTGATGGCTGTCAAAATGGGGGAAGGAATCTTAATATTTTCTTTCAGTGTGAGCTCCTGTGAGGCATTTGTTCCTCATCTGTCTGTCGGGGGTTTGAACACTTACAGTCTAAGTTACCTGCTTCTGATGCCTGTCAGAGAGAAGACTCTGAGCAAGAGCTGCTGCAAGTGCACCCAGCCTGGTCCTCTATTGCTGGTGAGCACTGCTGTCAGTACCAGCTCCTGCTGCTTAGCACAAGTACCAGCTGAACCAGCAACAAAAGAAAAAAAACAAAAACAAAGAAACAAAGAAACCGTTGCATTCTTCACACAGAAAAGCTAAGCACAACTTCTTTTTCCTCATTGCCCAGGTTGTGTAGCATCCCATCCCTGCGGGGGTTCCACAGAGGACATGAGCACACCCCTTGGCAAGTGAAGCCTGATCATTTCTGAAAAATATATTCATGGTTCAAACCCCAGTGTTTCTGTGTTAACAGAGGAGGTTCTGCACAAAGCACTGTGGGCACCAGCTATTTCTGCACATTTCCAAGCCCCGGTGAAGTTATACATACCAGCAAGAGCAGTCTGTCAAGTTCTAGACATGGGGACTGCAGTAAGGCCACAATTCTTTTGGTGAGGAGTTGCTGATGCCCCTGGGAATTACCTCTGCCAGCAGCCCCATCCTGCTTTCAGCTGGGATGGAAGTCTTTCAGCTGGGATGGAAGTCTTTCAGCTGGGATGGAAGTCTTTCACATCAGCCTGCTGCCTTCCTCCCTGCCAGACCAGTTTGCCCCACTCCAGATTTGCACTTCCTCCTCTAATTTGATTAGTGACAGCTGCTATTATCTGAGGAAATCTAAATTGCCTCTTCCTGTGCTAATGAATCACTGTACTATGTGTGTGGGGATTAGAGAACAAGATGGATTTATTAATACGCTTCTAATTAAAGGGACAGATCCCCTGTTCCAGTGGCTTTTGGTGAAGGGGTTGTAGCAGGTTTTGGAGGTGGAGAGCAGAGCCATGGGTTGTCACTTCTAATTACAAGCCACACTTCTACCTATAGATCTTCTCAGACTAGAACTAGTGAGTAGAGATAGGAATTTATGTGCACAAAGCAAGGCAGCCATATCAATAGGGATGTCACACTAAACTCTCTTGTCTGGAGGAACCAGTTCAGGTCCAGCATGGTGCTACTGAGGCTGCACTGCCTGTTCCAGCAGCCAGAACGACTTTAAACCACTGACTGCCGGGAGGTGGAAGGATGCACCAGGAAAAGGGTCATCCTAAATTGACTTCTCTCCTACACTCCTTCTTCAGCATCCTTTATTATCTGTCAAATAATACATCACAGCTATCTGTCTGATTAGATTTGGGGTCTGACTGAGGCTAACCACTCGTATCTAAGATTTTTAAGTCACAATCCTCTAACACGAGAGACTTTAATGATTTTGTTTTCAAGGTAACCGGGTACTTAAAAAAAATCACCAGCCAGTTTGTAAAATGCTAGTGAAGGATTTTGTAAACTAAGCCTAATTACAGCAACAACAGATCTGTTTGCAAAGAGATATGATCTGAATACTGATGCTCCAAAGAAATATTCTCACTTAGTCTGCTTGGGAGAGTGCAAATTACAAAACACATGCTTGTCTATGTTCTTCTTATCTCACACCTAATGCCAGGAGCTCAAGGGAGATGGCTCCCAGCCTCTCTTTACAAAATATAACTGAGGAACCCGTCTCCTGCCATCCAGCAGAGAAATGGGACCAGTCAGGAACAGCACTGCACTGTCTGCACAACCACAGCCCGAGCATCCTGAAACCCCACTGACAAGCACAGGGAAGAAAAAAGTCCAAGCGTAGTCATGTCTCACTCCCCAAACCAGGTCATGTTTTTGGAGAGGAGAACATCTAATGTGGTGTGGCCGTTCTTACACAATTTTATGTGGGGAATCCTAACTCCTCCATGGGATAGGCCAATAAGGAACTCTATCAGAGGGAATTCAGAAAGATCTTTCTTCTTGAACCCACCCTTTATTCTAAATATTAATGCAGTATCAGTAGGATTAAGACAGAATGTGTTGTGAATAAAGCACATCCAGGAAGACGAGGTGTTCAGCTCTTGTAAGATGTTTAGTGCAGCCTTAACTGACCAGAAGAGCAATATCCACACTTAAGGCAACACCATTGGTGTGGGGAGGCACAGCTGTCTGAGCAGTGGGAATTTATATACTAGTAATCTTGATTCACTGAAATCACCAGAAGGCTCTACGGACTTCATCTCTGTCTTTGGATCAGCCCCTGATGCTCAGCAGATGTAAATCTCTGCATCTCCACCCAAGTCACCAGAACTATGCCAGGTTAAAGCACCTGATGCTCATGCCCCTTCTCTCCACAGTAATTCAACATGTGTAACTACCTGCAAAATCATGCTGCTGACAACAGTCTCCTCTTCTCAAACGAGCTACTTTCACTGTGTTCCCAGGTTCTACATCTTCTCTAATAACGATGTACTCCAGGTGGATTATCCATCACCATAAAATCATTCATTCTTTCAGATCTAGTTAATTTTAATGAGGCTGGCACGGACTAACAAGCCATTGATTCACATTTATGGACACCGTAAACAACTCTTGATTTCTTTCAATCTCCACACTTGAGTGTGCTAGATTTAGCCAATGCTGCACACTGGACACACATCTACCTTATTACCGGGAGATAGCCAGACATTTCCTACAAGGTTATCACTGCACTTTGCCACAGAAGGAGAAACTAAGAGCATATTGGTATGAACAGACCTGCAGGGTAACTTGATTTCCTGTAGTCATTTCAAATAAATGAACAAGATTCAGGTTTCAGCTAGCACTTTGTAAAGCTGATTCGTAGCTCCAGGAACTGGAGGTTAAAAGATTTGGGGTACTCAGACTGCTGGAATAATGGAAGAAGAGACAAGCCCCAGCCTGACCTCAGCTGCTTTTGCTGTCGGGGAGCTCAATGCTGTAGTAATAGCTCACACCCACAGCAGAACCAGATGGATAATCCCAACCCCAAAACTGCTATTCAGAAAAAGAGGAGAAAGAGAGGAAGAGGAAGAATAAAAAACAAACAAAAACAAAGAAATCTTCAAACACTTCTGAGCTGCCTGGCCCAAACCACTGTGTTCCACACTCCCTTCATTTAGAGGCCTGAATTTAGCCCCTGCGAAACACCCTATGACAAATCTCTATCCAGACTTGATAGATAACTTACACATTTTTCAGCATATGAAAAGGGCAAGTCCTGGGACTAGAAGCTAGCCTGGGACTCAAAGCATGAGTGATCCAGTCAGCCTTGTACTACAGGGCCAGAAGGGTCTTCAAGACAGCCTATCATCTGTCCCCTTCCTTATTTGCCTATATCCCTGTGTCGTGTTTCAGAGACACTCACTCCCCACAGCTGCAGGGCCTCCCGAGGCCAACTGTTGCCCTCCTCACCATCCATTGCATGTTTGCAGCAGGCAATCTCAATCTCCTCGGCTGCAGTATAAAGCCTAAATGTCTTTGTTCTATCTACCACAGATAACAAGGACAAATGACTCTCTTCCCCTTTTTAATTGTTTCAAAGATGCCTCCTCTCTCTTACGTGCTCTTCCACAGGCTCCTCGTGCTTCTGCCCTCCACCAGTAAAACTGGAACAACAGCTCTGTGCCTCCCTCCCTCAGAGGGACAAGCACATTTAGAAGATTATGAGTTTCAGATACTCCTGGAGGCAGCGTGAGGTTTTTTTCAAGGTACTTTGAAGTGATGGATAGCACTGTCAGCTGTAAACATAGCTCAAGGATTGGAGCACAAGAGCATTTCCCTCACACCAAATTCAAGCGGTCTTCTGCATCGCCCCAGAGTCATCACAGAAAGCCCCATGGTGTGCTGCTAAGTGACTCCTACAGTGTTCCACCTTCTTCAGCTGAAGCTGGGAGGCCAGACTATGAAACTAAGTGCCAGGAAACTTCTGGTTTTGAGGGGGCTCCCACGGCATGGACAGCACAGCACACGTGCTGAACCAGGCCCCAGTAGCAGCTCCTGCCTTCTATCAACATGTGCATAATTCTCACGTGCATTACAAACAACAGTTTCTCCTTTGCCTCATTAAGAGATGGTAATTTAAGTGTGGGTTTCACCCTTTGCTTAAAGACGCACAATTACTTCTGCTTTCACAGCATAAAATAATAATCTCAAATAAGCTCCAAAGACAGGACCTTGGGTTTGGGGTCACTAAACAAACAAAGCAGCTTTGACTTTCTGGGACTCAGAGTTCACAAAAAACCTACAGCTCGTTATGTTCTTAGAAGGCAAATTGTCCAGTCTCAGGGGAACATCTACTAGACAGCACTTTAGCTCCTGCTGCCATCTCCACCAGTAAATGGATGTATGCACAGATCACACCAAACAGATTTTCAGATATTTAAGGAATTCAGATGTCCATGCTTTCAGAAGATGCAGAGCAACAAAATGGATGCTCAGCTTGTTTTAAGTATTTAAGTGAGGCACTTCGAGTAGAGTAACATTGCTTCCTATATAACCTATGCAAGTAAGCAGTGCTTGCTACAGCCTGGAGTACCCTCCTCCTTCCCCAGACTATAGAGGGATCTCCATGGTAGCCACATTCCTAACTTAGCTACTCTAGTTCTGTGTAGAATAAACCTGGTTGTAATTGTAGCAGTGTCTTGAAAAAACACGGAGGATGAGTCTCTTTTCCCCAAATCCATTCAGTTCCAAGGGAACAGGAATTACTACAAGGATTATTTCTTGCTTTCAGCTTGAGAATATGTCTGGAAAAGGTGAGTAGCTGTCATACGTGACACATGGGTTTGCAAAACAAGGCTTAGAGGGACGCTTGGGAAGCATTTGAAAGGACACAAGCCCAGAGAATGAGAGTCTAGACATTGTTCCTTCTTCCTTACTCCTTTATGCAGAGAAGAGAATGAGGATTCTGCTATGTTCAGTAAAGAGCGAAGTCAGAAGTAAACATGGAGTGGGTACTCAACAGAGCTGGCACAAGAGCTACAGATACACGGAACCCCATCACATCTACAGTGCCACTGTGACTGGGACCCCTGGCAGTGCCCTGAGAACAGCCCATGAGCATCAGTGGGGTGCTGGGTGCTGAGCCTGAGGCTCCCTCCTGCAGTATGCACAGGAGGGACCTGCCAGGGCAACATCCTGCACTGTTAAATAACCTCCTTCATCAGCACAGAATTCTATTTCATTCCATTCTAAAACAAGGGAAAACGGGGTGAGAAATAGGCTACTTTACATTCAGGGCTCCAATAAACCAGCACTGTAGGATACATCACTATCAGAGGGTAAGGAAAGGGAAAAAGAAGCTAAACCTTGGTATTATTAAATGCAAAATGTAAAAACATTTAAAGCGACACCTTCATGAAGACAGCTTTTAAATTATTCACAGTCAATGCAATACATTCCACAGCTAATTACAGTCTATACATGCAAATGAAAGTAATGATAATCATAATTACTTTGCACTTATATACTGTAGCATTTTTTCATCTGGAGACCTGAAAGTCTTTATAAACATTAATTAATGCTCCCGTCACCCTGGTGTGCTAGGTAGCTGTTACCATAATTCTCATTTTAGAGACAGGTAAACTGGGGTTCAAAGAGGGTAAGTGGTTTGCTCATCATCTCAGCTCGGTGCGGCCGGTGAGATCGGAACGGGGGCAGATGCCTGGGGGAGGGCAGCCACTCCACACCACCGCCTGCTCCCAGGCTGTCCCTCAGCCTGATGCTGGTTTTAAGGTTTGATTTTGCCTTTCCTAGCGTTTTGTTTTGTTCTTTTGTTTTGTTTCTTCAAAGAAAACAGCACCATGAAACTCTAAGAGACAGGTTTGCAGAGAAAACAGCAATTGCTGTCCTTTTCAACTGAGGGTTTATCTAATAAAGACCTTTTATCTGAACTTTTAAAACACAGACTGAGAGGATATGTTGCATTGCTGCCAAACAGGGCCGAATATATAATTTTTTTGGCACACGGACTCAGATTAAGCCTGTCAAGTCAGTTCTGTGCCTTCTGGTTTCTGCACATAGGCTCCCAGCTCTCAAGAAAGCTTCACCGCCCGATACAGCAAAGCACAGAAGTTAAGGCAGTGTGGGCTGGATGCATTTGGCAAGTAGACACCTATAGGCTTCACGAGTTAAGTATCTATTTCCCACCGACATCCCATTAAATTCTGAGACTCCAGAGGAAGAAACATCTGTACTATGCTTCTGCAGCACCTACCCCAGGGCAGCAGCGAGGCAACCTGGTAGGTGCTGCCACAATAAAAGTAACTGGTCTAATCCAACGCACCTCCCACGCCAGCTCCCTGGACAGGTTGCTGGTTCCTTCATCGGGTTAATGATCTGAATCACAGGATGCAAAAGACGAATGGACCCGAGAAATCGCCTTGACAGAATATCTGAGAGTCCGACAGACACCAGGACGTAACTTCAACATCCTCTCACTTGTAATTACTTTTCTGGATTTGCATCCAGTGGCTCAGCAAACGCACTCAGATTTTTGTCCTTGCCCACATTTGAAAGGCCCTTGTGTGTTAATCATTGTCTGGTACCATAAAATGCAACAGCCATCAATATCAAGCCTGCCAACTTAACAGACTCTTGTAATGGGTACATTTCTATAGACCTACACAATGAGACTAATTGCATGGGCTTGCTGTAAAAGCCAGAGGTCGTTTGATTACTAGCTGTTTTGTACCATGAAAGTGCACATTAATTATTTAAAAGATGGACTTATAATTATTGTAAGCTCTAAGTAATTACCTATAATTTTGGCAAGTGTTAGAAAAACTGATAGTCTAGCAAATTCAGGTTTTAGTCATTAGTAAGCTCATAATTACATTTAAATTGCAAAATGAGAATTATGCAATTTATCTCCCCAATAATGCATAAACATTACAGTGATTGTAGGTTTTAATGGACTATATTATTACTATAAAAAGCAGAGCAGTGATGGGCAGTGAGGGGCAATTTGAGTTCATTGCTGTTATTTTACATTATAATTGCTTATCAGTGACTGCACTGTGATGGTTCTTCTCCTTGACTAACATGGGGTAAGTCCGTTCCACCCATCAAACTGTACTGGAAAAAAACAAAACTTACTGAAGAGTCACTAAAAAGAAGTGATTAATCTTCCATCAATATAGGACTAATTGCTGTAGGTAAACAATCTAGGAATCACATATTTACTCTTTGTCAATCCCTTAAGAAAAGCTGAATTCCCAAGTCATGCTGCTTTGGGTAGGGCTGCTTTTTCATTCAGACTTTTCAAGATTTGCTCCCATACACCCCTCACCCATGCCTGACACTACTCAGTGCCACTCCACTGCCTATAAAGACCACAAATGAATGAAAAATGCGACCCAGTAATACATATACAAGAGGATTTTTCAAATGCTATTGCAAAGCAGTTTGCTCCCATCTAATATCCCAGCGTATCAATGGCAAAATCCATTTCAACATGCAAAAAGGAGTAGAATTACTAGACACAGCTTACCAGACAACAGAACCAGTCTGGAACAGTAAATTTCCAGCAGCATTCCAGGAAAAGGAACTTTCTACTAATAATAAATGCAAGCCATCAAATCTGATCAAGTAACTATGGAGGCTGCAATGTTTACAGCTCACCTCCCGCGCCCTCTTTAGCAGCAGGGGTTCACAAACGAGTTACTCCTGCTTAGTAAGATGCCCAAAGTCTTCTTAACACTGGAAGTAGAGTAAGTAGGAGAAAAGGAGTGAGACCTTTCTGAGGCAGGGATACACTGAATTGGAGCATGGGACAGCAGTGACACCCAAACAGCACTCCCACTGAACTCAAAGGAAACTTTACCACAAACAGTCCCAAGGGCAGGAAGTTTGTTGCAATGTAACAATACCATTGTTCCTTTGGTTTCAGAAGAGATTTCTGTGTGTGGATTAAGCACTTCATCTATCAGGCAAAGGAGTCAGTCACACAAGATCTAGGAGCAATACCGAAGAACATATCAGAGTAGAAATGCAGGATATGCTATCCAGCTGAAAATGACAGCAATGAATCCAGGTTAGAAACCAGGTGAGGCAGACGGGTTTATATCCAAAACACGGCATTTTCAGCCAACAGCACTTCTCTCTACAGCCAAACTGATATTGGAGTTCAATACATCCCGAGAAGAAAAGGCAACACCAACTGCTGCAAATCACTCATGTCATCTCCTGATGGATCGTCACCCTCCCTGCTAACATGGACTTTTCAGGAAAAAGCACCAGAGAGATTGGTAGAGTTAATACCACGGCATTTAGCTTGAAACTGGGACCTGCTTGCAGTTAATTGGTTCATGATTTCAGCGTGACTCTTGTCTACAACAGTCTCCCTTGTCCATGGGAAACTTGTCCCCTTACGATGTAGGAGGAATGAGGTGCTGGGACTGTACTTCCAGGCTTGTCTGCAGCAAGACACTTTCACACTGTGTGCACCTTAGAAGCTGGAGTCTTGCCAGTTCAACCAGCTTGGTTTGACACCAGGGAAATTTAAGAGCTGCTTTGTATTGTTATTTTACAAGCCCTTATACAGTGTTTGTTTTAAATGATGTGCTGTGTGATTTAGTGGTGTTTGCTGAAATGATGAAAGCCAGTGCTTGATGTGCTGTACTGCGTGACTGTTGTCCTCTCCTGGAGATGAGATATTACTTTTCACCGGAGTCTCCCAAAAGGCAGCAGCAGCTTTAGCCTTTGGGGCATCAGCTCTGCTCAGAAAGAAGAAAAATAAAATCCAAGGGAAATGAACATGCCTTTAGCCTAGATCTGCACACCATTTAGCAGAGCAGCTCTTCCAGAAGATGGATGGCAGGCAGGCAGCTGCCCTGGGCAGTACTCACAGACCCACAGCAGCGGTGGCAGAGCCCACAGCTGGGTGAGCAGCCCAGTAACACCAGTAGCATGCCAGGAGCCGTTCCGAGCGCGCGGGCAGCTCGCCCCGACCCCACTGACAGCGGCACGGGTTTTGCTACTCGCTTCCCAGAGCGCAGGGTCAGGCTTTTATTAGCTGTACATTCGAAGGCCATGGTCAGATCATTTTTGGTGTCAATACTCAGACTGACCCCTACTCCCCTTTCTGTGAGCTATGGCCTGAAGGGTCTCCTGCCTGGGCAGCTTTGTTGAATCAGGCTGGTGTACGTTTCTCTAATGGTGAGAACCAAAGTCTCTGCCCCAGAAGGCAGACAGGAAAAGAAAAAATTACTTTTTGTCAAATGATAGGCCCTAGCTTCCTTAAGAGCAATACAGGATCATCCCTTGGAACTCAAAAGCTGATGAAATTCCTGCCCTGTATAACTTCCAGGTTGCTACGGGGTGAAAGAGTTGGAAATAACAGGACCCTGGGGACTTCCATGCTGCTCAAGAAATCTAACCCAAAATCTTCTCTCTGCCAATGCCCCGGATCAGGTGCTTCAGTGAAGATGCACTAAGCCTCACAAGAACTACACAAGGGATAACGTTACCCCACAACACCTAGTCAAGGCTCGGCCTAATCCCCCTTAGCAGAGTTTCACCTATACACTTGCACATGAGAATTTATACCCCTTCCAAGACTTTTTATTAAGCAGCTTAATTCTCCAGTGAAACATTCAACGTCTCTTTGCACCTCCCTAAATTCCAGCCCTTTGTAGGAACTGCCAATTTATATTACAAACACATCAAAGCCTTGAAAAAACCTCCTTTCTAGAGCAAGCGCTCTTTGCCCTCTGGTTCAAAGGTGCGTCTGGTCACAGGTCAGTGAGTAACTAGAAGGCATCTTAAGAGAAACAGCTTTTCAGACAGTGCACATTTCCTCTTGGATGATGACAGCAGTGGCTACATGGGAACCCAGGATCACTGGGCTGGCAGAGATTGGATGGGTCACCGAGTCCTGTGCCCTGGACAGGACATCACATCATCTCCTTCACACATGCTTCAAGCAGCATCTTTAAACAGGCAGTATTTTTGCTCCTGTTATTCTGCTATAAACCCACAAGATTCTGGAACAGAGCAGCATGCAATGGTTAAATGCTGTCTTACTTCCAGCCTAAATTAATGCATGGTTAATGTATATACTATGCTCTTAGCCAGGGCATTCCTCTCTCTCTGCTCTTTACTCCCACGTGATATTTTTAGACAGTAATCAGATTGTCTCTGGGTCTGTGATTTGCTAGACTAAACAAGCCAAACTCTTCAAGTCCCCTCTCTTACAGCATATTCCATTTTCCCTTCAGCATTCGGTTCAAGTTCACCTTTCCCAGATACGACTGACTGGACTGGTCCTGCTTCAGACACAGACATTGCACAGGTATCTCCTTTCCCTTCGAGGAAGCCCTTCACCTGACAAACCCCAAGGTCACATTGCCATTTCCATAGCTGTGGCACACATGGCTTCTCATGGGCAACTAGCACAAAAGGAAATTTTCCTCATCTGTTTCTAACTCATTTCTATGCATCTATTCTGAAAAATTCCTGCTAAATTTTGTTTTAGTCCAAGCAAGCACACAACCTCTCACTTCATATTTTTAAATTAAAACAATTCATGTTGCAAGCTATTTAGGACTGTACTGGTGTGATAAAGTCACATTTCCCACAAAAAAATCGGGGAAAAATTGTTTATTTACAACTGCTATGAGCCTGCTTGCTCACATTCTTCCTACAGGCTTGGCTTACAGAGCTGCAGTCCACCAGGACTCTGCCAGCCTCTTAACCGTTGGTCTTGGATGAACAGAAATGCTGCTCTCCAAGACTAGCTGTAGGAGAGAAAGCTGTGGAGCCCTGGTCCATCTCAAGCGAGATCCTCACTACATAGGCCTCAAGACTCCAAGGAGCAAGTAAAATACAGTGGTAGAGCTACCGAGCCCATTTTGCATGTGTCTTATAAAAGGCAAAGTCAAACCTTTGTCCTGCCACAACTGTGGAGTGTAACTGTCCCTCGAGTAGGTCTGGAAGGTATCGCTGCCCACAAAGTCACCATGCCTACTCTGCTGGGCAATGAGCTCAGGTAGCCCAATCTCAGCAGGCCCAGAGCACGGAGCGTTCACAAGACAGTACTGAACGCTTGATGGGCCTCATGCTGGTTTGGGTAAGTCAGTCCTAGAAACGCCAATACACATTTATTTTGAACTTACCTTCTACTCTGGCTGATGTCCAGAGAAGCAGTTTGTAAGTAGTGTTCCTATCCTGTGAACTGGCACGAGGGCCCTTCCTTCCATCTTACAGGCACAGCAGCAGGAACCGCTCGTTGTGCTCTGGATATTGGGGTGTACTAACAACAAATGGGTCTTCAGGGACGAAGTCCCAGCCTAAAGAGAGGATTAGTGCCCACTGGGAGCACGTGAGATGTCTATGCACGAGCCACCAGGGACACTGCTGCCAGAGAGGCTGGGCTACCAGGGGACTGGAGAGAACAGCTCTGAAATCCCCACCACCAGGTTTTACAGATCCCTCTCCAGCCTGTCTGGGTCTGGAAAAAGGCAGCTCATTAGTGACTCAGCCAAGCAGGACAGGTAGCCTCAGGTTACACTAACGAGCCAATTAAGAGGCCCTATAAAGGAAACTTGGCTGGCTAACAAGGGAGGAGAAAGCCTGGCAGCACTGGGTGGGGAGGCAGAGCCCAGCAGCTCAAGACAGGCTGCTGCATAATTACCAAAGCTTTTTGCATTGTGCCACTGGGGGAAGGGGAGCCTTAAAAGATTAAAGATGGCTGATTTGGGGCTCTGATGTTGTTAATTTGTCTCATCAGAGCCTGAAGTAAACCAAATAGCAGTAAATAAGGATGCTCTTTTTTCACCTGACAGGATACCTTAGGGCATCTTGGTGGCCCTACTTGGCCAAATACCCCTGCAAGCAGTGTCCCAGGATCTCACCAACACCCTTGAGGTCTTCTGAGCTAGCTGGATGGGCAGGTTTTGGAAGTCTCCAGAGAAGGAGCCTCTACAACCTCTCTGGGCAGCCAGTTTCAGGGCTCCATCACCCTCACAGGAAAGAATTTTTTCCTGATGTTGAGATGGAACTTCCTGGGTTCCAGTTTGTGCCTGTTGCCCCTTGTCCTACCACTGGGCTCCACTGAAAAGAGACTGGCCTCATCCTCTTGATACCAGCCTTTCAGACATTTATAAACATTGATCAGATCCCCTCTCAGCCTTCCCTTCTCCAGACTAAACAGCCCCAGGTCTCTCAGCCTTTCCTCATCACAGAGATGTTCCAGCCTCTTAATTACCCTCATAGCCCTTGGTTGGACTCTCTCCAGTACTTCCCTTTCTCCCTTCAACTAGGGAGCCCAGTTTCATCCCTTGGCCAATATCCAGTGCTCCTGAGTAATTCCTTCTGCACAAGCACTACTGGAGTCTGGTAAGCAAAAACAGCCCATAAAACCGCATGATCATTTTACAGCCATATGAGAAGAACACAGAGAGCTCTGTTCTGAGTTAAAGTCCCTGGCACACCACTAGCATTAGACAAATAATAATAATAATAGCTGATTGCACCAAGGTGCCTCAACGGGAAAGAATCCTAGCTTAATGTGGTGGAACAAAGCTGCCTACTGGAAAAACAAACACAAATAGGTCCTGCGACACCCAACTGAGCACCAAAATGCATATTCCATCCAGATGGTTATCTTCTGAGCCCACAACCTGGGATGGCAAGCAGCAAACTCCATGTTTGTGTTCAGCTCATCTGAATGATTGCATGGCAGAGTGAAAGCAGATCTATCTACAGAGCTGGATATGGCCAGAAAAGTTGAGCAGTTTCACTTTTCAAGTGCAAGACAAGAAAACTGTAAGCTCTCGCTTCATGGATTTTTCAATACAGAATATGGATGTTCTTTTCTTATTTAAACAGGTGGATACCAATCCTACCTCAGAAAGAGTATGCTCTGCACTTGCTAGTGGAATCAAAGTAAAGTTGAATGGATGAAATAAGACCGGCCAAGGACAAAGTATCATGGGGCAAAGAAAACAAGTGGTCAGTCTGAGAGTCCTGGGTTTGGGTCTAGAAGAGGAGAAAGAAGGCAAGACTTGTTCTTATGAAACTTTTCAAGGACTATCAGTTAGAAGGCTCCTCAATATAGCAAAGACAGAGCTTCTGGTACATCCATCAGGATGTGGTCTGGCTGGTCAGAATCAAAATCTTCTGAATGACTCACTGAAAAGAGACAGCTGCCAGGGGGTCAACGAGTTTATCATGTAATAAAAGTCGGTATTTGACGAAATGACACTGAAGAACTTCAAAGTTTTACTAGTCTGAAGATTTTACAATGCTAGGATACGGCTAGATATTATGAAGAATCTGTGAAATATTCATTGAGATTTACACTGTCCTTCACTCACCTCCTACAAAAAACCATTACATTAATATGTTGTCCTGCAGATATGCTGAGGTTGACAAAGCTGCCTAGAGAATCTGGCATCCTAATTGCACCAGAGTTATCAAAATTAGGTGTGCAGATGTCCTGAGTAATTCTTATAAATAGTGCTTGAAATAATACCAGCAATAAACCACCAGAAGATGGCCTTGTGGCAACGGCACTGAGATTCAGGCAATCTGGATGAAACTGCTTTCTCTTGTCCAAATTTCCTGAGTAAACATCAAGCACACTGCACTGTAACCGTGTCCCAAATATAAAATAGGAATAATCTTTTTTCTCCATCTATTCTTAGTTAAAAATAAAAGAAACGTAATAAGGACTTGGACAGTGCCTTCTGCTGTCAGTACGTAACATTTCACTCTGTACCCCAAGGATACTGTTGGTGTTCCCACATATTAATCACAGAGGACTACAACTCGAGCCATCACAGGCTGCCTGGCATTATCTTGTTAGAGGAGCACAGCAGACTATTAACTGAAAGGCACTCCCTCTAAATCCTGCCTCACTTATATCCCAAGATCATCACAGTGATAAGAACATTAATGCTACTAAGAACTACTTTTCCTTGAAACCCTCTTGATAGAATTACAAGTGGAATAAGAAACTTTCAACTGTGCGGATAGTGAAATAAACAGAAACAGATTTTAATATGAGATCTTCTATACTTGACAAGGAAGAAATTCTGAAGACTTTTGAGACCTGCAATACTATTTTTTCGGTCTAATGTAGGTATAAAGGTTTTCTTTTTCATAGAGAGTTTTCAATGATTAAATCTCAGGGAGATCAAAAGAGACTTTGAATTTAACTGAAGAATTTTTTTTCCCACACGGAAATGTTTTATGATTCTTCTTTTAAACATGAATCTCTGAGAAGGTGAACAAGGAAAAGATGGTCATCTGCACAGGCTTTAAGTAAACCAGAAACATACAGAAACTAATGAAACATTAAGTGAAAATGTCTCTATCTTTGGCTCCTGAATTCCTTGCATCTTCCTCTTTGGAAGCAAAATGTAAAGATAACAGGAATAAATCAACAGTTTTGAGAAGCTGACACTGAGGCAGCTTTTCATGCAGATTGGTTCATCACCAGCTCCTGCTCAGTCATGAAGATCTAATCTCAACATCTTCCGACCCTTTTCCATAGTTCATTACTTTCTAATCACTTATGGCCCTTATCGAAGAATGCCCTGAGCTTCTCGGACTGGAACAAATCCATATATCAAAGACAATAGCTTTTTTTTGCTTTCTTTAGCAGCTTGTCTTCTCTTTATAATCTTATCCATCTGTTGAATTTGAAATTCACTTTGTGTCTGTGTATATATACACTGCTAAAAAAATAAAGAAACAAGGGAAAATATTTTTAGTACAGAATAAATTGTCCATTGACTTTCTGAGCTAGTGTGAGGCACTAACTCTGGCACCAATCCAGGGAACCAAGGATACCTACTGCAATCTGTTATCTTGCTTTTCTTCAGCAGAGTTTCTCAGTATTCCTTTATTGATATATAGTTTCTTACCCGTGGGTAGACAATAGGAAAAAGGCAGGCTAGCAAAATAATGAACTGACTATTTTGATGGTTGCCTGTAGTTCGCATGGAAAATTTTGCAATGCAAATTAAGAACACATGCTTATTAACAATCAATCTTTGTGTCAACTTCTGAAAGGATATAACAATCAAATTTGGTATTTATTTCTTTCTTTTCTGGATTACAAAGAGGGCTTTTTCCTCCTAATGCTCTGCAATAACATCATCCCTATTGGTCCACTTTAGTGACTTACAGATAAATTTCTGCTCTTTGATGAAGATTACATGAGTGACATTTGTTCTAGCAATTATATCTCCTAGATCAGTACAGAGCAGTGCATTCAGACCCTTCAAATGGAGCATCTCCCAGTGTGTAATGGATTGAACAAGGACTGAAACAACACCCAGGCAAAGTGGATGAGAGGGGCTAACACAAGCTAAGAAGATGAGAAGGGCTTCCTCTTCATTTCAGCGAGACAAATTGAGACTATATTCTTTCACTCTCAGTAACAAACTTGCAAGACTTGTCAATAAAACCAGCAGGGGCTAGAGCAGTGCAAAATGATGAGAAGATCTCATGGGCACTCTGCCCGCCTGGGCTTTGGAGGTGGGGGGGTGGATGGGTCCTTTTTTTACATATCACTACAAGCAGAAAGTTTACTTTCAATGGAAATAAGGCAGAACCTGTCCAGTGAAGTAGCTTGGCAGATATTTTACAATTTCCCATGTGCAGGACTGATTGCAAGGAAAGGAACAGGGCAGGCAGAAGAGGATGGAGATGGGAAAATCTGCTTTTAGAAAAAACAGTTGCAAAGAAGGGAGATACAAAATGGTCTATGAAAAACTTGTCCTGCTCTTACTTCTTTGAACACCCTTTCCAAGCCTGGGCTAATGAATGGATATGACACACAAGCTTCCCAAAGCACACAGCAGCACAGACCCAATGCAGCAGAAAACTCCACAGCATCTGCACACACACCTCCTCCTTTCTAACTAATAATAACAGCTCATGTGAGATTGGTAAATCACTCTCTCTAATGCAGACATATAAACATTTTCCAACTGGCACTTTGCTTCACCTGGTTTTGAGCAGAGGATATTACCCTAGATACATGCTGGAAAAGAAACTCGGTCTCCAGTCCGAATTCAGAAGGAGCTGATTTGATATATCTAAGACAAAACATCTATTTGCGGTTGAATTTACAGACTAAAAGCACTGGAAAGCAATAGGAATCCACAAAAATAAAGATAATACAGTTCTGGAATATAGATAAATACAACACATATACTGTAAATGGATTTAAATTTCCGAGGCAACACAAAATGTACTATACCTCACCTCTGCGTTCCCTTTACCCAGACAACTTACTGGGATTTATTTGGAGCTGTCTAACATTTTGATGACATTCAGACATCATTTATATCCCGATGCACAGCCAAAGCTGGCAGTGTTATTTAGGAGCTGAACAACCAAGGGATAAAAGCCAAGTTGCTTCTTAAGATCAGTCTCATTTGAAAGTATTTAGATAATTAATAGACGAGTTTAGTCTTCCTTTTAAGTTCTTCTTTGTTGTAAGTACAACTGGCAATGGAATTAAGCTTACTTGTAGTAATAGCAAAATAACAACTCCAAATGCTGTGCCGTACCCTTGGCACATTTCAGCTGCTGCACCAGCGCGTGAGCCTAAATCCTTGTCTGCTGTGAGGCAGTTTGGCTGGACAGCTGCTCTGTGCCACCCCACTTCTCCACTGGGCAAAGTAATACACAGCTCAAGTACTTTATAGTTTTGAGACCTCTCTGGACAAACAATGTTATAAAAGATGTGTCATGTCTTGTCCTCAGTAATTCACCTCACTGTCAACTGGTTACCGTAAAATAAGACTCCCGAGCAAGTGAGGAGTAAGGTAGAGAAAGCTTGCTTAGTAGGAGGGGGATGCTACAAGCACAGCTTGTCATCTCCAGTGCTGGGCTATTTGTAAAAGTTCTGTCCTCTCTAAGGACCTGGAGGTAGAACAGATACAGCCTGAAATAAATCAAACTCCTGTATCTTCCATCGTATCTTCTGACTGTCTATATGACTCTCTCATATTTTCCATCCTCTGTTATATTTTTCAATGGAAAGTCAATAAATAAGCTTTTCTTTCTTTGCTTGTCAGCTACACTTCTGCAACAGTTAAAAAAACCCCACAACCCACTTCCAAGAAGACTATTTCATATAACGTAACATCATAAGCAGACCAGTTCAGGCACAAAAGCAAAAAGACTGTCATGTCCAACTAAAGAGTGTATGAAGGATAACTTCCTTCACATGCTTTGTCTGACTCTCTTTTGCTGCTTTAAGGATGGTTTTCAGGTTTACTTAGGGAAAAAAAATATTTTCCCTGAGCAGAGGTAAAAAGCCCAGGCCATCCTGAACTGTCACCATTGCCCAAAGCTCACCATCAGAGTGCCAACCTAAGCACATGCCAAAGGGACACAATATTATGCACAGTCTAAATCAAGTGTGACTCCCGTGGCTGAGAGGAGAATTTAGATGAAGTGCCAAGAAGGAAGAGATCACTTTTTAGACTGTTCCTAAATGGCTTTCCCAAGCCACATCTCCACAGAGGGACCAAGCAATAACCCGGAGGCCCAGCAGTCACATCCATCTGTTTTCTGTCCATCCCAATGCCCAAAGCACCTCCTATTGTTTGAAGATGCCGCGTGTTTGGGGCGTCTGTGCGGGCGAGAGGGAGAAAGAGAAGTAAGATTATGAAAAAAGCAGTTTGGCTAAATAAGGGAGCTCATTATGTGTTCTATTTTTGTTCCTCAAATGTCTGCCTTCCTCTCTTTCCCTTGAGGTTTCTAGAGAAATCTGACAATCAGGGCTGAGGTTTACTGTCAGCTTCCATTAGGCAAATCAACCAGGCTAGGGGTGGGGGAAGGACAAGGGGAAAACTGCCCTGAAAGGAAGCTGATTCAGCACCAGTAATGCCTTTGTGCACGCAGAGGCTACCGAAAATTACTCGGCTGAGGCACTGTCCCACGAACAAGTCCTTCAGAGCCTCCTGCAGTCCCCCCGTGCCAGGAGGAGAAACACCGTGTCCTGTCAGATCGGCCGAGCCGGGCACGGAGCAGCGACCGCCTTCGATGCGCTGACAGAGCAAATGACCTTCAGCGTGTTCACCTGTCAGGGAACTCATTTCCCTGTTGTAATTGATGTGTTAAAGTGATCTTCATTACCTGAACGAAAGACACACAAGCCTGCAAACCAGAAGACTTTCCCCAGAATAAGAACAGGCTCTCTGGATATGGAGCTTTGGTTTTGACATTTCGAAATCTCAGCATTAAAAATAAATAAATAAAAAATTCTTAATCTATTTTCCACTTTTCCTTTAGAAAATACTGACTTTCCATCAGGGACTTTATACACATTTCATCTCTTTATATAGGAAAAAGGGGTGTTAACTGTCCTCCACAGAACAGAGGTCCAGTTTTAAGCAGAAAAGGTTTCTGCCTTATTTTTTTTTTTACACACCATGCTCACAAAACAGGCCATTATTTCTAGGAGAGGCCAGTCTCCAATTCATTGCCATTCATTCTGTTTGTACCTTATACATCTTCCAGGATCAGTCACTACACACAGGAATAGAATAGAATAGAATAGAATAGAATAGAATAGAATAGAATAGAATAGAATAGAATAGAATAGAATAGGAATAGGAATAGGAATAGGAATAGGAATAGGAATAGATATCAGTTCATCCCAGTAGCCTTTGATAGGGTATTTTAGAAAGGTCTTCATCTTTACACTGACCCAGAGGGGGGGAGCATAAGTGACATAAGTGTCTTAAGCTAGACAATTAACTGGCAACAGTTTGGGATATCCTTCCTTTCTATGCTCCTTCTCTTTCTAAAGTCAGGCCAAATTTTAAAAAGGAAGATTTTTGTACTTTGTGTCACACTTGCCCAAGCTGCTGTGGTTTTAAAAGTTGTATAAATAAATAGTGCATAATTGTGACCAATGCAAAAGCATTTTGGTATATGTTAGCTCAAATAACGGTGAACTCGGTAGCACAATGTTTCAGATCTTCCAAGTTCAACTGGATTTGATCATAGTTTCTCTAGGCCAAGGTGGTTAATCCAGTCCCCCCACAACTGTAAGCAACTATGCAACAGTTATGAGATCCAATATTTTTTCCATGCATTTTTGTATATAGACTGTAACAGACTGAGAGTTGTATTTTTCAATTTTATGCCTGTAACGCACAGCAGTAGCAGAGTCATGGCTGATGAGTGAAATTCCCAGATTATTCTAGAAAAAAGAATGTGATTTGCAAGAGAAGGCCAATCGCTCAGCCAGCAGTCTCCCAGCCTCCCCTAGGCAAATACCATTTGTGTCCCCATACCTATCAATGTAATTCAAAAGCAATAAGCAATTCTTGCCAGTCAGGGATCCAAGAGATTAAGCCACAGGTAAGTGATGGATTGATTTTTAGTACAGATAATCTTCTAAAACATAAGAGGTTTAAAGCAAAAACAAAATACCCCCCCTCCCAGAAGGCTTATTATGAGTTGAAGTTGCCTTAACTGCTTTCCTGGATCAGGAGTCTGTAAATCATGTTATCTAGCTGCATTCTTGTATCTTGATCTGTATTTTTCAAAGCTAATGGTATAATTCCACTAATTACCTTTTTGTTTCACTAGGTTTCTGCAACACATTTTGTGCTTGAATATTACTTAATTTTGTTTGGAAGAAGTTGATCACTTTAGGAAGAGACAAGGAATTCAACTTTCTGCACAGTACAATGGATTCTTGTAAGCACTATTGCAGAGCAGGGAAGTTAAGACAGATGCCTTAAGATTCTTAATGTGCATTTATGCAACACTGAATTATATACTGCTACCAAAGGGCCAAATCCTGAAGTGCCCTGCTTGGATGCACAAGGTCCACAGTGGGAACTATGCATTTCTGTTATGCTGCAGTGGTGGGGGTAGATTGCAGAGACTCCTACCTCCCCATGGGCAAACTTCATACCTTAGGCACTGCAGATGTCACTTCCATAGCTGGTCTCCAGGGTACAGAAAGAAAGAAAAAAGGAAAAGGGAAGAAAAAGAAAAAATAATGTAGAACATGGCTGGTGAATCTGAAGTGCAACTATTACATAGTTCAAACATCAGGTGATGGGGAAGGGACTGGATGATGTCTTCTCCCCACTTCCTATTAACCAGTCTACCCCATGATCATAGCTTTCCAAATCTTTCCAGACTAAGGATTCCTTCTACCACCTGTACTTTGGAGCAAGGCAACTTTGGAGCCAACAACGTGAAAGCCTTTTACTTGTGTGTTGCTTTTTTGCTATAGGATTGAGCCCCCTTATCATTTGAACTTGCTTTATTTAACCACATCAATAACAGAGCTCAAAGAAGTGAACTGGGATTTTAGTTGAAAGAAGGCAGATTATTACTTTCCAACAACTGTCTATCAGCATAAAAAGAAAAGCCAGTCCAAAAAGGAATTAACAATTGTTTCATTTTCTGTTAATGTCTGCAATGTTCTGTATGAGGCAGTAACAAAATGGTAAAGTACCCCTGAGAAAAACCTTATTGCAGTTGTGTGCTGTTAGAAGATGGAACTCAAAGAGTACTGCTTTTTCTATGGGGCTCTTGATGGTTTACAAATACTGTTTTATACTTCTGTTTTATCTTTTTAATAAAGGCACAAGTTTTTATTGGTTCTAAAGTACCATTTAAACAAGTACTTACGAGAAAATTAGCGTTGGGTCATATATCTGTGTTCACACTGAAAATTTGTATGCTTTAGCCTGCTACTTTCAAGTCCAGTTTAAGCGACGCTGAGATTGCTAAAGATTTGAGTGCTTTGTGCAGTGATGTACCTGTTCATGAAAGGCAAAATGTGTTTCCTGTGTGAGGAATAAAGTCCATGCTAAGCTGAAGACCTACAGCAAACAACATGGGGGTTTTCCCCCCCTCACTCCTCTATAGAGAAGACTAACTCATCTTTGTGTGGTATTGGAATTTTGCGCCTGGAAAAAGGGGCAAATACTATTTTCCTTCCTGTAACTGTTCTGATGTTCAGCTGATGCTTATTACAAATAGACATGAGCCCTTTTGATACAGACTGAAGGTAGTAGTCAAGTTGATCTGGACAAAAGAACCTGTTTGGTTTCTCTCCCAGACTGATTGCTACTCAAGTCAATTATGTTTATGATGGAGATACTAACGTATCAAGTACACTTAGGGTTTAAAACAAGTATTTTTTTGTCTTTTGGAAGGAATAAATTTTTCGTAGATACTAATCTTCTAGAACAAGAACATTTTGAGAACCTATGAACATGATTTGGTCACTGCTGGATGTTCTTGAGACAGAAGTAATGGTCCAAACTTGCATGTGTTATAAAAGTTGCAGAATGTTTCTTCAAACCTTGTACAAGAAATTTTGCATTTGCTAATTTCAAAATTTCCAAAATCATTTGCTACACATTAATCTGACAGGTTTAGATTTTTCTTCTCAACTGTGAAGTGCTCATCTGAATATAAGCTCTCAGCAGTACAGCACCAGCAAAATTTCTTGGGGCAGACAAGAGAGGCAGAAGACTGCAAGTTCAAAATTTGCAGCCCCAAACACTGGTGGAACAGTAATGGAGGGCCTGGGATATCATCTGGCTTTTACTACACCAGTGTATTACAGCTGAGATAACACGTGCAGGCACAGGCATCGTCTAGCTGAAGTGTGAGCAAAACACGTCTCTCTGCTATGGTGAGTATCACTGATTGGGCAATAAAGTCTCTGCTCCCCTGCACCCCCCCAGAGTGCTTGATGCACCCCTATATGAATGTTTGTATACTGTAGGCTAACATCAGTGTAACTTGTTTGATTCCTTAAGTCAGGATAGTTAATCCACAGGAAAAACTGCAAGTAAATAGACTGGGCTGCTAATTCCATGTGTGTTCTCTAGCAGGCGCTGGCCTTCTGAAACCAGTTCTTTGTATGTCTGATGGGCATTTTTGTGGCTTTTCATGGAGAGCTGATGTTTCTGACATCTTTATGCAGATAACGGGTACATTTTGTTCCAGGTGTTTCTCATGTTTCGGTTAAGAAAAAGAGAGCAGTGTGCTTAGGATACTGTTGAGGCCAGAGTTACTGTTGGTATGGAAGCAGGCATTGCTGAAGTCACTTTGACAAGTATGAAACGTAGTAAAGTGATTCAAATATGATTCCCCCAAAATTCGCCACTCCCAACCCCACCCACCCCCTCTTTTCCTCTTGGGGAACGGATTACTAAGAGAAACCTCAGACTGATACGAAGGAATTAAGTTCTTTAAGGGAACTGTATTGATGAACTCTTAAAGGGCACACCAGTGAGTGGGTTTAGGGGGTCAGGTTTACCTAGCAGGCTCTGGCTGCAGAGGAGGAATCACGTCTTTGGCAGCAGGATGATGTCTTCTGTCTGTCTTTCAGAGCTCTGTCCTGACAGCTCCCTAGCTATAAGCAAGGGCACTCTGTGTTGTATCACAGCAGGATAGGCAAAATGAGGGAGCAAGCCAGGAATTAAAATGTTGGTGAAGACAAGCAGCTGTTCAGTTGTGGAGTTCAAGCAGATTTGGGTATCGCTGCCAGCAAAGGCAGGGGGGCTTCAGGAAATAGGTCCTGCTGGCTCTGCACTGCAGAGCTGAAAACTTGCAGTGAATGCAGTGAGAAGAGCAGCCCTGCCTGCTGGGGAGGCTGAAGGGACATGGATCCCAAGGAAACAACTGTTTAGGGTGCTGGGTCGTGTTGTACGTGTTGGTTTTGTGCTTTAACCTACTCTATATAAGCAAGTCTTGAAAATAATTGTCACTAAAAATAACAGTCCTTAAGCTTTTAGATCCATCAAATTAATTACTACTGCAAGCAGTAAAATAGTATTGTAGTTACTGTAGAATAGTTGACATTGGCTGCAATTAGAAACTACGCTTTAGTATTCCTTACTACTTTTTTTTGGTGTTTTAAAAAAAACTCCACATACGCACAATAATCATGCACACAAAATGACATTAAATTCCCAGTGTGAAGCCTGATATTGGGCAAGATTTCAGCGTGATTTCTCCCCGAGATTTCCGAAACATCTTGAGATGCTAAACCTGTCCCCAGGAAGATGACACAGGGAGATCCATGAACAGAGAGTGTTTAAAACTACACCACTAATGCTGTTGGGTTTTTTTTCCTAACCGTTATCATTCACAGAGTGTACAACATACACTTCATTGCTGCTCCTACCAAAGGCATATCGTGAGACAAGGGCAGGAAGGAGGTACAGGTTTGTCATAGCTGACTTCCTACAGTACTACCCTGAGACTGCAGTGTCACAGGTTAGATGCATCGTAAGCCTTTGATTAAAAAAAATCCACTTTAACTATTCAGAGGGTCATTTTAGAGGGAATTGGGACACTTCTATTTTTTTAGTCATTTAAGGAGGAAATGTGGTAACATTTTTGTTGAAGCTGCCCCTTAAACGTAGAATTTTCAGGTACCATGCTACTTTTGGTATGTTTTCCTTAGAAACTGGTCCTGCTGTCCAGAGTGCTAAATGCCTGCAGTTTTCAGGTACTGTTTTGACCCTTGTTCGGTCTTGTGTGGCTCTTCTGCATTGTAAATAATCTTTTGGAGTTTGGAGGTTTGGGTTAAGTTCAATACCCTTCAATACACAATCGAAGAACTTCTGGTGTCTGTTAAGTATGGTCTGTCTGTAGCTCATCAGAGCCCCAAGAGGAGGAAAAAGGCAGCGTTTCCAGCAGCATTAGTGTCTGACACCTTTACCAAGAGATTCATTGATGTAGCTCAAGCAGATCTGCCTATATCTGGAGCACTGACTGACCATATTTATTAAAAGTTAGAAAAAAAACCCCCAAACTCAAAACAAAAAACCCACCACAACTTTGAGCTTCATAGCGTATGTTCTGTGAGGACACAGGCTACAACTGTACATAAGGGAGGAGGGGGTGGAGATTCAGATATGCATTTACAGAGGCTCCAAATAGCAGTTACTTAACTCCGCGCAGATCAAGAACACATCTTTCACAGTACGTAGAAAATAGCCAGGTGTGCAACATAAGGGGCTCTTCTATCCCTAAACGGCACCAAAGAGAGCAGCTGCATATAAAGTGATTTGTTAAATACTGAACATATTTACTACACTCATTTCTATCGATTTATTTTGTATATATGGACAGCTTTTTATACGCATTTTTCTTAATTACATAACTGTCATAAAATGTAATGAAGCTGCAAGTTGTAGTTCGTTTCAGTGCTGATTAAAACTGGTGTTTGGCTGTTTGTTTTCTGCAGAAATTACTTGAATCTTGTTTCCATTAGGTAGTGGTCTGATAATGTTTACAGGATTGCTTTCTTTGGTTTGGGGGCTTCCCACACCTTGCCCCGAGAAACGGAGAGCACGTGCTCAGCTGTCAGGCAGATGTGCTGGGGATGAGGTACTGGGATCACCTTTATTCGCACCAAAGCATTAATGGTGACACGTAGATTCCCGTCCGTTTACATTGTTTAGCTGACAACTTAGGCACGTTCCTCTCTTGATTTCGCCTCTCCTTTAACCTGTTGCTATCAGCGTTATTGTGAGAAACTTTAATCCTTCTGAAGGACAATTTACAATCATAGAATTATCGGAGAAAGAGGCAATATTCCAGCTAAGTCTGCCCCCTCCCCCTGTCCCCTTTCTGACTTAGATGAATTTGACATCCCTGGGTTATCTCTGCCATTATTTTTATGTTTGCCAGCAAGGGTCATTGACATTTGCACTAATCACCGTGTCCCAGCTGTTCTACTTCCACTGTTTTAATAGTGCTGCCTAAACTTGTAATGAGCTGTATTTAAGTTTGAGGTGACCTGTAAAAGATATGTAATAACACATTTATTGTATTTTGTATGTTACAGATAGGACTAGTCCTATGCACAGAGAAAATGTGTTGCCATTTACAGTTTAATACTTGAAGTTACTTTTTAAAATGGGCTTTTATAAATGAATTCAATACAAACCCACATTGCTTTGCCTGGAAGTTCCTTCATGTTTTAATTGTATTGTGCAATTCCCCATATGTACACTTTTCCATAAATGTTATCTTAAGCCATTTATAGTCACTGAAAGTGCATTCACCAGTTTTGTACATCAGTGTTCAGATCTGTTCATACTTCTCTGGAATATAGTTCATCTTTAAATAAAAAAGTTGTACCATTTTGGAAAAGAGGCCTAAAGTGATGAAATAGAAATGGACTTGACTTAATCATTGAATGCAACGTCAACTTAATAAAAGTATGTGAAAGAATCTGAAAATTGCTTAGCTGTACCATGTGTGTATTAAACCAGTGAGGAAAAACTGCCTACCTGGGAAATATTTTGTAACTGTTCACAGTTTTTACACTCCAGCTGCACCAAACCCAAGATCATACTCACTCTCCAGGTCACTTGGTCTTGAGAGGGGAAGTAAAACAACATGACTTGCATCTGACTGTATTCCTTCAGGACACTAAACAAGACTTAGAAATCAGATTCCTTGCTTCTCAAGAATCAGCTGTGTTCCTTTTAGATCAGCAATAATCTCTGTAAGAGGGCAGTACCAGCCCAGTTGACGCTGACATGACAACACTGGCATTTAAATTCAACAGGAAGTTTAAAAACACGGGAACATTTTACAACCGTCTGTGAGTTCCAACCTTATACACCTAACTCTGCAATTCTAGTTCACCTTGATCTTTGCATGCCTCATGCCAGTGTCACTGGTGGTGTGTCTACAGAAGCATCCTTTCAGAAGGGAGAGTGACCAGTGACAGCCCTCTAGTCGACACAGCAGCTCATCCCTACAACACATCAGGTGTGCTCCTCGCTTTCAAAAGGAAAGGGGCAGTCGTAAATCTAATTCAAGTCAGCAGCACTGCACTTGGTAACTCTCGCTGGTTTATGAGACCCCTGAAGACCAAAGGCAGGCAGATGCTAGAGACACAGAACTGTCTTTTTCTAAAGAGACAATAATTAGAAAACATAATATTGTTCTGTAGAACCACTTTTAATGTAAGATTTTGTATGCTGTAGCAAAGTCTCATCTGTCATGCACACTTATTATACAGAATTACAGAACTACCGTAACAGGTAACATAGCAGATCCCAGGGTAGTGCATAGTATGTGCCAAACATAAATACACCACATGACTCAAAGTGTCCATTTTCTGGATACATTTAAGTGGTTTAAATCATCGCTGATATATCTATGTTCAGGGAACTTTGCTTTCATCCGGCTTTTGAAAGCTTCCCATCTTGCGCGTCTCTCTTCCGTGTTATGTTTGTACTCCTGTTCCCGTGTCAGGTAAGAGCGGCTCAGCCAATATTCATTCTCTGCTTCAATTTCCAATCTCCGGACCATTGCTTGCTTCATTGAAAGGGTAATCACTCTCGGACGCCTGTACTTTCCAATCCATTGCTTTCCAGGAATTCTCTTGCGGAGTAATATCGTCGTTAAAAACATTATGCCTCAAAAGATATAAATAAATAAACAAATAAATAAAAATACTTACTAACTTAGGGATGAATTCAAAAAAATTAACAAGAAAAATTAAAAGCTCTGCTCACACTCCACTGCATTTTAAGCCAGCTAGTTTAAAGTTCAGAACCTGATACTCACAACCAAACATTATGTACAGTAGACAGCACAGTGACAGGCATATTGGAAACTCAACACCAGAAAAGGGAATCTTTAGTTAGCTACAGAGTTTACTCAGTTATCCTTACACTGAGATTAAAGCATGTCCTCCATAGATTATTTATGAAAAACCCAGTCCCAGATACTATTAAACAAGGATTCACTTCATTCACTATTCCTTCAAATAGCTAACTGCATTGTCAAAACAGGGAGCGTTTCCAGGTCTGTCTATCTACTAGATCCAGCCCTTCCTCAGTATTAAGTTTTGGACAACAGTCTGTCCATAAACTATTAATATACAATTCCCTTGTCTTGTATTCTAACTATGGGAAATGTAGTTGGTAGATAAATACAATATCCTATGTTAGACCAATTAGTGTGATATCTGGAAAGCACAAGTACAGTTTTCAAACACAATACACAGGTGTAAAAAAAGAGGCATAAAAGGCCAAAGCTACCTTCAGACTTGATACACATGCTTTTCATTAGCCTGTTGTTAGTCCTATACACGCCTAACTTCTCAATCTCTCTTTACACAGTACTGTCTTCAACTAACAAGTCAGCCAAGCAGTTTAACACGGCATAAACCAGCGCTACTGCTGAAAAGAGTCACTCCACCATACCCCATCCCGGTGCTACAACTGCACGCTGGTGTTCCGCTCTCAGATCCAGTTTAGAAGGGAAGCTGCGGGGCTTCGCGGGGGCAGCGCTGCCTCTGGTTGCCCTCCCTCCCGGCTGGGCAGGCCAGGGCAGTGCCAGCCGCTCGCCCTCAAGCCCGTGTCCGCCACAGCCTCCACAGAGATGGAGGCCGACGCGACAGGGCTGCCCACCAAGGTTCTCCGCTACCACAGGAGCCAGCCGGGCCCCTGGGCACCCGCCAGCTCTAGGCGGGGTTCGGCCCGCAAGGCAGAGCTCTGCTGCCTGAGGAGAGAGAGATCTCCTGCCCGTTGCTCACCGGGGCCATCGCCCGGCTCAGGGCCAGGCCAGCCCGCGCGAGACCGGGGGCAAACCCGCCATCAAACGTCACGACACCCTTGGGGCAAGGCAGCGCTCGAGGCCGCGTACTTAGCCGAACCGACC
>WUAM01000107.1:11189029-11217834 GCA_024336885.1 Actenoides hombroni
AAATATATTAGATATATTTTTTTCTTTACACACCACAATTCCTTTATAATCACGTTTCCTCTGAAGGCATGGGGCAGCTGCTTTACAGCCATCCGCTCTTAGACTACATCCCCTCAAAAATACCCTTTGGTAATTATTATTTTATATTTATTCACAAGTAAGAACTTAAACTTTTCAACACAGATCTGCAAAGCCCCAAGTTCATTCTTCCTACAACTGAACACTGACATTTCATGGTTGAACCACCACTCCCTGCTGGGAGATTATCTGGTACCATGGTCTAGATATTAATATCTGCAGCCTGTGAAGTAGGCTTTAATAATCTTAAATATAAATTTTAATATAAATTCTCTCACTCGTACTTGTTCCTTCTTAAAAAACGAAACCAAGCAGACGCCTAAAAAGCAGGGATTGCAATTTATATTCACTATCAGTTCTTGATGCACTTCATTTCTCAGTCAATCAACTGGCCTCCGTTAACAACAAAATATCTAGAATAGTAGTGAACTTGAGTGTCCTGCTGATAGATTCAAATGTCTACGTTTTGCTTGAAATATGGCTGTTACCTACCATATGTATACAAGACACTCTTCACCTCAGTAGTTTTAGCATGTCAGTATAGACACGTTATGGATCTAACTCACTGCAAGTACCAGCACCTCTCCATGGTCCTTGCTTACCTGGAGCCATGGATTCATCCTCATCTCTTGCTGTAGGGAGAAATACTGCAGTGAAAGATGATCAGCGAGCAGCTGCTCAGTTCCACAACACAAACACCCACGTGTCAGCAACAAGCAGGAGATTCCCACCGCATTTTGCACTGTTAGAAAGCTCGGAGAGTCCAGGGGAGTGTGAAGTGTTTACGATGAGCAGTGAACTCGGGAACAGAGTTCCCTTCTGTTTGTATTTCTCTCGATGGGATTTATTTCCTCGGTTATGACAAACTCCATTCTGAAGGTGTGTGAATTGTGACAATTGAGCTAAAATGTGCACAGCACCAAGTGGGAGAGCAGTAACCACCTCAGAAAACAGGCACTCTCTGACATCTGGTCTTACCCAAGGTACTCCCAGGTTGCATCGCATTTCCTGCATCAGACACTTGTCTCATCCCACAAGTCCATAAATAATCTTTGGAGGAGAGAGAGAGAATCTAATTCCCTGATTGCAATGGCAAACTCTATCAGATAAAACAAGCCAGCACCTGAATTCACGCTCACACACCCTTCACCCTCCCCTAACAACATGACAGCAAACTGAGACAAATACATCTTCCCCTAATAAATCTAACCACTTCAGGAAAATTCCTGCCACGGAGGAGGAGGACAGAGGTTTTAGCTGAGCAAACGAATAGTTCCTGGTCATCTGCTCAGTCCATTAGCAGCCAGACTTGCTGCATTAGTTAGCCCACCTGGGTGCATGCCTGGAATATTATCAAAACTTGACATCTCTCCAAAGACGATATCAAATATTTCTAAGTACGGGGAGAAATCCCAGTAGAAGAGCACGAACAGAGAGGTGCTAATTTTCCACAGGCTCCTCATGATGAAGACTTCTTCACTTCTGATATTCGGCCATTACCTTTCTGAGGTCAAACCTTCAGGGTCAAAATTGCAGCTGCCATGAACGATCACTGCTGCACTGGGTTAGACCGCCGCAAAACGACGGCCCTGGGTTTGATTTTGCCAAAGTCACGCTGTCTTTCCAGTTGCTTTGGACAAGGGTTTCCCATAGAACCAGCGCTTCCCAGTGACAGGAAATGCTCCTGATCGTGGTTAAAAAGCCTGTCGCTCCCGGTACGTTGTTAACCAAACGGCAGCACAAACTGCAACCTCAAAACAAGCGGCACAACCTTCTCCTGTGCTGGCACAACCCCTAGCGCTGAGGGGCCTGCTCCCTGCCACAGCCCCTGGGAAACTCCCAAACGGACAACAACGGCTCTGAACACACCCAGATCACAGCACAGCCACCCCCCAGGCTCTGCTCTGTAACCTGGGCTGCTTTGGTCTGCCAGGGGTCACTGATGGATGCTATTCAACGTTGTTCCCTATTTGGCTACAGCAACAATCGCTACACATGACACATCCTTTGCTAATGTGCTCACTGTTATGTTTGGAAAAGGAGGACTCAGTGAAACACCCCAGATATAAACATGTACTATCTTCCCAACCATGGACATGGTTTTTTCCTTTCCCTTATATTCTCTCTGGGGCTCATCTACTCACTTCTGCTAAATACAACACACCCTTGACTCAGTCCACAGCCTCGAAGCTTTTATGTGGCATCTGTTCCACTCCAGGAATTTTGCAAGTAAATTGCAGTACCGGATTTGTTTAAAGAAAGCATTTGTTTGTTTTCCAATCATATACTTGGCTAAATGAAAAGGACCTAGCTCTGTCTTTTCTCCCAGGCAGTTTGGGTTCCAGTAATTGTTTGCTGCTGTATGTTTGAAGAAGATTAAGGGGGCAAGGGACGGGACAGAACTGCAGAGTGAACCCTGCTCCTACTTCTACATGATGTGTGCCTACACACAACAGCGACCCTCTCCTCAGACCGGGGTAGAGGGAGACTCTTCCCCCTACCAACACCTCCCGTGTCAGGTCAGCATCTCACCCTGGTCCCAGCCCACACGCTCCCAGAGCAGCTGATCCCTCCTGCTTTCAGACAGCTGCTTCAGAAGAGGAACTGTGTCTTAGAAGAGTCCACTGTCCACGGCCTTCAAAGGGAATCTCAACATGAAGATGACAGTGTTGTAGTAATATTGGACTGATTAATTCTTTTCCCAGAATTTTCCTTTATTGTTTTAGTCTGGATAACATGGATCTGATTTGTATCTGGTATACATCTACATCTGGGCTTCCTGCCCCATCCAGCCCAGAATCTCCAAAACCGGTACCGACTGGAGAGCCGATCAGAAAGGCACCTGGAGATTTCAACTCTTTTAAAAGGTGTCTATACCATGGATGCCCATTAACATCTGAAAGCAAGTTTCTTTTTTATACCTCAGTTTACCCAAGACAAAATGGGCACAAAGATACTAACGCTGATGTCTGATTTAAAGATCTTGCACTCTGCATGACCCAGGGGCTATTAGTGCTAGTAACATAATGAGACAAGCAGCAGAATCAGTTTTGAAATCAGTGATTTCAAATGACTGATCAGAAGTTGTTTTTCAGGCAGTAGATGAGAAAGAATGAGAGCTTCTAAAATATGAAAGCTCAGACCTCGGGACCTTTGAGGACAAAGATATTGCCTGATACAGGGAAGAAAGTCATGTGAAGAATAACCTTGTAAATAGAACTATCGTCATCAAAAAGATGTTTGTGAAAAGACTCAGAACAAAACCATCGGAGTCAATGGTTATGGGCTACATTTAGTGACAAGGGTATGTGCTTCTGTAACCTCGAGTCATGTCAAGGTCAGGAAATAAAGTTCACAGTCTGAGCACACTCTGGTTGTATCGCATCTTGATCACACACAGGGGAAACTGCTCCAGAAAGGAAGCGCAGTTTTGGTTTATGCTATGAGAACAGTAACCAGCACATCTCATAATTTCCCCTGTGCTTCAGCAATGGACCTCGCTCCTCCAGGTGAACAGCAGGGCAACAATTATTTTAAGTGGCTAAAAAATTAATCTGATGCTCTCCTCTTGATGTCTTCCCATCTACCTCAGAGCTAGTCTGCATCAGGGGAGACTCCTACTTCCCTGGAATATCTTCAGCGTAAGGCAGTTTCTTTCTGACAAAAAGACACTCACCAGCAAGGTCCTTAAAATAGGACTTAATTTTATCATTAGGCTGACAAAATCAAGGTGACAGATAGGCCAAGCTCAGTAGAAAATGATGATGCTACTGCATACCCGCAATGTAACGCTGCTACAATAGAAAGAACATGTGTACATTATGGATTATCAATCCTGGAACAGCAGAACTGGCATCTCTCTTAATCAGCTGCTGAGTTATTCTTAGCTAGTCCCTAAATTAAACATTTAAACAGACAGCCCTATAGAGAATGCTTTAGAAGGGGTTTCATGAGATCGTAAGAGCCTGATGTGCAGCACTCTGGAGAACCAAGGGTTTCTGCTTGGCTTTGGCTAAGACTGGGCAGCTGAGCACTGCTGAGGCTGAGCCCAGGCAGCTACCTGGGAAGGGTGCAGCTCCCCTGGCACTCCCCCGTATGAGGCAGACACTCCTCACTGCCCCAGGAGAGAGCAGGAGGGAAGGGAAGCAACGGCTCATCTGCTGGATGCCACCAGGAAAACCTGACCTTTTTTGGCCCTATGTGTTTAAGGCTGGGAACTAATAAGGAAGCTGGTCTGAAGACGTTCACTTAGCCACTTAACTTCACGACCTTGTGCAAATTGCCTGACTAAGCACCCTCCATAGCTATAAAAGTGGACGCAAAACACAGCCTGGATGATATATTTGAAAGCATTATGCCTGATGGGTGCCTGAAAACTGCTCCTAAGCCATTTCAGTAAGAAGGAAGCCATACTGTATAAAACCCTGCTAGTGGCAACCAGAGTAATTCACTGCACCTCAAAGTTTCCAAAGGCACCTCATATTGACCTACAATGCACTGTTCTCCAAGAATAAACACACAGCCAGATTAGAAGAAAAACGCCCGTATACCGAGGTATATAAATCTCCTCTGGAGGATGCAGTATAGTGACCTTTTGCTGAACCACGTCTGGATTAGCTTTGCTATATTACTCAGGTGTCTTGAACGAATCCCCTTCTGGAAGATCACTGCATATAAAACAAATAAAAGTGGAGATATTTAGCTGTTGGAATATTGCTTCACCTTTCCCAAAATTATTCTGTGCACATCTACATGTACCAGACTGTATTGAAAAGATATGAATTGATCTTGCCTTATCCCTTTTTCGTTGCTGTCAAGGTATTTTTAATCACTTGTCTAATATTATAAGTCTTCGTATTTTCTCTTGTAAGCTCCATTCAAAGCCAAGGCTTCCTTGGCTCCGTGTGTGTGAGTGGTCCAGTTCCATCCTCAGCCATCCCTCAAGTTATCCTCACTCAGCACATGGCACATCCACAGATCACACTCACTGTCTCCTGTGGTCAGTGTGTCGTGGTCTTATTCAGGCTCGTGGGCCTTCCTCTGAAGTCACTGCTTGGGCTTTCAGGCTACTCTTGCCTCTGCTCCCACCTCTGCTGTTGTCCTGCACTAAAGTCTGCCCTCTTCTCCTTTTCTGTCAGACAGGACTTGCAAAATGCACTTCAGGAGAGTACACACTGTTCTGAAGAGTTCATAGTCTGTTGGTCGCTCCAGGCAGTGCCTGAGAGACAAAGATATTTCCACCCCTCTTTAGCAACAGGGAAACTGGGGAACAAGAGACCAACTTGCACTGGGTCAAACAGGAAAGTGGAAGGTGAGATTTGAATCCTATCTGAGACACTGCAGCCACAAAAATATCCTTCTGTCTTACTGCATCTCTTTTAATCTGAATGCCATTATCTTTACCTTTTTATTTTTCTTTCCTGGTATATGACACCTGTAGTTAGCTTATAGTACTAAATATACTTTGAAATAAAAATTAAGTAACAAATTACTAATATATTGTCTGCATCTCTCCCTCCAGTGCACAGGAATTCCTACTTTCACAGTGATCACAAAAGTACCATAGCAAATGTCACAGAGAATACCCAGGTTTGTCAGTAAACACTTTAAAAGCAAAATGTGACTTCATAAAATCTTTATACTATTGATACAGAAAAAGTCTGCCTTTAAATAAAAAAGACTGAGTGCTCGTGCACCTGTGGAGTGGAAAGTTTTCCGGATTGCTCTTGAGTGCCAGGAATTTTTTTACCCACTCACATTTTGGTGCCTTTCATCTCAACTTCTTTCTGAAGTTGATCATCCCTGTGGTGCCTAAATGAGAGATGACAGTGAACCCATGGGGAAAATAAGGCTGATGAAATGCAAAGCAGCGTTATTTATGCTGAGTCTGTGTGCAAAGTGCATTTCAAACTTCCTTGATTTTTCAGTAATAACCAATGTTGGGGGGGGGATGGGGCAAGCCAATATTTGCATTTGGTATTTCTGAGTATCTCATATTTTTCTTTCTCCCTTGGCTCAGTGAAGCACAATTATTATTATTATTATTATTATTATTATTATTATTATTATTATTTTTCATTTGACTTGAAGATCTAAGTGATGGCTAAAGCTCTGCAGGAAATGTAACCAGCATCTTTGGGGTTCGCAGATGGGAAAGGAAAACAGGCTGGAGAGGGGGGGTTTGGGCAACTCATCCTTTCAGCCTACAGGAGATAAATGTCAGCTACTCAGATTTGGAGGCATATTGCTTCGGTTGCTGTGGGAGCTTCACGTTGATGCTGTCAGCGTCATACTCCCGTTCCCCATTGGAATGAATTACTTGACTTTGAAGTATTATCGTGGTTGCTCCTCTTTAAACAAATATCCTGTCTTCCTGAACAAAAGACATCAGCTGTACAGTGCTGCTCCAGGGTTGGCCACCTCCAGGCAAGGCTGGGGAGCAGCCAGCAAACCCCTCTGCCATACGCCGAGTCCAGCATGCATTTGGCCAGGATTTTGACGGTGAAAAGCCAAATACTGATTTGTCCTGAGCACTTTCCATGCCTAGGACTTCACCGGCCTGAATCAACACCGTGGAAAAAAATATCCACAGGAGAGAGCATACATAAAATCCAGAGATAAGCCACTCAATATTTCACAGCGGAAGAGTGACTGGACTCTGCAAACCCAAACAGATCAAACCCTCTCAGATAGAAATCTGTGACATCAGCGAAATACATTGAGTCAGGCAAGAAAACATGAGAAAACCCTGTCCTGTTGCTAATCTGACATTCTGCCTTTGCTCCTCATATTGCACAAATCAGGAGGGGCCAACTTTGCATGGAGTCTTACTGATTTTTCACATCTAGCATTACGAACACAGCAGCAGGAGAGGGTGAGAGAGTCATTAGGCGAGGATGAGAGCAGATTTGCAGCTCTCAGGCTCAAGGCTTCCCCACAGCGGTGGCTCTGTGCTTAGGAACACTCGAAGTGCATCCCTAACGCTCTCACCCAGCCCTAGCAGCCAGCCAGGGCTTTGCTGTGGTTTAGCAGGGTGGATTTGCTGCCCTGCTGGGCCACCAAGAATTGTGGAAAAAATCGTTAAAGAAGCCTCTGTTTGGGATCTTCATTGTCTTCACCGTGATTATTATACCTTTGTAATAAGCAGAAAGAAATCCAAGGGACAAATCTACAGCTCCTTTGGTCACGAGAGCAGGGAGGAATGTATCCGCTGTGTCCGCGTGGCTCCCGTGACTCTGTCTGCTCCCACTCAGGCTCCTCTGTTTCAGAGCAGGCAGACAGCAGGCTCCCTGAACAGGCACAACTGGCAAAATGCAACAGGCAGTTCCAAATTTAGAAGGTAGGTCTGTCCCCCTGGAGCAATTTTTCTTGTTCCTAGTGGCACAGCAAAGGTGTTTCTCTTTTCTCCCCGAGCTAGGCTAAGCAGATAGTCCTCACTGAGCTCTGTTCCCATATTTATTTGTTTGTGTCACAGCCAGGCACTCTAAGGATGTCTGCAGGAGCAGGGCAGCTCCAGGCTCCCTGTTGTCTGGAGATCTCCAGAGCCAGGCAAGCTTTAGCAGCCGGCACAGAGCCCAGACCCCCAGACCCAGCAGTGGGAACAGGCCTGAACTCGAGCCCAATGCTACAGGAACTACTGCCATACCAGGCTGGGTAGCACAGGCAGCTACACTAGAAAGTAAAGCCAAGAAAAGTAGCATGGCCATAGCCTGTCACATCTGCACGAAGCTGGAAAAGCACGCTCCATTAATATCCTGGTGCACTTTGCTGCTCTAAGTCCCACCCAAAATAAGGGCCCCGTTTTGCTTCAAACCACGCGGGCGATTATTTTGCTTGCAACGCAAACCGAACAGATCCAGCTTTAACTTCCCGAATTAACAACTCATCGATCATCAGCCAGGCACGAGAACTATCGGCTCAAACTACAAACGCCCGTGACATTTCTGGTCACAGAATGGTACCAGGAAAAGCAGAGGGCAGCCTTCCCTGGAGGGCCAGGAGAACGCCCGCCAGCTCCGGCAGCGCAGCGCGGCCCTCTGCTCCTCGGCCGACCCGTCACCCTGCTCCCGGCAAGCTGGGAACATCACACTCCCTCACTTTGTCATTCACTGACTTCCGACTACGTCGCTGTAAAAACAAACTATGGCCCCTAAAATTTGGTGTGGATGAACGTCAAGCGTTACCTCGAGCAAGCAAACAGCAAACGTGCTTATAGGATTTGGTACTGTCAAGCTGGGCTATTACAGTGCGGAGACAAGTCTGTGTTTTAAATAAATGAAGTATCAAAGATTTTGCTAAAAAAAAAAGAGGAACGAAGAATTAAGTCAAACTTTATCTGATCCAGATGGGCTGCACCAGGTTTTACCCAGCACAGCGCTGGTTTGATAAGAGTTGGGTCTTCTGCCCACGCTGGGAGAGGCTGCCCTCCCGCCCGAGGAAATGACACGCTTTAGAATCCAACTGCAAGAAGATGCAACGGCTTTTTAAATGACACAAATGAAAAATTCATTAGCTCTCTGGGTTTTTTGTTGTGTGATTGGTTTTGTGCTCAGGCGATTAACCACCAGCTGGATGGTGACCAGCAGAAATAAGCTCTGCTGCAGCCCCACAAAATGGCAGGGGTGGGAAACAGCACAGAAAGAGCTGGTGGCAGGAGGCTCCAGCACAGCTTAAAGACAGGTGAGAATATCCCCTCTGACTCGCTTAATTTGTAAAAGAAAACCAGTGAGACCTTCTGCCAAAGTGACTGAACCGTGACAGAGATAGACTCTTTTTACCCTTCCAAACAAGCGCAAGAGAAATACAGAAGCATCTTCAATCCATCAGACACTGCCCACTGAGAAACACAGATTAGTTTGCTTTATTTCACTGCTTCTCTTGCCCAGATGCACACAGTCATGTCCTGACAACAAGGTGCTGCTAAATGCTGTTCTGGTCCTTCGTCTGCTCGCACAGACCTGGGATCTCTGCCCCAGGGACCGGGCAGACTGCTGCTATCCAACTGCTCACATACCAAACAGCTCGAGTCCAGGCCACAGATCCAAGATCTGGGTTATTCTGTTCCTGCATTTGTTCTGCCTTTTGTGCTGAAAGGACGGTGTGGACTGAACCTGCTAGAAACAAAGCTATGGTCCAGCTCTGTCCCAGATTCAGTCACTCTCTTGCACCTCAGCATCTAATGAAGCAGCTCTTACTTTCTCCTCTGCCTTCTGCCCTTCCTACTGAGAATGTTTCTCTTAGGGGCAGAGAGTCCCTTTTTTCATTTTCACACCCTGATCTCACTACTATAACACTGCTAAAAAGACTGACACAGGAGCTGGGACTCCCACATGTTGACAAGGCAACTCAGCTGTGTGGCACTTTGTGCCGGGCCAGAGGATGGAGGGATATGGTACCAAAATCTGGCAATTCTTTGCCCGTTATCACGAATGAAAATCTATTTTCTAAGGATCTAACTAACAGGTAAGTTATGTCCTTGATTTAGCAACTTCTGAGTTCTATCATTGTCTTCATTTCTTCTCTGAAGTGCCCCATATCTTGCCATCATTTTCTTGCCTTGCTACTAGTCTCAGTGTTCAGGGTCACAAGTAAATGAGACACATCTGCTTCCTATTTAAACCAGCAAGGAAATATTTATGCTGCAGGAGAACCTGTGGTTTTGCTTGCAGTGTCAGAGGAGGCCATTTGAGGTACAGCAGGAGGCTCCAAGGCACCTGCAGATAGCGAGCTGGGCTACTTCAACTGCTTTGGATTTCAGTGGCTGGCAGCAGCCCAGAGATTGTGTTTGAGTTCTTGCTTTCTGTAGGTGGTTTCACTCCACTGGAGCCCAGCCCAGGGGGAGAGGGAAGGAAAAAGAGGAAGGCATCACCAGTGTATACCCAGTGTTCTGACATGCTAGTTAAATTCTAAATTATGTTTTTAATTACTTGGCATGATTTATCAAGACAGTCTCTCAAGGTCATAAAGCACCTCAAAGTGACATAACTTGCCTGCCAGCTTGAATTGCTGCCACTGAAGTGCTCCCTTCTCTTCTGCTCAGTCATGCCCCTTGGGCCTCCTCCCACACTATCCAGCACTTCTGTGGTTCGATGGGCTCAGACTTAGTACTGTAGGTACCTTTGGGGGCTAATTTGGTAGCCCCGAGTCAAAACTAGAAAGGGAAAGGTTTGGGGATAGTAAAGTTGGACTGAAGGGTGGGGTCCCAAGGCACGTGTAAAACAACTCTGACAAAGGAGTAGTTAAAAAAAGAACAGTCCCATTGTTGACCTTGTGATAAAGAAGCAAGAAACCTAGAAAGCGATCAGGTAGGAGTGGAAAGGGGAGAAAAACTACGCTACTGTAATGCCTCTCACGCGGCCAGTTCACGCATGACATGGTCAGCCTGGGTGGAATCCAGACCTGGAATCCACTCAACTTGTCCTGCACCAGCCTAAACCAAGCAGAAGGATGGTCAAGGCCGTGCCCAGTGCTGTTTGGCCCTGAGGAGCTGTAAAGGAAGACTCACTGATCTTAAGCGTGCAGCAGGAACCCCCTTGCTTTGCACGCAGCGCAGAACGCTGTGTCACAGCACGGCCAGTTAACGCTGCCAACGTTCCTCTGGCCTCTGGGAAGGAATCTGTGCCCTTCTTGTGGCAAAACAGTGCAATGTGGCGAGGAAGAGACTGTGGAATCCAACCCTGATGCATTTTAAGGCTTCTATAAATAATTAAGGGAGCTCATTAATTAATAAAAAGACAGCGAAATTGAAAAAGCAGGAGGAGAGGGGCAATGAATACCCACCGGGGGATAATAAGTATGTCCTGCGCTGCAGCTAACACAGACCAGAGTCTTTTTGGGAGAGTTAAAGTGGCTTTGTGGTTTGAGTTAGAGAAACAAATCTTAGCTGGAAGAAAAGTCTTCGGGGAATAACAAAGCTACTTCCTAAATCCAAGTTACACTTGGGAAGATTTTTCAAGATTTACACACTCAAGTGAGAACAACGTGGGATATGTACAGACCTCTCTGAGTGCTGCTCAAATACACGAGAAAAAAAAAGAAGGGATCTAGCTGATGCCTGAGGTTGGCTTGCACCAACAAGTCTTTGGGGAAAAGATAAAATGCAGCAATGCAGAGAAAAACATCTTTCATTAATTAGATCATTATTAGTCTCCTCTGGCTCAAACGTGGGCAGCTTTGAAACCCTAGCTGCTATCAAAGAAAAGATTTACAGAAGTTCCACAAAGACAGAAAGAAACAATAAAGTCTGGTAATATCCCAGTGGGCTAAGAATTGGTAGAGTACACTGACTGCAAGGTACTAATTACAGCAGCTTTGAAATCAGGAGCTTAAATCTGTGCTAAACAGCAACACGGTGCTTTGGGCCACAGTTTCAACAGCAGAGAAGAAACGTGCCAAACCCACAACACCCGGGCAAAGACGAGTCATTGCAAAAGGAAACCAGGAAATTGCAGGTGCAGCTGAACGCTCGTGAGTCCACAATTACCCAGTGGGTGTTTGCAACTGCAGATTCCGTACGCGCAATTACCCCTTTGCACCCCTGCCTGCCTATTTCTGTATGCCATTTAAATGCCTGTCTTCAGAATATGACCTTGGGAGCTGAAAATACACAACTTGCCCAAAGTGCTGATTTGAATGTCTAGTAGGCAACAGGGTTTTAAGCAGGTGAAAGGGCTGTTTTATCTCATATTACTGACACGCTGCCTGACATGAAATTGGTACTTTGCTGCTGATGACTTCTCATCTCCTGAACGTTTCCCTTGGAAGTTTTGGCATGCAGCTGCTGAGCCGTGCAGCACAAGGGGAGGCAGAGGGGCTGTGTGCCTACCCTACAGGAACGAAATGCAGAGGAAAGGTATTAAATGAGGCTGAAGCCTGCAAGCTTGCCAGATCAAGAAAATGGAAGGTAATAGAGGTGGCTGTGCTAAAGGGCTTGTCTTTCGCCGTCAAGCTGCCTGACATTTGCTCTGGTTTCAAATACTTCCAGTCTGTTGTGAAATATCCTTTGGATTTTACTGCCAGCGGCTCCGTAGAGACGCGGGGTCTGTGGCCGGGGTGGGCAGGAGGAGGGATGGACAAGCACATCCATCCTCTGCTGCCCACCCAGCAGGGTCTGGACACAGCCTCCATGGCAAAGCAGCACCCTTATGCTTTCAAACTCTGCGAGGAAAGCCTCTGCCACGAAACGAACACAATGTACATCTGGTGCAAAATGTATTGAAGGAAAAAGAGAGAAAGAAAAGAGGGAAAACCAGTCAATAATAGGACAATATCCCAAAGAAATCTTTTACTTCCTACTTTAGAGCCTGCATGGCTCTACACCGTAACAGACGTTCAGTAACACCCAGTAAGCTATAGGCACGTAGTAAAGGAGCCTTTCCCACTGCAGGGCCAGCACAATCCTTATTTCTAAATCTTCCTCCACCAGTATAAAAGCCTCAGCAGGCACTAAAGTGCTCTAACACCACTATACCCACATCCCACGGCCCCAGAAAAATGATACTAATCCTAAAATCTGTGTCTGATGTAACATCTGTAACTTAAACCTGGGGGGAAGGGGTGGGGGCTTATTTGTGCTACCTCACTTGTACTGCCAGCTGGCTGCTGTGCCTTCCAAGAAACAGCAAAAGAAGGGAACAGAACTTGAAGAAATCATGCTGAAGAATGGTTATTAGTTGCAGAAAAGTTACATCGATATTCCTTACTACTCCACAGTAGTTCTAAAAGACTGCATAAATGTAGGAATTGATGGATGAAATTTGGAGAAAAAAAAAGAAAAAGATAGATATTGCACCTGGTAGGGGAAAAAAAAATCTTTCCAGGGCCACAATGATTTATTAATATAAGTAATCAATAGCAATAGGTCTGTATCAGTTTTACATCTAAGTTAAACTTTCAGGTCTCAATGTACTTATTAAATAATATAATAGATTTACATATTTTAATTATATTTTATAGATTCTGAACATAATATAATTAAAAGGGGTTTTCAGAAGAGATGATTAATGAGCAGGGCAGCCAAATGTTCTGTACAGCCCTTGTGTGAAAAGGACTCCAAGGTGGTAGGAGCTCAAGCCCTGGTCTGAGCAGCAGCAGATTCCCCTACACGTACAACCTTGTGCACTGAACGACTGCATACACCTTGAAAGGAGGCACTGAAACAAGGCAACCAGAGGCCAGAGTGAACACACTCCTTTGGCTTTTAGTTCCTCTCTGAGCCATCAGCTACTCCAGGAACCTATCGAGACATGGGCTTAGAAAAGCATAGCCCAGTGAGTGCATGCTCACCAAGTTGGACTGTGTGAAATGCAGAAAAGATATTTCAGGTCTTGTGCCAAGGACTTGCAAGGTGATGTTCCTCAGCCCAAGCAGCACTCCTGCACACGTTCAGCTGTGCTATGTGTTTTACAAGTGGGAAACCGAGCCCTGGAAGATGGAGAATGAACTCGACCCCAGGACTCAGAGCAGGCAGGGACAGACCCAAGATGAGGGACAGGGCTCCTATATCCACCCTTCTTCCAGCTGATAGGCTGAAAGAATGATTTAACAAAAAGCTGGTGTGCTTAAAACTGCTTTTTGAACCGTATCAGACCAGCTACTAAAAGATACTAGATCTTTCTGCAAACCTTGCATCTCTCATATCCTTAAATAGACACAACTGTAATACCATCACTGTTACTTCTACATTGAAGTATTATCTACCAGTAAAATGCAGCTCCCTTGAACAGAGGTCAAAACCTACTGAACTACATCCCCAAGAGCTTCAGCAACCAAAGTGACTGCGGAAGATAGGAAGTAAAGAAATTTGATATAAAAAACGAAATGAAAACACAGGGGAAAGAAGGTCAGCGTTGCCAGATCTCTTGACTCCACTAAAGGTCTTTGATAATTCCTGTTTCCTCTACAGCTTCAGGTATTTGGTCTTGTGAGCAAAGAAATAAAGTTTCTGGTCCTCATGATTGTGGATAAAAAGCTGAAAATGAAACTTCAAGGCAATCAAACAAGCAAACCTACAAGGCAAGGAGAAAGACCCCAAAATTCATAATTAATGCAGTCCAAGGAGTTCTTGTCTTAGTTGAAGCCTCCTAGTACTACTGAGGTATAAAACACTACTACAGCACATAACAACAAAACAGGCAGCAGCCCCTTGTCTTGTGATTTGTTGGCCCCCAGCATTTGAAAGCCTCTCTATGTTGATTTAGTAGTCAATCCTCAATTACTCTCCAGCTTTCTTTTCTCCTTATATAGAGGCATTCTCTAGCATCTACACCAATAATACATCAGTAGAGCTCTATAGCAGCCATAAAATCCATGATGTGGGATGTTTTGCAGTTTTGAGATCCCTTCACTGATTTAGGGAAATGATTCACTGTTCTCTTTTCCTTTCTACTTCATTTAAAAGAACTATGCTGTGAACTGCACCATCTCCCTGCCTTGGTTACACTCTACCCTGCACAGCAGCACAAGCAGGAGCTTGACTGCAAGACCTGGGAGAGGCAAAGACTACTGGAAAGACTTGGGGAGGGTAACATTTGAGTCACAGGTAAAATTGGACTTTTACTTTGTGAGGGAGAGGGACCAGACAGTCACAGCATTTCTCTGACCATCAGCAGCACTTAGGAGATCTGGTGAGGAGAGAGAACACTCCCTCAGCCCTCCTGCCAACCTGATACAGAACACTGACTGTTTCTTGCAAGACAGACCCCAGGAATTCCCTTGTTCAGTATAAAATATTTGCAACCATTTTAAGTGGCTCCCGCATGTTTGGTGTTTTTTTCCACTGTATTTTTTCCTTACTGTGAACTTTTGAGACTTCTTCCATGCAGGCAGGGCACAGTTTTGGCTTGGCCTGGCACAGGGGCAGGCAGCAGCAGTCTGAACACCCCTGCTGTTTCTGTTTTCATCCCAGCATACTTTGGTGTCTGGAATTTGATTCAGTTTTCTGGTTCAGGTAGGTCCAGTGAGACTCTCAATGTGTGTGATACCTTAACAACCCACAGAGCTTTCCAAGCTGAGGCTGAGTTTAAACAAATCTGAGTTGGGCTTCAGACAATCCAACTGGGAAAACTGGGCAAACTATAAACTATGAATAGCATCTGTTGACTGCTTCGGATTGTTTCATGGCAAATATTCACACATAGGGAGATTTTTCCTACTAGTTAACCTTATTCTGCGGAAGACATCACTGCAATAAGTGGTACAACCTGAAGTTGCCCAGTTCTGTAAATCTTTCCTTTGATTTTCACATATTCTCAGATCACCGTGCAGTGTGCCGGCCATTTACCCACAGAATGCTGTTTTAGGAGTAGCAACTAGTGCTTTAATTCATCTCTGTTATCTTCTACCTTCACAAACTCTCTATCACTTTATTTTTCATTTAAATTATTTAAATTCCTTGTTATTTGTCCTAATACCACTTCCCCTGAATAGACATACAGATGACAACTGTGATTTCCCCAAAAAGAAGGATTTTAAATTAAGTTTAAAACATAACTAAATCACAACAAGGGTAGGAATTCCCCCCAAAATCAACCTGTGATGGCTGAAACAGGTATCCACTACAAGACACTCTGTAGGGACACACTTCCTACAAGACAGCACAAAATCTGTACAGATTTACATGGTGTTTCTGTTCTGGCTCTCAGCTTGAGCAAGCTCACTTTTACACAATTGCCTCTAGAAGAGAAACCATAAATGCCTTCTAACACCCACATTAGTTAATCGAGATCAGCCCTGGGGTTACAACTGTATCCACTAGTAGATCAGTTCTGCTTAAACATCCCGCTAGTTGAGACTGTGTCAGCCTTGACCTCCAGACAAGGTCTTTCCTCTCCTTGCTCAGCTCTACCTTCAAATCATAAAGCAAGTTTCATTATCTTCCCTGAAGAACCTGCATGCATCACTTTCCCATCACTGTCCATCAAAAACTTGTCCCCAGGGTCTCATCTCTCAGATGGCATCCCTGTTCCCTTCAGCCTTGGCTCCCATTCCAGCTCTCACGGATGTTTCTGCATTTGCTCAGTAAACACACTGCATTCTGTATAATGTAAAACATGAGCATCTCATACGCTGATAAAATTACTGCTGTGCTTACACAGCTACTTAATTCCATTTTGCCATTGATTTGTCATTTTAAAGTTAAATAATAAAAATGGATTGTAGCCAGGATACTGAGTGCTGCTTTCTCCCCCTCTAGTTTTTGATTTATGTGTTTGTTTATTTACTGATATATTTAAGCACTCCCTATCGCATTTCACACATAATCTGGCAAATCCTGAGGATTTACTTTCACAATTGATTAGAAAAGTCAATGTTTTACAGATAGGATTAAAATGGAAAGTATCTAGAAGCCTTGATGGCATCTCCTTCTGAGAGCTGCAATCTCCAACAGGCTCTCCAGCCCTTGAAACCTGTGCTGTGTCTTGTCAAAGGCTGTGAAGACATAACCATTTCCTGTTACAAGCCTTATGTCAATTAAAGAAATATACTTGCTCATTTGTCCATTGTGGGAGTGCCTTCTAGGCTTTTCATTTAATCAGCACATGGGAAAAGATCATTGTTTTCCATTTGCTGGTCGTTTTCTACTCTTCCAAATGAAATCAGACGGGCTGGTAGGCAACGCTGCGGCAGCAGCGCGTTCGCAATATTGGCACTTTGGGAATCTAAACTTAAAAAGTCTAAAAATGTCAACATGTGACATTTTGGTTTGGTATTTTTTTTCCCTGTCTTGTTTTAGCTCCGCACCATGGATTACTTCTTCAGTTCTATTTATTTTTAAATCAGCGTTTAGAATGTTTTTAATGCTTTATGACAGGTCAAACTGCTTTTTAGCTTTTTGATTCTCTGTCAAATGGTGAACTTGGCTTCCTTTTGATCCACTCTCACAACCAAAAACAAATCAGTTCTTCACACACAGCTTGCTCCACAGTGGAATAATTTTCCAGAACATGAAATTTCAGTCCAGAGTGATAAAAAGATTAGGCCAGTGTCAGAGAGCAGATTACAGGGCAGCCCGGAGAAAAGAATTAGATCTAATCCCATTCTGTTGGGGCTCAGGTCCTCTTGCTGGCTGTCCCTGGTGCTGCTAGATGCTGAAATTCAATTCTGCTGTGCAGTGCCATCACTGGTTTAAATTCATAAGAGGGGCTTTGTTTTGCTGTTCTTAGTGAATTTAATGCCAAAATGGGGGGGGGAAGGAAGAAGATTGTGTGCTGGGGCTGAGAAATTCCTGAAGTGAGCAAGGCATTGCTATGTTATTAGCTGACCACTGGAATTTGTAGAAGAACAGTCAATACTGATTGACCTTGCCTGGTGCAGAAAGGTCAAGTGAGCAGACAGGATAAGGTGATAGGGAAGCACTGTTTGTGTGTCTCCGTAGGAAAAAGTCATATAAAGCCAGAGACAGACAATGCACAGAGACCCACACAAGACTAAGACACTGGAAAACACCCCAATTAAGTGAAAATTACCATCCCGTTAAGTGGCAGCCATCATTGCTTAATTGCTACCCAGGGAGGTATCCTGATTAAGAGCAGATGAAGTTTAGCACATCTTAGGCAGCGGGTTATTGCTCAGATATGAAGGGAAGAAAAGGAAAACCAGAAAAACAAGACTGAAACATTTTGGTCTAAAGCTGGAGGTGTTTTATTTTTGCAAGATAAAACCAGAGCAGGGCTGAGATCCACTGAATTGGGGTGTCTTTCTGTCCTTGTCTGTAAGGTCAGGGTCCTGCAGGGACTGGGGCTGACACGTCCCAGTTTTGCCATTTGTTTGCTCCCAAGTGGGGAAGGAGCAGGAGTTGAGTCTGCCTGCTCCTCTGGACACGTAACCCAGCCCAGGCAGTCGTGCTCCAGCTCCACTTCCTCTGTGGAACTCAGAGCAGCTCACAAGCACCTTTTATTCAGCTAGCATTAGACCCACTGTTCTCACTCCAAATCCCCTGGCCTCGGTGAAGACTATGGCTCTGTCAAGAGAATGTGACCACATCTTTCTTTGTTTCCCTTTCCTAACCCAGCAAGTCCTCTTTCTTTAGAAGAGCTTTGACCTTTAAATGAAGGTGCATGCCAAGAAAAATCCAGAGCTTGTAATCAAGACAATCTGTGGCACAGGCTGTGTGGTAATGTCCTCCCAAGGTGATGAATCAGATCTATCAGTGTCTATATACTAAGGCCTTTTTTATCCTTGCAAACTCAGGGCTTTCCAAATCTTTAAGCCTGATCAGAGATAGAGCACTACAAGAGCTTACTTAAATCTCAGCAAGCAGAAAAGAGGGTGAGGGGGAGAGAGCTTACATAAAATAAAGAACACCACTTTTTAAAGATAAAACATAACTTCAGGTACAATAAAAGCCTTTAGAGAACAGAAGAGATCTTTGTCGGGAATGTATCTCATTTAGTCCCATTGTTTCACTGCTTTTCAGAAAGCCAGCCATTTATCTTGCCTTTTTTTTCCCCCAGGTTTTTTTCCCCCCTCTCCTTTCCTGATGCCAGTTTCCATTTCATTAGGAAATGAATCACTGATGAGGTGCTAGTCTTGTCTCCCTGCAGGCAGACCTCAAAAACAGGGTAGTCAGGAAAAAGAAAATATACAGTCTTATGACCTGAAACCTGAATGCTTTTAGAAGTACAGTTTTATTTATGTTGTGCTGTGTTATGGATAGATGTTTAGTGTTTATGGCGAGTGGGCTAATAATTCCAAGTCGGAGTACCTACGGTTAGATACAGATACCTTCAGTATGTGTTGAGGCCCCAAAGGAAGCAATTTTCAAAGGGAAAAGCAAAGGGCAGAGGAATTCCTAAATTTCCACACAATTTCAGCTGTGGGTGCTGTGAGCCAAACCTTCCTGGTTCACAGCACATCTCTGGAATGCTGTACCCGTGTCTCTGAAAGCCTCAGAGGGATCTCTCATTTTCACAGTTGGTGTACTGTGCACACATTTGTTCGTGGAGTTATATGCCCAGACAAGGAGACAATCACATTTCTGTAGCTTGAGTACCCCTGTGATGAGGCATAATGCTGTCGTGGGTTGTGCACAGAGAAGCAAACTCCCAGAAAAGCCATGTCAGCTTGAGTCTGACCTTTCATTCAGCAAGGCAATCAGGATATTTTCTATGCAACACGGCGGCATACTGAGCACACACAAGTTGTCAGATGCTGTACAGTCCTCACCCAAACAGCCCGAGTCTGGTGATCCCTGAAAAGCAACGTCCTGACCCACGCAGCAGTTCATTTTGGCTACTTCAGGTATTCCACAGTGAGAGAAGAAGAGAGGGGACATTGCTTTCCTGTCCTCTGCACAAACTCATCCACCACTCAGACAGAACTGGTATGACGCACAAACCAAACTGTTGCCAGAAATGCCCATCTCAGGGCTTGAAAAATGTGGGGTTTTTTCCCCAGCAACACCAGTCTAACAAAATACACTTCTCCCTACCCTCCCAGTCTCTTTCCTATCCTCTGACAATACTCCTACATGACTACCATGATGCTGTCTGAGTCTTCACAGCTTCCAGCCACATTAAATTTCCCTTGGATAACCACAAAAGAAAACAAATGCATCTAGCATTTGCAGAATCTTGTCCCTCAGCTTTGTAAGGTCAAGAGATACAACACACACATTGATTTTATACAGCTTCTAAGTGACTAATCTAACGTGCCCTCCATTTACAGAGCAAGCAGCACTTTGCAAAAATGTGCTCAATTCACCCCTTCACGAGACGTGCACAAGTAGGACCCACCACTGTCACTCACACCATCAAAAAGCTTCAAGAACTGTTGTACTCGGAGGTTGATCAAACTCCTGCACAGCTGCAATTCCTACAAGGGCTTCTCATTCTGAAGCTCCAGATTTACCAACCAGCAGCCTGATTCTCAGGAGAGCCAAAAATCCAGCAGCCTTCTGAGTCACCCTTCCCCTTTTATTTTTTCCAAAAGCAAAGCATGTGCTGTGTGCTGTCTGTTCACTCCTGCATACCTGGTGGCATATGATGCCTAACTCCACCTCTCCTACTAACTGCTTATACTCTTAGAAGAGAGTACATAAATAGATCAGGAACACCGCCAAGAACCTGGTAGTTTGATGGGCACAGACCAAGCCCCTCAGGTGCCTGAAAAGTCAAAAATTTAGGGCTGATGACACCAGCAGCCAGGAGCCTCCTTAAGAACAGACAGCCTGGAAGAACGAGCAGAGGACAACCACCATCAAACCCAGAGCAGGGTAGCCAAGCAAAGGTGAACTTAGTTGTAAGTCTTTGGCCAAACTGTTTCGTTTCTTCCAGTGACTCCTGTCAGATTTGGCTCATCACCCAGCAGAGAGCCTTCTTCACAGGATGTAAGTGAAAAGCCTGCAGTCATGGTGCAATCCTGATTACCTGTAGCCTATCAGGACACCAAAGAAACCTCACCAAGTCACTCAAAACTTCATACTATCCCACCTTCTATTTATCCTGAAAAGTGATTTATGTCTGCAAATTGTGTTGCTTTCTTGCTTGTTCTACAATGAATTGGTTGGTCTCTCAAACCTACTCGTAACTAAACAAACCTGTTCTACTGATGTTCACGTTGCGTTGTTTCTTTGCACTCCCTCTCTCTACTGGTCCTTTTTATCTGTTCTTACCAAAGCATTTCCCAGTCAGAGACTGTAATTTTTGCATTCTCTGTTGTGTCGGAGTTTTTCCCCTTCTGTATTTCCATATTTGTGTAACTGGTAGTGCTGAGAGTTTCCAGTAATGGGTTTGAATGTTTTTCCTTGCGGCCAGTTTTGTTTCCTCTGTTTCTGTTTTCTCTACTTTACACTGGAGCAAAGGAGGAAACCTCAGCTAGGTTGTGCATCAGCCCATTGATTAAGTGAACTACCTTTCCATGCAGTAATTACTGTTGCCTAAGCTATACCCAAGCACAGCAAATCATTTTTATTTCTGTATGCTCTGCAACTCTGAGAAAGAAGCCCCAGACGTAGACAGACAGCATATGAATTACCAGAAAAATCCCAGGTTATGTACAGATCATTTATAACCCAGCCAGCCCAGTGTTTGCAGAGGTTTTTGCCCGCTAAACATCTCATAAATCATTGACTTCCTTTAAAAAGATAACAATAATTTCAAAGATGTAAGTGGGATTGGTCTGGATCATTATGTTCTCCCTCCAGGGCAGGGAGTTGGAAGTTTTAATTTTCTTTCATCAATCTAAGTCATCACCCAAAGCTGGAGTGTGATGTTTGACTTCTACTACTGGAAGCCTTAGATGAGAATCGAACGCCCTCCACACAGGTCTCAAGTGATGCTACTGCACTTGTTCAGGAACACGTATTGCAAGCCAGCTGCCCCTGAGCAGAGCGTTATAAGCCTCTGCCAAGCCCACCGTGGGACCAAGGCCAGAAGCCACCAGCAGCAGAGCCCACCCTGCTTCCCCTTGCAAGAGAAGAGGAGGGGGCAGGGAGGTGTCACGTCTGCAGGCAGGACGTCCCACAGAGGTCTGTGCATACAGGAGTTATACAGCACGGCCACAGTCAGCTTGGCATGAGTTTGGTAGCACTGATCTCACTGCACAAGGCCTGTCGGGTTGATTTGTGCAGGGGACCTATCTGGGGTTTCCATACATCTGGCAACCCAAGCTGCTACTCCAAACTAGCTCACCGACATTCGGCAGCCTGAATAGGTGTTCTAAATCCTTCAAGTCTAGACAGAAAAAGAAAACACGGACCCATAATCTGAGATGTACAGTACTCAGGGTGGGAGGGGTGCCTCTAAACACAGCCCCATAAACTCAGATGTACAGTACTCAGGGTGGGAGGGGTACCTCTCCATAACAGCAGCTGAAAGCTACATTTATTCTCCCACCACGTGCCCTGTTTGTGGTGGTACAGTTGTCTCTGCATCAGTCCAGGACTGTATCCCCCTCTGCAGCTCAATCCCACTTTCTGTCTGTTGTTTTCACTGGCTCTGGGGCAGCCACAGGCTTGTTTGTTACCTTTGTGGAACAGAGGACCCGGGAATCCTTGTTCTGGATCAGTTTACAGCTGATGCTCTGATGCGCCACTGTTCACTCAGTCACAACCATAGCAGAAACAAGCACAGCCCTGAGTTAAGCCTTTTTTCTTTTCTCCAGTTCATCTAATGTTCTTTCCTTTTGCAAAAACTGCACACACCCAAATGTGCTAATTATTTAAAATCATTTACTGAATATTTGATATGACTGATTTTCAGTATATGCATCGTTTGTCGTTTTTTGTTAGAATCAACTTGGTTTTAGCCAGCTGTAGTAGTTCTTTGTATACCTATCAAGAACAGAGGATCTTTCTGATAGGAGCTGTGCAGAAAACAAGACAGTGAATGTCCCCTGTAGTCCATAACCTTATGTAAAAAATGCAATGGAGACTGAGACAAGCAAAAGGCAGTAAACAGGGAAGGTCATAAGGCACAAGTAGGGGAAAAACAAAAGAAAAAAAGAGTATTACAGAGCCATCACTGACCACTCCTTGACCGTGGCTTACCTGGAGTGTTTTAGAGGAATCCTGGCAGGAAGTTCAGCACAGTCACACGTGTGGGATGCTCCAAGCCTGAGGTAAGTCAGCTTTGAGCTCTCACAGTATGTTTCACATCTTCAACCTGGAAAAAAAGAGGCCATATTAATATAACAAAGGATAAAGCAACTTGGAGAAGTTAGAAACCTATTGGCTAATAATTTGACATTGTTCCAACAGCTTGTTGAAGGCACATTGTACCAGCTATGAGAAGAACCACTTCTGCAAGCAAGAGGAAAATGATGGCACCGAGCTCATCGCTTTCTTAATCCATCTACTGACACCACCACCAAAGACAGCTTTTAGTACCAGATTTAGTGAGGTGTTCCAAACAACTGATTTCCCATGTGCCATGGAAGGCAACTGGAGTGACAGACTGCAGATGAATGCAATGAGCAAACCAGTCAGGTCCAAAGCACCTTTCCCAGTTCTGAAACGAGATCCACCTTTTCTGGATGCTTGCAGATCCTGGACTCGCTGGCAACTGTGCCCAAGAATGCAAAGACAGTCATGACAAAAGGAGATTTCTGCACTGCAGAATCACGACCACACACGAGCTGCTGCAGGGGCTCTGGCCTTGGAGGAAGGACTCAACTGCAACGGACTGATCTTCCCCAGCTACTGCTCCATTAAAATTTTCAGCACCTTATTCAAGATCCCGAATTGAGTTCAGGTTCAACGGGAGTATCAAAAAGTATTTAAATAAAATGTATTTTAATAAAAGGAAATTCAGTCTCAAGAAGATATTTTAAAAGGTATGAATGTATTTCTCAGAACTGGTGTTTCTACCCCTAGAAACTGATATGTGCTCTCTAAAATCTAATGCTAACCTATAATGTTTTAAGAGAAGTATATTATATTTAGCTGCTTACCTAGATTTCCCTGTAAACTAAAGTGAAGCCCTCAGTGCTACTTATCTTCCTTTTGTTCTTTCCTCTCTAATCACTGTGATACTAATTATCTTATAGGCAGAAACAGTCTATAGATTGCTGCTGCTTCAAGAACTCAACCACTGCTCCCGCTACTCTCTCATACTTTATGAATATTTGCCTTCACAAAACCAAAACAAAACTGCAGCAAAGCAAGCAAGACTCTGTCCCAAGTTTTCTCCTTTTCTACAAGTTCTTCTACCTCCCCAGTTCTCACCTGCTTGCTATCACTACTGATACCCAAAGTTTGATTCACGATTATCCTTGATCTACAGCACTTCTCTGGGCTATCAATGGTACCTGTGCTCTCAAAAACGTGACTGTTTCCCGAGTAGCACAACTAAAATTGTTGGGGTCTTCTCCTGTAGCCTGTGGATGAACAGTCTACCTGTGGTACAAACCCACTGGAGCAATTTCCCAGCAGCTGCCAAGAGCGTAACCATGAATTCTTTCATCTGAGAAAGTGATTGTAAAATCGGATCATTGCAGAGCACATTTCAGTGAAAACACCTTCTTTTTCTTTAGAAAAAAAAAAAGTATAAGCTCAATAAATGATGCTTCTAATGTTAAATCATGCAATGTTAACTTAGCGCTAACGGCACAAGCGTATGCTCACTTCACAAAATCCACCACATTAAGACCCTCTAAAGAGAGACAAAAAGGGATCTTAACAAATTTTTCAACTCATCAGCTCACCATGGAGTCAACTTAAAGCATTGATTAATAGGACCCTTGCTATCCTAGCTGAACCCATAAGTAGCTTAATAAGACATAAAATATTCTGCTCAGGGTTTTTAGTTTAATACTTTTTTTTTATTGATTTCTTTTTTTTTTTCCACAAGAGACTACAATAACATTGTGCATACCAAGCAGCCTGCGCCAGGCCTTAATTTTGTGCAGGCACATCAAAAGCAACGTTCATTCATTTCGCACGTGCCGCCGATCCGTGTGACCTTTAAACTCTTATTCAGCAAGAAAATTAAATATCCAGCAAAAAGCCTTGAAAGGATTCATTAGAGAGCCCTTCTGCGTACGTGCTGGGCACACGCCTAACGGGAAGCTGGTGACACCTCGGTGCCAGCGGGGAGCGTGACAGGCTGCTTTGCGGCGAGGCGCTTACCTTGCCGTACAGACCTAGGGTGTAGCTGGCTATTTATGAGCCTCGTGAGGAAACAAAGAGGCCAAGTAACTTCACCAAGGTCATCTGTCTGTACAGCATCCACAGCCGTAGCGTCTCTGTACGCTGTACGGAGTTATTCCTTGCTGCTCTGCAGCCCGACGTTCCACAGGAAAGCCATCACAGCTGTCACCCTCCACTTGAGACCCACTCCACCACCTTCCCAACACCAGCCCTCTCTTCAGCCTGACCCCCCCCACTCTCAACCTGTGCCTTAACCACAGCTCTTCTGTCCCACAGAGACCAGCCTCCTTGGAGCCCATGCTCCCCAAGAGGCACGCTGCGATAGCTGCGTGTTTGCCCCAGCTCGAACCACAGCGCTCAAGTGCTTCAGTTTGATGTTGGTTGGCAAGGACAAACTGCTGCACTCACCTCAAAGCCATCAACTGCTTCCAACTACCCTCCTGGCAAGCAGCTAGGAGCGTTTCTATCTCCGTTTGTCATGGTGCCCACGCTACATGGCTCTGAAGTCATTACACAGGGCAAGAGAGGCAGCTGCCTAGAGCACGGGACTGCTTACTGGGCAGCCAGGTTATTTTTGTTCTCTATTTTATCTCACTTTGTTTTCAAATGTCTTGCCTAGAGCAAAAGGCCTAGAGTCACCACTATTGGGAAGCCCCATGATCACAGAGGGATCTTCTCCAGCAAGCTGAGCACAAGGCAGGTTTCAGTCATGCTTAAAACATCCCGACGAGAACCATTTTCCCCCTGTCCAACAGTGACCCCTTTGTGACATTGCTCAATAACAAGCCGAGACTTTGGGAGGGGGAGGGGGATTGTAATCATTAAATTGTAAATCCCTTTAAACACAGAGATCAAAAGGAAAGTTTCAATCCAATGACACATAATTAAAAATGCAGACGTGAACGGCTTTGATTCATGAATGCTTATGTACTTTTAAATTGTTGCCAGGGAGATCAGGGCATGAGAAAATTAAAAACCATTACGCTTCAAAAGGATAAATGATTTTCACAGCTTTCTAACATTACTTCCTGTTGTGCAGATTTTTGTGTGTTTTAACATTTCCCCCGCCCCGCCTGGGCAGATTAGTTCTGAAAAATGTTTTCCAGAAAATGCTCAGAACTCAATGAGATTAAAAGGAGATTAGTGAACTCGTCGGATGGAGAGTTCCCATTGGTACTCGATGGCAAACGCTCAGGGCAGTGAAAGAGGACCCCCACCACACACATTTTACCCTTTTACCTGTGTTTTAATTCAAAGAGCTGTGACCTTTTAATTCATTATTCTTTTTCTAATTGAGCCAGTACAATACAATATGGCACAGGGCATAAGCCAAAACTCCCTGAAGTTAAAGGAAATATTCCCATGACTGTAGTGGTTTCAATCTGCTTAACATCTCTCACTTGTGAAAGTCAAAGCACTTAACTGAAAGGAAAAGGCTGCTTCCTATTTCACACAGAAAAAAAATGAGACATATAAAGTGGACACAATTCTCAATCATCATATCACAGATGCTCAACTAAGTCTAGGGCTGTCCAGCTACAGCAAATGCTGTCCAGCTACAGCAAATACTCCCACTTCTGACCCATGGTGTCTCAGATCTGCCCTGCTTCAACATGTGACTTTTACCACTCCCAGCTGGCACCCGAGACATCCTTTGAAGTGCTTTAGATTGATCCCAGTCTTAACAGAGAAAACGTTGCTTCATATTTGCAAGCGTTCAAAAGTTTATTTTTCAAGCAGAAATGTTTTGCTGAAATGCACCTGGGAGTTGATGGTTGCAATGAACTCATGGGCAGCGTTTTCATCAGCGACCTGAAGGTACAGGTGGAAACAACAAGAAAATATTTAGTGTTGAACTCACATTTCTTCTTAACCCGTGGCAACATGAAGGGTGAGGATGATCCGCTGAAATCCTGAAAGCTATACCCTTCCCAGCTAGATATTAGCTGGCCACCCTACTCTACCCAGACAGCTGATGGAACACAGGATGATGGATCTCAACTGCAAACACCTACACGTGTAACTTCTTATGCCTCTGTATCACCTACGTGGTTTTGGTTTGTGTGTCTGAAGTTACTTTGGATGAATCCCACTCTTCCAAAGGTGCACCTTTGGGATGAAGGACTAGATGCAGCCCTAGAGGCACAGCAGCTCTAAATACACCAGAAACCCCATTCTGTTTCCATGCTTTGGAGTTTCAGGATTACACTTTTTTATTTTTAATAAAGTACAGTGCAGCTGAAATACTGTCTGACAGGCTGACTCGCTCCTCACTCTACTGTGGCATTTTTCAGCTGCCAGTCAAGCCAACCTTCACTAAATTCTCCCTGAGGGGGAAAAGCCCGAGCCAAGCAGCAGCGGACTAACAGAGCGCTGAACAGTTCAGCAGGCATTTGACGGTGAAAGGAAGAACCTTTTGTATTTACTTTTTGAACGCAGGAATCAGACATAGGTTCTGTTTGAGGCTGGGCTACTTCTGAAAAGCGTCTCCACAGCGGCAGTCGGCTGAGACGGAGAAGAAGGGGCCATCCCCAAAATGCCCTGATGCCTGCCTTTGTCACCCACTGCATCTGCTGAGACAGCTCCAGGAGTAAGATGCTCCACCTTAAGACATCTAATACATTGCCCCTTTTTTTGTTATTTATTATTTCTAAAGTCTGAGTAGCAAATAAAACATGATGAATTTCTCTTTCTTTCAGTTGGCGGTTGTTCAAGAACATGTTCATATTATTCTTTGTTTACAGTTATTGGATCAATAATGTTGCTACATAATTCTTATTCTGCAGATTTCAGTCCAAAGGAGATTTTCTAGTCTGTTTCTTCGTGACACAGACCGTAACAATCCACTTAAAGCAGGGCTCAGATCAGTAACTTACATTTGACTAAGGCAAAAGCATCTGGAGGATGCTCTTGAGGACTTCAAGAAGTGGAGAAGCAGTTTATTCTAATTTTTTTTTAAATGCCTTATTTTTTTATGTGAATTTGGCCCTTTCTCCACTAACACTGATGCCCCATCAGCATTTTCTATGTGAAAAAACAAAACCTCTCTTCATGTTCAAGCACCTGGACCCTCTCATAAACCTGGCCATTGAACATGATCTCCTTCCCCACACCCCCCTGCAGAATGACTTCAGGGAGCAGAGATCAACTCCTCCGTGGGTTTAAACAAGCTCTGACTCGTTACTGTCATCAATTAACATCACCCAGGCAGGTACTGTAAGAGCAGGCTGACAGCTACTGGATAGCACAGATTCTCTGAACGGAGAGATGCTCCCTCATTCATGTGAACACTCAGACTTCTCCAAACTCCCCCAGGGAAGGAGCTGATCATACTCCATACCAGGAGGGTTGCCTGGCCCAGTTTAAGGCTCCTCTGAAGTTCCTTGCCCCATACACACAAAGTCTTTGCCTTAAAGGAATTCACTTAAGACAAAGTACCCAATTGCATCACTCTTTCCTCAAGCTTTTTGGCAAGTATCTGTACTGTTCTGCTTGGTGCTTCTTGCCTTCAAAAGCAACAAACTCCTGGTAAAATAAGGGACAAGGGCATATTTATCACATCCCAGAGGTGCCTCAGCCAGTCCAGCAATCCCAGTGAATTTGTATCGTGCTTCTGCAGCAGCACATCAAACATAAGGTTTGTTCTCCTTGTATTCAACCACCAATGAACATGAGGCCCAATAGGTCAGGGATTTAGCTACAGAGATGTCCAGTCTCATGTCTAGTGGAGACACTGCACAAATATCAAGACTTCCACTCTATTTTCTGCTGCAAAACCTATTATTTTTCTCTGGACATATTTGTCAGCTGCTCTATTATGAGATCAGGTCTGGGATTAGAGTTCTCTGCTATTCACTGCATTTCTTTATCCCACTTGTCAAAACAGAATCAGCCTTTCAGCATCACGATGACACCTTAACATAGCATGGATCAGGTTATGACTGACCTACAGACACAGACTGGAGATGGAGTAAGAAGCTCTCTCCTGCATTAGTAGGGCACTGTCCTGAATGGTGCAGATACCATCTGACTCTTCTTACTCTTAGATGTGATGTACAGGAGGGAGAAGGTGAACAGCAAAGATGTCTGTCCCTCAGTACACATCTGACCTACACAGCTGAGGATGGGAAAGGGAGGGAGG
>WUAM01000107.1:11217934-11338373 GCA_024336885.1 Actenoides hombroni
AAAAATCAGATAAACAAAACATCATACACTGCATAAAATCTACTCACTTTAATGCATTTTCTTGAAGGCCCCTGCAATTCCAGTTTCTGTTGGCAACAGCTCTGAGCAGTAACGTACCGTTGTGTGCTGCTCACATACTGGCTTCCAAAACCAGGGAAGACAGGTTCTGGTAGAAGAGATGGAAGGACAGTTTCCTACATCATGAATCTCTGCTCAGACACCATGCCAAACACCCAGCTATTCTGTTTCATCCCCATGGTCAGACTGTGACTCTTAGCAGGACAATAGCAGGAGCTAGGTAAGAAATGCCACTCCGAATTCCAGCATGCTTGAAAGCAGCAGCAACAGGAAATCTCACAGCTGAAAAACATCCCTTGCTGTTTGCTTTTATTTATGTCCTTTCACTTCAGTAGCAAGACAGTGAATTGGCATTCAAACATTCAGGCCTGTTTCAGGGACTGGTGGTACGACTTTCTGGTTCAATTCACATTCAGTCTGGTCCCAGCAATGATGACCTTTGTCCCAGGCTCATTACAAGTCCAAGCTCACTGGAAGTCCAGGAGAAGGAAAAGAACAAAACTAATGATTTTGAAGGGTGTTTATCAATAACAAATTTTATGCAGCAGCTCCAATTTCTTGTGCTTAATCTGCTTTATAGGACAAAGACCACTTTATTTTCTGGCAATCTCAGCAGTTGATCAGCATACTGGGGGAAGATGATTTTAAAACAAACAGGTAGCCACCTGGCTAGCATTCTCTATTTTTTTTAGACACCTACATATCTGAAGCAATTCTCTTAACACTCTCAGCCTCACCAGGGCTGGGACCATTATGAAGGGGAAGATGAAGAGGAAATCCTCATCCAGAGTTAAAAGAGCTGCCAACTGACTTTTCTGCCCTATTGGATATTATATTGTGTTGAGAATACCTCTTCTCACCTACTAGAGTGGTTGGCAAATGAGAGCTGTCTGTGTCACAAAAGACTCCCTCCCAATCCACTCTCCTGTGCACTTTTCAAAAGAAATCAGTGTTCTCCATGTTCTGTACATCTCCTTTACTCAACAGCTACTTACCAATAGGCTTCCTCTGCTCAGCTTGTCCTTGAGTTGGAGTGGTTGCTTTATACTAGGATAGAGATTGTGTTAGAGACATGTTTTCCAGAAAGGCTGAGTTCCTAGTTCAACATCCCTGGTACTGAAACCCAAGAGATGTGCATTCATCCTCTGACTCCATCGCTGCCTGAGGGGTGGACCACAGCTTCACCATCCATAAGGTAGCGGTGAGAGTCATCAGACAGATACTTGTGTGTCAAACACACAAGAGCTGGGGGTGAGCAGTGCTGAAGAACAGTGAGGCATAATTACTAATAGCTTGCATGATTATCCCCAAGCACATGCAATCTCATAATATTGCCTTCATTTGGCATAATGCTGCCTGAAAACACCAAGAGGAAAACATTGTTTTGCTCTAGTGTTTTATTGATAACTGGAAGGGGAGATACAAGCAGAATATCTGCATTGCCCCAGCAGACAAACGAAATCCCCACGTCCCACAGGTAATTACCATCTCCTAATTGGGTTTGAAAACAGGAGATTTGAGTCTGAGTGCACAGAGTTTTCACCAAAATGAACAATTACTTGTCCGAGGCATTCAGTTCTTTCAAAACAACATTGTTTCCTCCTGCTCTGGCAGGGGGGTTGGACTCGAGGGTCTCCGGAGGTCCCTTCCAATCCCGACCATTCTATCATTCTATGAAAACACAACAGGAAGAGACTGAGACCAAGGCTGAATTGAGGCTTTACCTGTGAGTTTGCAGGTAGCCCTTCCAGACCTCCATTAACAAGCTGGCTGCTTGTACGGGCTGGAATCAGAATCCATACTCACCCCTACTGTCATTTTTATCTGCCACTCCAGGCTCATTACATCAGTTTAACTAATGGCAATTAATACGAAAATTAGAATTGATAGCAAAATTAAGTACTTGGAAGGCAGTCACTGTCCCTGCCTAACTCTGGCGTGCCTAATTACCGCTGTAACAAAACCCCAAGAACAACCTGTGCTTTCCAGGCCAGCCCTGAGCCACCCCAGGCACCCCTCTCCTGCTGCAGCCCCAGCCCGGCTCTCCTGTCCCCCCACTCTTCACGCTGCTGCGCGGCAGCCCAACCTGCGAGCGCTGAAGATGCTGCCACAGGCCAGTCCCCCGCCTTGCTGTTGATGCATGTGAATGTTTTATAGCATGGCTTATGATGCAGAGACCAAAAATAGACATAGGCTTGCCCAATACCAACACAGACCTCTCCGAAGAGTCAGGGTTTCTGCCAACAGACTGTCCAAGTCCTGCACCTGATATGGGAGGAAAGGAGGACTGCTAGACCTGGCCATGAGGTCGGGGTTTAATTTCTCTGCAGCTTGGTTCACAAAATACCTACTTTGCCAATCCAGATGCTTAATTATTCAGTTTGTATAATACTTTGAAGGCATAAGCTGTATCCCAGAATTAAAACATTATTATGAACAGGGTTCTGGTATCTTCCAGCCTTCACTCGGCAGCACTTTAACTGTTGTTTGCACCAACATTAGTGTGAGAATAGCATCTCACACTGGATCATCAGCAATGTCAAACTTTTCACCCATGACCTGCAGCTTAAAACTCATCTGCTTGAAATGAGCTGGCAGAATTAGAATTATCCTCTGGATTTTCCATTACCAAGACACCAGACACACATTTCACAAACATCCTTTCACCAAGTGACTCTATCAGTTTACCAATACAATAATCAACATAAATCTGCAAAACTCTTTTGCTGACATTGTTGATAGGGAACAAAACACAGCGTTAAAACAGACTCAGCCCCCATTCCCCCAGTACAGCTTATCTGGAGTTGCTTTGTAGAGAGGATGTTGTGATTCTACGCCGGTGTATCCAATTTTATACTGATGCCTGCTGTGTATGAGTGGAGCTATAACTGTGTTGTGCCCAAGAGCTATCCTCACTATGCACTGACTATGCTCTACCTACCTCCATCCTATACTTGCAAATGGTTCCAAGCAGCGAAATAACATCTGTATTGATCTAAAGAACTTCTTATTGATTAAAGACTGTGGAAGAAACCGTATGAAATGCAGGCCTATTATTTAACAATGTCTTTCCAGTACCTGTGTTGGAAATACAGGAACATGAGGCTGTTCAATTTTTTATCAAATGGCTCCCACTGAGGTTGCTGTAATGACACAAAGTCAAAACACAAAGCTTTGGGTTTGTTTTGGGTTTCCACCCTTCCTTCTCTTCTACAGGGGGAAGGGAAATAGCTACAGATGAAAAAACACTTCCGGATATTGACATTAAAGGGATAAAACAGGACAAAAGTGCATCTCCATACTTTCCACAGCAAGACAACACACAGGTCTAGGACAGGAGACTGGTGCGACTGGGCAACCTTTTGGGAAGGACAGCTCATACAGATCTCCACCGCCTGCACTTGAACAGCTTTCAACGTGTTTAATGTCAAGTGAAAGAGCTGTTGTGTCATGTTAAAGGACCATCCATCTTCAAGGCTCTGTACTTATCCTTGCAGGTAGAGGAGGTGGATTTGGAGAGAGCCCTAAGAACAGCACATCAGGGGCAATTATCCCATTTTAGAGAAACCCCACTGGCAAGCGTAGCCAAGTGTTTTTAGGTACAGCACAGAGCAGGAGAAACTTGGCATACAGCACACGTTTCCTCCTGGCAGCAGCTGACAATTTACTGTACCTTTTAGTTCAGCTCTTACATTCCTGGTTGTCTCCTGAAGAGAAAGTCAGAAAACACCAACTGACATCTCCACCAGGAAATAGGAAATGTAAATAAAACCCAAGAGCCTCCCGGGAAATCCAAATTCAAAGGCTTTCAGACTTAATCTCCACACAGCTCTCAACTCTGCAAGATTGTGGGAGTCTGTTCGCGTATGAGAAATCCAGTATCAATTGTTTTACCATTGATGTTGTGTTGTAAAGGCAACGATACCACAAGAAGGTGATGAAAATCTAAGTCAGGAAATAGGATGAAATCAATGCTTGGGGGACAGAAAGGAAAGAATGTGATGTGATCCAGGATTCCGATATTGTTCAATGAAGGCTTGGCAAGCTATTACCTTACGGACACATTTTGATTATTTCTAGCAATATTTATTGTAAGCAGAGAAAAATCTAGTGATTTTCATACCAAGGGAATGCTAACAGATTTTTAAGTATATCAATTGGGAGAGAAACTCAGTCATTGTTTAAGAACCTGAGGAATAAATAAATTTTACCCTGGTAACATTGGTAAAGTCAGCTCCATAAAGGTAACTTCCCTTTTCAGGTTGGTGGGTTTTGCTTTGGTTTGTTTTTTTCCTATCTTCCTTCTGTAGTCTTTAAAATTTTTCTCTTTTTTGAAGAAATTAAGATGAATTCTGCTAGACTGAGTAAAAACCCAAGCTAGACAGTCAACGGAAGAAACTAATTTTGTTCTGGCCTTTTTCTATACCAGAAATCAATACTTGCCTGCCAAATATCTTCTAAAATACCTCTTGCCAGGCTGAGGCAGCGGAAGCCAATGCCAGACCACACAGGAGGTAAAAGGAAAGCATTTTAACCTCAGCAGTTTTGCCCCAGAAAATGCACTGTCAACTCCACTCCAACCTGAGCTTCTTCTGCAACGGCCAAGCCAAGCCACAAGACTCAGAACCTGCGGACAGAAAGCTTTTGGTGACACGCACCCGCCAAGGGAACGGCCGAGCCTGGTAGTGAGGATGCAATAAAACTGCAGAGATTCACCTAAGCAAAACAGAGCAGAGGTGTATTTACAGCCAGATGTGAGGCTTCCTGCTTGTAGCTCTCCTTTTAATGTTTCACAGACCTGGAAATCGATGTCGGAGTCAAGGACAGCACTGAAAGGGACCTTGGAGATGCAGCCTGGCAAATATGCAGGCAAGCCCCTTAGATAATTGTTTAGACAGTGTGATGATGAAGGGTAATGCAAACGGTGTGCTCAGGGCATTTACAAAACAAACTGATTCTCTCTGACTGTTTTGCTACTGGAAGGAGAGTTTTTGTTGCATTAGTTACAGTTCATTACCTGCTACCATTGAATGGTTCTTATTTTAATTTCTTTGATCTAGTTCTGAGAGGCTTTTGTTTTGTTTATCATTCAGCCAGACTGTAAGTTTCAGAGGAGTTAATATAATTAATTTACACTGATGTAGTAGTTTACAGGACACTTAGAAACATTCAGACAGTCCAATCCCTCAACAATCTCAACATTTTAATCTCTTTGAGGAGAAACGGTGCCTCATGCAACGGGAAAGCTAACGGGCCACTTCTTTGGAAAGAGCTTTGCCACACCTGAATCAAAACCACAGATGTGTGGATTTGAAGAGGAACTATGGGGATGATTAATGAACAAGCAGTGGCTCAGCAGAAGCAGGTAAAGGGAGACTCTACAATGGTTTGAGGCAGGACAATTTCCAGTATGGTCTCAGGTCCTGCAACAGCTCCCCAGTCATCAGGATCTAAAGGCCCACAGCTGGAAATCTCAGCTAAAGGGACCCAAGTGTTTCCAAGTCTGAGAACTGTGGCACTCAAACCTAACAGGCTGAAGCGAGGACAACTTTGAGAAGAGACCAAGTCCTTCCCTAACAGATTCAATTCAGTGTTTTATCACCAAGGTATTGAACATGCAGTATGTGTTCACATTTTCCTGTTGACTCTGGATTGAAACAGTCTGCAGGAAAAATGAGCTGCATTACGAGAGAAAGCAGACTGCAGCGTGGAACAGAACATTCACACATTTGAGGAACAAACATATCAGTGATATTCACTCTCATACCACACTCATACCGAGTACGGCCCTATGCAAAGGGGAACGATGGATGGAAGTTCTCTGTGACAGTGATTACTGTGTAAGGAGGAGGCAGGAATCACAGCCATACCCACCTTTTTCTTCTTTTTCACTTGAAACATCAAAGTCTGTCAAGCAAACTTATGACTAGTGGTGCCATGAGTCAGCTGTAAAACTGAGGGTTTCTATTAACCAAACAGAAGTTGGCTGCATAAAAAGTAAGTAACGGCTCTTTTTATCTTTAGTACCTCCTGATGCTTGCTCATGATTGAAAGGCATCTTAAACTTTGCATTAGAAAACACCCAGAACGCAGTTCTAGCTTCTCCTGATTCAGGAGGACTCAGGTTAGTCCAGGGAAACAAACATCCAGAAAAATGCCAAGACAAACTTGCTGCTTTCCCCTTGTTCAGCACAGGGGGGTCACAGTTACACAACAGAACAAAGCCCAAATAAGCAAAACCAAGCAGGGAAAAATCACACGCCCTTGCAAAGACTGAAAAAAACCAACGCTCCTATTGAAGTTTTATGGCACGAGCCTGACACTACTTTGGTTCAATTTTCTGTAACAGAGGCAGACTTTCTCTGAAAGGGCAACAGTAATAAATATTGACAGACATAATCCATCCATGGGATTTTTTTCCTAACAAGATCTCAGATCTTGGCAGCAGGCACAGTTCCAGGGTGAGGGATCATGCTGCAGGGGAGAGCATTACACCACGTGCTGATACAGCCACAAGGAAGAAAAATACCAAGAGTACAAAAAGCCTTCAGAGTCCAACATTTTAGGGGGACAGTTTATTTATAAAGCCACAAGTGCTTCCAGTCAACCCCCTGTTGGTTTATATATGAATAGGGGAAGTGAAATAATTGTGGGAAAGGTGGAGTCTAAGGCAGAACAATTGTTTTGATTATTTCAACCGCAACCACCCCGAACTAGTTTCCAGCTAATTTCATTGCAAATAAGCATCTGGGATTTTACTGTCACTGTTTTTAGCAGTCAAAAACTCTTTCTCTATCCCACTGAAGCTTCTCCTCTGCCTCTTAATCTCCCAAAGCGTTGTAAATGGGGGACGATGTAACACAAGCCTCAAAATAGGCCATTACTTAAACAAAAGGATGGGGTCATTTTCATTTATTTCATGGCAGCCATCCTCCACCCTGTGCTTGCCTTCAAAACAAGACAATCAAAAAATGACCTCGAAGCTAGGCAATTTGTCCCACACTCACTGCTGTTCATAGGCTAATTAGAATTTTAAAAGTAATTTAAACACCCTTTGCAGTGTGCTGTTAATTCCCTCCAGATTGCTGGGAACATTAGCTTCAGTGTTTGTTTATTTTAACTGACTCTGAAACATCAAACGCATTAGAGGGTGTACCAGATTTAGGATAATTCACCTTTAACAATATATTCATTACAAAAGTAAGCATCCTATTTAATTCACATTGGCTTGTACTCCTGGGAAGCTCCATATCCCAGGAAGACTGCGTGGCCAAATCCCACCATGGTGGCAGATCTCAGTGTGACAAGAGGCCACGCTGGGGACCCATGGCCTCAGCATCCTGCACAGGGTTGCACAGGGCACCTCTTCCTCACCAGCACAGGCTGCAGACCCAGCTTCTGGGACAACCCTGCTGCTGTCATCTGTGCTGGCTGGACAGACACTGGCATGTGTGGGCCACCTCGGACACCAGACACACCTTGGTCTCTCTTCTTATTGCTTCAGGCCCAAGCAGCTTGAATATGTGCTGGTTTTGTACGAGAACCAACCCTAGCAGAAGTCAAACCCTTGACCTGAGCCCACAGACAAGTCCAGAAGAACCACAGCCCCCAGCACCTCAAGCCTAAGCCGTATTTGCTGTCCTGCACTACGACTCAGTGGGGTCCCTAGAAGGGCTGTCTCTGTCCCTGTGCCGTCTTCCCGGGCTGCTGCAGTTCCAGCAGGTTTGTGGAACAAATGGAAGAAAATTAGCAACAGTTTACAGAAAAGGATTAATACTGTAATACATTCACAGTCTGCAGAGTCATCTCATTTATCCTCTTCTACATCTCTCTCTGAAAAAGAAAAACAACTTGATAAAAAAAATTAAAAATCACTACTACACAGTCTTGCATTTTGCAAATACCCCATTATTTGCACAAACAAAAAGTCAGTGTCTAATTCTCAGGAAAGATTTGGCACCACTTTCCACAATGAAGCAATTCAAACTGAACTACGCTTGTCAGAGAAGTGCTGCAGCACACATTGGTGAGCATTAACATCCACTTCTGGCTGGCACATTTGCTCATGCATTAATACCCTGACTAAGCCAGCTAAGAACATGAAAGCAGCTGTACCTGGGTTCATCTGGCCAAGGACCCTCTCTTCAGCAAAAGCCTGAAGTTGACACCTAGAGATGAGCAAAAACTGTGCAAGTGTATATGGCACTTCCCAAGTACTTGCACAGCCTCCTCGAGGAGTTTCTCAAACTTAAAATTCTTTGTCCATCTAGTAACACTCAATAGCTGTCTCCTCCAAATGCTGTGCAGGCTCCCAGCATCCCACATACCCTTCTTGCAAATATGACAAGGAGTTTCTCCTTTGACAAGGAGTTTCACAGACCTACTAACTCTCCTTCCATTTCTCTTGAACACAGTTGCTACAATTTTTAATGATATCATTTTATTTTCCATCTATTCCTTCCCTAAAAGCTCTTAATCTTTTTTTCTTGTTATTATTTGCCTTTCTGGTAGATATGAGTAACGAGCTGATGCTTTCACGGAATTCAAGTGCGCTCTGAGCTGCAGCACACACTTTTTGTACAGCTAAATCACTTCAGAAGTGAACAGTTTGACTTCCTAATGTGGTTACCAGTCCATCACTGTATTTTTTCAACTTTTATACATTTTATATAGTGTAACTGTGTCCATACTTGAAGCTGCTCTAATTGACTCAAATGTTAGTACACCAGCTTCAAACTGAAATACTCAGTGAAGGACAAGCCAGGACAGAGATCAGCCAACAGACTGGATATTAGGAAAAAACATCTTCCCCTCCAGGGTTGTCAGGGCCTGGCCCAAGCTGCCCAGGGCAGTGGTAGAGCCCCCATGATCCCTGAAGGGGCTTCAAAGCTGTGGAGATGTGGTGCTGAGGGACATGGCTTAGTGGTGCCCTGGCAGTGCTGAGTTAATGGTTACACTTAATGACCTTGAAGGTCTTTTCCAACCAAAACCATGCAATGATTTTATCATTTTACTGCCTAAGCAGCAGCGGCTTGCAGCAGCAGCAGCACAAGCAAATCGGCACCGCCTCACCAGAGCCAGCACGCCCAGCTCTGCTGGCAGAAAACCCACTCCCCCACTTCTCCTCTATTATTAATAGTCTGTGCTTTTGTTTACCCCCAAAAGAGCTTGTATACAGTGCTCCGACTCTAACGCATCAAAGTATTAATGAAGAGTTTTTAAAACGTCAGGCTGGTATTGAAAGTTGAGAAACAGTTTCTCCCTCAGGTTTCCATGGTTACTGCATCTCCACGGTGCGATACAAGTCACTTATGTCATAACTTGCTCCAGGTAGCTTCCCGAGCTGTCACCAAGGTATCATCCCCCTTTGGATTAGCGAGTGCACGGCAGGGACAGCCGCTGTAACCCTCGTTCTTCTCGCTGGTGCTGCCGGGCAGCACCCCAGGGGTGGCTGGGGGGTGTACCCAGTGTGTCTCGCAGGGGGTGAGCTGCTGCCTTTGGAGGTACAGCCAACAGCTCTTGCTGTCGAGTGCCACGGGACCCACGTGGGCTTTGGCAGATTTTAGGTGTTCGAGGCCCAAACCTGGCCTGGCTGGAGACGATGAGATTTTATCTACGGCTGAACCAGCTTTCAACTAAGACGCGTTTACTGATGGCTTTTGTAAATCTGGAATGTTCCAAGAGAAAGCACAAGGCAGCAGCCAGCACTGCAGGCCCGGGTCCATGACCTCCCCGGGCTGTATCTGACAGGCTCAAAGGCCTTCAGGGCATCACTGTACTTCTGCAAATCCACGGCTAAAACTCTAGAGAGCCCGACAGACTACAGCCAATGAGAACCCACTTAAAAAGAAACAGGAGAAACACAAAGCAGCTTGTAACACACACGTTTTTAAGTGCAGCTGGCAGGTAACAGAATACTAAGTGAAGACAACAGTTACTACATATACAAAAAGTCCTTCAAACAGCTGAGATTACGGGTCTAACATTTTACAGCTACTCCATCCCACAGATAATCCTGCAGTAATAGATATCACCAAGGAGATAATTCAGGCCCACGGGATAGGAGCCTGCGTAGCAGAGATGCAGAAGGCAGCACATTACAGCCTAAAGCTTACAGGAACCAGCTAATTGAAACAACGTGCAGGCAGCATGGCACCATGGTCCAGCCCATCTGGGGCTCAGTCGTGAGATGGAAAGCAAGAGCTTCAGCAGGGCAGTCTACGAGAAACCGCTCTAAACACTGATGCTCAAGAAGAGGAAAATTCTGCTACATACTCAGGGCTATAGTCTTGCCAGCCCATCCTCCCAGGAAAGGGTGTCCTGCCCCAGAAATGGAAGGGCACTACCCAAAGGAGACCATCTCCTTACGAAGCACAATCTTGCAAAAGCAAGTCAGACATGCCTAAAGTGAGATGTAACTTCAATTTTCCTAAATTCAGGTATCTTGAAAGGCCCATTGCTGAGCTGCTGTCAGCTCCAAACAAGCCCTGCTCAAGCATCTGAGAAACCAGAGGCAGAAGCAGTCTTGATTCATTTTTTGAGGATCATAGCTTAAGAAATTAATCCAGACTGAAGGAAACTACTGAAGAAGAAACAGGGAGAGGCGAAAACCACCATGATTAACAAATGCAGAAAATTTACAAGCACTTTACTACGCTCAGTTGAAAATGTTTTAATTTCTGATCAGTCTAGCTATGTTTATCTACAAACATAAAAAATTACGTTATCTGTCCCTTCTGGTGGAGAAAATGGCAAACAGTTAACAGCATGCAAAAATAATCAGGGCAGCTAGTGGGGAAAAAAAGCTCTTTTCCAGTAGAATTTACACATGGAACCTAGGAAGAGAGACTAATTGCTCCCTGGGACCCTCTGATTAGCTAAATCTGACTTGTAAACAGCTGCAAGATCATGATATCAAGGAGTGGGTACCTCTGTTTTCTGTCTCACTGGCTGCTTGTGACACATTTTACCCCTGATTTGAGCTGATTGGGCCTCTCATTTACCAATTAGGGGATGAGACTGAACAGGGAGAAATGGAGGATGATTAAAAATCTGCTCTTTGCTATTTCTGCAACAACTGTGGACCATTCTCTTCCAAATTAAATCTGGCTTCTGGCTGGCAAACTAACTGGCAAACAAGCTCATTCCCTGACTGCCAGAGCACATCAGCTGTACATGTGCCATTTGTGGTCCATCTGCAGAAAACATGCCATGCCAATTGCTTCCGGGTGGGCTGGGAGGAGGATGCAGCACCAACAAGAAGCACATCACTCAGCTTTCCCCACCCAAACGGGCGGGGTTTGGGAATCTTGCAAGACTGTGCTTTAAAACAACTTTGGCAGCTGGCACTGTTCCCAAATACCCGCATTTGTCAACAGGTCTGGTTATTGAAGTATCATTCTTTAAATGGGAAGACAGTGGCAATGAAATCTTTGCTTTACAATTATTTTTAAACAATTCAATCTAGGAGTTCTGGCAGGTGATGTTGTGGGAATTGTTTGGGTTTTGTTTGTCCACTCTACCTCTTGAGCGAGGGCAGGGTGCCAGTGAACCGAACCCACACTCGGGAAGTTCAAACGTAGCTATTTAAGATTCACTATAAGCCAGATGAGAAGTAAAACACATCCATAGGAAAACCCCATATTCTATAGGATAATTCTTGCACACATGCCTCCCACAGGAAAGCTGCAGGCCAGTTTCATAACCTTTATAATTTTATAATCCCTATCTTGAGAGTGCAGTGGTGCTCTGAGGAGAACTCTCTTCAGAATAACATTTTTTTCCTTATTATGTAATGTTTTTTTAATTTATTTTCCAGTGAGAGAAATATCATATTTTATGATGTCACAGATACTTTTTTCAGCATGAGAGTAAACTTTAGATAATTAACAGCATAGAGGTAGCAATGCCAACCAGAATTACAGCTCACTTCTCCAGCTCCGATTCAGTGAACAAGTAAAGTGAGCTGAACAACCTTACTGCAGAAACTGAGGCCCCTTCATGCTGCTCTCATTTGTCCTAACTAATTTGTCCTACTAATTGTCATAACTGGCAAATTCAGTTCAGGAGAGACTCGGAAGGAAAACTGTTCATAGTTACCAGCGCAGATTAAAGTGGGCTGCCTGGTTGCAAGAGGAAGCTAACAAGGCACCTGACTGTATTGTGCTTGGAGTAAGCCGGAGCTGTCAGTCTTCCACTCTTGAGTACTCTCGTTTGAGAAAAGCACAAGATCTTGAGTGCCTCTTGTCCTCTGTGATTGCATCTGCACTCTAGTGCTGCCATCCTCTTAGAGTTTGACTAAGCCCCACCATCAGCGAGAGCATGTTTGTTGTTTTCTCAGCATACATGGGGTTGATCCATTTCTCTCCTTTTTTTTTTTTTTAAGCCCTTGTTTGCCTTGCCACAGCTGAAAGGAGATGCACACAGATACTGCCTGACATTGTCAACAGGGAAATTATGTCAAACAGAGGTACCCGTAATGTTGACACGCATCTTAAGCCAAAAGCTGCAGCAAGTGGCCTGACTGCACAGCACTGAATTAAAATGTTGAGCTTATTCATAAGCTTCCTTGACATTAATATGAATAAAATGGCAATAAGCCTATATTTTATATTCTGTCATTTCACTCCGCATGACTAGTACTGTAACTTTGTATGCTCCCACTCCACTCATACAGATTACACTTACAAATTGCCCCTCTGAATAAAGAGCACTGTGCAGGGATGACAAGTATTGATTTTCAATCTCCTTCCAAAATGACTCTATCATTGCAAGTAAGTCAGGCAATTTGCCTCACTTTACACTTCAGGCTATAGGCCTCAGATCACATTGACAGGCCTGATCCTTCAGGAGATGTTTAATTAGAAAAGAAATGAAAGGAATTACTGTAAATCAGCACTTCGTCAGCAGTGCTACAGAATTTGTAAAGCTCCTTCCTCCAGCCCTCCTCACGTACAAAGGGCCTAATTTATTCTCTTATCCTCATCAGAAGTTGTGAGGTGCTTGTTTCACATAATTAGGCTCGCTGCCACTTCTCCAGGAGCTGCTCGGCAGAGTCTGGCCGGGGTTCCCGCCACTCTCCGCCGAGAGCGGGGCAGCGAAGGAGGCACACGGGCCAGCCCGGCCCGCACCGGGGGCTCCGCTCCCTCCCAGCGAGGGACACGGGCGCTGGTGCTGTCAGAGCTACGCTGTCTGAACCCCATTTTGACCAACACGCACTAAAAACACATCTGACTGGAGGGGAACCGTAACACGGCCGGGTGCGGGGAGCCCTCCGAGCGCCGCTCACGCTCCTCTGCAGCCGCCGGCCGAAGGCAGCGCTGCTCCGGGACAGGCTCCTCCGGAGCCACACCAAGCCGTTGGGTAAATCAGAGGACTGGTGGGCTTGCATTTTATATCACGACGCTTTGGAGCCGCTGTGAGGTGCGGGCTTCGTTGGTTTTTATTTGTTTGTTTTTCTTTTCAAACACACACAGGGCTTCCTTCCTCTGCCCCACGCTCGCCGCTCTCTCTCCGCCGCACAGCCCCCCGCAGCCTGCCCTGGCCGGAGGGCAGCGGTCCCGGCCCCACGCCGCTCCCGAGCCGGGCAGGGCTCCGGCCGGCAGCCAGAACACGGCCCCGCCGCACGCGGCCGCCCAGCTGGGCCCTGACCGCCCCCCGCGCCCGACGGCTGTAGGGGCCGCCAGCCCCGCGCCTCCCTCCCGAGCCCTCTCCGGCCCCCCATGAAGTGCCCACTCTCGGAAGCAGCTCCCAGAGCCAGGGTGATGACAGCGTTTGAAACCTCTAACAGCTCCCGCAGGGGAACGGGAGGGGAGCAGCAGGACGGGGAGTGCCGCGGAGAGGGAACGTGACGCGCCCCGGGCCCGCCGCACTGCAGCGGGGAGAGCTCGGCCGCGGGAGAAGCGCTTACCTCCTGCCCCGGCCTTCCCCGAGGCTCGGCGGCCGTCGAAGCCTCACTGCACCCAGTGACGGGACGACGCGGTGCTACCCGAGGAGAGTCTTCGGCGCTGTGCCCCAGGCAGGTGAGGAGCGGCCTGGCCTCGGTGAACTCGCCCAGAGAAACCTTGAAGGCCGCGGACCATCTGCGAGGCCTCTGCTCTCCAGCCCCTGTACCAGCACGGTACCGGGGCTTCCGGGGCTGGTGCGCAGCTGTTAGCGGCACCCTCTCTCACCCCGCCCTGAACCGGGCACTCCCTCGGAGCGGAGCGGGCAGCTGGGGGAACCGGGAGCCGTTTGATTGGACCCCACGGAGGCTCTGTCCCGGTTGAGGCAATTGAAGAGCACGGCCCCAGCTGTGCTGTTGTGGGGTTACCGCACCCATCCTACTGCAGCCCCGGTGCAGGTGAACACAGTTGATTGATTGGTTGATTGATTTGAGCTGTGTAGCTGTGGCTGCCCGTGGCCAGCCCTGCTCGGGCAATCGCGAGCAGATGCCCAGGCACCTCCTGGAAACCCAAATCCTCCCACCTGGTGCTGGGATCGCAGGGCTCATGTCCACCACTCCTCTGCAGTCCAGCTGAACATCAGGCTGTCACAGAAAAAAATGACCATCAGGGAGCCTCGGGCACAAAATTCCCCCAAAGCACGGTGGAATTTCTTGAAAAATGCCCATACATTTGGCAACACAGGGCAGGGGATGGGAAATCCTGGATGTGTGGTAGGTTCACTGGAGTGGGTTTTTCTTATAGCAAGTCAGTTCATAGTTGTGTGAGCAACATACCATCTGAAAGGGCTACAGGAATAACCTCTGTGCCTTTTAAGTGCTTGTTAAAGAAGGAATCTCTTGAAGCTAAAGAGAAGGACGTAACACCCCTGACTCTGAAAGAGGTTTTAAAAAATTACCTGCTGTTGGAATGTGGTAGGGAGGAAAAACCCTCCTACAGTTTTATTAAAACTTGTTACAAATGGCAAGTGCAATCATCCATCACCCTATACAGATTACTACTACTTCTCTTTAGTGTGAGAAATGAAAGCCCTTGTTTACTGTAGAGCAATACACAGAGAACTCCTTCCAAAGCTCCCAGCTGTGCCCCATCTACCACTCACCACGGAAGGGACAAAAAAAGAAAATCACCAAAATAGCACCAGCCAACAGGTTCAGATGCTCAAGGTCCGATGACTGTTCTTGCTCCTGTAGTACAGAAGTACTTGAAGGAGGGGAGTGGGGTGTGAGTGGTTTTCAGCCTCGCTGATGCAGGTTCCTCAGCTGTCTTGGGGTGGACGGGGCAGTGGAGGATTCCAGGGCTCCTCCACGCCTGCTGTTAGAGATCGTTCTGTGACACGAAGAGGAAGCATGGTTCCCTTTGAGTCAAGGACAGCAAAACCCTGCAAAACACTTCAGATTAATTTCTATTTTTGCTGCAAAAAGTCAGGAAAAGGTCATTTTATTTTTATAAATGCACAGAATATTTGGAACATCTGGAATCTTCTTTCTTTGAAGACAGTGTTGTTAGTGTAAGCTTAGTTGAGCTTTAACTAGTGCCTCTCTGTTAATTGGGGTCACCAAGGTCACCCAGATGACTTGGACTTCTTCCTTTGGTGCTGTGAGGAACTCTGGCTGCAGAACAGCCTACTTGCTCTAGATGGACATGGCTTGTCCAGCTGACTGCCTACAAAAGCTTTTAATAAATACACTGAGTCTCATTCTAAAGCACGTGATAGTTCAGCCCAGAATTGCTGGAGACAGTGGTGGAAGTACTGGGTGGGTTTTTTATTTTTTTCCTGAATGATTCACAAGTTTAGAGAAGAGGAATCATTATACTAAATAATAATAAAAATACAACACCATGAACTACTTAGAAAATACTTCATGATTAAAATACAGTTTTCTACTCGGAATTCATTAGAACGAGAACCAAACACACAGAGTGAACCTTCTGTGCTTTATTACCACCATCATTAATATTTTCAGCAATTTCCAACTGCTTCAGCCATTTGTTCTGTCTCTAAAAAGGAAAGCTTTGATTTCTAGTGGTCTCAGCTACAAACACCGAGTTGTTCTGTAAACAACAGAGCTAATGGAGTCGAGCTTCCTATGAAGTCCAGCTTTTGGTTCCTTTTTCCACAGTGAGTAACTGCAGCATCCTTATATATCCTTTTTGAGAGCCACGCTGAGCAAGACCAGCCAGCCAGTGACTCCCAAGCAGAATATGTAACAACTGAGATCCACTTGCCTTCTCCTTGGCAGAGGTGCTCATTTGGGTCCCTGCTCTAGCTAGATGCTAATAAAACTTGTAGGAATGTGATTATCTTTGAGTTGTCTATTCCTATGTACAACTTTGTTAAAACAGGCTGCCAGGTTCCTACATTTCTGGGTAGGTTGTTTTGGTTTGGTTGTTTTGGAGGTAGACTGACAGAGTGGTCACAAAGGCCTGTTTTCTTCAGGAGATTAGGTCACTGCATTTAAAGAGTTCAAGTTTCTAGCCATTATCCTAGGAACTTCAATTACACTTTCAGGACATTCAGGAATGAGTAATGCTTCCTCACCATCAAACAGCCACTTTACCCGCGGGGTTTAAAGCGGCATACTGCACTGAAGGGAGCCCACACTGCAGCAGAACTGAATGATCAGGCATGCACCAGAGTTTTACAGCCTGGGGTAGAGAACAATGTTACTTGATCTCCTTCTCTCCACAGCTACGGAGGGCTGCTGCCAGAGCCACTACTCACCATCTACTTCTAAAGGGACTGGAAGTCTCTAGGACTGCAGGGTCTCTCCCACAGGTAGTCGTGGCTTTCTGCTGGGTAGGGAGCTCCTGAGCTCAGCATCATCTGCAGCCCCAGTTTGCCAGGGAGTGCTACTGCTGCAGAAGCTATGATACCATCAAGCTTGCAACTGAGGGAGGGGATGATTCTTGCTGCAGCTTCTGCTGGTCGTTTAACTCTTTTGGACAAGTAGCAGCAGCCTCAAAGTTCCTTTGTTAAGTCCCTCTAACCAAAACTAACTAGTTCTATAAAGGTCTCTCTCACAGGATGTCAGTAGTTTGCTGTCTCTGTCAGAGCTGTCACCCTGGCCAGGTAACAAACTTAATTCTCCTGTCCAGACATTCCCAAGCACCAGTGCAAATGCTATTTTAAAGTTGTAGAGAACATACAATTTTAATAAAAACACCACAGCTTCTTTCACACAGGTGAGACCTGAGCACCCTTCCTCACCTGCATCCCCTTCCCCACTGGGCTGCTACCATGGGATGGTTCTCCTCCCTATCCATGGGCAAGTACCAACAGAGAGCTCCCTTCTGCTCCTTCTTCTCAGGGCTTTGGCTTTCCAACATTACAAGAACATGCAAGGAATAAAAGAATAATAAAATCTTGGCACCTTCTTGGGATTGTTTTTCAACAGATCTCTGTTGTGTTATGTGCAGCCTGTGACTGTTTGTGACTGATTTTGCACTTAAAAATATTTTCTGTTAGAAAGCAGAATGCTTTAGCCAGTCACTTATTTTCAAGTGTTCTGTAATTTTTTTATACTTATTTATTAAAAAAAAAAATCTATTGATCTAAATATGTCAGAATACAAGGCTGAATTTTCAGTGCAGAAGTTATTTATATATGCTGCAAAAGAGATTAGAATCATGCTTAATATAAATCCCTTTTTCCTTTTAAAGCTCTTATGATGTAGGTACAAGCTGTACTATACAAACGGGGAAAATGAGGACAGGGGAAAAGTGAATTACTGAAGACCATGCAAAATTAGCAGTAGTACTGATTATCACTAAGTATTCTGTTGCTGTTATCTCAGGAAGGAGGGGGAAATAGAAAATGTCTATTCATTTCAAAAGCTTCAGATCACTGAAGGAGGAAAATGCTTTCTGATTGCCTGGCAGGAATGACTCTTGGAGGGCATCACTGCGACTCCTTTGTTGTGTGACAGTTCTTAAATTCCATTACTCATGCTGCTATTTTGGTTGTTTCTTGCCCAGATGCAGGCCCCAGCCCTTGATTCCCTCTGAATCACTACTACATGGGCTGTTGTGGGGCACTGCCTGCCCGGGGGCCCCTGACTACATGGGGTGGCTTTTGGGGCTGAGGCACTTGGAGCAAGGGCAGCCTTTTATGTATTTCTTTATACAGCACCATGCCCAGTCCTGCCCGCACCCACCAGCCAGCACCTCTGCTCTAAACTGGGAGAACTGAAAAATGGCCCAACCTTTCTTTTTGTCCTCTTTATTCCTCACCTCTATCTCTTCTGTACCAAAATAACTAATACTCCCCGGTCGCATTTCAAAGGCAAATACACCTCCTTATGCTACAGCCTTACTCACTTCTAAAGGAAACCTTTTCCTTAAACCCATTTGAGCATGCTCTATTCAGTCTTTCAGAGATTCTGTGTGTCAGAGGGCATTGTGACACAGTCTATTTATTGAACTAGTCCAAAATATTGCACTTTACTTAGAATGAAGCACTGAAAATGTTAACTTAATTGAAAGGATTAATTAGGTCTTTGTAACTCTGCTCCTACTGAATAATGCATGTGATGTGAGGGGAAAGAGGCAAGTATTTGGATGATGGAAGAAGAGCTGGTTACTAGTTGCTCATCATCTGGTCAGAGTAAGAGCTGGCCTTGACTTGAACCAGTTCCCTTTCCCCAGAAAGATCCTACTTCCTGTTTTTAGTTGTTTTCCTCATTCATTTTGCAGTTTCCCTTTACACTTCTTGCCCCTTTTGAGCAGTTTCAACTGATACTCTTCTCAAAGCCCTCTCTCACCACTCCGATATGTTTCTAAAGAGGAGGAAGGTTTTTCTTGAGGGGACTCTTCAGTTACAGGTTGTACTGGAAATCCCTTGTCCCTTCAGCAGCTTATTGCTCTGCTGCTTTGTCACACATTTCTGCTCACCTGAGCCTGGATATTTGGGCTTTTCCCTCCTGTCTGGAGAAAAGGCTTGCTATCGTTCCAGCTGCACTTGAGCCTGTGTGGTCTGAAGCAATCATTTTATTTAAGCTGCAGTTCAAAAATAAAATCCTCTCCACAATAATTATAGTCTTGCATTAGGAAATACTGGATGTCTACATATTGCATACATAGTCTGTACTCTCTGCACTGAGAGAGCTGCACCATCTGCTCTCCTGCTCCCTGTTCTTACTCCTGCAGACATTAGATAAACATGTTGAGAGAGCAGCAGGCTGTTTCCAGTCATGACATATCTGAGCTGTGTTTAAAGTCAAAAGCCTTTATTTACAGCTCGGTGAAGAGAGAGGACTCATAATCAAGGGCAATAAACTAGATCCACAGCAGTTTAATGGTTGGAAGGGATGAGAGCCATGTATGTCAAACCTGTCACTTCTTTAAAAAGGAGAAGGCTCTAAAAAGAGAAGAGGTCATGCAAGGCTCCCTGGTTCCCAGGAGATGGCCTGCAGTGCTGTGGGCTGGGTTTGGAGGCACAGCAGCAGGGCAAGGATGCACTGCTTCTCCTGGATGTCAGAGAGTGGCCCGAGAAGAAATTCACTGGCTTTTACCCAATGCACAGTGGCTGAAGCAGCACGAGATGTTGGCAGGAATACTCAAAGGAGGACAGCTCTCCCTGGGATAAGTCGCCACATCTGCTGTTAGGAGAAAAATGGATGCTAGGTCTTCCTCCATGCTTGGAAAGGAAAGAGAGCAGTGAAAGGGAAGGAGCATTGGAAGGATGGTCCTGTAATGGCCTAGAAGTCAGTCAGTCAGTCAGTCTGTCTGATGCCTCGCTGCAGAAACCCGGAGAATTCAGTGTCCGCCTCTGACCATGAAGCCAGTCTTTATCAGCTTAGTCTAATACCAGCTCAGAGTACTCACAACACCGCTGAGCAACTTCTACATCTAAACTAACAACCTAAGTCCTGTCTGCACTGCCCGGGCCTCTGCAATGTGACGACGTAGTCGGGTTGAGTTAACTCTGTGAATCCAAGCATGGAGTTAACAGGAAGTCTTCCGTGCTCTGGGCTGGGTTATTCATATTTGCAGGAGACAGAAGGGCTCTGGGATGCAGTCTCCTGGTGAGAGCCTGGTTACAGCCACTGCCTGTACCAAGGTAATTGAGTGGCTAAACTGATCCAGGGGAAGACTCCTCCAATGAAAGCTTGCAAAAAATCCCCAAGCCAGGTTTTTCAAGCTGAGGTTCCCTAGCAATGTGCGCGCATTTTCCCCTGCTCCTTCCATCAACCTTTCTAATTTTACTTGTTTTCTCTCTGATCCTTGGAATTCAATTGTACTGATTTCCTGAGCATTAAACATACATGAATGTTCCCCTAGTCTGCTTAATGGCCCTAGCAAAAAGTGTTTCGACTCATTGGCAAGGCAATTGGAGCACTCACTGAACACAATCTACCCTCTCAGGATTGGATGTTGAAAACAGCTATTTTTTTTTACAGTGAATGAGTTTGCAAAGTTATGATATTAGATATGGCTACTGAGAAGTGACAAATGGGCTTCAAAGTGCAGCATAATGATCGTTACAAGATGGGATTGTATTTTGTTCTTGAACTGCTATGCACATTTTATTGAGAGGGGAGTAAAGATCCCAGAGACTGAGGCTGCAGTAGCCAGCCCAAACCCAGCGTGGGCTTTGGCAATGAAGCATTCATTAGAAGTCCTGCATCTCTAGGATGATGCTAAGAAAGGATGATACAGCTGAGGTGCATTGGTGTAAAGTGAATTCTCTGAATTCTCTCTCAGTTTCTGCTGACTGAAGCAGCTGTTCTTGCACCAAATGCTATGCATTGTTTACACTTTCTGCCAGAGATAAATAAAATGACTCTAGTAACTGAGTCACAACTTGAAGTGCCAAAGACACTGGTTCTTTAGACTGGACAAGCTGAGCAGTTTCTTCACTCTGCTTCAGGAATACATCCAAAGCTGTTCCCAACTGATTTCTGCTCCCTGCAGGTCTACCAGCAGCTCTCTGTAGGACTTCTCTACTCTCTTGAGCTTCATCCAGGGAGTCTTTCTGCCACTAGTAGGTTCTCTGCAATCCCAAGGTCCTTATCTGATTATTAAGCAGGCAGGGGGGGGCCATAAAAAGCCGTTTCAGAATGCAGTTTCAGAATGGCATGGATATTTTTCTTCCTAAGCTGAGTGTACCATCTCTATCACTCCATGGTGCTGCTTTGCCCGCTCAGGCCAGGCAGTGTCAGAGCTCCCGGGAGGCCCTGCACTGTAGCACTGTGTGGGCACAGAGTCCTGCCCTGGGTTCATTTGTAGCCAGTGCACAGAAAGGAATAAAGGAAATCTTTGCCCTTCATCCCTCAGTGTACTGACAACTGCCATTCCTGGCGGTACTAGCTGAGAAGGTGGGAGGGAGGGACTCTCCCAAAGTCACTCTCAGCCAATGCAGCCTGAGCTCTGAACTGGAGGGAGCCGTGGGTTAGATGGCACATTGGTGACAGGCACCGTGTCCCCAGGAGTTAAAGCATTGATTGTCTGTGTTGGGCCTCTGATTGGAGAAATCATCTCCGCCTGCAGAGGAAGAAGTGTAATGCCCTGTGTCCAATTTTCTTTTCATTGCTGTTTTTATTATGGAAACAAAATGTTCACTGATTCTAAAATGAAAATGGAGAAAGCTAATTTTTGTAGTTCTTGCTAATAAAATTCTTAATGTGCTCTTCTCCCATTATCATAAAGATTGTTATGGTTTACTTTATCTCTGGAATCTTATTATTTTCCCCAGAATTCATGGACATTCCTTATCTTCAAAACTATTTTCATCTATTGAGATATTCCTCCTTTATCTCTATCCTCATACTTAGTATGAACATATCTTTATTGTCCTGCTTCTGTTTTTGTAAACAATAAGTGGCTACTGATCACAAAAGCTTTAGAGTCTTTAAGAAGATGAGACAGCAAAACTCCTGGAAGCACTGGGTAAGAATCTGAAGAAGAAATTCCAGGCTTACAAGTAACCAAAAATCCAGTGGATAGCAAGGTAATACCAAGCCACTTAAATATGAGTAATTCCAGTATTATTGAGAAGTGTCAGCTCAAATTGCTGTATTGTAAATGCTGCAGGTAATACACTGAGCTGAGGCCCTCTTCTTACTGGTAAATGCAAGTCAGGGGTGGACATCAAATGTCACATGGTTCAGAGACAGGTGAAGTATAATCTGGCTGTACTGGAACCAGTCTTGACTGCACTCCTCATGCCTGAGCATACTTAAAACTGGGTTCCAGTGAGGGCTAAGGGGCTGTGGTCCAGAAAAACAAAAGAAAAAACAGGAATCCAGAATGATTTTTACCTCGTATTGCACTTGCCAAGTGTGAGAAGACTGTAGAGTGTGGCCCAACACATGCATGTGGAGAGTGGTCCTGCTGACACCGGCAGAGCCGAGCTGTACGTGGACACTGTTCCACTGTCACTTTGATTCGCTGCCTTCTGCCACTGCCTTTGTATGAGCTGGTGCAATAGTCCCAGCTGGTACCTAAGGGAGGCAATACAGTTAATCCTGAGGCACGGAAGCCTGCTTGACTGTTTGCAGGTAGCAATTCAACAAAAGGAGAGCATCAGAATTGGCAAGGAATTCTGTGAATTTGACATGCGAAATCCTAAAACTTCTCTCTCTCCTTTCCTAGCGTGGCAGCTTATTAGTAAAAAGTATGTCATGAAGGAAGCACTGAAGCACCTCTGAGCTGTGCACCCCCACACTGGAATTCACCTTCTGTTTGCTTTGGACATCCAGCCAAATGAGTCGTCTTCTCCTGGGATAACCTGAAAGCTGGCAGCGAGGTGGGAGCCGGAGCGGTGATGGATTGCCCAGGCAGCCGCGGTGACTCTGGTGTCAGCAGGTAATGAGGCAGCTGGAACCCTTCGTTTTCAAAACGTCCCCTCCATCTCCTCTGAGCCATCAGGACAGGCAAAGCGCATGAAGTACAGCATGAATCAGGCCAGCTTTGCTGACAGCACATGCTGACAGCAGGCTCTCTGGTTCAGACCCTCGCTCCTGCCGTTAATCTTTCTTGCACGGAGCCAAATGCTCACTTGTGGCTTTTCCTCACCCTCTCCCTGCTGAAAGCAAACTGTTACAATTGCTGCTGAGGGGAGGAGGAGAGGACAGGGCAGGCTGTGCGTCAGAGGATCGAATCACCACCAGAAGGGAAACCATGCAGCCCTCGTCCTGCTTCAGCAAGGCTGCCCTCCGTGCACATTGCCATGGCAACCTCAAGCTCTTGGGTGACTTGACGCCATCAGAGCAACCTGTAGGTTGGACTGGCTGTCAGGAGTTTGGAGGCCCTCATCACTATTCCTTTTCCCCACACCACTGAACTCGGACCACCACTGAACTTGCCAGCTGCTGTGGAACACAGGCTGTAAGATTCCTGGAGACATAAGCTTTTCTGATTTTTTCATTAGAGCAGTTTCTGCTCTAATGTCCACACATTGCTAGTACAAAAAAAGACAACAGAAGGATAAAAGCTAATTATAGCTGTTGGCAAAACATGGTGGAGGCTCTCTCCATGCTGGCAGTAGTTCACTTGACATGTGATTAATGGTGGTTAGTGTGGGCACAGCCAAAGCTTCTACAACCCTAGATAAATAATAATGAAGTTTAAAAAGATATATGCTCCTTGAGTTAATAATTTTAACAGGCTGTGAGAAATGTTGCTGTTCTCATGGTAACAGGAATGCTGTAATTTCATCTCTAATTTGAGAATGCTTGCATAATGTGTGCAGATAGCTTTCTGATGGGAACTTTTTTCTCTCTTCTTTAATTTAAGCCTTTTTAATGAAGTGATATTATTGTGTAGTTTGGGCAAACAATTCAAAATGGACTAATTAGCACTAAATACATCACTGAAAAATGTAGTCAGAATTATTTGGAACTAAACTGGTATTGCTGCTTGCAACCCCTGGTTTCTCTGTCAATTGGGGGCCTCGTACTGATGTGTGTGGGCATCTCTCAGGGCTCTTCAGGAGCTTCTGAATGTATGTGCCTCTCACTGGAGGTTGCACTTTTAGTTATACTAATTAGATAAGAAACATATGCATCCACTGGTCCTCACCTCTGTACTAGAAACATATGGTCACTATCTGAATAAATACCCCAGGACAAAGACCCTCAGAGGTCAAAACAGCCCAAGGATTTGGACAGTCAATTTTTTTCTGCCATGGCTTTGACCCAAGCATCAAGATACACAAAGACACTGAGAGTCTCATCCTTAGTAATCCTGAAAAAAAAATGAATAAGGCACCTAAACACGTGCTGCAGGTGCAAGACTGAGAATGAGACTTGCTTGGAAAACCAGCAAGAATTAGGCCTGTGATTCTTTAGCACTCTTGAAAGTGTTATCTGTGGTGCTTTTTGGTTTATTACGACGGCTTAGTCATGGAAACCAAACGACAGCGTACGGAATGAAAGCAGCTCTGCAGGTTGTACAAAAGCGTCTCCATTGACTACTAATCTTCAACCATCTCCACTGCTCATTTTTCCTATTAAAGCTCTATAGTCAGGTTTATTATTCTGTATCTGTTCAAGAACATTTAACTGCCTGATACTGGGACAGTTGCAAAGCAGTTTGAGAGTACTTCAGAAGGATGAATTAGAGCTCTGCTTATAGGAAAACAGAACGCGACTTTGCCCCGAGTGGATGCGTACTGGGACTGAACTGGGACCTCGGCTCCCCAGGGGTAGGAGTGGGTGTGTAGGTGGTTTGATGAGCCTCCCTCACCGGAGGGAGCTGGAGCAGAGTGTGGAGGAGGAGGAAATTGCCATTTTCAGCTTCTTGTTTTTATCTTTCAGCTCAGACAGATTGACATGTGATGAAACACAGGCATTTCACAGTTAGCTTTTCAAAGGCTGCGTTACTTCAGAATCATTAACCTGGCTGAGATCTTTGCATTCTTACCTGCTTTGTTGAATACTTTCATAACAGCACTTGGTGGTGGCTTGCGTATCCTTAAAGCTGCAAAGCTAGCATTTTAATTTATCCTAATTCAGAACCTAATTGTCTTGCACTGTTGGCTAATTAAATGTTCAAAGAAGTGATAAATTAAGCAGGTTGATCATTACAACACAAGTAATTAGTCAGTCCAACTGAATCTGAGCCTTAAAACCCACATTCCCTGAGATGACAGACATTTTGGGGCTGTGCAAGAAAGCAAAGTGTATGTCAAAGAGGAGAGAACTTCCTTGAATATTTCAAGTGAAGTGTCCAAAGGTCGTATCAGTTTGGGGATTTTCAGGCTGCTTATTCTGTCCATAAGCCATTCATTTTCTGGTGCCACTAAGAGAAGTTCCAAGATAGCACCTTGAAATGCTGAGATTGACAGCTGGTTTCCTACAGGAGCTGACATCTTCCTGTGTTAGACACACAGAATGAACTTTGTGAAAATATGGGTGGGGTTTTTTTTACATCAAACAAACACAAGCACACAGACACAACCCTCTCAGCATTAGTTAACTACCTAAACAGGCATTTACAAATGTATTATTCCCTGGTATGGAGCTTCCAATCACAAAGGTTTTCATACAGCGTTTTACTAAAAACTCTCCCTGGGGTCAGATTGGTTCAGATCTAAAGACCAAAATGTATTTTCTGAAAACCTCAGTCTATCTCTGCACCTGCTCATATTGCCAAGGCAACTTTCTCCAGAAAAAAAAAATCTCTACAATGCATCATCACAGCAGCTTGGTATTCTTACTGCTAATATATCTAAAATATCCAAGTGCTCTCCAGTCCTCCCACCTGGCTCCCCCTGCACAAAGGTGTGTGTCTCACATTGGCTCCAGCAGCACCGCACCGGGGAGGCCTGGCTGGAACAGGAGCTGGGGATGGTGTGCCTGGGACAGGACACCTCATCTTGCAGCTGAAAACAGAGATGCAAAAGAGTCAGCAGAGGTAGCGAGATTGTTTAATTAAAGCATGGGGGGAACTTTGTCTGAGGGTTTGCCTCATTAGTTAGGCAAGTGTGGTGCTTGGCTCCTGGCTGCAAGAGAGAAGGATGCCACAGAAGCACTCCTTGGTGTGATCCTGCAGAGTGCTGTGTCCTTCCCAGCCCCTCTCCACTCTGCAGAGAGTCTGGCTGTTACCAGTCAAACCCCTCCACCCTGTCTGGCTCCCATCCTGCTGGTCCTCTCTGCAGGTTCAAGTCTCAGTGTGTTTTTTACCAAAACCAAATCAAGCAACTGCTTACACCATCTCCCCACACAGCTGTCTCACTTCATTTGCAATCCCATCACTCACTGTTCAGTTCATTAGTAGAGTTTTCTTCTCTCTTCCTTTGCATTTAGGACAATGAGATTTGAGGTCTCCAGTCTTCTGCGATGGAAATAACAAATAATAATTGCTAACAGTGTCTCTCCAAGGTAAATTTAAAACGCAGGCTTCCCACAGGCTGTGTTTTTCTCACCTATCCACAGTGGCTGTGGTGTGGGACCAGCGTTTAGACCATTCTGTCAGTGCTGCTGCAACAGCTACACTACTCTGTCTTCTTCTGCCTGCCTCTTCTAGAGGTGATAATAAGTTTTCAAGGTTTTCTGCTTGTCTTCTCGCTGCCACGACGAAAGCATCTTGTCATGGCTTTTCAGTTTCTCTGCTATCTCCTTGTGTTCTGAGTTACAACTTGTTTTCTAAACTCAGAAATCACGCTTGCTTTGCTGAATCAGCTGGTATTTCATATTGCAAATGATACTCTTAAAATTAAAGCTCCTAAAATGTTCTAATTTCTTTTTTTTTTTTTTTATTCTGTGCTCTAATTGGTCTAGCTGGATTATGTTAATTATTTCCGATCAAAACTGCTTAATTAGCATGGCAGGTCAATTAGCGAGGGCCTTTGGGGTTTAGGATAGTTATTTTATTTTTATTTTTAGTTATAGTGTAGGCAATCCATTGTTACACATTTTATGTTTCTAGAACTATCCCTGAATTAATGAAAAGTTAACAGACTGGGATATAAGAAAATGCTTCATAAGCATCCACCGATATCTCGCACTCGGGATCACTGGTACCTAAAATGCTTCTTTAATGCTTCATCACTGAAATCAGCCTCGAAAGCAGAGTTCATGGCCTCACAGCTGGCCCACGAGGGCACGAGCACCAGGAGAGCCATGGACTACCCGGAGCCTGAGGGACGAGGGTCAGAATGGAGAAAGCTGAAACCACAAGTGTTCTCCCTTCCTGTCCATAAAACGCAGGGATAAGAGTAATTTCCCATCTGTGAGATCCATTGGAGGAACTCCTTGTAAAATACTGAAAGGCTGCTAAATGTTGTTATGTTTATTTCTTGCAGGTAACTTCTTGTAATACCCCTTCGTTATCAGAGGAGCCTTTAAAGTACTTTGGCATAGAGGATGTCAAAGAAAAGCTGTCCATAGATTTAAGTCTCTCTTTTTTTTTTTTTTAATATTCTAAATACTTGATTTATTTCTGTGAGTGCAGGTTTTCATCAAACCATCTTTCTCCTTAATTGAGCTAATAACTTTACTCCTGTCCTCCTCTTTGTTCAGTCTAGCAAGCAATTTCCCAGCTTCATCTCCCATTTCATATATCCACTTTTGATCTGATTATTAGCATTTAATCTTCCACAACACTCAGTGTCTGATATTCAAACCCAGCCTTATTTAAGGAAGTAACACCTTTTGGTGTGCTGGGTGTCACACGTTTCCTTTGTAAGGTAACAGTTTTATCATGTTATTGCAAGTTATTTGCTCTCCATTTTCATTTCCCTCCTCCCCTTTCTTAACTGCCATAGGACTCCTCACAAGAAGATATAAATGGAAATGCAACTGCAGAATGAAAATTGAGATAGGCGTAGATTTATATATGAAAAAAGCCCACTGAGCAAGCACTGGAGGAGCTACCTCAGAAACACCTAATTTACCCACTTCAGAAGAAGCTTTTACCTCCAGGTACCTAGTAGATTCTTCTAGAAAGGCTGGATACCCACCCATCCCCGGGCTCTCCTTACTCCACACACAATTCACTGCAATGATTCGCAGAGGCCAACTGTTCAAACAGAGAACTGGATGGAAGTTGGGTGGGTCTGGATTCATCTGTCAGACAGACCTGTCCTGTCTTCGTGCTGATCAGTCCCGAGCCTCAGCTGCTAGTTATGGGACTAGTCACGTGGGCAACTGGCTGGCTTGGTAAGCCAAGAAATAAGGAAGACATTTTTTTATGCTGAGGGTGGTGAGAGCCTGGCCCAGGCTGCCCAGAGAGGTGGTCACTGCCCCATCCCTGGCACCATTGCAGGGGAGGTTGGCTGGGACTCTGAGCAACCTGCTCTAGTTGCAGATGTCCCTGCTCAGTGCAGGGGGTTGGACCAGATGAGCTTGAAAGGTCCCTTCCCACCCAAACCAGTTTATGATTCCATCATCAGCCATAGACACTCACCAAAGTCAGGTGGGGGTACTTAAGCAGTTTCTGTGCTAATTGCTTTTTATTCTGTTCCATGGCTGGCCCTTCAGCTTGAAGCATGGCACAAATGCTCAGCAGCAGAGGCAAGCTGGAGAACAGAGGTATTGCTGTCTGAAGCCATCAAAGTAAACTCTAAATACATAATTTCTGGGCCAGCAGAGACAAAGCCTTTGGTGCACACCTACATGTATAAATCACTTTTTGCTCAGAAACCTGACTGGATCACTGAGATAGGCCATTCAGAGTTTAAGAACATTTAAATGGGAAAACAAAAAATAATCAAGGAAAGTCAAGTGATCTTATAGCCAAGAAGTTGTCTGTCATGATGGAGTACAGCCTGCACTGTTAGCAGTGGGCTGTTCTACAGAGAAAACTGGTCAGCTGGTGTTACCACAGCACACTCACCACAATGCTGCTGCTCCTTCACTTACACATCTTTCCTTTTCCATATCTTTCCCAGCTAAATTCCTAGGGATCCGTTCCAGGCTTTTTCCCAGATGCAATTTGGCATTATATTTGTTTGCAGCTATAAACAAACATAGGCAGCGGTGATGAACAACAGGGGCACGGCCATATCAGCATGGCTGCTGCACTGCTCAGGTGATGACCTTCCTGCTGTCACACCTGCACACCAGCAACTATCAGAAGAGATAAAACGAAGAACCTTTTACCAAACAAACCAAAAAAATTGGTACACGTACAGAAGAAAAAGCAATAAAATGCAAGGCCTTCCTGCACTCATAATTTAGTTGCCTTTCCATAGGTCTTGCTCATCAGTCTACCTCCATCTGCCTCCCAGCCTTCATCCCAGACACAGCCAGTCCCCACTTCAGGAATCAAGGAACCAGGTTGTCAGGAACAACCCCCCCTTTTAAACAGTTAACAGCCTATGGGGACCATTCCTTTTGATAAATCCAGGCTAAAAACTTTCTCAAAAACAATTCTCAAAGTTCATGATTTGCCTTTCACATGCCTGCCAAGTGCCCCTGTCTCTGAAGCCACTGAATGGTCTTTGGTTTTGTTTACGTAACTACAATCCTATTGCTATCTTGCCTTGACTGTTTACATACTGAAATATGCATCATTAATTCTGGGTGCTTCACGAATGTCACATAATTAACCTCCCAAATTAACGGGGAAGAGGAATTGAAAACACATGACATTTTGAGCCCAAAGTCTTCTCTAAACAGCACAAAAATGGAACACAAGTGAATTTACCACTTAGGTCTTTGTTCAAACCTTTCCTGCAGTTACATTAAGAAACGATGCTTCCTTTGGGTCTCATTTAGGGCAATATTCTAAACACAAGATTTATTTTTTTTTTCCTATGCAAATATATTTTAAGTGACATCAATGATCAAACTCTGAAAAACAGACTACTATTATGTGCTTCAGGGACCGGTGTAGCATGGCTAGAAAGTCAGTAATTATGCAGCAAATTAAGACTTCCTTTTTCTTTCATTCTTTAATTTCATTCATATTACAGTGCTCTCCTCTGTGCAAAGGCATCCAGCAATAAAACTCAGCAGTTGGCCAACAACCATCTACACCTCAGAGAAGCCAGTGGTATTCTTTAGAACATTTCAGCAACAAAGATTGTCACTCTCCTTACCTCCTCACTGGATGAGCTGGGAGGGGGTGGGTGTTTTTTTAGTCTTCTAGCAAATACTGTTTTCAGTCTTGCTTCTGAGGGACAGGATGTTGGGGGGGGTAATTTCAGAACTGATTAGGATTGTGAATTGGTAATTTTGAGACTTGCCTGCTAACGGCTGAGACATTATGGGACATTCTGCACTGAGCAATTTGAAAAGGCTGAGGGAAAACTGCTCCTAGTGATGACTAACACCTTTGCTCTACGCTTCCTCCTGGCAACATGCTCTGCAAATAGCATGTGGGATGCCTGGGCTAAGCAACCAGGCTCAGCTGACAGCAAGGGGCTCACGTGCTCCTCACGCTCCTACAGAAAAGGGAGGAAAATCTCTGCCAAAGATGCAGGAGTGCAGGTTTCTTTTCTGGAAGGCCAGTGTGAATGACCATCTAGGTACTGGGTTCTCCTAGGAACCAGAACATAAACACTTCCACTCTGGCTGTCTAATCAGACTGTGAACTCCTCAAGGCATTGCTTCTCACTCGAGAAATAAGCAATCAACACAGCAGCAAAGCTGCAGCTTGACATCTCGCACGCCGCTGTAGCGCTTATTCTTGTACTCACAAATTCCAGCCCCTTACTTGTAAGTGGCCTCCTCTGTGTGACCAGCTCCACAGCACAACTTGGAGATAACCACCTATGTGTGATTTTTAGGGTTTTTTTTAAACGTAGGGAACTGAACTAGATCAAACATAGCTCTGGTATATACTCCTTTGGTTATTCTGAGGGAAATGCAGGAGAATGCATTCAGAAAGCTGGATGTGTTTGGCTCTTCTTCCTGGTAATGGAGATGTAGTGGCTGGGCTTTTTCTTATTAACATGCTGAGACATCTGAGTGTCGTGGTGTGTGTTTCAGTGTGATTCCAGCACCTCATGGATGCTGATGAAAGAACAATAGCTCCCCTTCATCCTCTAACAAATCCTGGTGCTACACTTCCCCGCCACATATTAACCCAGCCCAGCTGACTATTTAGCTTACCATCAATCTTCCCATATGCATATGCACAAAAGCATCCTGGAAATGCTTTTGAAGTTTCTTTCTAATGGCCCTTGCACTCCAGTTCGACTACACGCATTTATGTCAAAGCCAGTAGATTTATTCCAGAAATAAGTGAATCTATAACCAATAAGAAATCTGCCAGTATGAAATACTTACCAGGGAAAGAGCTCATCACCGTGCTGGTCTCCTTGTGGTCCCACGCCATGGACGTGCACTGGAGAGAGTCTGGGTCCATGTACAAATGCACCCTTCCACCAGAGCTGAGTCCAAACCTGCCTGTGTGAGGGATGAGAGAGCTGTAATGCCATGCATAGATTTTTGTTGTTGCCCTAAGTTCGTTAGCAAGGTATTGCTGAAGCACAAGTGATGGTAACTGGTGAGGAAATGACCAAATGAACTTACAAAGGCTGGTTCTGTCCTCAGCTTAAACTATGTAGAACAAAGCCCAGGCCTTTCCACTAGCTAGGAAGAATTGTCTGTAGTCAAAAAGATTAAATAGAAGCAGACCCAACACGTACCTGGAGATGTGGATTGACAAAAGTCTGCACAATCCATTAGGAAACGGAGGTCTTTCTAATTACAGAGCTCAATGTAACCATCTGCTTAGTACAGCAGAGAGGGAACAGTTCAAAAAGGCAAGTATGAAGCTCCAAAATTGTACAAATCTGACAGGCGTGAGATGGCTCACCACGTCTGTGGGCTTGCATGAGAACAAAGCTGTGTTCAAGTGTAACCAAAATGTGGTTTTTCTCCTTGAAAAGAAACATAATGAGAATGTAGCACTGTGGATTTCTGGTTAGGGTTTTATTTTGGTTTCCTTTTTTTTTTTTTTCCTCTCCTCTAAGTGTGTTTGTATAAAGTTTCAGGCACAGATTCTCTAACTTTTTACTGAAGTCTTCACAAGTACTCTTCAACAATGTATCTAAAGACATTTTGATGTGTAAAAGCTCATGAAAAGTGGTTAATGTGATAAAAGCAGAAGCTTGAAGCAATGACATCTAAAGAGAGTCTGTCTGAAGATCTTGAAATCAGACAGAATAAAGAGAAGGCTAAAATGACAAACATGTTTGATCTTATGTACTTAAACAGAAAATAATTTCTGAGCCCTGTCTTATCCTATAAAAGAGCTGATTAATGTATTGGATTTAGATACATGTAGCTATATTTGCTACTGAGAAAATTACATACTTGCCCCTCTGCACTAGTGCTGTATTTTGGGAGTTTATTGGTTTAAGAACCCAAATCACCCACTTCATTCCTCCTTCCTTCTCTGCCTAAAAAAGTACTCAAGTGGAAAACAGAAGTCAGCTTTCTTGTACAAGGAACAAATTAATTTCCTTACAGAAAAGCAATGAAATGCCTCCAAAAATGAAGTACCGAGATGATTTTTGGGTCAAGTAGGGAAGAGAAGGTAGCTCTTGAGTCAAGTGCAGTCACTGCAATGCAACTACATCATTTACAGGGAGAAGGGCAAGTAATTAGGGTGTGAGAAGAGAATCTCTATCATTAAACCTGGAAATGAAGGGATAATACAGAGGAAAAATATGGCATGAGCCCTAAACCTGTCATTTCTGCATTCAAGTCTGGAGCTTGCAGATGAAGACAAGCAGAGAGTTTGGTAACAAGGAGGGAATGATGATCATCCAGCCGACCTTAAACTTACCAGTGGGCTTGTATAGGCACAGACAAGCTTAGACCTAGAGCCTTTCTCCTAAAAACATAGGCTCCATTCTTGCAGAATTAAAGAAAACTTCCTTAATACTTGGCCATATTTTGAAATACTACTCTCCCAAACCCATAAAGCATGTCAAACCTTCAAAAATGCTTTTTACAGAAGAAATCTCATTTTGCTCTCTGCATTCAGGAGGTTCTCAGTTCAATTCTTCCAACTACAGAAAGCTTTTAGTACACCATAGTCCTGATTCAGTAAAGCACTTAAGCAGTTGCTTTATCTTAAGTGCAGCATTACACACCCAAATCTGAGCTCCACATTCAGGCACAAGAAGGCCTTCAAACTAAATAATGGTGTATAAGAAAAAAATCATCTCTATTAAATTCTGCCCTGTTCCTTCATCTTGCAAGGAGGTGTGAAGAGAAGTGCAGAAGACTGAGGCTGAAGCATCTAGTTACTGATCCACCTGGCTGAGACAGCAGCCCAGCTCTAACCAGCACGTTCCTTCTCACCCAGCTGCTTATCTTCCCCACACTGCTCCCTACAGGACCTATATGTTAGCTTTGGTTAGTTACTGCTGTCTCTATCCAAAGCCAGATGTTCTTCTGAGCAAGTCCCTGTCCCAAATGCATAAACAAAATCTCTGATTTTATGCAATAGAAACCGCTAGAGGAAAATAAAGAGAAAGTATCAGCTCGAGATCAGTGGAGTCTGAGGCCACCTCAGCTACTGTGCACGGGCTCCAGTCAGCAGAGAGCAGCAGTTTGAATAGTACTTTAGAGACTCTCCAGTTCCTTACTCACTCACATCTCTGGTATTATGCTCAAGTTACCCTTGAACGTACAATATTTGCATTCCACTTGCTAATTCACGTTGCTTGTTCTCTCTCATCTCGACATCACAGCACAAATCCTCTTCGTGCTCTATTTCCTATGCACTGCAGCTTCCTGGTTTTGTAAGCAACAGTATTCATCCCATAGAAGTTAATTTCTGTACTAGACTGGACTGACTCTAACTTTCCGTCACCTTTTCCACTTTGCAGGAGGAGCTACACAAACAGAAGTCAATGGAATTTTTTCTGTTACCTTTCTAATCACCTTACAGGCTACTGAAAAAGTGCTGATAACTTCTGTTCTTCCTCTTCCAAGGCCTGTTTCAAAGCCAGGGAGAGCTGTTACATTCACAGGGTTGTGGACAAAACTACTTCTGACCAGCAGACACTCCAAGTAGACATAAGGCATCACTGGGAACACACCAGGGAGGTAGCTGTGGAAGATGAGAGACACACTCTGCTGAAGGCAGCCTTACACCTCCATGGACAGAATCAATGCAGCGGAGGTAAATGTGAATCCTGGAGGTGGTAGGGGAGCAGAAGAAAGGTCCATAAGGAAAACAGAATGAGGCAGTGGAAGGCCATGAAGGGTGGAACAGATTTTGCAAAGCACTTTTCAATGTGTGTGGTATCTCCCAAAAATGCCTTTTAACTCCTTTGGCTTTGCTGGTTGGTGCCACATTCTGTAGCTGCCATGCAGGCCCTTTTCTCCCTAAACAAAGCCACAGCTAAACATATCTCACCTAAATCATCTCATCTGTCTGCCTAAGGAGTTCTCAGCTGACCCTGATGAACACCAACCAAAATACCCACTCATTCAGTTTTAGTTTGTGTCCTGGGATGTCTGCAATCTCTCATCAGAACTGGTAGATCTCAGCCTGCCCCGGTCTAAGGTCTGGTTTGGCACTCAGAGAAAGTCAGGCTGAGTCAAGGCTCATTCATTACTTTTATATCTGCTGACTTTACACTAAGACATGATTTCAGGATCCATTTCCTAGTTCTATAGCAGGGAACACAGGATTTCTTACATATACAACCTGCAAAATGCTGTAGGAGAAAACACAGTCTATGCTGTGCAGTATAATTTAGACCATCTGTAATGACAAATCTTTTCAAGTTTTATTTTTGCTGGAGCTCTCTGACATTTCTCTGTGCTGGGGTATGAGGTATATAACAGCAATTCTCAATAGACATCAATAAAAGTGTCCCAGCTGCAGCAGGAAACAGTATGGCTTTGCCTTTGGGCTGTGGGGCAACAAGTTTTACTTCTCTTTCATTTCCTTATGAAAGTATCCTTCTTAAGTATGTCAGGAGACAGCAGCAATGCATTTTTGCAATGATTATGATTAAAAACTCTTCATGAACTTTACTTTTTGCAGCGTGCAGGGGCAAGGAAAGATCCAGTGTTACTGTTCAAGTCCACTTTATCCTGCATGCTTAATTGTAGCTACATGGGTGACGTGGAGTTCCTGAGCATTAACAGCAGCACGTGCTTTAAAGGGCTGCTCATTTCTTCTGAGCTCAGGAATGACTCAAGGTAGGGCACAGTAGAAACCAGCTCTGGTTTGTGTCCAAGTTCCTGCAGATTTTCACAGTGTTCAGGGAAGGGACAGAACACAACTGTATTAGTCCTACAGGAACCGAGATTGTAGCTGGAACTTGTCAACACACGAAGCTGCTTGTGCAAGGATCTCTGTGCTGGTGCCTGTCTGTTGTGGGAAAAGTAAAAAGCCAGGACACAGGGCTGGGAATCAGCTGCACAAATGTCACTCTAAATTTTCCTCCAGTTGCCACTTCAGATCAGTGTAGCTCTTTTGCAGGTCCTGTGCTACATCCACTAGCTTGGTCTGGATGTCTCTGCTTTTAGGCAACTGAAGTTCAGTTTTTAGGCCTTCAGATTAAGTTTCTAGCTCTGCAACAAGTCCATCTGAGATTTAAAGCTAAGCTCTTGATTCCTCTGCAAGACACAGATAATGATCCTTTCTATTTAAACAGTAGGAGGCTCAGAAAAAAAGCAGTAGTTACTACATGTACATGTAGATCCTAACACAGCAGGACCTCAATCTTAGCTGATCCTCATGCACTAGACCATTGATATTTGTTTCATCTCTCTCTCTCCCCAAGCTGTCAGCATATTCTGGCCAAGAGAACAGCCTGGAGGCATTTCAGGGGTGGAGACTGGGTATTTTACAATATTATTTCTGCTTCAGGCAAAGAAACTTGCTGCTACAGTGCTGAGATCATTGCCACTCCGTGGTAGGAAGGCTGGATTCATCCATAGCTCACACAAGACATTTAACTCAAAACTGCTGACCCTGCTGTTTGTTCAGCTCCTGTTCTCTGAACAACCACCATCTGTGTACTAACTGGTATATAGAACACAGCCATAGTTTTATTCTCTTCTAAAAAAAAAAAAAAAAAAAAAGATGGGCTTAAACATCCTACCCCCTAGACTAAAATGCTTTCTCCACAAGGGTGAGCTGCGTATGGTTCTGTCGTAGCTGTAACAGTTTAACATTTTATACTGACTCATGGGAGAATATTAGCAAAACACTTGTTTCTGCAACTGAATTGAGGGCAAGGTCAAATCTCATCAGAGCCCTTCGAAGACAACTACACTAATTTTCCCTTTTTACATTTCTGTCACTAATTATGAAACACATAATTATACTGCACAGATTTTCATTCTGTCTTGTACAGCACTTCACACTGTTTTGTTCACTTAGCAAATGTTTTGTTTCCGTGTTTATGGTCTGGCTGCTTTTCATGTGTCTTAAGACTACTACAGAACCTTCAAAAACTCCTTTTAAAAGAAGTCCTTCTTTCTGAAACCACCTTTGTATGGTTTTCCTTGTCACACTGCTCTCCCAAGTACATCTTCACAAGTCACCTGCATTCCTTTTTTTTTTTTTTTTAATAAACAGTGGTGCTTAGAGTTTAAAAATAACAAATTATATTTTACTTGGGAGCACATAGTCTGAGCTTCAACCAAACCATTAGAATAGCTTGGACAAACTGTCTCTTCTGTGACAGGTATTTTTCCAGCCTTCTCAGGTAGGGAGGAGGATGGGTGCAATACAACACACTGAGCTGTGACAAGGAAGGTGGTTTGGGTGCTGATCTGCAGGATGGAGAATTTTGTGCTTGGCAAAATATTGAGCTGCAGCCACTGCAGGACAGGAGATCTCTGCCAGAGCCTGATCTCCTGCAGAGCACTCTACTTAAAAAATGAGCTGGAAAAATATGGTCTAGTGTAAGGTTAAACTGTTCTGTTGAAAATGGACAAACCGACCCTCATTCTCCAGGTTTGGATGACAATACTGAGTAATAAGCCAGGGGTTTGAATGACTTTCCTACCTACAAAAGACAGTTCCACATATGGAAGCTTCAGTGTTGTAGTGGTTGAGAAGATAAAAATAGAGGGTTATTCTCTAATGCTTTTTCTTGTTTAAAAAAAAAAAAAAGAAAACAAGAAACAAGGTGGGAGAGGAAACATCTCCTTAATCTTGGTGCCATGGGCAAATTCTCTTCCCTCGGCGAGGATGAGGTTGGTGGGCTGCTCCTGCCAGCCTGGCTGGGAGCTGTGGCACTTCCATGGAGGACGAAGGGACTGATGGGGGTTTAGTGCTCTGCAGCTGCAAGTGCTTTGTTGATCATCAAGACAGATGACTTGCCATTCAGGAGCAGCACACTGGGAAAAAAAAAAATATACTTTTTCATGGGATCATTTGTAGTTTACCATTTAACACAAGCCCTGTTAAAGCACGAAAGCAGGCTGTTACAGTCCAGAAACACACTGCACAGCAACTTTGGGTGTTTATTTATGAAAACAATACAGTGTGATTCCAGTGGGAACTGATCAAGTTGCATAAAAGATTTAAGAGTCCATTCTGTAGCTGTAATAATGCTTTTAGTACTTTCTCAGAGCCTTCCCTATATTCCAGCACAGTGGCTTGTGCCAGTTTATCTTTTGGACCATAAACCATTTTATGCCTTCAGTATTTTCCAAGTGGTATCACAATAAACCAGATTTAAGCCACAAAATAATACAGACATTTTCTGTTTGGGAAATGTGTTTAATCTGTTTTTGAGAAACCAACTGCATGTGAAGCTATAAACACAGTATCGATAAAGTCCCAGAATATCACTTTAAAAGTGATGGCAGGATCTTGTTAATGAGTCATCCTGTTTTAATACAACTCTGTTGAAAAATTCATCATTGAGAAGATCGCGTTCAAGAAAAAAATATGATTCTTTTCTGAGATATTAAGCAATTCATTTTGGTCTTGAATAATTTAATCAAAAGAGTTCTTGAAGGCTTTTATGAAATGAAAACTAAGGGGTTTGGTGTGGGTTCTATGTTTAGTTCTTCAAAAGCATAGCAGATTTTTGAGCCATACCCAGGCTTTTCCAAATGTTCAGCAGGTAAACCTGCTGAAATTAACAACTCCAACATTTCAAATAATAATAATGGAGGCAGGGTGATAACGTCATGAGCTCATGTTAGCAGTTTACATCATAAGGGAGCATGACTGCAGGGCAATTTCGATGTATTATTCCTGTGAAGAGAATTCAAGTATCATAGTTGGAGTGAAGCACCAGCATTGATACCCGTGCTTTAATAGGTACAGAAATAACTCCCTCTGCAGTGCTTAGGAGAAATTAATTCCATTTAGGACTACCTAATTTTTCAGTTTGTTAATTAGGTTAAGAGAGGAAAAATAACATTAGGAACTTTCACTGGAGTTGTATTAGCTTCAAAACTGCAAAGAAGTTGAAATAGAATTTCTGGTATCCAGTAAATTTGGCAGTCAGCTCTACTTTCAAAGAAAAGCCCCAAAACACTAAAATCTTTACTTAGATATGGTCTTTCCTTTTTCTCATTTTTTAAAAAAATCATTTGCTTTTCATTATCATTTCTCAAAGACAAACAGCTTGAGAAGTAGTTATCTAAATATATAACATAGAATTACTCTGAAATCTGTGATTTTAGGAAGCATTAGCCAGATTAGGTGTACTTAGCCCACGTATGCCAGGAATGACCCCAGAGAAATGGCAAGTAGCTAAAGCCTCCTTTGAAAAACATCAGGTTGCCTTTCCAAAATGACTGGGCATGCTGAGATCACGTCCTGGTGTCACCTTGGCTTTGGTTGGGATGCTGGGAACTGCTGTTAACAGCATCACCAATTGCCATCAACTGACAAGATTCACTGAATCTCACTGAAAGGCTTAAGGAGTGCAGAAGAGTGATCAGGAATACTTTCAATAATGCAGACAGGAGCCAAGTCTAAATCAGAAATCAGCTTTCTATCAGAAAAGTTTTTTTAGGTTCAACAGAGGGAGATTAACCCACCCCAAAACCCCACAAACTGGTGCTTTAGACACATGTAAGAGAAAAGCCTTGAAAACTGGCCTTTGAATTCTCAGCTGAAGATCCTGATCAAGAGAGGGAGAGTTGGAATGTGTGTCTGTGTGTGTTGCTGAAGTCCTCTCTTAGCCTGTAACTGCTCATGGGTGAAAACACCAGTTTCACTATTCCTATGTGAATATGAGGCACTTGGACCACTTCCGAGAGGAACCATGAATGTCTAGCTCAATACTTCTACTGGGAAAAAAAATTACCTTTAATCCACTGAAGTAACAAAGCTGGCAAGTGGCTCAGACCTATCCCTGGCTTATTAATTACACCTGCTCTTAAAAATGCTACTTTCAGACCTGTGTACTTGAGCTTGTCCAACATGTTCACCACATGCCAGTTAAATAGTTTGGATGAGGCATCCATGGCCTCATGCATGATTCCAATCAGTCCTAGAGATGGTACCTGGATTTTATCTCAGCATGTTTCTGTAGGCACTCATCATGGGGAAAGGGGTCCTGGTCCAACCAAACTTGCCATCTTTTTTGGGGAAGCAGAAGGAGGAGAAATTTGGGGAGAAGTTTGAGAACTGCTCCTCTGATCTCAGGATACAACCTCCCTCTGCTATGGCTTGTCAGAGTGAGTGCTGAGCCATGTAAGGGGGTGGTCACTGGTGCAAAGAGTATCCTGGCATGAATAACCAGCCTCACTTACACCACCACAAGACAGTCACAGCTGCAGGATCTGCCACACAAGTACAAGGTACATACCTCAGCACACTTCAGGAGTCAGCTCTTCGGTGGGCACAAGAGCCTCTGGCTATGCTTACATTTTCCTCCTGGTTTTTGGTCCCTGCTTGTCATCTGCAGCACATACCAAAGGGAACAGCATGCACCTCATTATTTAGATTTACCGTTCTATTTGTAGCACTTCAGAGCAAAGCAGAAGGGTTTAACAATCCTCCCCCAAGCCACGAAGGGCTGGGGAGATCAGTGGGGAATCACAGCCCCGCTGTTGGCTTCTCCTGGCAGCAGGGACTTGTTGGAGCTGCTGCCTGCCTGATACTGCTTCATGTTCTGAGAGGTGTTCGCTGCAGTCACTCGATGATTTTGTGTGTAGAGCAGGCATCTGATCAGACTTAACCTGGGGGAAGGAAGCAAAGCAAAATTCTGGTGAGTTAAATTACCTTCTGCTGCATACAATCATCCGGCAGTAACATTCATGTTGCCATTAATAGAAAACATTTTGCATTGCACTCCAGAGATTTATTTTTTTCTTTTGGTATGGAAGTGATCTGTTCAGATGGGAGCTGCCTGAACAAAGCCTAGGGGCTCAGACACCACCAGCAGCATCTCTCTAAATATCTCTTATTGTGTAATCTCTCCATTGACTCGAAGGAAATGTTCCACTTGCTGCAGCTATAGGGCTCTGTGTATACAAAACACACACTTAGCTGAGCCGCCCTATGGGACAACATGAATTATTTGCTGATTTACCTCAAGTAAATCATTATAATACTTCAAGAGAATTGTCTTGGCTTCCACAAAATGTGTCAAAGCATTTTTAAATAGAACACTTAATCCGTGCCTCACTCCCTCGTGTCGTGAAGGGAAGAAGGAAAGACGTGATGCACTGTGCTGGTAACAGCCTGAAAGTTCTGATCAAATACTTGGGGCAGAGGGGAAAAGTGGAACATTTCCTGACATGCTTAAGGATATCTTAAGTTTTCTAAATAGAGAAATGAAAGCTTCTCTTGGAAACTTTTTGTCATCTTGAAAATTAAGTTAAAATATAAATAGTAAGAATGGTAATAATTATGTCAGAAGACCAGAATCAACATTTCATCCTGTATCTACAGAGGGACTGCTTCCATCAAGCTCCCAGGTGCCTGGGTAGCTCAGACGTAAAGGTGGCTGAAATGCTGACAGCAGAATACTGATACTTGACTGAAAGACAAGCGAGTTATCAGGCAGTCTGGATCCAGCTGGAGGGATGAGTGGGGCTTGCCAGGGCTAGAGACCGGTGGGTGTGGAAGCACATCATCTGAGATCTTACACTGGTTTACCTCCTTGGTCCCTAAAACGTTCAAGGGATAGTTATACTCCTGCCTAAAGGATGCCACCCCTCGAGGCATTCTGTCGATGTTTCCTTATTGTTTAGTGGTGGCTTATCTAGCGTAAGACTGTCTGCTCTGTTAAAATGAGCAACCACACTTTGGGATGGGAAAAGTCATCCTGTTTTCTCCACGGAGGTAATTCATTCGCAAACCAAGAAGGGAGGCTGCAGCCAGCCCTTAATTGAATTTTGTGGCATTCTGAATGATAATGCATGAGTCTCCTCTCCAAATCAGGAATGAGGAATTATTACACAGAAAGATGAACAGGATAAAAATGAAAATTAATGCTCCTGGAAAACAAATCAAATATTTCTGCAGATCTGTTTTTCTACAAATCTGTTTACTGGCATTTCTGATTGTAGACTCATGAGTTAAAAGTCTCTGTTATTGAACCCAGACCCACCAAAGATGATCATTCCCTAATTCCACGCCTTTTTAGTCCTGGTAAAAGACCATGAAGTTGCATAGAGCATTATAAACATTACTTTAAGTAGTATGGTAAACAGACTGAGCTCATTAACCTCTGTATAAACAAGTAAGGAAGGAGCTGGATTATGGGAGGGTAAGGCTCACGTTTACACACATTTATCTAACGTAATTAGACATCCAGGGTGGGGATGTCCACAAATACAAGAAAAGAAAATCAATTTATTCTCTGAAATTGTCTCACTTTTACAGTGAGATCTAAAAGTAGATCCTATCAATTAATAATTCGCCATGTCATTTACAACATGTAGAAATGAAAGTGGAAATTACCAGATGTCAAAGGTTCAGATGTCAAAAGGTTGCTAGACAAGGTTGGCTCAACATTTTCACAGCAAAGAGCATGCAGGTGTTACAAGTTCAGATCTCTGTCTTAATCAGACATGAGAGGAGTCCATCCTAAAATAAGCAGAAACAACAGAGATCAGCTAGCTTATGGACAGCTCTTCTTGGGGCAGTGTTATGGAAGATTAAGGTTGGGAGACTGAAGTGCCTATTCTCATTGCAGAAATCCCTCCTAAAGTTGTTGGCAATTTGGAAAACTTACTCCTCTTTTTTGTTTTTGTTTTACTGGGAAGATAAAGAACAAACTTTACTGCAGAAGTTTTCTGATGTTGATCTCTAGCACACAGTTACCATTCTGTATGTTACAATGAGTTAATATTAGCTCACTACCACTACTGATGAGATTCTATGAGCGATCACAAGCTAGTCAGGATTTAACTGAGTCTGGTTTTCAGAATCTTAAAAATGATTTTGTTGTTGTTGGTTTTCTGTTGAATAGTTGCCTTCTCTATTAAGGTCAGGAGATACATAGTTTCTAAAAAGTTTTAATTCATAGAGTTTGTGGGAGGAGTAGGACAAGGGAGTTCTGGGTGACCTGAGGAAGGATTTTCTTTTTACTTGGTTTCACTGTCTCTTGACACCTCAATTGTCTGCTTTCAAGCTGAGATAACAAGTCAATACTTTGAAAGCCTTACCTAGTAGGCTCTTGTAATAGTAAATTTTACCTGAATTTAGCAGACTTCAAGTGCTTTCTCTCCTAGCTGGAAACAAACACAAGCAAAACATCAGAGTTAACACTAGAAAAACTACATTAAGAGAGCAATTTAATGCCTGTAAATTAAAAAAAGCTTTGCCTCCATAAAGTACACTATAAAATAGTGGAAGCACAGAGAATCACCCCTGCTAAGAAGTCAGGTGTGTCTGTGAAATGTCAAAGAAAGTTGGTGAGGCTTTTCCTGTGAAAGATGTTTTTGCACACATCTGATGCCTTGGAAGCCTGTGGGAACGCAGGAGCAGTGGATTCCTTCCAGGGTGCCAATGGTCATGGCTCTGGGGTGGGGTTTTATCATTTCCAATCCTTCAAATGCATCAGCACCTCTGAGCCCACTTCCATGGAAGTGCTGTTTCTCTGCCTATGAGAGTCTGGCATGCTTGCTCAAGTGAAGATGATGTCAAAATACAAGTTTCTCTCATAGAATACAGAATTGGAAGCTGAACGGTCAGGCAAATAGCAACTGACTGGTACTGCTGCAGTTCTGTCCAAGAGAAGACTTGTCCTGACTGGGGTTTAGTGGAACGAGAGTCTGTCAGACTGTGTCCTGCATGAAGGGAGTCATCTCAGCCTCAGCAAGGACCAGGACAACACATCTGGAAAGTGTGTGTGAGCATCTCCCAGCTTGGTCACTGGTTTCAGTGTCCATAAACAGCATCAGGGACTGGTTGTAATGGTGCCCCCCCTGCGAGAGCATGTACAGGACACTTCTGACTCAGGACATGTTTGCACCTGATAGATTTAATCCCCCCCACCCCCCTTGTCAGTTTATCCCCTCTGTTGTCAAGATAAGAAAGATCATATAATTAATTTCATTATAAAAACATTTGGAAGTTCACTAGAGAGTTTATCTATCTTTTTCCTCCCTTAAAAAAACCACTGCCAAGAGGTCACTCCACGTAAAAATGTTTGCCCCCCTTCACATAAATCAGGAAAATCCCTTTTGCCGATCAGCAGAGTACCAGCTTTGCATTAGCAAGTTTGCTTAAACACAAGATGACCTTTTTACATTCATACGTATCCATCTCTCTAGAATTAATCATCCATTCAGCTGGTAGCTTATTTAAACAGAAACACACAAAAAATAAGGTGCAGTAAGAGTGTTCTCAGAATCTAAATATTTGCTTTCTACTTCTTTAACCACCTACTCACCACACGGGTGAGAGCTGCCAACTGGCAGCTGAAAGCAACATTTTGTCTTGGATTAGTCATATTTGAATTGCCTTTTCCCCCCCCTTTGCCTGTGAAATAGTGTCACTGGGACCCGCGGGTAACAACAGAGGGCAAAGCAGGTCACTGGGAAACCAGCTCCCGGGGCATGTCTGGATTGTGAATGAGTTGATGACTTGGGTTAGGAGCTCCCGTTCTCCCACTGCGATTCTATTTCCTGCCGTAGACAGATCCCGTTCACCCAGCCAACAACCGCCTCGAGGCAACCGGGATGCAACGCGGTGCCCCGAGCAGCGCAGCACTTAACCTTGGGGGACACTGTACACCGGGTTTGCGCGCGTGCCTCTGCCTGCGGGGAGGAGGGGGAGCTCCTCTTCCTAGCGCTTACAAATGCTGACACCACACAGCACTTGTGCAGCAGCCCGTGCTCTCAGCTGTCTGCTCCAGGAGGAAGGGCTGTGTTAACGTTCCGTCTCCCTCACGGCACGAGAGATGGATTTGCGGCTACTTGGGCTCAGCTCTTGCATCGGGGCCAGGCCAAGGGTGCCCAGTGACAGACCGTGATCACATTCGGTGGTTTACAGACACCAAAGGAAAAGATTGCTTCACTGAGGTAGAGGCAAATTTCTTAGCTAGCTGTTTATGCTACAGCTCTCTGTGAGCTACAGGAGGAGGAGGGAACCGTCCAATATGAGAACTGACAAAAGAAATACACAGACATGTGCTAATCCTGCTTGGGGAGGTGGGACTGGGGGCTTTGTGTGTGGCTGAGCATTCCCAACTGGGCCTGCTGAGCCCTGATTTCATATTTGTCTTTCTGCGGTCTGGAAGGCTTACCTGGAGAGATTCCCAGTGAAAGGAGCTGGAGGTGACCAAATTCCCCAGCTTATTTTTCAAGGTGGCAAATTCTCATGAGGCTGTGTTATAAAAATGGCCTGGCCAAGGGAGGAGAGCACAGATCCTGCAGAGGCATGCTCAAAATTAACAACAACCTTGAGTGTGAGAGTTGTGAGCAATTCCCTGAGCATCAGGTGACTTCTGTGACTAAATAAAGGCATTTCTAGAAGTATGGGCTTTTTCTGAAAGAAGGAAAACAAGGTGAAGTGTCCTCAAACACCTACTCCAGGTCTGTGTCCTCTGTTACACCAGTGGCTTGTGTTTGGTTTAGTATTAGAAAACTAGAAGGCTTTATGTTGTGCTGTGGCTAGTGTTTCAGTGTGTGTGGGTTTTTTTAAGCCCAGAATGACTTAGAACTGTAGCAGATTGACTGATCTATAGCTAATATAACATCTGGAAAGCTCTTTTGAATGTCCAGAAGCAGAATCTGGAAGGTAAGAGTTACTCAGCATCAATGACCATAAGCCTACTCACATTTGTAAACCGTTTATCATCATTTCATCTGACAACAAAAGAAAGCAAAGGTGGTCACAAACCCAGCTTTGTTTATGACCTCAGAGTGAAAACAAGTGAATCAGCACAAAATCCACAGACATTTCTGCTGGGGTTGCTTACAGGACTATATTGAAAGCCTGCAATGCTGGTTATACTCCCTGGCAAATGAAGGAGGACTGTCACCCTGCAATAGAAGGCTTTACTACTGGGTATTTGTAGTCACAGGCCAGGACAGCTAGGAGACCAGTTCAGGCACAGCTGGCCAAAGGCCAATAAGCCATGGACACACAAAAGCTGTAGGTCAGACAACACAGCCTCATGAGCACCCTAATTAACTCCATGAACACCATAAGAAAGGGTTATCATAGGAATATCAATTTATCTTTAGTTACAAATCTATTCAAAGTCAGACTTTCTTTTCTTCAGGTCCCCCTCAGATGAGCTTGTGTTAGACTGATGTGTGCATGGGTGACAATTCTAGAAAACACTACAAACTCTTAAAGCAGCACTACTGTACAGAAGGAAATGACAGTAGGATAGTTCCAGTTGGAAGAGACCTACAGTGACCATCCAGTCCAGATGCCTGACATCTTCAGGGCTGACCAAAAGTTAAAGCACATAGAAAGCAAACCTCTTTTCCTTGCATCGCTTGCAAACCTGAGAGCTCCTGCTCTCCACCAGCTCCTCTTCCTTCTCAAAGCACTGAGTCCTGCCCCTTCTCCAAGGGCTCTGCATGGCTAACCTCAGGCTTGTGTGTGCTGTTTGGGTCACCTCCTCCCACCACTTGGCTCCCCCGAGCTGGCTCATCTTAACAGCATCCTTAGAGGTACAGCAGCTTCTGTAGGAGAAAGAGGATTAATTTTATTTCTTCTTGCCAGGCCTCCTCTCTGCCCTCAGTTTTGAGAACTCAAACAATCAGATACATTCAGCTTTTAGTTCTCAGTTCATGCACATTGCTAAATACTTGGAGAGTTTCTCTGAGGAAAGCTTAAGAAACCTCTAGAACAACTCAAATAGTCTTATTCATTGCAGAGTCCCCAAAGGATGTCAAATTTAAACTGAAGTCCTGCTTGGAGAGGAAATGAAAACAGAGAGGAAAGGGTTTGGGAGAATCAGAGAGTTTTTAATTAGTTTGTGGTTGAGGCAGTGGAATTATGTGCTGTAATACCCCGGTGCCTGTACGCACATTGTTCTCTCCAGGGTCAGCTCTGTGAATTTGCTGAGTGACAAAAGGAAAAAGTAACCTTATTACTTCCTCCTCTCACGTACTAGTCTCAAATCAGCACAGCACTGTTAAATCCTACTTTTACCTCTACCTCTCCTTGGCTTTACAAGAGGTACCCCAACGCAGAAGTGAAGTGACAGTCAGGTCATGTACATACCTCGCTTCGGGACTCTTCAATCAGTATCGTGGCTGCAAGGCCAGGTTATTTTGTTTTGTTAAGTATTTAATTCAGCGATGACCTACTCTACCTTTTGTAGAAGAGAAACCATCTAGATCATAACATCTTCTTTGTATCAGGCCCCTGACAGACAGCTGAACATCACTGATGGAGCACGGGCTGCGTGGGTGAACAAAGCAGCTGCTGATGCTCTAATTTTCCCCAAATGAAACACAGCATAAATAGTTCTCAGCACTTGCTCTCCAGACACTTTCATAGAGAATGGGCTAAGGAAACATAGAGATGGCAAACTCTCCATCAGCATATTGCCAGGCATGACCTACTTTTTGCTTTGTACAACCAAGCGACGTGAAGTTTATTAAGTGCAAAATAAATAAATAAATAAAAACTTTATTTTAAAAAAAATTTATGTAGCACACATATTCCTTCCTTACAATTGAATATTTCTATCATGTTGTGCATGCTGCTAATTCAAAAGGCTGATATGGTCACAGACAGCCCAGCTTCTAGGATTTAGCATTCAAACATACTTGAACTGGCATGAAAAATGCAATAAAATAATTCTTTCAGACAAGTTTAGAGAGAGGTATTCCCAAAAGACAGAATTCTGGCTTCCAGTCACATAAAGCCTACACTTTGTCAATAACACAGTGAAGGAAGGCATGAATGAATTTTATTTCATTGGACAAGTGACTTGGAATACAGATAAGGCAGGGTGAGCATATAAACCTTTAAATAAATGTTTTAGCACTATCTGGAAAGGAGGAATGCAATTGATTCCAATCTTTTCTGACAGAAAATCAGTTCCTCTAAAGCTCTTGGGGTAACAAACACTAAGTAAAAGCATCTGTTACTAATAAAACCTTTAAGTACAACAAACCAAAATGTTGTCATTTGCAACTAATAGGCTCCAATTAATGCAAATTATTACTCTGTAGTTTAATTGAAATATTAAGCGGGGATATGAAGGCTTTGGTTTACTGTGACTTTAAGAGCTCTGTAACTTTGAAAAGGGATCTTTAAAGAGCTCAAGAAAAACCCAGCAGAGAAATAGCTGACAAAGCCCCAGACAAAACACAGTGTAAACAGCAGCATTAGGAATACAAAACACCCTGTCGCTCAAGTGTGGGGATTTTTCTCTAATGAGCAGAGCTACCTTGAACTGCTACAAACAGTTAATAGAAAACACCGAGCTATGATTACACCCAACAACGTTCTTTGATCTGCTTTGTGGGTGTTTGTATAAAGCTGTTTTGTGGAAAAACTTGACCTTTTCTTCCCCCTCTGCCTGTTTAACACGAGGCTTGCGTTTCTCTCTGCAGAGATACTACAAGCTGGAGCAGTGAAAACTGCTGTTATAATTCTGGTTTTGCTTTGCAAACACAGGTTATGCTTCAGAATGAAGGGTGCTTTCAGTGTTTTAGGAGAGCTATGCTTGGAACTTCTCCGAGAGAAATCCACTGAAAGCGGCAATTTCTTTTCCTTTATAAATCTAACTCAAAGCAGTATACCGAGCTGCAGTTTGGTTTGAAAAACCACAGGTTGTTATAATTCACAACTCAAACTCAACATTATTATCTTGGGGGCCCGAGGATGAATGGTGTTGCTAGAAAAAGGGATTGTACTCAGTCACAACCTGCATTTCCAATAAAATGGTACTTCATTCACACTGCCTGTCACAAACTGCTTCAAAGGAGTCACTGTATTTTTGGTATTAAATGTTCTTTTCCTAATGCCTTTCACAATGGAAGCAAAAATTGTGAAATAGAAAAAAAGTCTGCTGTTTACACAAAGTACATTCAGTGGCTGCATTAATGCTTTTAGCCTAAGATATGTAGTACTACTACTACTAGAGTAGTAATCTGTTTATTAGTTGGTAGAAGGTGCTTAGGACTGATTTTCAGGTTACTGCTCAGTGAAACAGACACTTGGTTATTATCTACTAGAGAGCACTTATGGTTTGTTTCCATGCCTCCCCAGCTCATACATCACAGAATTTCAGGATCCTAACTTCTGCCTTCCCACCTTAATTGTTCTCTTTATTTTTATAGATAACTATTCGAACTTTAGACTCTCGTGTGAACAGACTCTGGCACCATTCAAATTGCAAATACAAGTGAGTATTTAGCTCAGTGTTTAGAAATAGAAAATTGTATTTCTATTTCCATATTTCTACAATGAGAGAAGCAACAGAATCTATTTCCCTGCCTTGTTACAAATCCAAAGTAGATATATATCCAAGTAGATATTTCTTTAGGGGCTGTTTTTCAGTTTTGCCAAAGAAAGCATTCAGCAACTGTGTGAAAAGAAAAAAAACCCCACTATTAAACAACGGCCAACATTTTATTTTTAAGGCTTATGGATGAGGCTATCTTGTAATCTATACTTCTGCACTGTTGAACCCAAAATAAGGGCATAAAAACCCCCAGGGCTCAAGACTCAACTCAGAAACCTCTAAGAAATACATCCCAGAACTCTTCACACCAGCAAAGGGTGGAATACAACCCTTCTGCAATCTCCTCTCTGAATTCCTCACTTCTGGCAACAGGCACCACATGTATGTACATTTTAAATAAACTTCTGGTTTTGAACAACACTAAAAAGTGCAAGTTTACATTCTGCAGTGAGATGCCCCAATAGTTAAATCTATGAAAGAAACACTCTTGCACTTGGGGAGCATTTTTAATCATTGATTTTAACATTCCATCAACATGAGCAGAATTTCCTTCCTTGTGACAGAGTACGTGAAATTTCAAGTTTTGAAAATGTTTCTAGATAATTTCTTTGCTTCTGCTTTTATGGAAACCTTTCAAAAGTTCTTGATTTCAAATAGAGAGGTGCCAAACTTTGGTAACTCTTAATTTTCATCCAGCTCTAGTGACTACAGATCTCATCAGTGGTGGAGAGGTCTTAACTCTGCTCAGCTAAGTAATGATTCTAACCAAATCTTTAAAAATCTCCTACCTTCTAGTAAATAGTTTAATTAAAGAGAACGACTGTAGCTAATTGACACACCATAGAAAACTTTCAACAGAGTAATTTGCCAAATATCTCCACCTTTGGCTGAAGGATACTTTTCTTTCATTAAATACAGTTTTTTAATGAAGTTTTCCTTAATGCTGAAGCAAGCTACTTGTGCTTCTGTAAAGAGCTGGCTGTGACAAATGGCTGGACGAAGTAGTGATCTAGAAGATGACTTGGATAACCAAATAAAAAATATCAAATACTGCAGATTTTAAAACCAGAAAACTGGTCTTTCTCCTTATTTCAGACCAGGTAACTATTTCAAACAGTTACATAAACCTCTTTTAAAGTACTCCCTGTTTAGGGGGAAAAGACACGACTTGGAACTCTAAGTAAGGGGAAGCGTGTATGGAAACTTAAACGAGCTCCTGAGGTTAGGTGTACTGTCCCTAGCAGCTGCACCAGGGAGAAAACACCATCCTGACAACTAAATCACCCACTTAGAAAAGGCTGACCTCATCCACACCACCCAGTATTTGGCTTTAGTGCTCTCTCAGGCCCCTACAGGCAGGAAATGTTCCTTTCCCTTCTGGTTTTAGTTCAAAATAACGGTGACCACCAGCATGGTGTGTTTAGAGCAGGATACAGAGAGCAAGTGTGGTGACATTTCAGTGCACAACTGAACAGCGAACAACTGCCTGGTGCACTATCAAAGACCTCTCCTGGGTGGAAGAGCCAGGTGAGTGGTGGATATATCCATATTGTCTGGGCAGAGTTCTTAACAACAAGTCTAGGGTTTTCTCTGGGACTGGCTGGGGCTCACTCCAGAAGGTAGTATGGAGGTGAACTCATGTGCTTGCAGTATGGAAAATGGCCCTACAGCAAAGCAGGGAGAGGAGGAAGAATCTGCCTTCTCTCCTTCCACGGGACACATCTTTAATCTCTTTCATTTCATATCTCTGCAGCGTTTCCTCTGATTCTCTGTGCTCTTCTGCTGAGCTCCTTTACCAGCAAGGAAGCTTGTGCTAATGATTTTTCCAAATACAGCTAGTTGAAAATATTAAATGAATGCAAATCAATCATTTGTGCATACACAGAGGGAGGAATCTGGTTTTGATCAACTGAAGCTTTTTTCAGGAAGTTAAGTCTTGAGACATTTCTGTTGACTTCATAAAATAATTAAAGCTTGTGGTGAGGGATTTTTATTGTTAGAGGGGTTTTTTTACTAGCTGCATCTAATAATAAGGAAAAGCACCATTAAGATTTCAACATACCCAATTGTGCACACTCTCCTAACAACTAACCCAAACTGTTAAATTTCTTGTCAACAGCAGGCAATGATTTAGGTGGATGACCCCGACTTGCTGCACCTGTAAGTCTTTAAGCAGCTACACTTTCAGCTGCAACAGCTTCCAGAAGTAATCAATCAATCTTGAACACGTTGTTTCACAAAAATAACTAGGTGATTTTAAAGCTATGTTTTCCCCACGGTGAAAATACCAGACTACTGCCAAATCAAGCTGGCTGTCATTCCCATCTGCCTTCATGAAGCCAGTGGGATGCACAACTGAAGTCTGCAAGGAAATCACTTTGCGTCCCTTTGAGCTGGGCAACTGTGCTACATCAGAAGGCCCGGGGGGTGCTGGAAGGAAGGACTCCAAGAACATAAGCCCAAAAATGTACTATTCCCAGGTAGGTCAGCGGTGGTGATTTTGTAGTATAATCTACAGTGACATCCCTCCAGTGTGTCCAATACTGAGCTAGTACCAGTGTCACACAGAGCACTAACAGCATTCTTCGCTCCTGCTGCTCTCGCTCCCTGCTGAGCACATGAGGCTCAGTCTGGACTCCCCCCTCTTTAAGGCACTCTGAATTCATTCTTCTTCAATTAACTCCAACACAGAGAGTGAAGAGAAATCCACGTGTGGTTTCACCGTGTACAGAAGCACATGCCATATCCATCTAACACAGTCTTGGGCAGGTAAACAGTGTTACACAAACGGTACTGTTCGCAGAAGAGTGTAAATCAGAGGTACCTTGGAGGCAGGGTTCTTACCTCCCTTCCTTCTGGGTCCAGAGAGTAGCTGGGCTGGTGCAGACACCCAGTCTGGCCCTGCTGGCTGCTTCCTCTGTGCACTGTCTCTCACCAGGGGATAAGGCCAAGGCTTTTCCAATTACACTCTCCAAGGCAGATGGACTTACTTCCTGTTACTCTGCGCATTCAAGTAAGAAAAAGGCACATTAATACAATATAAAGATGGAAAAAAAAGTTTGCTGAGCGATCTTAAGAAAAACTGGTTGCTGTACTGGCCACTATTCCCTTTCTGCAGCACCACCAGCAGCAGATACACTGGAGTGGTTTCTCTTAGAGGATGCTGCTTTAAGGTGAAGGTTGTCATCCTACAGAAACACTGCTCACATGCGAGTCAGGTTTTTCAGTATTTGGAATGAGCAAGGAAAGCCAATTTCTACTTGGGACTCTGGCACTGACCCGCTGTTTGACTGTTCAGCTCATTTTTCTGTGTTCCCAAACTATCAAACCAAAAGTTCCTACCCATCCTCTCTCTGAACAGTATCAGCTCATGGTAGGTAGCACTTACTGCAAACAGTCTCAATCTGAAATGTTGCCATAGTATGAAAACCTAGGTATGAAACATACAGCAGTGCATTTTGGATTAAATACAGCTTTAATTGAATTATTATTTTGTCGTTCGCTTGGCTTTTCTTCCACGTATAATAAGGAATTGAAACACTTCACCAGAATCAAAGCAATGAGTACAGCATAACTTCAAATCCTGATCACATTTTTTGTCATGGAGGGGGTGTGTGAGGAAACACGTCAGTTACACTAAGGGGTTAACACATTTGTGTACTGATTCAGGGAGCTCTCATTTACTTCTGGTCTTAATTCCAGCATCCCCACAAGCACCAAAGAAATGTAAAACCTGACTTTGCTGTAGTAGCTTATTCTACTTGTTGCAAATTGCATCTTACAACAGAGTGTGTGATTCTGAATTTCCCATTACCAATATAGAAAAAGTGTTCATATGTATTCAGAATGAAAATTTCCTGTGCTTTGGAAGTGTTTCTTTTGACTTTTATCTGCTCATGACTAACTTAAAACTGAAGAAGGAGCCTAAACTGGTATCAAATATAGCTTTTATGTAGAGCAAGGACAGTATGTCAAAGCCATTTCAAAAATAATATTTACAAAAGCCTATCAGCAGACTGAACCAGGGGTTGGGAGATCCTAAGTGAAAGCATTTATCAAAGCATTAATAAAAGGTAAATCTGACAAATTCATCTAAAGAAATGAGGTTACACACACAAAGTCTATGATGGTTTCCACAACATGGCTTGTTTTTTATTTTCTCCAGTCAGCTGAACTGACTCTTGGAATAGCTGGCCTATTTTAAGCCCTCACCATGCTGATGACATTAACTAAGAAATCTAATGAGCTGTGCTCACAGGCTGATACTAGAATACTTCATTTTATAATACTAGCAGTTTTACAGTGAAGACTAGGACACTGGCATACAGCTACTTTAATTTACAGAAGACACTTGGAAGGATGCTAGCACAACATTTGACAGGGCTTTTGGGACATTGCTCTGCACCTGCAACACTCTTCTGACCAGATACTGAGAGATTAAAATTAAAGCCTCAAAACACAGAGCCCATATCTGTTACCACAGGAACAAAACGCTAGCAAGTTGAGGGTGTTTTGTAAGAAGTCATAATTTTTGTTTACTGTATCTGTTAAATTATTTAGGAAACCTCTGCATAATTTATTTCTTTCAACAAAATATTTCCATGCCTTGATGTTGTTATTTTTTGGCAAAACAACATGTACTCAAAGCTAAAATTTAAACATAGGTAGCTTTAAACAGGAATGTGTGGGTTTGGGGATTTTGTTTGGCTGGTTTTTCAAAAGAAAAAAATTCAATATTTTTGAATAGGTAATTTTGTAGAAACCAATACTACCAGTAGCAATACTCTGAGCAGATACCGTTGCTTGTTTTTCAGAAGGGCTTTTTCATAACCTGAATGTTGTTATTGTAACTACTTACCTTTAAAAATCAGATCTGGTAGCTCTCGAGGCTTCCAAGTCTTTTGTGACAGACAGCAGACAACATTTTCCTAAATCCATTTCTGCTGTTTTCTAAAGGTAGCATTAATGTTCAGTTATCAGACACAGGCACCAGTCAAACTGCTCACCAGTCCTGCCCTGGACCTGAACTCAGGCGAATAGGGGTTTTTTTTCCTACCCTGATTACCTCATAGAAAACCACAAAATTAAAGCAGAACATATCCTTTGTTACCTCCAGTTAAAGATGGTAATATGTTCTTCATCATACATCAGTTGACTGCTTTGACGCATAGCCAGCAATTAGAGTTCGTTATAATTCCCAACCAGTTTACTAGAATTAAATGAAATTCTCATTAAACTGCAAGATGAAGGCAACTGGCCAACTTCTGAGTGTTTTGGGCTGTTTTTTGGTTTTTTAACTGACCAGATGTAATTTCAAATTTCTTCAAGGTTCAGTCAATGTTCTCTCCACAGGAGTAAACTGTCATCCCTCAAAAAGATGCTGTTCTCCCTCATACCTCCTCTACTGTCCCTATTACCTTCTACTGACCCAGTGATCAGAGTTTAAAATTCAATTCTATTTATTAGAGTAAAGCACAGCCCTTATTGCTGGTCCTCTTTTGGACACCACTGTCACATACACAAATGCTCCCTGAGCCAGTTCCAAGAGCTAATTCAGCCAAAATGGAACATAGCTAAAACGTTTTCATGTCAGCTGTACACCAAAGCACACAGGAACAGACTGGGAGGGGAGGTCAGGACAACAGCAGCCTGGATTTAGATCAGCTTAACCTGTAACAGGATTATATCCCAGAGTCAAAAGGCACAGACTGGTAGGACTTAAAAGACACACTAGAAAATAAGACCCACGGAGTACGGTAGATGTACTGAGAATTAACTGTGGGCAGCTATAATCAAAGGTCAGTGAGGTTCCAAACAGTGCTCACAGCCCTTCAAGAGGAAAACACTTAAACCACAGAGCAATTTAGTTAAACACATGCGGTTTAAAAGCTATACTTTATGACTTCAGATCTCCCATTTTCATTAGTTACTGATCTTTCCTCTTTACATAAAAAAAACTTGGACAAATGAGGGTAGAATAAAATGGGTTCTCTTTAAAAAGAGCAATTCAGAGTGCTGAATTTGCAACTGCCTTTTCTCAGGTTGCCACTAAAACTTTTTTATCCTCCTGAACCTTAGCTTACCCTCTTCTGCGAGCAGAGCTAACGGAAGGCAAGGCAACAGCCCTTCTCTGGGATCCATTCCTCCAGGCAGCAACTGAGAATTCATTAACGCGGAGGTACCGCAGCATCCCTCTCCCGCTCACAGGTACGCTCAGCCCTCTCATTTAGGGAGTTAATTTAGTGAGGTTAAATGGCACGGTCTACTTGACAGTGTCTTCTCACTTCCAGCTCGAGCCTTGTCAGGCTTCCCAGGGCAGACATGCAAAGCTCTCCCTGCCTTGTTTTCACAGATGCTACAAAAGGGATTGCGTTACCCTCCTCCCCCAACCCCAATTACCAGGCTGCGGAGAGAACTCCAATTAAGTGGTTAGCCATAATAGCACGGCAGCCCTTTAGGAAACTGCTTATCTAAATAGAGATGTACAGAAGGCAGTTTTCTCTCTAATAGTGATGCATTTTCAATTTATGCAATACAAAGTGCATTGGTCTGCAGTGTCCCTGGCTACTGATGATTAATAGCCCATACACCGCAAGGGTCTACAAAGAAAAGTGCCAAGGGAAGCAGATGCAGCAGGTTTTATATTATCATGACTGCAACAAACTCATTCAGTGGTGTCAGCTCTGACTGCAGGATTCTGATTATGAAATATGATGCGTGTTGAATTTAATGGCTTTCTCTGCCCTTCTGGTGAGTTCACTGCTTTCCAATGTCATTTTGTGTTCTCATCTGAGTGGTAATAAAAGGAATATCATTGACTGTGCTAGCTCTGTAACCACTGTGTGTTTTACAATAAATTGTGTTTCAGGACCTTTCTACCCAGGAGAGTGTGCAGGGCCAGAAAGTAATATTCCCCAGTTTTCCAATATGAAGGCTTTCTATGAGAGGATAGGAAATTATGCAGGACTGCCCTTCTCTTGAGGCATTGCTTATGTGAGCAGGACATCTCTTTTTCAAGTGGTTATGTGGTAAAAAGGTCAGTTTGGATTGCAAATAATAAATAAATAAATAAAATGTCAAAATAAGCAGCCACTGCTACAGAGTAGAAATTATGATACCTTGATGACAAGAGGAAAAAAATTTGTTCAGAAAAAAAAATGTAAATAAGGAACCTGGGCACATATGGCATTACCCATGTAGGAACATAAAGTCAGGGGAGACTTATAAAGAGACGTTACTTGATGCAGTAAAAACTGTTATTTCATCCAACCTATCAGTGAACTGCAGCCTGTGGTACCGAGTTCAGCTCTCGCCTTCCGGAGAGCTGGTTTGCTGGATAGCTACAGGTGTTCTCACAAACCCCTCCAATGCCTGGAAACGCATTAGATTGGTTTCTCAAACAAAACAAGCCTTGCTACAAACACATGGTGACAATATCAACGTTGAAGAGTGAACACGAACACACACACACACACACACACACTTCATGCTGCCAACCAACACTGCCCTGAGCTGGGGTGGTTTTACCCCAGGAGGGACTGCACAGATCTGCGCAGAGAGAAAAGGCAGAGACTCGAAACTGAGATTTTTTGTGTTACCTGAAGGGATTTCAGTATTTTCATCCCCTTTGCTCACATGCATCTCCTGCCTGTGGCAGCAGCTTCAGGGGCTCAGTCGCTCGCACAACAGGATCTGTCAGGAGAAAACAACACCATAGATAAATAGAAAGAAATATTTTTATGAGATTTTCTGACAAATTAACCTGTCTGAACTTTCCCCTTGGTTTCTGCTGCAGGCTACGACCAACTTGAAGCACTGCAGCCAGAGCTAGGTTAGAGATGGCGTGAGCTAGAATGGGAGCCCCTTGGTGTAGACAGGGCAAGACACAAGCAGATCCTTCCTCCTCCACCCAGGAAAAGGCAGAAATCGTAGTATTACTCACTTTTGCACTTCACAATTTCATGACTGGCCAAATCTAGAGAGCAGCAATGGAACAGTAAGAGGTGCTTCCCACTCAGAGCAAAACCACATCCACAGAGACAGGAAGTACCTGAAACACCAATGTTATTTTTCCCTTTGCAAACACACATCCCCAAGTTTACCTGCGCTGTTTTCTTAACTACAGCCCCCTCTGATGGAGTGTTGCAGCTTCTAGAAATACAATAAGTATTTTTCCAAGCAGGAGGACAAAGTCACACATTTACAGTTCAGTTCACTACAGTCTGAATCCAGGGCTGATGCTTTATTTTTGTATGTGATGAAACCAAACCGTAAAGGTTGTTCCTAAGAATTTACAGCTAAGCTGGAGACTCGCCTGCTTAGTAAAGCTGTACATTTTTTTTGTTTTTTCAGAAGACAAAGACCACCAAAAAACCCAGGACATAGTCCCCTTAACACCATTGATAGATGCACATTTCATAGCCAGCACTGCTCTAATTGAGTTCTCTCTTCAACTGAGTAAGTTTGCATTCAGCAGTTCAATTCTATCCTGCACTACTTTATTTATAAGTTTTTCACAAAGAATCTAGGAATGAAACTTCTACTTTTAGGATAATCTAGAACTTTTTTAACCTTGTTTTTGTCTCTAGCTGAAATGCCACTGGTATTCTCAATCATATTTTAGGTATGAACACTTAAAAGGCTTTGCCTAAAGGACAAATGAGAATTTTCTTTTGTCCTTTCAGACTATACTTCATATATTTTAACATAAAAATATATTGAAACAAGATTTAAAACTGTTATACATTTTATTGAGATCTACCCCCAGAGGGAGAAGAAAAGCACATTAACATTTAACATGGTGGCTTTGCCTTTTTTCCTTTCCTTCACCGTTTGCTGAAAAACTTGCAACAGTTGAAAGGTAGGAATGTCAGACAGAAATCTGTGATCTGCCTCAAAATTAAGTTCTGTATTGCCATAATAAAACAGAGCATTTGTCCTCTCTGGGACTCTCAGTCTCAGTAAAGAATCATCAAAGTGGCTATGAATACTCCCAGATGAAGAGATCAGTAGACAACGGGGGTCCCGAGAGCATTCCGATTATCTCGACAACCCAGCAGTGGTGTTTCCTTCTGCACCGCGTGACCTCTCTTTTGATTTCCTCTGGTATGTAGGCCCAAGAAGGTGCACCTCTCAGCACACGTCTGTGTGTCCAACACAGCACAGGAACCAGCCACTGCAGAGAGCACTCTGGGGCTGGCGTCAGCTTCTGAATCCTGCCTGCCATTAACTGAGAAGCAAAAGCAGAATCTCATGTGAGATGCAGGCATCTTACCTCCTGTTGTTCTCGGGGCGCTGGTATCTGCTGTCTGCAAGCAGAGAAAGGCTACTGTTTGCCAGCAGAGAAATTGCAGGCTCCTTGGTACTGCAACATCATCCCCGAAAGAAACTTCATCCTCGAGTCTCCTCTGTGCAGCAGCCCATGAAGCACTGTTCTTAAATTCAGATGTCTTCATGAACAGTTAAGAGTGATTTAGCACTAAGAGGGCCAGAGCATGCCAAATGTGTCCATGATGATCTTCCCAGGCCAGCAGGGACTCCACACAGTGAAAATGATCTCAGAAGGCCAAAGCATGAGAGCTGTAAGCAGGTAATGAAAGGCTAACTTAAAGAATGACTTAAGGTAAAAGTCTCTCCAGCAGCTGGGTTATGGTGAATAGATGGGGGCGGAGGGAAGGAAGATGTGCTGTTCCCTATGATGTCCAGTATCAGCCACATTTCTTATTCTGAAAGTAGTTATTACGTTTGAAGTTGCAAATCAGATCCATCAAAGCCTTCAAGCACCTGCCTTTCTTGTATTGAGTTCAGTGAGGCCTCTGAGCAGCACATCTCTCTGGAACAGAGTAAGCCAACATGGTTAAAGGCAACTTTCTGACCACTCATCTCAACGTAACCACAAGGCACACTCCACATTTAAACCGATTCCTACATTTCTCCACGTCGAAACCCTGGTGCTCATGCATAATACACCCCTCAATTTGTAAACCTTTTGCCTCAGATGAATATAATTAGCTCCATTTCCTAACAAGCTCTGCATTTCATGAGCTCCTGGATTCACCCGTTAGAAGCACAAAGCAAAGCTCCATTTCACATAGAATCACTGACTGCCAACAAGTGCTCGTTAGTACGATCCAAAGCCTCCACACTCTTGCTGTTTAATTTATGAGAGCCTTATGATTATGATAAACACGAGATGCTAGATTACTAGGGATGGGTTTGTTACTTTGGGCTGGGCAGAATTTTGTACCAATTACGCCTATACAACAGCACATGCCAAGAACTGTTATTTAGTTATATTTTTCCTTAAAAGGCATACCTGAAGTGCCCCCGAAGGGAAACAGGGGAATCCATCAACTTTCCTGCAATTCTTTAAAGCAAAGGAATAACAAACCCAACAAAGTTCCTTCCCCTTTTCTTTGTTAACATGAGATTTTCTTCTAAAACTTTGTGAAACATTGTGTAGCAAAACACAGCCATGAAACCTGGCACGGTTGAAGAGCAGTTAGATAAACTGGTCTCTACTTACAGCATTTTGCTTTAAATCTATCAGTAGACTGATAACAGAGACCACAACGTCAATTTAATGGTGGGGGAAAGGAGCCCCATTTTCAGGGACTCCCCCATGATCTTTCACCGTGTCCCTGGACAGCAGGGAGCAGAGCAAGTAATTCCTTCTCATTTCACCTCCACCTAATCGCAGCTATTTTAGAAGAGCTGGGCACCTCCCGGCTTCTAAAACCCAGCTAAGCAGGGCAGGCCTGTTCAGCCCCAAGAGAATAGATGTACAGGACAGGGAGCTTTAATATTCTTGGAGGTTTTCCTGAGCATGCAGCAAGCCAGCACAAAGGCACTAATAACCTCTTCAAGCAGAGTACATTTTCTCATGGGGATAATAGCCCAAGGATAGAAAGAGAGCGAGCTTTTATACTGTAAAGGAACATTATCTTGCTTGTATGAAAACGACCCATTTTTGGCTCTTTAGTGCAGAACTAAGCTACCTCAGCTTTACCTCTGCATTTGCACCTGTGTAAGGAAGATTTTGAAATATCAACAAAAGACGTTTTAAGGAGTCTATCTTATGCCTCCCTGTTCTCACTTAATTTGTTTCATCACATAGGGATAGGAATTAAAGGCCTTCGCCAGAGTTTAGGCAGCTTGCCAATACCTATTTTATAGCAATAAAATATGTACAAATTAAGGAATCTCATGTGGAAAATTCATTCAACAGCCTCAAAAGCCAAATGAATGGTAATTACTTCAAACACAATGTGGTGGCAATCAGGCAAGATTGGATCATGCTTTTAAATGTATGTCTAAATTTTTAAGAACCAAGATAATTATGAATTATGAAAATAACTCAGACAATGCTACAGCAAAGACAGTGGGTTTGGAATAAGAAAAGGATGTTATTTAAGGAACAGAAATGACTTAATTCCAGCACCTGCATCAGAGAGCAAATGTGGGGCTGGGTATTTTATTTCCTTAGTTCTAGCTGTCATTTTATACTTTAGGATGGCTCACAGATGCCTTGAGGTACAGAGCAAGTAGAAGCATATAAAATAAAAGGCAAGTTAAAGGATTTATCCTGCTTAGTAAAATTAATGGAAGTTCTTTGTAGTTCACATTCACATCTATTGCAACGTAAACCCAAATTTGCCATCTTAGTTCTCTGTGCAAGTTTTCCTCACTCTGGAAAACAAGCTCACTGCTCATCCACTTACAGAATGCCAACTGAATAAACACAAAGTGGTTTTGTTTCTCATGGGTAAAGCTGAACAGATCTAGATGAATTTATCCATGGGTTTTAAAAAAAACGACTGGCAAACACAACCACACCTTTGTCGTCTTCTTGAGAAGCCTCTAGGAAACCCTTCCATTCAGAAACAGCACCACAGAACAGGTGTAATATAATACACAATTTCATTAGCAAGTAATGAAAATACAGATGTAAATCACATATATAGGAAACATTAAATTTATTTTTTCCATTAAATAAAATTGCCAGGACATTGCACTGGCTTTCTGGTAGATCCATAATTGTGTACATTAGTGGTATCACAGCACATTTTCAAGTTGGCAAGGACTTCTGGAGGTCTCTTGCCCAACCCCCTGCTCAAAAGAGAGACAGCTTTAAAGAGCTGGCTCATGGCCTGGTACTGTTGGGCAGTACTGTCAGTACACAGGGTGCTGGAGTACTGCACCCAGTGCTTGCGCCTGCACCTAGAAAGGGCTGCTGACACACCAGAACTTCTTTAAAAGGCCACAAGAATTATGTGAAGTCTGGAAAAACTGTGACACATTTATAGATAGGTCCACACTGCAGCACAAGTATGACATGATACCAGAGCTCGTGGGATCGGTAAAGCTGCTTTTGTGTTACACCAAAACTCGCAGGATCTAGAGAGCTGCTTTGGTGTGGCTCTGCCCACAGGCTGCTTTAGGGGGCTGGCAAACCCACTGATATGCTGTTAGCCAGCCACAAACCCTCCTGCCCCCAGGACTCCCTGCTCCCAAAAGAGAAGGCAGAAGGTAACACACATGTGCTTCAGCTGTTCCCTCGCAGTCTGGCATCAAGGCTCAACTCTTGTTCAGCATGGAAGCTATCCTGGATGAAGCACATTTTCTTCTGCTGCCTGTCACAGGAGCACTGCCTCCTTTTAAGGAAGGGATAACAAAGGGAGGGATGGCAACATGCACTGAACACGAGGCAGAACCCTCCCACTGCTGAGGATGTGCACCAGTCCCACCTCAGGTGCCTGCACTGGCACTGCACTCAAGCTGACATTCCCTGAAGGAAGCTCAACCTACTTGGTTCATCAAAAGGAGCATTAAGAGGTCACTTGATCAGTGGTTAGAATACACTGCATAGGGAGAGACCCTTATGGTGTAGTCTGTTTTAATATGAGAGGCTTTGCCAAAAGACATGCTCAAGGACTGGAAAGAGAATCCATTACACTAGAAGCCTATGACATTATGAAAGGCACAAAAGAGTGAATAAGGAAGAAAAAAAAAGTGTGTCTCATACTACAAGAGCTCTGGGACACCAGGGACATTTTCTGCCAGAACAATTCAAATTTGGAACTCATTGCCACGAGATCACAAGATGCTGTGGGTGTGAAAAAAAAAAACCAAAAAAAAAACCCCAAACCAGACTTAAAGAGGGATTGGACACATCACAGAATAAACTGTATAAAACCTAACAGTGCAGATACAGCTTCTGGCTCAGGAAAGCTGTACTGCTGTCCTGACTGGGAGCTGCGGGGGCATTTCTGGGGAAAGATCAGAGGGTTCCAGCTCTCAGGGGGTTCCAGCTCTCAGACTGTGCTTGCTTATGCATCTTCTGCAACGTCAGCGCTACAGGTCAAGTCATTTCTAAGGTAACTCCAATCAAGTCAGTTCACTCCAGAGGGATGTTCATCCCATGAAATCATCTCCGTCTGCAAGAACTCTAAGCCAGCACTCCATTAATTTATCAAGCTGTGGTACACTGACTCAGCTCTACTGGATGCACCCCATACAAGTGCATCCTGTATGCAATGTACATACAAGTACACAAGGCTGAAAGTACAGCCAAGCCAGGAGAGCAGTGTTGTCTCTAGAAACCACTTGTTAAGGGGCGGAAAAAAACAACAATAAAACCCTCTTGAAAAGTTTTTTTTTTAAAAAAACAGAATATCAAGAGAGACCTATTCTCCCTCTCTCAAAGTTAGATGAGGTAGGGAAAGGTCTTTAACATTAACCACCAGAGTGAGAATTCTGTACATTCTGTTTATTCCTGTTTTTACTTCCAGTCCCCTGGGGGATCTGCGCTGCATGTGCACTCATGAGAACACCATTTCCCAGCACCTCTGTGCAGTGCACCAACAGAGAGTCATAGAATTGTTCTGGTTGAAAGAGACCTTTCAGATCATCAGGTCCAACCATTCCCCCAGCACTGCCAGGGCACCGCTAACCCACGTCCCTCAGCACCACATCTCAATGGCTTTGAAACCCCTCCAGGGATCATGGGGACTCCACCACTGCCCCGGGTAGCTTGGGCCAGCCCTTGACAACCCTGGAGGGAAAGAAATAACATCCAGAGTTCCTTTGAAAACCATAGAGAAAAATGCCCTGCTAAGATTAGGAGTTATCTAACTACACCGAGAGTATCCTGTCTGTACCAGAACCAGCCCAGCTACAGCAGAGGCAGTGCTGGTGGTTGTTTTGTCTTGCCAGGAGTTTAACAGAATAACACAATTGTTCGGTGTAACTTGAGAGTGAATCATTGTTTTCTGGGGAGTTGTTATAATTATTTCCCAGGGAACCTTTGTTAACAGCGGCATGGCACAGGCTGACATCAATTAGGAAAAGACAACACTTGGTGCTCCCGTCGATCCCCAAACCTCCTGATCTATTGCTGCAGGACAGCCAATGTCACCCTGGCTCGCTGTGTGACACAGAGCAGTGCCCTCAGCACATTGCCCTGGGACAGCCACTGCCTGGAGCTGACAGGGACCTAAAGAGGCTGAGCCACATCCCCGGCACCAGAGGGGGAGAATAAACCCCCCAACCTCTCCTTCCTACCCTCTCACCAACTCCCAGGGAAGCTGTCCACCAGCTACTGCTTCACATATATATGTATGTGCTGGTCTTTAATTAAAGCTATCTAAATTAGTCATCTATGAGAAGCCTCTCCCCATGGGAAGGTCTGGTACTGCTGCCACACTCACAGTGGACTACTGTGCCAGCTTAATGCACGAGTGCCTCTAACCACCACCCAGGCTGACAACTGCGGATGGATTGTCACCAGCTGGGGGTAGAGGTGACAATGACTGACACCAGAACAATCTCCCAGTGACAAACCTGGCCTACTTAATGTCCCCTGGTTTCTCTGATGACTGGGTTTGATCTTACAGGCAGTTCAGCAGGTGCAGTACCCAGGTGCCCAACTTGTGTGAATTATTTTTTTTAAGCTCACTGAAGTTTTTAATCTAGAATCTTTTTATTTCAAACGCTCTTCCTCCTCTCTAGGCTATGCCATGCAAGGAACACATCTTTTCTCTTGAAGTTATAAGTGGGGAAAAAAAGCATTTTAAAATTATTTTATTATTTGAGGAAGGAATTACTTGTTGATTTTTATTTTTTTTTTTAAATTATAATTCTCTCCCTTTAAACCTGTTAATAGAAGACCAATCAAGGTCAGGTTTGGGAACTACAACTCCCCACCCCCCTGATTCCTGCCTTTACTCATCACTGGCTTTTCAGCCTCTAGCAAAGATACCTGTTGTGAAACAGGAAAGAAATTACAACTCTGGCAGTTCATAAATTTCAAGACTAAAAAAAAAATAAAAACATTAGAAAGCATAGTAGCCAAAGTAGTAATATGACAGAAAAGTAACAGTGAGGAAAAACTGGATATACTGAATGTATTCCTTTTTCATTTTACGTTGAAGTAAAAAAGTTTCCAAGGATATTTCAGAGAGTATTGAAAAAGTGGAACATTACGCTGTCTTAACAAGGAAAATCTGAGAAGCCGATTACGTGATGTTTTGCTGCTTCAAACTTGTAAAATAGATTTTTTGTTTCTCACCTACCATATTTTTTCTGTATCTTCACACCTGGACTATATACAGCTTCCATCTGCATCCCCTACTGAAAAATAATACTTTTCTATACTTGAAACCCTAATAATTTGTAACAAGAAACTTAAATCAACCTTTTTTGGGGGGGGAAGAAGTTCTCTCTCATCCCACCAATACTCAGTTACACCTTGAATTCATTTGCTGAACTGGCAACAACAAATTGAACATGATGTCTCCTTGGTTAAGGATTTCCATTATACCCACAGTTACTGCTGAACCTTAGTTTCAGAAGCTGCCAAGTAAGTGTTCTGTAAAATAACCAAAAGACCAACATTATCTGAAAATGACCACAAAATACCCCTTTGTAGACATTGGAAGTGGCAAATGATGCCTTGACTGTGGAAGGAAAAAACCAAACCCAAGGAGCTTGCAAGGGTAATTCTCGTTTTGTTGCTAATAGATGAAGATCCAATACAAGACCTGATTTTCCAGGGGGTTGTGCATATGTGTGTGTGGCTTAATTTAAACAGCCTGGCATTTCACAAAATAGATACCAAAATTGATTCTGCCTACTTCAGGCTAAACACGTGAAAATGCTGACTGACAGAATCACCTAAGGGTAATAAATCTGCCAAGTGTTTTGTTAAACAGCTATTCACTTTGAAATGTATCCCGGCATCCTAGAATAACAATGGGCTACTGTAATGTATGGTGCATTAATTATGGAGTTGACAAGAAAATTACCCTTCAAGCCAAGATTACTAAAAACTTTACCAGGCTTTTTTTTTTTTGACCCTCTCCTGTTCCCAGTATTCAATGCAGCCCTCCCAGAGGCTTTGCCCACCTCCACCTGCAGAGTTAACCAGCATGGCGATGAAGGTCCAGGGGGATCTGCACTGATGTCTCACTGAGAACACTGCTTGTTTCTCCAAATTTTATTATAGCTCCCCTAAGTGCTACATGATGACTATCAACATAAAAAAACCAATGGCCTCAGCTTTCCTCAGTGCAAGTTTTTCTGATGACCATAATAAAATTTTGCTTCAGTTTGTGACTGTATTTACACCCTGCAACGGGTCCACTTACAGATCTCTGACAATCTGCCTGGAAAAAGAACCCCATCAGCTTTCCAACACTCGCTCACATATTGGTGAAAGAATAGGAACTCTTGGCATGGAGGCAATGCAGAGATATAAATTAGTATAAGAACGAAACAGAAATATACATACAGTTACAAATGGACCATAATTTGTGCGTTTTCCAAATGCTCCTCTCTGATCCCTCTGACAGTTCTTGAACCTTTTGCCATTTGGGGCACAATCTGTCTGTCCTCAGTAACGTGGTGCAGCGGTGCTTCTGCACATAGACACCTCACCTGGATGCTGCCACATGAACCTATGTGTAAAGAAACTAGAGTGTAAAACCTGTAAACTCTTCCCTAACAGCATCCTGACTACAGGATGTAGAAACAGATTCAAAGGTGATAAGAGCTCTGGGTCATGGGAGGACTCTGTTCTTCAATGATTTCTTCCACTATGTACTTTTATTCCGAAATTTTGAAAGAAAACCGCTGTGTATAAGACTTAAAATTCTGCCTCAAAGATGACTAATTCTTAATTTTACTACTGTAACTTTCTGAATACAATTACCAGTTATGCATTTGCTTTTTTGGGATAGGATCTCTCCCTGCACACAGCACAATTCTCTAGGGAGTTTTCAGCATTCATGCACCGTTGCTGATATGGAAAAGCATTTCTAGTGCTGCCAAGACAGAAGTGCTTACTAGCAAGGAAATGTTTCAAAATCGTACTGAAAATATACTCTATAGAGTTGACAACGACGTGTTAGGACTAAAGAAAATATTACACATGCAGTAAGCTGAATTAAAATTCAAAGATACCTTGTAAGCATAAAATTGAGCACTCAATTTCCTTTAATTTGAGGCACAAGTATGACTTATAATCAAACACATCTGACAAATGACACCACTGGCATTTGCCACCCTGAGGAACCGCCTGTAAGTGTAACGCCATGCTTCCTTTTCACTGGGTACTGCGAAACTCTTCTGAGTTGAAAGCATAATTTTAAAAAGTTATATCTTTTATAGTCTGCTTTACTGTAGGTTTTGTAAACTCACTATTAAAATAAACGAACAGGCATCGCGGATTAAAAGACCGCTTTGGTTTCAACTGTTATAAACCCACTTTACCAAACCACATTACCTTGTAATTTATTCTAACACAGTATGCATTTCCCTTTAAAGCCCATTTCTGTTCCTTAGGCATATGTCTAAATGCCTTTCTGATTAACCTCTCTGATCGAAAGCCCACACAGCTCAAGCAAAATCTTCCCATTTTCCTCAACTAGCTGTTTATTATTCTCCTCTCCAGAAGCTGTGAAGAGCCTGGTACCATAGTAGTTTTTCTTTCAGAGAAGAGCTTCAGGTGAAACAATGGTGTGGACTAGATACTGAAAGAAAGCAAGTGAAAATAACCAGCTGTGCTCTCATGATGACCAAGAGGGGCTGTGGCACCAAAGGATAGAGGTTTCTCAATAGTGAGGTCAGTTAATTAACAGGCAGACATATCCTTTCAGAACTGCTGTCAATAATCTGGTGTGGGCCCAAGAGATAACCTAGTTCTGAATGCTTCTGACCTTGAGGTGACCAGAGCCCAGATGTTACCTTTCAAGTCCTATTCCTGTGTGCTCCAGCAGAAATCAACTCCTTTTGGTTTCAGCTACAACTGGCAAAGAGCTCAAGACTCTTGTGTCCACCTGCACAAAGAAAGGGCGCTACATTTCCCAAAGAAAAGAGTGTTGAGCAGAGAACAGACATAGGATAAGGGCTGGTTGATGGGAAGGAAGTTGAAGAAGAGACAGAATGCAAAGTATACGTTATGGTAACAAAAACTGCCCAGAGAGAACAGAGGCTTTGTCCAGGATAAATTAGTACCTGACAAACACTGAAATGGGAAGAATGTACCCTGTAATTTCCAGTACCTCAAACTTTCTTCCTGCCCTCCACACCCCACTGTCAGAAGTAGCTTCCACAGAGCTTCCACAATGTAGACGCACTTCACCAGAGCTCGTGGGTAGAATTTGACATGGAAGTGTTCTCACTCCAGGGTTTTGTGCTGCTTTAAGTGTAGTCCCATCATCCGTACGCCGTCTTCTTCCCAGAATAGGTACCACACACTTCAGAGAAAAGATCATGTTTCTTTTAATCTCCATAACATCACCTCAGCATTTAACAATGCATCAAGGAATCAATAGAGAATGAACCAAAAACCAGGCCTGAAGTTTTCCTCACAGTTTTCAGCTTAACAGTTCTTCCTTTATTGCCATTATCTTGATTACTGGGTATCTTCCACAGAGGTAGTTTCATTGCCCAGCTATGTTCCCAAACTTGCCAGATTTTATCTGAAAATTAGGTACAACGTTTTTGCCATTGTTTCACTATAATCATCTGACTTGTCTAAGATGGACCAGAGCACTTGTTTCACTCTTCATCAGGTCTACAGCTTTAAGGATTCCACCTCAACCACAGATTTTGAGAGCAGACAATGCCCAACACTCTGAAGCTACTCAAATGTTCAATTACACCCACAGTCAAAGCTGTGTAGCTTACCCATGTCTAGCTGCAGCTGCCTGACATTACTCTTGTGCTTTCTAAGTTGAGATTAAAGAGTCACTTTTATCACAGATCTCCTCCTCAAGTAATCTTTCATTCTTCTTTTCAAACAAGATGAAGAGATTGATTCTAAGTCTCTTTAGATGGGACAATTTTCAAGTCTTTCCTGCAAACCTTTCCCAAATCCTTTCCAATTTGCCAACATCTCTTTTTGAAGTTCACACATCAAAATTGTATCCGCATTTCTAACAGTCAAATAAGTGCACTCTGAAGCTAATTAGTGCAGTTCTATTTAGCAGTTTTCCATTTTACGGCTGTGCTTTCACCACTCATTGCCTTCGGGCTGCACACACTCTGTCTATGCTTCATTTCAGCTGTGCTTTCTTCAGTGGGAAGGAGAAAATGTAAATGCTTGCTTGCTTTCAAGCACAGCTTAATTCATGTTTGTAGTAGATCCTACACAATTCCATTACATACGGTCCAAAATGAGGTGTACTTACGGTGTTTCTACAAGAGAGCCAGGGGGATACAGGAAGATACCAACATAAAAATTAAAAAAATAATATAAAATAGCCTAACTTGAGAGAAGAACTGTATGCCGTGTGGCCCATTACACCCCAGACCACTGATGGCATGGCTTTGCAACCGGCAGAAGTTTCCATGAACTCCATGCTCAGGAGCAGAAGATGCTGTGTGTGTGGAAGAGGAATCTTGGCTGTGATGACTTTGAAGACATCAGGTTACGAAATGGAAAATCCCTCCCTGACAGGCAGTACAATTCCAGTTGGCCGTTTCATTGCACAACTTCCAGGGATCACTGGCAACTTTTGTAGGCAACCGTGCAGCTATAAAACATCTGGCCATACTTCATGGGGCGATCACGTTCTTCCCAGGCCCCACTTCAGTGTTCTGCAAGAGCAGCACTGGTTACTGACAAATACCGCTGGGTCTCCAGAGCTCACATCACACTGCTCCAAATCAGAAATGCCACAGCAATCAAATCACAAAAGGCTTTTGCACCAGGAATCACCTAATTCGTATTTTTCTTCCCCACAAAGCACATTTCCTAGATATCTTTCATGAGAATGCCCTCGGCACCCTCCCTGCCAGAAACAGCCTTGCTGTGACTGAACACAACACAGGCCAGTCTTGCAGGCTGTATTTTCATGAGCTTGAAATGCTCTAATTGTATTAACTACTTAACTCCACTCGCAGCGATGTTAGAAAGGCTGCCAAAACCACAAAGCTTGCAGAAGGGCAGAAAGCACAAGAGAAGGTTAAAACCCACAATAACTTTAAAGAGATGTAGCAATTGGTGACAGCAGGAGATTCCAGGTACCCATGTGGCAATCCCTGACTCAGTCATTTTTATACTCTCCCACTGAAGACTGTAAAACAGCATTAAAGGAAGAAAAAAAAAATAAAAATCAACAACTTTCCTACATTTACATGAGTGCAACAGCAAAAAACAAAGCAAGCAGCTTGGCATTTTTATAAGACAGTCCAAATAAAAATTAATGGTACATGTAATAATAATTCCAAGCGTATTTTGTTTCCATTTATATCCAACTAAGAGACAATTTTTGGTGCATTTGGTTTTATAGCTCTGTGTATATGCAGCAAAGTAAAAATTCTGCACATGGGAAAATAAATAAGTGGCTATATGACTGGTTGACAGCAAGATTTGTAGTGCTAATTAGTTCAGTGAATAGGAAAGGCACTCAAAACTAACAGCTCATCAAATAGTTCTTCATACAAGTGATATCTGTCACCCTGCCTATGCTGAATAAATATTTTTACTGTCTTCCACAGATTGATGCCAACAGAAGCAAATAAAATCGAAACAAAACAAAAGAGCAATAAAAAAAAAAGTTATATATATATATAATAACCAAACCCCCAAAACCTCAGCCCAAAACCCTGTGCAGTGATCCAGGCTGAAGTCACCGATTGCATCTCAGAGGGGTAGGAGGTTGCTGGAGGCACTAAGCCAGGAAGCACCTTCTGCCCTCAGCAAAAGCAGCTTCCTGTGACCCAAGCCTGATGAGGATCAGAGTCAAAGCTACCGATGCACCTTACATTTTGTACCAAACATAAATACCCTTCTTGGTTCTAGTCTAGAGCCAAGCCGTTATTTTTGACTAGTCAAAACAATAATGTCCTGAAGGACTTGAGTGATGACAGAGCCCACTGGAACTGAAGATGTCTCTGTGAGGTGAGGCCTAGGATGCATTTCAGCAGAAGACACACACTAAACAACAAAAGCAGCAGCCTTCCAGCTTGCCTGTCCATAGGTGTGTAGCTGTGACTGCAGCACAAAGGAGAATTCGGAGCAGTTCAAGCCCCACTGTGTTCCTGACAGCCTGGGAGGTTGGTGTAGAGCTGGACAGAGCAAGTGCTGCTGCACCAAGAACCCCGGGATGCTTCAGTCTCCCGGGCACCCCCTTCTGCAAGGCCTGTCTCAAGACTCAGGATCCTGAAGCCAAGTGTAGCCCCCGAACAGAAGATCTCGGTTGCATTTTTCAATGCTGCTCCTACTGCTGCTGTGAGACAGAGGAGGGGAGGTGGTTCCTTAAAGGGGTTGGAAAAAGTTCTCCCTTGTTACTTAAAAATCTGCACTCCCACAACCTGAGCAGCTGCCGCTGAAATCAAACTGCAAATACACAAAGCAAAAACCCTTGAAACTGCTTCCGGGTTCCCCAAGCCTCCCATCCTGCTCCAGTAACAGGGGAGGCTGGCAACTGGGGGGCTGCCTCAGTCCCCATTCAGATCTCAGTGCAAAGTAAGGCCCAATTCATAAATCTCCATCTATTTCAGGTCCCCTGGGACAGCAAAAAGACAATATTTATCCGTTTGCAAATTTTCTCATGCAACAAGAGGGAAATCGACCCCAGCACTACTGCTACTGAAGAGCCAGGAGGCTACAGCTCAAAGCTCCAGGAGCCAGCTGCAAACTGGGGGGTAAGAACTGCACTGCTGCTGGGCACTAGGTCCTTTCTGGCATGACTCTGTTATTGATGTGTCATGTTGAAAATGATGATTAATTAGGAAGTCAGAACACATTCCCAAAGCTCACCTCATGGCCTACTAGAAATGGCAACATCCTCTGTAGACTTTTGAGGCCAACTCATTTCCCTAGGAGTTCGTACAGAAGAGCTGCTTCATCAGACAGGAACAGCTTTAAGCAAGTGCTTGTGTTGGGGGACCCGATGGAGAAATGTTCTGCAGAATAAGGAAACAACCATGTTTTGAACTAATGACAGATTAAGGGCTAAAAATCAACAGTGTTCTAGGAGGATTCTGGTAACACTATTTCATCTGGGGTTTAAACCCCAAATATCACCTTATCCAATCCTCTTTCTCTGAAATATTTGATTCTCAGGGATTGTTTTATTCCCTCCAGAGAACTTTGATGAAATACAGAATTATGAGAGACAAACCAGGGTACATGAAATTGTTGCGGGCAGAAGTTGCTTACAGTTAGCAAAATAAAAGGAAGTTCTTATCTACCCATATCTTGTGCTTCCTAATGCAGAAGAGAAAATACCATGCTAAGTTAATAACAAATACCAAAAATAGAGAGGAAAAATAAAGCAGCAATGAGCCTGGACTGAAGGCACCTTACTGAAACCAAAGAAAGGACACTATATCTGTTGTTCATCTAGCAGCAAGTGCTGAGCAGGACAGGGAGAAGGAAAAGGATAAAGTTCAGAAGCAGCTTACAGGAGAGAACACCAGGAGACAAAGAAACTCCCTTGAAAAGACCCCGAGAGCTACTTTGTATCTGAACATAAATGACCCTGCCCCTTCTCTAGCAGCTCCTGCCAACTAATATCATCAGAACTGTCCCTGTTACAGAGAAATGTAATAATGTTAAATAGTCCAAAGTAATTGATGGCTTGTACAGTTTTATTATTGACATTCAAGTAAACCATCAGCTCCTCTGGTGAGCAATATTTCTAATTGATTTGAAATGGTGATATACCTATTATTCAATCAACTCAGTTTTGCAAACTAAATTGATATCTGAAACCATTCCAAGAGGTATAATGAGGCTGTAGTAGCTACATATTTAAAAGAGAAGAAAAAGTAAACCATCTGTTTGCTTTTGTATGGTAATCTAAAACATATCCTTGACATCGCTTTTGATTTTGCCACTGTACTCCTTTGAAGAACCACGCAGAGGAAAAATGCTTAGGCTATAGCTGGCTTTCATCATCCTCCCCAAATCTTAGCCCTCCTTTTACAGCAACTCATTACAATTCTATTCATCTTTTTATGCCTATAATCCAGAGTTTCAAGCACGCTCTTGGATATAAAGGCCATTTGGGACAAACATAAATTGATGAAACACTGGCCTTGTCTTCTAAGCATTTCGAAATGACGATACACATTTCAGTACTCAGGTTCTTCTCAAACTGAGGCGCAGCAGTGAATGAATGCAGGATTGAGTAAGCTCACATCTGAACATTCATTTGTCATTTAACTTTTTAACACCCCTTTGTCAAATCTTCCTGAGCTTCCTTAATAACAAGGCAGTACAACAGGCACGTTTCCACCGAGAGAGCGAACCTCACTCGTGAAAACATGGCACAAAAAAGGTTACTTGTAGCTTCTATTTTACTCTCCTAGTGCTGACACTGCCCACACTGAGCTCAGTAACTTTTCTCAGCTTGACTAAGACCAGTGGCCAGCATGAAGTCCACGTGCACAACAAATACCAGGCATGACAAATTGTTTCTACCATGCCCACCCTTCTCCTGTTGAATTCTTCCCGTGTGAAGAGGTGAGCCACAGCCAGTGCTGCAGCCGTAATTAAGGTTCACCGAGCTGCTATTTCCGTTATCGAGCCCAATTTCCAAGGTTTAATAAGTCAGCAGTTCCAATTGCACACGGCTGAAATTTGACATTCAAGTTATCAGCAGAAACACGGTTTGTGCTTATCTGTTTATGAAAAGCACAACTGAAATCCTCTCAGCTGCTGCTGAACCGAAGATCTAAAAAGCATGGCCTGCATCTTCCTCTTGATCTGTTTAGGATTTACACGCTCTGAACAGCACATTTTCCTCTGGGGAAAGCAAGCACAGGCGTGGTTCAGTGTGGACATCAGAAATGTCTCCTGCCCAGCAAATTCAGAGCTTATTCCCATTGCTCCCTGGTTATTCACATGGCTCCAGGGAATAGAATGAGTTGTTTACTTCATTTTGACACCAGCATGCCAAAATTAAGCAACCTGCTAATTCAGGCTGCAAAACCTTCATGACTTGATTGTATCAAGAGCCTAAAACAGGCAAGACCTGTAAGACACATTATAAAGCCTACACAGGAACTCACGGGGTAAGCTGGGAGAGAAGGTCCCTGTGCGTGTCTTACTGCCACACAGGCTGTCCCTGAGCCCAGGGCAAGAGGCAGGACTGGCATCAGCAGCCTCTGTTGATTTCTTCCCCCCCCCCACAATGCTTTGCTCACCTGTCCACCCAGCACCAGCTCAGCTCTGCTGCACACCACACATGGTAGCCTTGGCACGAGAGCAGCCTGTGGAGCTGGGCCAAAGATGCCCAGGTTGGAATCCTTTGAGCTGGTACAACCTGATGGAACAAGCCCCAGGTAGAGGGGAAAACTGGGTCCCACTCTCCCCAAAATTAATAATCCTCCTGCAAACTCTGCAATGTCCTCTGTGGTGCAAAGGCCAAGTTTGCATCTAGTCTTCCAAGGGACAGAATACTTATAATGAACACTGCCAGCTTTCTATTGCTTTTCCCTTTAGTCACTGAGTTAAGGGACAATGACATTATGAATAAGAACAGCTGCAACTTGCAACTTTGGCAAGTTATATGCACAAAACAAGGTAAAAAAGCTAAATGTAATACAGAGATGTGCAAAATGGAAAGGACATCCATAAAATGATAGATTATTTCTTCCAGACATAAAATTCACCAGTATCCCGCAACAGGAAGGTCACCACACATGGAAGAGTCAAACTAAGTGACAAGCTACCCTGTTCTGCTCATCACACCATCCAGGTCAGCATGGCTTCAGCTTCACTGCCTGTGCTTAGCACAGAAAGGGAGTTCATTCCACCCTGTACCAGAAACAGCACAAGTAACCGAAATGAAACAGTGGGAGAAATAGCTTCTAATTTATTTTTTTTTTCCACCAAAACTATTCATATAAAACAGAGTGAAAAAAATAAAAGAGAACCCACAGTGCTTTTTGCATCATAAAGCACCACTGAATTCAACATTAGTTCCTAAGAACAGGAGTTTTCAAAGCTGTGTATGTAGGTCAGTACGCAAGCCCCACAGAAATGCAACAACTCTGCTAGGTTATTTCTGAAACATCTACTCTGAAAGAACACAGATATGGACAAATTCTTAGATAGGTAAAGCCAACACAGGCCTTTCCACTTGGGATGAAACACCAGCTGAGAGCTGACAGCTTTCATCTTTGCAGGTGTCAGGGATTTGGCCTCTACTGAAAGGTGAAGTACAGGATCCTCCTGTGCAAAAGAGAAAATTCATTCCTTTCTCAGTCACGATAACGAAACCTCTATCCCTGAAAATGCTTCTTCCTCTGCTAGTCCAAACATGCAATGAGTTCATTTTGTCTCAGTGGTGTCTTGGTGGCAGAAAAGGTAGGCGCTTACATATTGTCCATGTCTAGCCCAGAAGTGAGCAGGCTTCATGTATCTTGCTAAAAACCCCAGGGGTTGCTTCATACAGCTTTGTGCATATTGCTTTCTAGAGAACAGGCAGCATGAGAGCCTACCAATAACTGCAACAGAACCTCCCTGCACTGGGGCAGCTGGATATAAACCTAGAGTCAAGCTAAGCCAGCACAAATGAGTCACTTGGGTAAAAGGCAGCAGCACGGTTCGTACAGGAGTGAAACAGGCAAGCCTCATGTACACATTTAAAAGCTATGAGCAAGGCAATAGCAGCAATTACTCTTCATTTCTCATCAGGAAGTCACCATAAAACGTGTACAAGGCCACGTGCCAACAGAGAGAGATGTGGCTTAGATTCTGTTTCATGTGTGACAGTGGAAGAAAGTTAAAAAATGATAAAAACACTGCATCTTGTGTATCTCTCTCTCTGCTTGCTTACAGAGGCAGGATTCACTATTTCAAAGTAAGTTCCTTCATCTAATGCTATTCTAGTATTAAGATGATTTAAGTCTGGAGTATTTCCCCTGAACTGTTGCAGCCCAAAGTATCCACAAGGGACTCAGGAAAGACTTCTGCAATATGAAAAAGAGTGAAAAATTATTAGTGAAACATTTCAAGAAGAAAAAAGTCCAGCCTCAGTAATAGCAATCTTAATATAACAACAATAATCTTGCTGGCATAAGCAGCACATACATCCATCAGCTACTTATAATATGACTTTCAATCTTCAATTTTTCATCCATACTAGTGAGAATTCAGGGTCTTCTCTCAAGCCAAACCAATTAAAACAGTAAAAAAGAAAAATGAAATAATCAAACTCATGGATTGGGTTCTCCTTCTTGCATTATGACACCTTTTCTTTTAGTGATGACTGTGAAAGCTAAAAATGATGAAGCACATCAGAACTGAGACGATGAGCACATGTAACTTGCTGAACTATCCTCAGTGTGTTATGTAATGTTCAATATTGATTTTGATTCCACTAGACTTCTATTAGAGTTATCTGTTCTAGCCAGCTGCCAAATATACCTGCTCGATAACGTGTCCAAATTCATTAACAGTTTTGTTTTAATAATATTTCATTTTCAAGTTTAATTTTATCCACACATTAGCTTCATATTACTTATGCAAATAAAAGCTTTATGGCTATATTAGCAATAATTCATTATCATTCCCTACTGGCTTAGTGAAGGAATTTGTAACTTTGGAGTACATCCAGAGCTTTTAATTGAAGATACTAAGGGAAGCCTACATTTAGTTAAGAAACATTTGTACATACAAATTAAACATGATTAGCATAAATCTCTCAAACTCTATCCAGGCTCAGAGATAGACTGTCTAGGATCAGACTTTTCCTTGAGTTCTCTCTGAAGGACAATATATAGAGGCAGAACCCAATGAGTATCCTGAGGGAAGGAGGCTGGGACTGTTGCAACTGGGACCCAAGGCAAGAAGGTGATTTGTTTATTGCCAGTTACTTCCCACACTGCTCTATCTTCACTGTGATGGCAGAGAGAACACTTGTCCCTCCTCACCCATCTACCTCGTATCACCCCCAAGCAAAGGGAGAGAGGAAAGCAGTGGCTCAGCCCAGTGTGATTTCCCTTCCAGGGACTTAGACCAGCGACAGCTGGTAGCAGGGAAGGAAGGAAATATTAAGACTCTACAGTCAGCTTGCAAAACCAGGTATGGTTTAGTTGTTGGGACAGAGGGAGAATGTTTTGGTGCAGCTTTAGTCTGTTGCTTTACATCTTCACAACCAGCCCCAGGTAAGGAACTTATACTGACTAACTGTACAGAATAATGCAAATACATGGAACTGATAATAGTTAACCACATGTTAGGGATCACCAAAGTAGTCCTACAGGGCTGGGTCTTCTAGGTTCCAGTGTTTCTACCTCTATTTCAAAGGTGGAGGACTGGACCATAAATTATCACAAAAACTTATTAAGAAAATTGTAGCAAGGATACTCCTTTGTGCTCTAAACGAGCTCTTGTTGGATTAGGAACTGACTGATGTTTACTTTGTTATGTCCCAAGTCACATAAGGACTGTGGGTATCTTCCCCATCTCCTACAGAAGATGATGTTTTAATTAGCCAATTATATTAGCAAAAAGCAATCTCATTTCTAGGCCAAACAATAGCATGGCACAGATATTAAAATCAAATTAGCAAGACATATCAGTGTTTTCCTTTAGCATGCAAACCCGACCCCCTGCACAGCTAATTACCATTATGTCTGTGTGGTGATCTGTAGCAGTGAGCAAACACAAACAGTAACAGGTACAGGAATTTCCTTCTACTGTCTCTCTCCAGCTTATGCCCTTTAAATTTAGTTTATTTGTAATCACGGCGTGTCCTTTAAATGTAGACTTTCGAAAACAACTAGCACCATTTGCAAACAAGTGGCAATGCTTCCAGGAGTCCAGAGTACTTTGAGGAAGGGCAGTTCTCAGCTCACCTCAGGCTTCCTGCACAACACGGGCAGAGCCACATCGTCTCTCTGCACCTCTGTTGCAGGAGGACAAACATTTCCCCCCCTCTCTGCTCTCTCAAGCGAGCGTTGTGCGACAGCAGACCCCTCCCCGTGTACTTGTGTACAAGGCAGAGCAGTTGACCCCCAGGCACTCGCAGCTCACTTCTAATGGGTTTTCTCCAAAAAGAAGCTCCAGCAACATAACCTTTAACTCTAGTGGGAAAAATGAAGCTTTCCTCATAAAACACAGGTATTAAAAAAAAAAAAAAAGAAGAGGGAGAGAGGGAATAGATCTTACAGCCTTGACTCCATACACATTTTTTCTGTGAGTGCAACTATGAGTTTAAGCTGAAGCAGAGAATTAAAATGTTTGATCCAGGATGATGTTTGCTTTTGATTGCCAGCTACTGAAAGCTGAAAGGAATCTTTACAATTGTGCCTACAACCCACCTTCTGAGATGGAAACAGACTGAAAACACGTTTATTTGGGAATTAAAAGCGGACATTCCAAAACGACTAGCTGCTTTCAAAACGTGTTTCCACCTCCCCCCAACCCCAACAAGAAGACAGCAGCCTGATCTTCCATGCCAGGCACCAGTCATGCTCCCTGACAGCAGCTGTGCAGCCAACTGAGTCTCTCTGAAAAGCAACGTGGATTTGTCTGAATAAGACATTTATCCCTCAAAGGCCAGGGCAGCAAAGCACCCGTCTCGGAAAAGCTAACAGATCAATTCTGCTTAACCCCTGAACTCTGAATCCTTATTACAACCTTTCCCAGGTTCCGAGGGGTAAAACCACCCCTAAACAAAGCAGTAACAAAGTCGGGCCTACGGCAAGAGGGTGCAGGGGAAGAAATCCCCTAAGGGACGGGCCGTAGGGGGTAGCGCCCGAGCTCCCGAGGCCCCACGGCTTCGGCAGGCCCTGTGCTGCGTCAGCATCACCCCCAAGGGCAGGTTTCCCTCCAGCCGGGAGCAATCGCTCCCCTAACAGCGTGGGACAGCCCAGAGCCGCCTGGGATCCGTCCTGCCACATTTCTCACCTGCTCTCATGGATAAACGGAATCATTTCCCTGCATAAAATGGTAGCTCTTAAAGGTGCAGTACATCTGAACACAAAGGTAATCTGTTCTGAATTAGTGTAAGAGCCATTGGAGGACTGCAGGGACACTTTCTGCTTCCCTGGCTGTTGGTGTACCCTGTGTTTCCAGCTCTATTTATTCCACTGCTGAACAGAAATTCAGAAAGGATTTACAATCAAGAAGAAAGGCAAACGAAATACAAAGTATTTCAGTGATATTCTGACATATCTGGTGCCAACATTGCCAGCTACTCTTCTGAAGTTAACAAAACTGTACATATTTTATTTTATCTGAAGGAGTGTAATGTCCTTTCACCATGTTTTCATGCTGAATCCCTTCCCCTTCCCTCATCCCGTGTGCCACTTACCTGCTACCCTGAGAGAAGCAGGAGGATCATGCACTGGATTAGAACACATGTTCCATCAGCTAAACAAGAGGCTGGATTAAAAACTCAATTCTCTACTTGATTTCTGACAACAATGCATCCAAGAGTATCCACAGTATGTTTGGAACCGCGGATATTCTAACCTGTGACCCCAGGGCTTGCTACCCTTGCTCCTGCTAAACAGTTACCATCAGTATTTTCTTAACCAGCCGTGTCCAAACAGGGACTAACATTTGCCTCTTGGGAAGACCATGGCACTTTCTGTACCTGTTGGAAAGCCCTAAGGTATGTAATTTCTGTTGCCATTTGTTAGCTACAGGAAACAAAATATTCTGAAACTGAAGTCCAGTAATTCTGCAGAACTTCATGCAAGGGGCCCAGTGGTCACCTTTTCATCAACAACTTGATGTTATTTCTACAATCACTCACCCAGAATCCTCCTCAAGGTCAAGATGATCCTGCATTATTGACTCATTTTCATTCTTGCTGTCCTCACCCCTCCTTCTAGTCAAAATGGAGTCACAGATATCAAGACTGGGCTTTATAATCACCTAGCCTAACGCTTACACTCAAGCAATGCTGACAGTAGCACCCAGGGGAGGTAATGGCTCCTGACTGCGTTAGCATCCTGATCCTGATGTCACACGACAGCTTTCGGCAGCATTACAGATGGGCATTTCCAACATTTTGGTCCATGCAGACTTCCCAGCCCAGCAGCTGGAAAGCGGTGACTCCGCAACCCTCCCACACCTGGCCTTTGACCACCAGCCACAGTTCCTTGTAAGCACCTGCAGCACCTCCACCCTCTGTCAGGTGGGTCAGCTCAGGAGATGGCACCCTGGAGCTGAGCCTGGCCACCGCTTCAGCCCCCGCCTTCAGCACACCCAACAACTGACAGACCCCAGGCAGTAATGCTGAGCTCCGGGGAAGAGCAACCCAACCATCCTCAAGATGAGGACTTCAGAGATGATCCCAGCACCACGCTTGTGCTGTGCTTGGCAGCATGTCTGTGGCAAACAGGAACGTCCCCGTCACCCTGGTTGACCATCTCTACCGGGGGTTGCAAACGTGTGTCCACAGCACTAGGAAATGACTTGGGTACTTGCAGTTCACGTTTGCCTTCAGCAGTCATGTTTCCTGCTGCAGCGTGACCAGGCCCTAACAGTGCTGAAGGGGTAAAGAAAAGGTTATTTGGGTAACCTTGGGTTTCTGCAGCACACTGTGGAACTGGGGTGGGAACACAAACAGCATGCTGCGAGCACACTGTGCAGGATCCAGTTGGGAATGCTCCGTAATCTAAGTTCTAGGGCCATGATTTTGGAATGAACTTCCCTCCCCCAGTGTTTAGCTACAAAGTGGTCGAGTAAAGAATGCTAAATTACATGCAAGTCACATTAAGAACAATCAGTCTCATGTAATAGGGAATCTAATAGTTCATAAATGAGATGCAAATTCATTTTTACGGGTGCACTATAATAAGCCAATTATTTCAGAGCTCTTCAATTATGCAGTTTCAAAAAGCTGAATTGCTTTAAATTTTTTTTAGGAAGCTTTAGGTTTTTCCATAGCTTACAAGAAAACATATCTGCCTTGCAAGCAACATTTAAAAAAATAAAACAAACCAAAAAACAAAACCCAACTCCCCCCCCCCGCCTCCAAAACATCATGCCAAGCTGCAAGCAGGAGCAATACAAATATGAAAGAATAAGCCAGCTGGCAACCCACAAACACAGCAGACAGGCAGACAACAACCCTCTGTGTTCCCACCAATTACAGACACTCAGGAGCCCGGCCCAGGGCGCACTGGGATCAGCTCCACAACGTGCTAGGCTGGCCTTAGGGAACCTCCAGAGCAGAGCTGGTTCACCAGGCCCCGAGACAGCAGCAGCAATGCCACTCAATGGCAACATCTCGCCACCATAGAAACAGCCCTGGGTGTCTTCTGGTGCACAAAACCCTGAAGAGGTACAGTATTCCTTTGGGAAAAAGTATCAACGCTGAGATGTTCTTCCTCAAGCCCCCTCTGCTGTCGTCCTCCCCAAAAATTGAGGAGAGAAGAATGGAGGTATCATTATGTTTTAAAAAACCACAACCAAAAGATCATGCAGAGGTGGGACCACTCTCATCGGTGCACCGTGTGTGAAAAAGCAGAACAGTGCAAGAACCTGGTGAGACTCCCCCTGGCCTGTGTGTCCACACAAACTGCAACCCACTGCACCCAGGGCTGTCTCCACGGTTCTCCCAGACACCTCACTACTGAACCTCAGCAGCTGGCGAGATGTGACTTGCTTTTGCTCTGGGGTTTCCAACCAGGCCAAAATAGTTGGAATACTATATGGGCAACTCCCTAGCTCAGATACAACCGAGCCACAGAACAATTCACAGGAGCAGATCACAAAGAAATTGAGAAATTACCGGTGTTTAGATCTTGGCCACACAACAATAATCAACTTAGTCTGAACATGATGGTAATGCGCACTGCTGGCCTCCATTCCTGCTACTCAACATCCTTCTTTATGCTGTTATTATTACTCTCATTGTGGTCTCAAGAACAAGGAATTTTGAAAAACTGTTAATACAGAACTCAGGCACCGTCCCAGCGCGGCTATAAAGTGCTGGACTCCTGCCCAATCTCTCTCGTTACCATTTAACCTTTTTCCACACAGCAAACGCACATACATTAGCTGAGGACAGAACTTCCCTCGCTGTATAATGAATACTTGTTTTCCTCAGCCTTTGCTTGCAAAGCGTTTGGACCAAATGAGATGTGCAGACAAAAGTAAAAGCGCTGTGAGAAATGGTAATTGCAGTGTAATGTCATCTGTCCCCCTCCCCCAAGGCTGCCAGCCACTGCTGCCCGGGCTGCAAGGCCAGCTGGCACTTGGCTACGCTCAAGCACTCTTCACTCGTCCTGGGCTGCTGAAGCTCACCCTTGGGCTCAGAGCTCCTGCCTGTTGCAAGCCCACCACTGCGAGCCACTGGCCCGAGCCATGTGGTCCCTCAGAAACGTTCCCTCGGGCATTCAGAGCTGCTGCTGCTGCTGCAGTCTCTCTCTGAGATGCCACAACAGGGAAGCGAGGAATACATCCCGAGAAGTTAAGCCAGGATTCACATACAGAGGCCACACCCTGGACTAAGCCAACCCTTACTGATGGAAAATGGACACGAGCTTTTAAGCTCACAAGCTCTTCTTTTCAGATCTGGAACAGGAGGAGCAGAGTTGAAATCTGCACTGTGTACTTGCTCTCCAGTTGTATTGCAATTTCAAGTGTGCTACTCCCAGTTCAGAACTCGGGATGGCTCACGCCTGTGAAGTGTATCAGCCTGTCAGGCAAAAGATACAGGTTCCAGTTGGGTGTCCTGTCTCTGTGCAGCTTTACCACCAAAACTGCTACACGGGTGTTTCTACCATGACAGAGAGCTCTGTTTAAAGCCCTACAGAGTTACAGGACACTGAAAAGCAGGCAAACTCCTAATTTTTCTCCCCTTCTCTCCATTACAAACCCGTATCAGGTTTTCTACCAGGACTGGCTGAGCAAGCCTTGCTCTAACATCTCTGCCAATCTTCAGGGACAAAGCATCCCGACAAACCCATTTCTGTGTAGTGGCAAAAGAAGCAATAGAGGTAACTTGAACCACAGCCCTCTACACTGTGTAAATCTTCTAATGGCAAGACAAAATTGACAGCCAGATCTAAAAGGAATTGTTTAGCTTTGAAAATGCTTAGAGCAAGGTACAGTCAGAGTTTGACCACACTCCTAGCTAAATCCACATGTACTGTTTGCAACTGGAAAATGCCCCTCACTTTAACAAAGGCCAGATTCAAAAAACACAAATGTAAAAAAAAAAGTCATGAAGTGTCTAACATCTGGATCAGGACTTCTGCAGCTAGAGACTGCAAAAGACTCAGAGGTAGCTTTTGAGAAGGACCTCACTTAGCAGAGCTGCCTTGAAATCAGTGTCTCTGTATCTGCAGCCAGTTGACCTTCTGGAACAGAACAATTTTAATAGCATTCTGGCCTTACAAAGCTGTAAACTACATTGTGAATACATACATCAGTCTTGGGTAAGGAGCTTAATAATAAATTAGTTAATTTTTTCCTTTTGCCAAAAGGCAGTGCAAGTCATAGCTTTATTTACAAAAGGTTAAACATTCCTTTAATTGGATTGCTGGCATTTAAGTGTGCAGCAGAATATCCTTCAGCAGTGTCCCTTTTATTTGTGACTGGAGAAGTGCCTAGAGAAATGCCAAGGGAAGATTTCATTTTAATAAAAAAGAAAGGCTTAAGATCCCTTTGGAAGCTTATGTTACATCTCAGAACTACCATGAACTAATGAATTTAATCTAAAAGGTCCCCAACCGCAGGACTGAAGAGAAATTGCAACACTGGCGTAAGCTTGACCAAGCTGACTTGCTATGCATGTTACTCTTTGTGCTTAGATTCTGTTAGGAATACAAACACACACATCTAAAGTTTATAGTCACTTAAAAGATATTTTTAAATGAGAAATATGGTTGCCCTGCAGCATCCTAAAGACACTTCAAAACCCATTCGTGTCAGAGACTTGCACATAAATAGAGCAAAAGGAAAATCCACAGCCCCTCCTCCCCCGAGCCAGTGCTTTGGAAAAAATTACACTCCAAAAATTGTACTTCCTGGAAGAAAAATAGCCCCTTGGTGGCTCATACTGGGGTCGAGCTAAGGACCCAATTCTGCCCGGTGCTGGAAGCTGAGCACACCCAGCACTACTGGTCTGTGTTATCATCTCACAGTTTTTACACGCACGGTATGGAAGTCTCCTGGGAGAGTGGCTAATGCACACTTTGCCTCCCTAGAAAGTAGGGTGGGAATTTATGAGGAAAGAAAATAGGCTTATAAATTACACAAAGGACCTTTAAATAGAGGCATAGGTTTCATTACTGGAGCACGTCATTGGACGGTCAAAATTAAAAACAGCTTCCAGAAAGTGGATTGCATTTAACTTTCCATTTGGGGGAAAAGAGAAAATTCCAAATACAGCCTCAAATAACTGGGCAAGTTGAAGCATGATGCCAAGTTTGTACTGCCACAGCAAGTGACCAACATGCAAGTTGCTGTCCATCAGGTACCTCTAACATCTTTTTGCTTTCTAAAATGTGGTAATTAGAACATTGCTTTAATTCTACAATGGATTTGAGAGCCAGAATCTACCAATTCCTTAGAGAGTATGAGTCTCTAACACTTGTGCAATGGTTGGGCTCCAACATAGTGCAACTGAAGAACCACATGAGAGAAGTAGTACTGCTGGAGAACAGAAGCAAGGAAAAAATCCTATCCCAAGACTCTCCTGACTGTGCTGGGATGAAGGACAGCAGCCAGCCTTCCCCACCTACAGACCAGCCCAGAGTCTTGCACGCAAACCTCTAATCCTGTCACAACCACCTTGCGAGGCAGGACTCTGGAGAGACCAAGTTTTGCCCCTTACTGGACCTACAGCCTGAAGTAGTTCAGCATAAAGAGCAGCAGGAGTTGGGGCCATGCCAGCTCTTCTCTCACCAGATACCCACGTTCCCAACAAGCACCAAACAATTCAGGAAAAACTTTCCAGTCTTAGAGGCTTTCAATGTTGCTTGACTGTTTTCAAGTCACAGCTCCCAGTGCTTAGCAGTGACACTCCCATGCAATGAAAAATCCACAACTGCATTAAAGCAAATTGTTCACTATTTGCAAGCCACTCATACAATTTTCAGAAACTTGCAGTTGGCAACGGTAGACTTCCCAATCAAACTTGAAGAGAGGAAGTCTCACCAGTCCCAAAGAGCAAGATGCAGGTTTCTTTCCACCACAGACCTTCAAAGAGAGCTGATGGCACTCAGACCATCTTGGGGTGGAAGAATCCAAATTTGAACAGAACACTTGGCATTTATGTACTTATTCCATCACACTGCTGCTTAAAAAGATATCCAGAGAAAAGAGGAAAAAAAAATAAATTCTTTCCACTTTTACAAGTTTGGAATGGTGTTTTACTCCAAAATGTCAATCATTTTTAATCACGGATACAATACTTAAAACTACTCAAGACAAAAATAAAATGTCTCATTTAAGGTTAGGCAAAGCATTCATTTGACCTCGAAAACAATTTTTTCTCTTAATTAGTTTGTTTTCTCAGTCATACTAGATCAGCCTTTCTGATGTGATCTGCAAGGAAAACAAATCTTCAACAAGTCACTTATTCGTGCAGGTTTATCATCCTGTCCAGCTGTAATTCCACATCCAGCTCATGGAAGCAGCAACTTCCTTCTCGTGGGATAGTTAGTGAAAAAAATAAATAAATACCTGGCAATATCAGCTTCAGTTTCTTCTATTCTGTAGCCACATATTTGTCCTTTGAGTCATGTTTATTTGACTCTAGTCACCACACTGTACTGGATTGTACATTTAATGAGGTTGCAGGCTGCTGCTTTTCACCATTATCCTTAATCAAGTTTTATTGATTACTGGGAAGCAGCATCAATGAAGAGAACATAACAAACAAATGGAAAAGCTGCCCAGAAGCTAGTGGTAAGCTTTTTGTATTCTAGAAAGAAAATCACCCAGTGTTTAAAAAAAACTAATGTCCTCGCTTCTCCCACTGAATCCCACTGTGTCCTCCTCCCTGGGTGCTCCCAGCAAGATATTCTGAGCATCCTGCACTACCCCGTAACCCCAACACTGCCTGCTTGAAAACCTGCCCGCCGCGGAGAGCCCGAAGGTGCACGGAGGCAGGTGCTGAGCAGAGAGCTAGAGGCAGGAGGGTTACTGCTTCACCATTGCATGTGGGCAGGGAAAAAACCTGTTGTCTTACACAGCCTCGCCCACTCAGACAGAAGGGAAGCTGCTGGTGAAACCCAAGGGTTATTTCCCTTGCAGCTCTCTGTAACTAACTCGGTCACCTAAGAGCTAATGGCATAGAAATCACTGTCCAGGTACTAGCAGAGGTAACATGCTTGCAGAAAATTAAATCAGAAAAAGTGACCAATTGTTCTCATTATGGGGGGTTAAATGAAAGTGTATTTAGTACTCTACATTAAAATCCATGGGTTAAACCAGTCAAGCTATAAAACCTTAGTGAATGGCAGCATTTGTATTATCAAGGTAATGCTAAAACAGAAAATATGACAGTTGGGGAATTTAAGATACACAATATAGTTTGTGCCTCAGGGATTGAGCTAACTAAAAAAAAAAATCTCTGCCAGCCTTACATGTTAATTACTATTTCGAAGGGATGTTTGAATGACAGCAGGGTGACAGCAGTGACCCACACTGACACGTGCAGTTCCATCCACAGAGTTGAGAAAGGAAATGAATTTGTTTGCAATCCCGGATCCCAATAAAGAGTGCAACCCATTAAGGTACAGGCTCTGTCTCCTATTATCACACCAGTCTTCAAACTGTTCTCATTCTTTTGTAGGTATAAACTGCAATTTCCCAGGGTAGCTCAAAGTAACCAAAGAATTACTGCTGTTCTACCTCTGCCACTTTCAGCTCTTCTCTTTATTGCCAAGGATTACTTTCGCTATGGGATATTCTGTGCCTTGTGAAAGCATCCTTCAAAGAAAGCCTGGTTGAACTCTTGATTTCCTGATCAAGGGATTCCCTACTGTATTGCTAAGATTAATGACTGTTTTCTACAAAGAACAAACACATGACAAAGGGCTGTCTGCACAGGGTGGAAAAAAACTTCTGTAATTTCATGTAATTTATGTCTCTCTTATGCCATGAAGGAAACGGATCTCTCCCGGTGCACCTAAGTAGAACTACACAATTAACAGTCAAGAAAAGGAAAACATAACTCTAAATTTCTCCTTCATGCAATTTACAGTGATCTAAAAAGGATAATCCTATCTACGTCGTTCAGAATGACCAATCATTACAGGAGAGCAAGTAGCCAGACTTAAACAAATAAACCAACTCTACTACAATCTTCATGGTGTGTTACATGTACCAAAATCCGTGTCACTATTGTGACTATCCTTCTGCCTCCTTCCCTAAGCTTTAGGTTGTTGCTCTGAAGAAAGAAAAAAAACAACACCAAAACAACACTTTTATTCTGTCTTGTTTGCAGATTATAAATACTCTGCGCTCCTTCCTATGACACTGTTGGGCTGTGATGATGTTACCCAAAGAAGGACAGAGGTGAAGAGGACCTGGCTGACACTGCCAGCATTCCCGTGCTTCAGACAGCAGCTCACACGGCTGTGCCCAGCCTAGATTTCAACTACAGCCTGAGAAGCACTCATGGAAGACAGAGCAAACCAGAGCTCCCCAGCACTACAAAGCTGGTTGTGTGTGACCAACCAGCACAGGCAGCGTACAGCCAGCAGTGACGGTGACACGTCACCTGGCTACCTAGATGGGCTTAGGAACCTGCAAAGGCAGCAGACAATGCATGGTGGAGACCACTGCAGTCTGCAAAGGTCTTGTCCTGTACTTGGATGTCTTATAATTAGGGTCTACCCGATTACACAAGCCAAGAGCATCTCGCTCGGTTTTGCGTTACCTGGAAACACAGATCCCAATCCTTTCCTGGAGCTCCCCAGTGCCTCTGCAGTGGGAGAGATTCCCCAGTGCCTCTGCAGTGGGAGAGATTCGTCTGAGTTTCATTAAACAGGGGACATTTTTTCCCTGTGAGCATTACAAGAGATACCAAGGCCGAGCTTAATCATGCACGGACTGGGAATGTTTCTCAGCTGGTACCACTCATGCTCAGCACTAGATTATTTTGTTACATTTCTCTGCCCTTTGTTACTCTTTGTTCAGAGATGGTGGGATGGAATTTACCATATCTTTAATCTGTCATTTAGTGATACAGCTGCAATTCTCATGTGCTTATCTTGTGGTTTGCAGCTTTCTCCCCCCCCGCTTTGTTTTTCCCCACAATGTACATGTATTAGTAGCTTTCTCTTGAATTTGCCTTTTTTATGTGTACATTAATTCCTAAATTACAATGTGTCATATCCTTTCAACTGCTCATGAATGTCTTTGTAACTATGATATTTTATGGCAATTTAATTGTGGAGATTACAAATAAAATTATCAGCTAAAAACAGAATGATTAGTAAACCAAGATAAATGCTGTAAATTAATCATCATTTCATACATTGTACCAAGGTTTTACATTTTCATGTTAATACAGCAGATGTAAATTGTTGAGGTGAAGCAATTTTAACTACACAAAATATCAGTCCTTAAACACAAACAAAACAGAGATTGGAAATTTTCAGCTAACCTTTCAAGTCACATCTACTTCCAACAGAAAAATACCCATTTTTTAATCAGACCCTTTCCAAATTGCCACACAAGTCATTCCGTCGGTTCCCAGTCTTTGATTTCTTTGGTTGCTGTGTTGATGAGTGTACTAAATGGCACTGCACGTGCTGCAGCCACTGCTGCCTTTGGAGAGATCTCACAAGAATTAAACTCACTTGCCTGCAAAGCCTTGTTGGGGCAGGATACATCATTGCTTCAGAGTTTGTGTGACATTTGACACAGGGGACAGGTCCTCGTTTAGGATGCGAAGAGAACATTTTCTTCTGCAAAATAAGAGAGAATTCTTTTACTATTAAATGGAACAGATGTGTAGCCTGACATCCTCTAAGAAGGAACACACAAACACGTTCCTCCCGTGTTCAAATACAGAAGCACACACACTCCCCTCTACATTTTAAATTATACAGCATTGGTTCAGCTAGACAGAAATCGTGCAGGGCTACTCCCAGACAAAGATTAATCTTTCTTTGATATATTCAATACTTCACATGCTCCACATTATCTGGTGAGTATATATGCCTTGCCTTCAAGAATGTGATGTACTGTGCCATACATCATCGTCTAATTTATTGAGTGCACCTCAGCAGCGTGCACTGTACATCCCTGCCCAGGGTCAGGACCACACGCCAATCTTCAGACTTGCTTTTCCCAGCCTGGGACTCCTCCCAGTGCCAGTACTGCCATGATCTGGTCACACCGCTCACCAGTGTGGTCCAACGCTGCTTTTCCCCGGAGTAGGTGCACACTCAGCACAAGGCTGAGCCAGAAGCAATCCATGACACTCATGGAAAGCAATATCCTGGGAAAACCATTAAGAAAGAGGAAAGCTGGGACCCCAACGGGAGCCACTGGAACAAGTAAAGCTCCTGGATCTACACTGGCACCCAAATACAGACTCTCCTGGCTTCATTAGGAGAAAAATCCCCTGGGGCAGTGGAGTGGCATTGGCCACATTCATGTGACAGCTGTCTTTTGAAGATGAGGAAGTTGAGGGACAGAAAGATGACCCTGGCTCAGCCAAATCAGCTTCATCTTCAGAGAGATTTCCATGGAAATGGAACAGAATGGGCTTCTTGTTCCTAGAGCAGATCCTCTCAGGACACCTGCTGTGCCCAGCACTCTTCCAGTGCTGGAGTCACAGGCCAAGAGGTGCCAACATCTTGCGTGGTTAGAAATGGGAGGAGGGAAAAAAGAACAGATAAATACAAATTTCTTCTACAAGCTGTTCAGTTTGTTCTATCGAAGACCTGGGAGTTCTGGAGAGAAGCAGCCTGGAGTAACATCTTCAAGTTCTTTGCTAAAACCACAGAACAATTCCCCTCGTGTCATGTAACGGACATGATGGAGTGATTAAAAAGCCTAACCCACGTATGCCTCTTCCTTCAGTGTACACACGAGCACTGTCGTCTACAGCTGCACTTAAATGGGAGCATGCTGCATAAATATTGATACTTGCTGTGATTAATATTGCTATTTATATTAGCAATGAATTGGGTTCACATAAAAATAATTAGCACAGCATGCCTGGGTATTATTTGCTCCTAATTATATCACAGTTCATTTCACCAACAGCAATGTGTCACCAAGTCAATAACAACCAATGATTAATACACGGAATGTATTACCTTAAAATAACACCCTGTGTAACTCCCTGCATTATGATGGAACACTACCAGGAAGTCCCTGGATAATTGGTTAAGGTGAGTTCCTGACTGGAGTTACTAACATAAATTCCAAAGGCAAGGATAAAGAATATCAAAAGGTGTTATAAAGAATATCAAAAGGTGTTACTCAGCATTTTTGTTTGCTCATTTTCCTGCTATTATTCTTCTCTATTATTTCCTTTCACACATTAAGAACCAAGGGCGACCAGGCACACCAAAGCATCAGCACTACCATTCTGCAACTCATCGCTCCCAGCAGACCAACCACTCACTCTGGGAGGACACTGGTGTCATCCAAATTACCCCATTACAGAGCAACCAGAGCCCCTCATCGTTACCCCCGAGAGCTCCAGGTATCCTGGAGAACAGACAGACTCGGGCAATTACATCCCCATCGCACCACCCAGGCAGCAGCATAAATATAACAAACATGTAATAAACCCAGCCAACAAAATCATCCCCAGAGGCCACCTCCTACATCTGCCCAGCCTCACTCATCTCCCAACTCCCTCGAGCAAGTCACTTAACCACTCTCTTTGCCATCTGGAAAGCTGGGACACTGCCGCTGCTGCGGTACTCACAGGCCATCAGGAGACTTTGTTTACCAGAGTTTGTGAAGAAAACTGATATTTGAGTTGTCCTGGGCTCTATTCTGCAAAATGCTGGCTCTGGCCTGGATCCAGCAAAGCACTTAAGCACTTTGTTATCCCTTAAAAAAGTAGAGGAACTTTTCCACTAACTGCATCACAGAACACGTATTCAAAAGAGCTTAAAAAAATACCTTAGATGACATTGGGCTATTTAATACAGGTGCTCATTCCAAGGCATGAGAAGAGTGGTTTCATGTTGTTCTCAAGAGCAGTCTTTTCACTTTTGGCTTCGGATGGCACCTGCAATGTTTAAACAGATGAAAGCAGTCACGTGGCAGAGCTGGAATCAAAACCGTTGAAGGATAAAGATCCACAGCTCGTTTTAAGACGGCAAACACCAACTTCTCTTTGCTCATCACTTATTAGTTAAGACAAACTTGGATGTAAGTTAATACTTCTTGCCAATATCTGTCACACGTCCAGCCAGCTAACGAATACTAAATATCCCACTGTAGGCTGCAGAGCCATAAATCAGCCCAGCCAGTCTGAACATCCTCTGCATCTTTATGGTCTGCTACTGCCCCCACGTGTAATAACCAGTCCTGACAGCAGTCCTGGAACTGGGAAACACTGGCATGCTTTTCATTAGTGCAGAGCTAGGGGAGTGTCAGAGAGAAAATATCCTGGTTCCCTGAAGCTCAAAAACCAAACGAAAAACCAGGTGTATATTTTAGTGCAGGGATGCCCGAGTTTTCCTTCAGCTGTTCGTGGCAGGCCAGCACCATCCCTTCTCCTTTACTCTGTAACAACTTCAGACACCTCAGACAGACATTTGTAACAATCCCTTTGCAGCAGAACACAGTCAATCTTGAGACACTTAGGGTGAGATTTTTCTGAACAGTTGTTCAAGTCTTATTTAGGTACAAAAATAATCAACGTTTGAATGTTTTCAGTACTTTAACTGAAGTGCTTTTGAAAACTGTACCTGAGAGTGTTACTCTCAGATATGAAGAGCAGGTCACACCGGGAAAAGTGAGGTTTTAAACAACATGCTGAGCATCACCCAGAGCCTGGCAGAGCTCTAGAAATGCCTCAGCACTGGGTACAAATACCCAGCAGGAGAGAAAACCTACAACTCATGGCAGAACTGGCAGAAACTCTCAGCTCTGATCAAGTCCTGTGTAGCTGAGGTTTCTCTCCAAGCAGAAAACAAAACCAGATTCCTGTCCTGTCAGACTTTTCAGCTGTCGCTCACCCAGCGATCTCCTCCTGCAGATACAGCTAAAATTCAAAATTCAGACAAAGGCAAGGAATTAAAAAAAAAAAAGAAAAAAAAAATCAAGGAAAAAAATAAAAAGACCAGGGCAGTAATTCCATTCTTATTTCAACCAAACCCAATACTTCTAGCATTAAATGTTGATAGCAATGTCAAATAACAACAAAGAACCCCACTTTGTCATTTTGAAAATGTTAAAATAGGGCACATTGAAATTAATCACAAAAGGAAATTACTGCAAAAAAAAACCCCACTACCTAATCTTGCCTACAAATTCAGTTTTATAATCTGCAGTTTTTGATTAAAAACAACATAATGGCAAAAAATTCTCAACAGCTGTACTTGGTACCTTGAAAAATGAGCTACTCAGCAAGTACTTTGCTTAATTTATGAGAAAACGAAGTGGCTAAAATTTGCTTCTCTTACTTTCTAAACACCTACTTCTCCCATCTAACATCAGTGGAAAGCACAGCCCGCACTGTCACACCTGCCCCAGCTCCAGGGCCAGTGCTGGTCTCAGGGGGGTTGTCCCCAGCCATGGCCTTGCAAGCCAAAGGGGACTGGGACACTTCCCCCAGCACTGGGAGCTTCACTTGGGTCCCGCTCCCGGGAGACCAGCAGGAGCCACGTGCCAAACCCGGTTTGTGCCAATCTCCAGGCGCAGTCCCGTTGTTGACACGCTGGGAAGCAGCAGAGCAGAGTCCAGCAGCTGTCCTCTTCTAACCCCAGCTTCCCAGGATTTAAGAGCATGAGCTGCCATCACTGGAGGTGAAGCTTTGCTGTTGGCATTGCTGTTCTGGCTGACTGCACACACCAGATCAGCCAAGGCAGTGCCAGCAGGCAAGCGTTTGACAGGTCCCAGTGTCCCTGTTTTTTTCTCAGGACACAGGATGACCCATCTCTCATTCCCAAGTCATAGGAACTAGTCTTTTTTTTTCCAGCAGACAATGGGGACTGAAAAATCTCCTGGCTGCATTTCTGATCCTTTCCAAAAATTAATTCGACCACTTGCACCAGCCTTCAATCGAGTCCACAGAGCCCTGGTCATAGAATGCCCCAGGTAGGAAGGCACCTCCAGAAGTCATCTAGTCCAGCCCCCCTGCAGCGAGCAGGGACATCCTTAACTAGAGCAGGCTGCTCAGAGCCTCATCAAGCCTGACCTTGAATGTCTCCAGGGATGGGGCCTCCATCACCTCCCTGGGAAACCAGTTCCAAGCATTCCAGCACCCTCGTAGTAAACAACTTCTTCCTAACATCCAATCTAAATCTGCCCTTGCCTAGTTTTAAACCATTGCTCCCCATTCTATTGCTACATGCCCTTATAAAAAGCCCCTCTCCAGCTTTCTTGCAGGCCCCTGTCAGGTACTGGAAGGAATCATCTATGGCCAGAAGGAAAATGCATTTGCCCAGAGGCCATAGAGTAACTTGCACCTACACAGGAAAGCCTTAGAGTTAATACTGGAAAAGAATGAAAAGCATTTTTCCACTAAAATAGTCTCATACCCACAGTTCGTGCCACGGGGGAAGGTCCCTCACAGTCACTACAACTGAGCTCCTCAGTGCCACTACTCCAAGAGCAAGGCCCTCAAAGCTGGGCCTCTGGAAATACTGCAATAACTGTTATATTTGCAGCTAATACCCCACAAATTTCTGTTCCAGCTATTCTGCAGGAGAATGCAGAGCGTGAGCCCCAGACAGGTCACACCAGAAATGGCTGTGCCCCTTGCTGCCAGCTCACCAGCACCTCACAGCCTGATCTGACTCACAACAGCCCAAAGGAAGGAGAGCCTGGTGCCAGCCTCACACCTCCTTACACTGAAGGCATAAAAGACACAGAAAATAGGTACATTTTAAAGCTCCAAACCAGAATCTCACCTCTAACACGAGCTATAAGCATCTCAGGTAGCAATGGGCTTCTCTGCGCCCTTTGCAGCTAACAGGAACGGTCCTCTACATTCCCATTTCACTTAGAGTCTAGCTATCAAGATGGCTAGATAGATGTCTATCTATCAAGATGAATTAACCCTTGGATTGCAAGATTAATTTCCCAGTGAAAAATGCATCCCTAGAGAGAGCCAAAGCAGTAACAAAGACCAACCCATCTGCCAGGAGGAGGGAGCCGCAGGAGACGTCGCGATGGCTCAGGACACTCACTGCGCTGCCTCCATCATTCAGACACACGTACAGCAGGAAAGACAGATGATAGATGGCTACCCACAGAACTTCAACAACACATTCAGGTTTATGAAAATATGCAGGCTAAGCTTTTTCAGGTTTTCTTTTTAAATAAGATATTTTCCACCAACAAAACTGATTTTTAAGTACGGAACAGTCATTTGCCAGGTTTTCAAAGCCATCTGTTTTCAAAGCCTACCTTCCTTGTTGTTTACCACAGGCTGTCTATCTGTTTTAACAACCTCCACTGGGATTTCACATACCTCATTATGCAAAATCACTACTTATGCATTCACTCCAGCACTTGTCTAACTAATCTGCACTCATAACACCTTCCGTAGAAGATGCAGCATCCCTCTTCAGAGGCTGCAGATCAAAAACAATAGTAGCTGGTGTCATAGCAAGACAAAACATAGCCTCCTGTGTATTACTGTTGTGATACAGGCCTAATCCAAGACTGCTCGGAGCTGCTAAAGTGTAATAAAAAAATACCATATCACAAGAGATTTTGTATCATATGCAAGATAAAAAGCATCTATTTTTAATGTTGAGACTTCTGCTTTTATTCGTCAAGAGGATTCTAAGTATTTTGATCTCCCGGTGCTCATCCCTGGCAAACTGATGAGCACCCTCAATTTCCTCTGTAGTTCCTCATGACCAACTGTGGGGTTCAACCCAGGCACCACATACTTGTCTTGCCAGCTTTCCATTTGTAACAGGCAGCCCCAACATCTGACAGAGCGTAAGCTGCAGTTTACAGCCTCCCTCTGCCTCCTGCTCCACCCTCCCTCCAGAGATGTTCATATCATCAGTGGATCATCGACAACAATGGACCTCCCAAACAGCTCTGGTCTATCATCTCAAGGCCTGCTCGGGGACCCTTTAACCACACATCATTGCTACAATCCATCACGCTAAGAGCTTGCTGGGGGATGCTTTAATTCACGGATTATTAACACAATAGACTGTCCTGTACCATTATGGCTGTCTGTGTCACAGAACATCAGCAGGCAGGTGAGAAACCAAAGAGGGAGAAAGACAGAGGAAAATAAAATCTGTCCATTGGTGTGTTAGATCCACCTCATGTAGCATTCTCCAAGTAATTAAAAAAACCCCCAGAATTTAACAACATAGTTTTCTTTAAAATAATTCAATAGCTCATCTTCCTTGGCAAATACAGCTACTAGTGCTATTTGTTGGTATATTGCAAAATTAGAGAGCCAGATGTAAATGAAAACTTGCCATTCTTACATCTTTAAAACATCACAGCTGCAATGATGCTGCTATGGTAAGATTTAACTCCAAAATTCAAAACGACAAAGTGACTTTAAATGATGTTTATCTTACATGGGGAAGCAAAGGGAATTCCCATTGAGCAAAGCACAAGAGATTGAAGCTAGCAACAAAAAAACAAAAGAAAAAAGTGAAATTTCATGGCTGAGTTATGACTTCCTAGAAAAAATGTAATACATCAGTCGTATAAAAGACTTCTCATCTCTGAAACTGAAAGCGTTCTCCGAGTGAGGTAAGCATCACATCACTATCCCATTTCACACATGAGAAAACAAGAGATTGGAAATAAAATGAGGGGGTGGCTCTTCCCAAAATGTGAACATCCAGTTCTGGCTATACCTGAATCATGTGCAAACATCACAGCCCTTAGCTCCATTTCCTACCCCCAGATGCTATTGCATCAGCCTCTCCAAGTGCTCCTTGGGGTCACTCCTTTTGCATAAGACACCAGCAGCAACACGTGTTCCAGGGTCAGGGACTTCCAGGTTGAAGCTTCGCTGCACAGGGTGGCAAAAGTGACATGAAGAGAAGCTCCCAGCTTAGACAGTCGCTGGCAGCAAGACCAAGGCAGAAATCAAGAGCTTGCTGGAGGTGGTTTTAACAGCCAGTTTGGGAACTGACTGTGGATTTTACCTAAAACTACATCCAGCAGGACCCAGACAGCATTGCCACAAATCTGTCAACACCTCGTAGCAGCCTTGGCCCCCCTGAAATAAAAATAGGCTTTTGTGAAGTGATTGCTTACAGAGTGACTCCAGAAGAGAACTACCTGTAATAGCCATACTCATGTCCTGGCAAAACCAAACCCAGAACCAGTATGTGTGCTTCTTGGTGTCTTTGTTTTCCTTAGACACAAACTAGAAATCATCCTATTCACTCACTGCGGCAAAACATTTTATGGTTAAATATGCTTTTAATTATAACACCCTTTACGTTGGGAAAGATTTAGCTTATACAGCTGCATTAGCATTTTTAGATTCTGTGTAAGAAAAAAAAGATTCACTTAAACCTGTTATTCAGAAACACTAATTAAGCTCGTTTACACCTGTATTATACTTCTCTCCTACAGCATGAATTACTGTTTCTTTCCCCTGTATTTGCTTTACTTGGTTGATCTATTGCTCTCCACGGTGACAGTTGAACAAGCACTTGCCTTTTGTCAGGGGAACGTCTACTTTACTGCAGGTTGATACAGCTCTGGCAGTACAGGCGTTCACAGTATCACCTCTGAACGCCTGATCTGACTTGTACACCCATGAAACACGTCAGGCCCATCATTAGGATTAAACACTGTCATGCACTAACATCAGGAGGTGGCAGGTATGGATCAGGATTATGTTGGGGTAGGCACTGGATACAGAATAAAGAGTAGGCCTTGCACAAGCTGTCCAAACGATCTCGGCCAATGCCAGCTACAAATAGGATCAGATGAGCTTTCAGATTCAGTAAATACCAGTTTCACTGGAACCAAACCCTCAGCTCCTACAGACTCTGCTGGAAATGGCAGGCTAGCAATCCAAGAGGCATTGCAGTGACAGTGGTTGAGGCGAGTGGTTGGGTGGCCCAAGGGCAAACCACCATGAGTTCAGATGACAGGTCAGAGAGGTAGCACAGGCATGGCAAATGTCTGTATTTAACTCATGCACTCATCAGGAACAGCTCTAATTCTTCACTGCACAGCTGGTTTTCAAAACAGCACAGAGCAGAACAAACCATCTTAGTGCTCTTCAGAAATATTTCCTTTTTAGCTCACTCATGATGTAATTTTGAAAGCTGCTAGAACAGGAAGCAGAACTGCATTAAACATCAACACAGCCCAAGTCAAGCTGCTGGAGACAAACGTTACAGAAAACAAACATCCTATTAAAAAAAGGAACTATGTGCTGTCAGCTCAGTGCTGCCAGAAGCATTAAAGCAGCAGGGCACATGCTGGAACCCTGGGCTCCCATCCCTGGGAGATGGGACATGTAGCTGGGATCCTGGGCTCCCAACCCCAGAGGCCATAGCAGCTCCCTATGGCTTTGAGGGAAGCTTGTGCTCTGCATTGAGTGAACTCTCCCAGATGCATTTATCTGACTCTTCCATGGTAAAGAGACTCGGACAAGCATGCTGCACCCATGGCCCATTGCATTGGGCCAGGTCCTGCTCCTCCCCTCTTGAGCACGCAATGCAGAGGCAGGATAACCAAGTAAGGGACCAGTCAGCAATACAGGGCTGCCAGAACCTACCCATCTTGGTGAAAGTGGCCAGAGGAGAGAGAAGCATCCCTCAAAGGTACCATTAGCACTACAGTGATAGCAACTTTTTATTTTTAGAAGAGTTTAAGATGAGATTCCTGTTAATATCTATTTCACAAGCACTCACTCCCCATTTCCTCTTTGACCTCCAAAGCATTCCTCATTCTCATATTTAAGCACCACACTAGAACAAAATATCAAAGGGTCCAAACTATAGCACTGCAGATGGATATAAATATCTGTCCTTTTGCTTCTAATGAAGCTTGAAATTAACACCACTTTTCCATTTAATCACCATTTTTCAGAGAGTTTAAATTCTTCAGGATAAGGACCACTTCCTCTTCCTTCTGGGGCTGCACAGCATGAGGCTAAAGAGATGGGTCTTGACTACTGCAGAGGTGACCAGAGGAGACACGAAGACCATATACAAAATACTGCCAGAGGAGGAAGCACAGAGCATGCAGGAGACATTTAATATACACTGAGAAATGGAAAAACAGTTCTCTGCAGGTTTTAACCATGTCCAAGCAGGCTGATCCTCAGTATGCTACTTGGAAAGTGTTCATTAAATAATGAAGTGATAAAGATTAAGCTATAAAATGCAGTCTCCGAGCAAACTCCAAGAGTTCGGATTTCAGATGAGCCTTAGAATTAAGTCTGACAGCAACCGCTGGGGAGAAACCAGATAAAACATTTTGCTCACCTACAGTTTTATCTTCGGGGCTCTTTTGGCTCCCATGACCACAAGGCCTAACGGCCTCCCAGTCCTACTCTGTACATCCTTGTTCTCAGCTGGAAGAGCTTCCTCCACCCTTCTGCAAACAAAAAAACTTAGAAGATCATACTTTGCTACACTGACCCAACTTACAGTAACTCTCTAACACCTCTCCTACAGGTATCAGCTAAAGCACAGGAGAGGGAGAAGTTCTCAAAGCCCTTAAAAGCATGTAGGGAGCTCAAGAGCCATTGAACATCAGGATTTGTGCTCTTGAGTCAGAAAACTTGTTCTGGTTACAGTATTGAAGGGGCTCAAAAAGGTTGCCAAAGCCTCCTCTGCTCCTACACTTGTCTCACAGCCAACCTAGTCAATATGAAGGGATCTGGAGAAGACCCACTACTTAGATTGTTCCACTTCCCTGCACATTTGGAGCTCGCATTTCAAAGTATCAAGTGCATCCAAAAGGATCAACCATCTCTGCAGACTCCAGGGTACCTCAGTGTAGGTCACTTCAGAGACCAGATACCAGTGCTAGTGGAAGCATTTGTGACTCTGGAGAAACCTTGCAGCCAAGCGGTGCAGCACATTTGACATGCTCATTTTTAACACCAATAAACACTCTGAACAGCCCTTCAGGGTCTTCCAGTGTCAGAAACCTGGCACCAAGACTGAACCTGTGATGTGTTCATCTTTACATCTTGACATTATAGGAATTTATTAATCAGACAGTTGTGGGTTTGGATTAATGTTTTTGTCCCAGTTTAGTTCCAGAAATGAGTGGTCTGAAACTGCCAGCATTAGGAGGATTGCTTTATGGTGTAGTTTAAATTTGGATATTGCAGCAAAGCTGCAGAGAATTTAATTGACTCCTTTTATAGCTTAACTCTCAGCTACAACATCAATATTAGAAGACAACATGTCGTTTCTAATTTAACGTATTTTTTAAAGAACACGTTTCTGTAACCTTTGGTATGTAATAACTTTTTCTTTTAATTGAAAAACATCCCTTTTAAGTGATAAAGTAGGCTAATATGAAAGCTGATACTCAGTTAACCTGTATTTTCAAAGTAAACAAGCCCTTTTTGCATAAATGGAGGCCATCAGTCAGCTTTGGTCTAATTCCTCTGAACTCAAAAACATTACCTCAGAAAGGAAGTAACTAGAAAAGATTTTATGCAGATTTGAACTGGATTTCTGTGTAGGCAAAGACAGTTGCTGTCAACAAAAACCATGCTACCAGTGCACAGAGTTCTCTCCATTTCAGAGACTATGGGCATATTTATGATTTTTAAAAAGCCAACGTTCTACCCAGGGATTGGGAGCTATATGTTAGCTGACTTCAATTAAAATATTTAAGCACGGGTTTTAAATCATGCTAGCAGCTCAAGCTCAAATTCCTTGCTTCTAAGGTTCTGGTCCCACGTGAATATGTAACAGGCCATGATAAAGAACAGGGAAGCAAAATCAGAACATATGTGATTTAAAAGGCTCATTGCAACCATTTTAAAACCAATTATCTCTTCTCAAAAGACGGAAGGAAGGAGAAAACCTCCCACTCTAAAGCTTAACTGGACTCCATCCAGACCCCTTAACCCAGGAATTCAAAACATGAATGCTGTCCTTTTGTAAAACTTCAACTTCTCAAGTCTGATTTCTCCAAGTTGTACCCTTCGAGTCAAGATGGCATCCTTAAAACAGGTATTGAATGAATGTAACATGAAGGAAGCTCACATCAAGTTCTGATGGAAAACACTAGTCTAACCTTTTCTACCTTTCTGCAATTACTGCCTCTCTCCGTTCCGATTTTCTCTCCTTTACTCACAATCGCCTTTAAATAAGGTAACCATAGCAATGCTTTTCAACCCTGATGTCTTTTGTGGAGTTTGCTTGAAGACGAAGTCACAACATAATTTTCATCAACAACTCTTATGACAAACTAAATTTCAAGACTAAGACACCATTTCAAGTCAGATACGAGAGAGAGGGGGTTTCCATAGAAAATAGTAATTTTAGCATGCAGAGTGTCTCTTACTACAATGCTCTCCCCCCAACATTGCAGCTGATTTGAATTCTCCTTAGTTTTTTTTCAGTCTGCTGACATATACAGACAGTGAAGCAGAGTGAGAATTTGGATTCTATGCTGCACTAGCAGTTCCTTAATGTTGGTGAAAGGGCAGAGCTCACAGGAGCACAGGACACACGATGCCCGGGTATTTCCCACGTATCGATGGCAACAAGTCAGAAAAAACAGCTTGAAAGATCAAGACACCCTGGCACAAAGACTATAGGGGTCAAAGACTGTTATCAGTCACTTGTTTTGCTTTGATAAAGATTCAAAGATCTCCAGCAGTAATGACCTTCAATTTTATTTTTTTTCTTAAATCAACTCATGAATTTTTTTCAGGAAGGGCATAAGGAAGATCCTATATTAACTCCACATACCACATGACATCCAAGAGGTTTGAGGGACTCTCTCTTTGACTTGGTCCTGGCTACACACACATACTCTTCAGAAATCCATTATGTATCATTCAGTGTCTACAATCACAATCTTAATTAGAAATTGTACTCCCGACAAAAATTTTGACCACAAATATGCTTAACATTCTACCCTACAGAGTACACAGCACAGCTCCAATGTACTGGATTTTTCACCAAGAATAATTTTGATTAATCTTTACAGATTAGAGTGAAATCTTTAATCCTTACAGATTACAGTGAAAATGCCATCTGGAGAAAAAAAAAAAATCCCACTATTTTAACAATACAGAAACCTTTGTTTTATCTGAACACACCTGGCTGGTTACCTCCGAAGTTAAGGTTATCACAGGAATGTATAAACATTCTTCAGTCTCCTTTTTATTGCCTTGAGGGTCTATCAGGCCCACCACACAGTCCTGGGTCTCAGACATGGTCCTACACAAACTGAACCTTCACTTCAGCTGTGTATCAATTCATGAACTGGATGCCAGCCTCCTTCTCCTGACCATAAAACTCCTCATCTTTGACAGCTGCAGGAATGTTACCTGAAATCCTTCCTCTCCTCCAGATGGTATGTTGTTGGATCATACAAACACCTACACCGAAGCCATTGTCTTTGGGAACTGCTCATGTACATAAATTAACTTCTGATTAAATGAATGCAGATGGGGACCCAAGAGTCACTTATAATATTGGTCTGACCTCCAAAAGATTCCTCTTCAGCTGTACTCTGATCCTTCAGATCAGTCACTTCCTTCAGCCACAGGATCCCTCTACACACTTAGAGGTCCCCTCTCTAACCAGATTACTCACCAGAGTAATCTAAAAATCCACTGAAACTACTCAGCTTTGTAGAGGCTTTGGATCAAACCACCACGCTGGCAGCAAAACCTGTATGACATTATCTGACAGGCTGGACAAGATTTTCTTGTAGTTTTTCCAAGGGAAGAGAGATCTGAGGGCTCTTTCCAAAGGGATTTGTTTCTCACTCCTAGCAAGATACTTATTACTGTGTAGGCTGCGCAGAATATTTTGCTAGGGCGACTTGCTCTTGCCAGTGGAGACCTCAGTGTTTAATCACAACGCACAATCATCCACAGCACACAGGGGCTGCTACCCCCACGCAGTTTGGAATTGCACACGAAACACAGAACCCAGCAACTGCACTTTGTACCTACTGCATTTACTTGGCCTTTTCCCTGCCACGTCCCTACTTCTCCCTTTGGTGTCACACTTCTACCTTCAAGCAAAAGAGCGAAGTACATTTAATACCGGCAATTCCCCAGGATTATATTTTTTAAAATACATGAGATTTTCTGCTGTTCTAGACCATTTCTCTCATCTCCCTCCTTCTGGCAACAGCAACTGGAAAGCTGATACACCAAAGCTGGTTTCCTGCAGCAGAGCTCGGTGCCAGCCATCGTCCTCGCAGCACGTGCCAGCTCGAAGGGGTTCACACTCAGTGCTTCTCAATGTTTTCTTCCCTCTGCAGTGACAGCTCCAAACAACCACCTTCTTACTATACTCATCAAACCCCCAAAAGCTTTCTGCTACTGCGGCAGCAATCTAATCAACAAGTCAAAGATCCAAGCCATCAGCAAACCGAAGCTACATAGCAGACTCCCAGGTGGGAAGCAGCTTCCCACCAACTCTTCTTTCCTTTGTCTTCTGTTGAAAAACCTTGAGAATTTTGCTTGTTCTGTGGGGATATCTGTATCTTTCTCCTCTCTCACTGGTCAAAAACTGGTTTCCTATAAAGAAGTCAAGGATGAAAGGAAAATAAAAGTCAGACTGGGGAACTTAGTTCTGTTCTTTCCCTGTCTCTCCGGAGAACCTCAACAGCACTGATCCTTCTGTGTCAGTAGATGATTAGAACCTGCATGAATCCTCCAGGTTTTTGTACAGAGGGGAAAATGTTCTCCCATTCTGGATCTCTTGCAAGGCTCATTGCTAAATCACAGCCTGCAAGCTTGCTTCAGACCGAGGGAAAACAAAACAATGCAAAAAACCGTGCCCGGTCCCCGAGAACAACATGGACAGCACAGAGTGCTTGCAAAAGGCATCACCAGCTGAGCTGAGATAGCCCCAGGCCACCATCTGATGCTGGATTTTGGCTTTTGCCAGGCCTGCTGCAAAGAGGACGGAACATTTTGCTTTTTGCTGGAGACAGCGGGACAGAAGCTTCTCAGTTAGCCAACCCTGATGATATCTGGCATCTCTCCGAAACCACCTGCACCTCAAGGTTCAGAAATCAAGCTCAAAGAACACCCTAATTTGCAGTATCCCTCACAGTAAACAATCTTCAGAATAAGTTTTTTAAAATGTCATGGGTTGACCCTGGCTAGATGCCAGGGTTCCTCCGGCACTTCCCCTCCTCAGCTGGGTAGGGGAGAGAAAATGGAATGAAAGGCTCATGGGTTGAGATAAGGACAGGGAGAGATCCCTCTCCAGGTACCGCCATGGGCAAAACAGACCTGGACTTGGAGAAATTATTTTCATTTATTACCAATCAAATCAGAGAAGGGTAATGAGAAATAAAACCAAATCTTAAAACCACTGTTCCCACACGGCTCCCTTCTTCGCAAGCTCAGCTTCACTTCTGATTTCCCTACCTCCTCAACCCACGGTGACACAGGGGGATGGCAAACAGGGCCACTGTTCATCACACGTTGTCTCCTCTGCTCCTTCCTCCTGTCCCAGCCTGGGGTCCCTCTCACAGGAGACCATCCTCCATGAACTTCCCCAGCATGAGTCCTTCCCACGGGCTGCTGTTCTTCACAAACTGCTCCGGCCTGGGTCCCCTCCATAGGCTGCAGTCCCTCAGGAACAGACTGCTCCAGTACAGGCTTCTTCACCTAAACCCTAAGCATTTCACCTAATGCCAGACTGAAAACCTGTTATTACTCTTGTGTTTCAAATGATTTCATAAAATTTTCTCTAATTTATCTAAATTTTATGTGGGGGAAAAAATATCTTGCGTTCCATAATAAGACATATGGCTATTCATATTTTAATAGGACAACAATCAAAACATCAATTAAGACCAAACTTCCAACAGTTCACACTTTCATCCGTGTAGGGGCACTTTGATGCTCATTACCTGCCTTACTTGTAAGTTCCTGGTTTTATTATGTCTTTCTTCTTCCCTACAGACTCCCTGGTGATTAAAAAGGGATATAGATCATGTACCACACATGGTGACTAACAGTACAGCGAGACCAAAATTCAAACATGTGTACCTGGATCAACACTTCGACTTTCCAGTTAAGCTCACCTTAATTAGTGTGCAACGAGCAGCACATCTTGTACCTACAGGGACTTAAAACAGTAGAGATCCATGTTGTGTCTCAAGTTGATTTATACAAGTATTTTATTTACTTTAGAAAATGAGTATTTTACTCTATTTAACACTGGAGGGGATGATGCAGTTTTTAATTAATTTACTGTTTTGGCTTTTTTAATGTCAAGAAAACAAATGGGCCAATATAAAAATAACAGCAGAACAGCTAACGTGGGGGTCTGTAATGGAACCATGAAAGGAGCACTTTCAAAGCACTTGCAAAGTTCCAGCCACATGATTCCTATTAACTATAATGAGCACTGGACAGATAAATTCACACATGTTGCTTTGAAGATTTATGCTAAATTGGCCTCATCTTTGTTAGCGCTCAAGGAATACTGATGCTATACAATATAGAAGAGAAATCTTTCAATTTGCCCCCTGCAATTTTCTTCATTATCCACAGAATTCTCCAGTAGCCAGTCATACTACAGATTCATAAGCTTTCCAATTTTACAGACAGTTAAAAATATTAACTGTAGCACAACAGTCAATCTCTGCAGAATATGGTGCTAAAAAGCTCCTTTGTTTAAAACACAGGCCCAGCTAGTTGTGCTCTGAAGCACATCAAAGGCCTGAACATGTGGAACAGCACAGGGAGAAAAGCTGCTGCTGGAGAAGCCAATCCATATTACCTTGCCAAATCTTTAATTGCTATGCACGTACGTTTGGCTTGATCTTGTGCTGCTTTGAAGTGAAGATATTAGCTTCAATTAATCCCAAAATGACCTTAAGTTATGGGCTTTGGAGAAAAAAGAAAAAAAAGAAAAACAGAAAATGGCACAGGAACAATGCAAGTTGCTTGCTCTTTTTTTTCCTTCTTTTCACCCCCTTTCTCTCCTTGTCTGTGTAACGATAGGGTTTAGTATTCATGGATGATGCTAAACAGACCCTGCAAATAAAGCCTGTTCTCTACTTGCCAAGAAGAAAGAGCCTCTAGCTGCTGTAACAAGCAGGTAACTGCTCACCAGCACTCCTCAGACCTGCCCTGTTCACTGTTGCCATAAGAGCTGCTGCCCTGTAGCTCGAAACGTGGTAAGTGAATCACAGACACCCTCAAGCTGATGCAAACAATCCGATGTAAACAACTGTAAATCATGAAGACAAAACCCAGGAACCCATGGATCCAGAAGCGTTGCTCCAAGTAAAAGACTTCCTAAAATGAAGAAGGATTTAGGGATGTCAGGGAGCGAGTCAGCTACCAAAAGGAAGCAGAAGGCTGCACTGTTCTAGTGCTGACAAAAGCCCTTGTCACCACCCTCCTACCTACCAGTTTAATCCCAACGAGTCCAATGCTTCTGAAATTCTTCCTTTCAGGGTTTTATGGAGAGAAGACACATCTACACTGTTAGTACCCAGATATTCATACTGCAAACTCTATACACTACTTGGCCTAACACTGGTGAAAACCCTGCCCAACCCTCCAGAAACTCAAAAATCCCAACTGCAGCACATGCTCTCTGACAACACACAACTGCTGTATCTTCAAAAGAGAAACCAAAAAAAAAAAAAAGGCCCACCCAACCCAAAGCACTAGAAAGAAATAATTCTTGAATGTCTTTTGCTTCTGCAATCACCATATGCATAGCTTGGGCTACTGGTTCTGCCCCTGGGTTTGACACCTCCTGTACTGGAGAATCCCTCAGAGAGCTAACCAGCAGGTGCTCTTTTTTTTCAGGCTGGCACCTTCACAAGAGAAAAAAGCCTTCTCCATTTTAAAACACCAGTAAAAGTGAGGATGTCTGAGGCTTCGATACCCAGCACGATGACCGGCACGCTGCTTGTGCACCACGTGCGAACAACCCTGTCCTCGTGCACTGCAGCGATGGCAGGAGCAGGAATAATTGCCTGCTTGAGTCTTCTGCTGGTTTCCCTGCCTGCATTTTCCTTAGCTGGATTCTTTTTTTGGTTGTTTTCTAATATGATGACATTTCTGTGCTATTCCTTCTGACACATCAGATGCAAATGTTACTGAACCAGACTCATATTTCATAGCTTCCTCCAAATCAAAAGACCGCCGCACTACTTGGAGTTATCTCTGTGTCAGCACATTCCCTCGAGGGCAATATTGTCTTTTTCCCTTGTCAGTTAATTTGTTCATTGCAACACAAGTTTATTGAAAGCACTCGGAGTCTTAATTAGTGCTCTTTAGTTGCCATTTCCCATAGCTGCTGTGTCTCAGTATCAGACGCTGCGGAGCAGAATTAAGGAGAAATTTCATTATAGCCATGGCTCAAACATGACATATTGTAAGTATCTGGTAGTAACATACTTGCAACTCACTTTCAGCCCTGAAATTAAAATACTTACACCGGGGGGAAACAAAAAAAACCAACCAAAACAAGCAACAAGCATCCTTGCAACTGTACATGCACAGAAATACCCATTCTCAAAAAGCTTCCACGGGGCCAGGCACATTTCAATTTATTAACACAGAAGGAGGAGTGTTCTCCTGGGTCACTGGAATCTGTCAACCACTGGCACAGGCAACTCTATCTTACAGTCTCATAAACAATGCAACAAGGTTAAAAAGCACATTGATTCTCTCACCATCTACTCTAAACTGTCCTAAACGCTACAAACTTCCTCCTAAAAGATGTATAAACCTATGTCTGCCAATTTATGTGCCCTTCATCTTTCAAGACTATTGCCTATGACACTTGAGAATTCTCCTCCTCCAGCCTTCTCTCCTGAGGTATTACAGACAAGGGTTATACTCTGCCCCCCTGCTCGTTCTGCAAGGCAGAACAAGCCCAATCTTCTAGTTTCATCTCAGAAGACAAGTTCCCTGATCCTCCTGACAGTACTCTCTGTAGCTGTTCCTGTTCTTATCCGTTTGTCTGGAACACAGGTGATCAGACTTGATATTCCAGACACTGTCTCACTCATCAGCAGGATGAGCACCGTGGCTCTGCTGTCAATGATTTGCTGCGTGCACTGTAGCACTGCTCAGGTCTTCCTCTTCGGATACTTCCCAATTACAAGATCCACCTTACAAGTGAAATCCTTATTGCAAGTCCCTAATCCCTCACTTGAATTTTATACTAATATATTTCAGTCCCTAAGACCACCCTCTGCTTCCAGTATCACATTCTGTCCTTTTGCCCTATTTGACAAAGCATCATCAGTAAGTAATGTTAGTAACTTCTAATTCCTTCTTGTAATCACAGCTACTCACACGCTGTTTTGAGAAGCATTCCAGCTTATTCTCCCCCCAGCCCAACAGCTCCCTTAACATCACAAAAACGGGGTTGTTTTCTAGCTGGTTCCTTGTACCAATTTCCAGCTTAGCTAATAATTTCCCACGCGGCTCTGAGGCTAATGCCTTACTGAAATCCAAACAGATGAGATCTCAGAGACCCCAGAATCCCTTCATGGCTTTGAAAACGACACCAGCAAGACCTTATGGTTAATGCTATTTTGTTTATTTTAATTATGTGCTTTGTTGCGTATCAGAAGCAAGCAGCCTTTCTTGTTTCTCTGCTCTTGTGCTGTGACAGAGAGCTCTCTTGAATGAATCCTGGGGCTGCAGGTGAAGGAGCCCAGATAAACTGGAGGTAAATCGAGCACTTTTTCCACTATAAAAAAAGAGCACCATATATGTATTTTATATATACAAAACAAATCCACTATATAAAAATATAATCCACTATATATAAAAAGAGCTCTGCTGCTCTTGGTCAAAAGCTCCAAGCTGCAATGACTGACAAAGAAATGTTTTGAAGAGCAGGGCAATTTTTAACCTCAGTGAAATACAATGGATGGATTGAGTGGGAGCAACTGTTACCTGCTCCCAAACCCTGGCAACCGCAAGTGAAAAGCCTCTCCTGGATTAACTGATGTGATCTGAGAGTGCTGGAAAACTTGATCCTGACCATTCCCATCTCCTTCCTCCTATTCACATACACCGAATTCCTGCATCCAGGGAAAGGAAATACCCAATTATTTGGGCTTGCATGACGCACCGGTCTAACCTACCTGCCTTAAGACAACCAAACAGCAACAGAAGAGCACAGATTTTGCCTTGGGGGCTGCTCCAATGTACTGTAGATTTACAGCAGCTTGGTATCATGGGAACTTTTTCCATGTCCCACACACTATTTTGCATCCCATGAAGCAGAAAAGCTGCCATATCCATGCTGGCTGAATGCTACAAGTCAGATGTGATTCACACAGACAAAGGCAGGGGAAAAAGGCTAAAAAAAAAAGCCAAGCTCTTTAACCAAGCCCCTGCAGCACTGGAACTTGCATACTGCAGACTCCTGCTTCTCTGCATCCACACAAGTTACCAACAACTGTATTATTCTCCTTCCAAACCTTGTTGTCATGTGTTGCTTCTACACACCAGCACCTTGAAGCCCAAAATATAGCAAAGGATCCCACTATGGCAAACTTAAAAATAGACTTGTCACATGTTGCCTAAGTAAATACAAAAAGAAACGTAAAATCAAATCAAATTAGCCTAATAAACATACATAACTATGAAAGAAAATGCTTCCAAATGGTGCTACATTTCAATGTTTTAGAACAATCCATTGAAAGCTATATGAAAAAATATCAGATAAAGGAGCTTATGTGAGAGCCCTTCTGACAACACCTAAGAGCAGAAGAAACTCAGTTTGAGAAGAGTGAGGGCCAGCTTTACACTCCCCGTAGGTTTACTTCAGTAAAGGAGTTACACAGATTTTTTGGTGATGTGGCTCAGTTTACAAGACAACGTATTTCCTGGGATTTGTCAAGTGTTTAGCATGTATGGTTTTGCTATTCCCATTAATTTTAATATGTTGCTGAGGAAATGCATAGTTTACCAATCACATCATCATCAAAATTCTTCTTTCCCCAAGCACAAATTTAGTAAATCATACCTGTAATTTAATTCTTAATCAAGAGGCCCTTGAGCCTGACTCCTGAGACTCACTTTATGGATTTTGTTATGCATAGTATGAAAATGAAGCAGAAATTCTAGACTATTATCTGCTTTGGGTTCATGCCCCTGTCTTCTGCCTTTCCACCATTTTCCATCCCAAAAAGAAACACTATCTGGTATTCATGTCCCAGTTGCTTAAGAAATCAATTTTCAATGGAAAATATTGGCTACAATAAAGATACAAACAGCAGAATTCATTCCAAAGTCTGAGCAAGCTCCTCGGTTCTAACGCTCTGTGCCCAGAATTGAAAACAAGATTTTGAAACAAATTTTGCCTTGCCATTGAAAACAAGAGGTGACAGTTATGCCTGCACAAATCAAGCGTGGGAGGCTTATTTGCCAAAAAAAAAAATAAATCCCAAAACTGCAATTTTTTTTTTTAAATCAAAAAATTAGACTGGAGTCTGTGAACCACACTCAGCTATTTTTAAAAGGATATCAATTCATCTGGTCACTGCATAAAGGAAATACACTTACTCTTACAGGGTGAAGTGAGAAACCCATTGAAAACAAAATTATTTCTTTCCCACCCAAGATTTCTTTCAGCAATGTTGGGTAAAACCCACCCCAAAGCTAACTTGAAATGCTGACAGTTGAAATGAAGCAGTTTTCATCTCACACGGTTGCAGTTCCCCCATATTTGCAGCAGAGCCAAAGCAGCTGAGCAGCAGGGCACCGATGCTGCTGCAGCTGAGGCCGAAGAGCCACGGCACCCTGAGCAGCCTCGATGGGCTCGATGCCACCCCACCTCACCCAGCTGCTTTGGGAGGAAGAAGAGCAGCTCTGGGAGCCCTGCTACTGCTTGGTCAGGCCTCCAGATTAGCAGATCTCGCTGTGGAAACCTCTCCAAGAGTTGCAAGGGCTCAACTTTATGATCCTTCTATTGACAGAGAGCATTTCCTAACCTGAGGTGAGCCCTGCAGAGAAGCACATGCCCAACTAGTCCCTGGGGAAAGGGGCTGGAGGAAATCCCAGTAAGTCCTGTTTGATGAAACAGCTCGGTGTGAAGGAAGACAACCGAGTACGCGTGCCAAAGCTTATTGCAAAGGGACACAACAGGATATCCCTGTGCCTGATACTGCAATTCAAATCTCAGAATCCTGGTGATATAATCACACGGTGAAGTCTGTGTTTTACTAACAGTCCGGAAAGGGGAACAATCAGCACAGTAAAGGAGCTGATTTCCATGGTTTGAAGACACAAAAGGAAAATTTAAAGTAATAAGCATGGCAGTGTGTGTGTTTTGTACACATAAAATTATATTCACACCTACCTATGTGACAGCACAACACTGCAAGCACTTTTACTATGACTGAAAAACTGTTCTGCCACAAAGCCAGATTGGGTGACCTCTTTTATTAGGAACATGAGTCTTTGTAGAGCTTATAAAGGATGAAATCAATTTAGGTTTGATGTTTCCTTAATTTTAAGATGATGGACCAAAACAAATGAAATAAAGAAGGGAAGATAATCCCTTGAAGAAGTGTTTTATCTCAGTAAGCAACTTACTTTCGATAATGATTTTCAATAAATAATTAAAGATAAAACCTCCTGCTTTCCAGATCGGCACAGATGTCGGAAACGGTCCCACAGAAATAACCTTTCCAGGCGGCAACGTGAATAAAAGTAATCAGTACCCTAGCTGTGCAGAGTACACAGTGAACATTTTCATACCATCAATAATCCCCAGGTAAAGAGAGGATGGCTACACAGCAAGACTCCGCAGCATACAGATTTCAGGTTTCCAGGCAAAGATGCAGTAACTCGCCCCAGCTGCAGCACATTCCTTGGAGGTCTGCTTGCAAGCTCACTCGCCACCCAGGGATATTCTCAGGAGCAGATCAAAACCACTGAAGGATGAGTCTTTGCACGTGCCACAGGATAGAGAGCAGAAAATACAGCCACTGGAGCTCAAGTCATGTGGATTCTCAGACACAAGAGCCTTATAAATATGAGCAAGTGAAGTGATGCATCATAATGCCATGAGGAGCTGACCCTGAGTAACTCAACCTCTGCAGTGGTGAGGTCTACTGTTCTCCACCAATAATCACCTTCATTAATCAGCCACTAGACCACTTAGAGAAGTTCCCATGTTACCCTCCTTACACACCCCTCACCAATGGACTGTTCCTATAGACTCAACCAGGACCTGACACATGCCTTGCATGTGAAATTCAACCACCACCTGAAAACAAACTTTGTGAAGCCTTGTTCTGGCAAGTTTGTTTTCACCTAGCAATGTTCCTTCAAGTATTACGGCAATTAAAGCTCCTAAAACATTTGCCAAAAGCTTCCAGAGCTTTCTGGAAGTTTTAGTTCTTACTGCACAGGTACAAAGCTGCTGCATTTAAGGCTCTGCCCCTGAAGACATGGAAAAACACTCCCTCCCAACTGAACACATCTGAGCACAGTGGATACTTGGCAACACATCTCTATTTTTATGACAAACAAAAAAAATTATTGCATTTTATTGCATGTTAAGTCTCTCTAGAGTCTAGACAGAGCTGGAATCTTGTCTGGTTCGTACAGCAGTGGTTGAATTGTTAACTGAGCTCTGCAGGGGGAGATCCTCCCCGCTCTGCACACCTGCAGGGTCCACTGCCCATGTCCTCCCCAAGCCACATTTTCTGCAGCTGCTGCTGCTGCCTTGGAGCCATTTCAGACTCCATTCCTGCAGAGCCTGTTCCCACCAGCTCTGACCAAAATCTCTACCTAGCTATGAATCCAAGGACCTCAGTGACTTGTCCTCTGCCAGGACACTTTTACAGATGTGGTGAGCCCTTGGAAGGCTGTTCAGCACTGACTGTATCTGGAGCACAGCTCACTCACATCCCCGGATCCCTCCTGATAATCCTTCTCCAGATAAGCACAACTGGTGGACGTCATTTAAACTGCACGTGGAGTACATCAGGAAGTGATTCTGTATCAGCAAGCAAGAGTTAAAATATGGGATATAAGAAGCACAACATGAATGACTAATATTTTTAATACAATTTTCGTGTCCACTGATGAGAAACCAGGACTCATACTAAGTAAGGCATGAATAGACGACCTTCATTGTAGGGAAGTTTCACTGAAAACATGAATTTTGACAGATCTTTGTAATCTCCTTCCATTTATGAATGTAACAAGAAGTCAGCACTAAATAAATCGCTCATGTACGAGACACAGTAAATCAGTTTGCAGTGTGTGTCTTTTGATTTGCAGTAACAGTTTGTTTCATAAACTACGTTACAGATTTTTTTTTAAGAACAGATTTTCCTCTTGTGATTGAAGATGGCAGCCATGATGTCTGCATTACCCAGATCATCTCAAGCAAATAAACTGGAACAACCAGCAACCACCACTGGAGCTGTAATAAGATGCACAGGTCCTTGTGGGCAGTCAGAAACTTTCCAACAGAACATTTTCCACTAGGAAAAAAAAAATCAAGTTCAGCCAAACATCTTATTTGATTAATTTGGCCAAAATTCTGATGCAAACCAGGCAGGTTTCCATTGGAAAATTACTTCATTTCCTCATAGCTCTGCTGCAATCATCACAGCAGGCTGATGGAAACCGGGGGATAAAGAAACCCCGAGTCCCAAACTCACAGGCAAGCAAATTCACAAGCCAGATTCGCAAGGCTCCCTGTCAGCTTGGTAAATCACTAGGCAAACTGCCTTGAATTTACAGGAACCCCACTGCTTCTGAAGTCTCCAGCTCCTTCGAAGCCTTCTAGCAGCAGGCAAGCCTGACTCCAGGACTGGCAGCCTCCTGGGGTTAAAGCATTCCAGGTATTTGGTAAAATCCTGGATACATTTATTAAAAGAATCCATGTATTTGCAGAAGTAACTTCCAGCATTCCCATTCTTCAGGAAATTTCAGTGCCTCGTGTTTCATACCATTTGGAACAAGAAACTTACAATTTAAACATCTGGAAAACAGGATTTGTGCTTTCCATGGACTTACTGGTATCTGTTGTCCAGAACAGAACACGAGGTCATACTGCTCTAGCTCTTCATTCAGAAAGCAACAAACTGTGTGTGCAGATGAAAGTCAAAGCTTCAGTTACTGCTGACTGATTCCAAAATGGTTCAACACTCACTCGATGAGGAACTAAGCAGTTTATAGGAAGTCTACTGGTCACTGTGAATCCATCCAAATACGAATGCGTGTGACATTTGCTCTCGACTGCGTCACAGGCGCCTGAACGTCACCGAACGTCGTAAAGACTGCTGCCAGAACACATCTGGTGTATGACAGCTGCAAATTTCTTCTATTCCAAGCAAAATTAAAACCAAAGGAGGTAAGAGTTTTATCATCCTTATTCCAGCAAGTGGAAAAACAGAGCTTCTTTGTTATTCTTTTATTTCACGACCATCCTCCTCCAAACCTTTGACAGTACCTAAGCTTGAACTGGCACAGCCTGCAGTACGTATTCCCATGGATGAGACATTCCCAGCAAATTATTAGAGACTCCAAGAGCAAATCATAACCAGATGCAAAAGGTGGACTGAAGCAACCTTTGTTCCCATGCAAACTCATTTCAGGCAACTGAAATGTCTGTATGAAAAACATCAAGTCCACCTAGTCAGCTGATTTTCTTTCAGAAAAAGCGATGCGTTTCAATTATTAACTTTTATCCACTGCACTTCAATGAAGGGGAGCATTTTTCCATGGAAAATCAATTTCATGGAAAATTTAACCGATTAGTATACATCTGTCTCCTATCACGGCAATATCTTGAAGATACTTATAATCAACAATTTCACACCAGCATAGCAATGCAGTGAGTTCAGCCCTGGAACATGCCCATCACCATCTCACAGCACAGAACTGTGGGGAGATTCCAGATCCAGGACAAAACACACCAGCTTCAGAGCCAGGGAAGCAGCAGGAGAGAACCAATGCTGTGTCTCAGCTGGGCTGATGAGCACCAGTCACTGCAACAAGCTGCCAGTCCAGGGATCCAAACCAGCCCTTCTGGTAACACCCTTGTGATACCCAGTTAGCCCTGGGCTAGTATTGAACACTTGTGTGGAGACAAATCATTCTAGCTGTGGCCTACTGCTGTTTTTCCTGTGCTTTACTGGGAAAGCTGACCTAGAAAGGATGATACAAACCCAAAACCCAGGAAAAAAAGAGTAACTTTACAACTCTAGAACGAACTGACTGTACTTTATTTAACCATGAAATACCCCGTGGAATGGATTTATCCCAGGCCTGGTAAAAGAGCAAAGGATATCTGAGTTTGAATCCTAACCTGCACATTGATTAGCCTTCAGCATGGCCATCTTCGTTTGTGTTAACTCTTCTAGCTTCATACATTAGGCCTTGCAACAGAATCAATATTTATTGAATGCTACCTCATTTACTACTATCTTCTGCTCTGTGCTATCACCATATAGATACCACATACCTGCCATATAGATTCCACATATAAACTCACTGTATTTCCATTCTCCAGGCTTGAACCTGACTTAAAAAGGCATTCATTTAGCAGTGTGTAGGCAATACTCAAACAACAGGACTCCAGAAATCCCGAGAGTTAGAAGATCATTTAAAAGTGGAGTACGGGCAGACTTGCAGCACCTCATCTCATCGCTGGAGTTGTGTAAATGCTTGCAGGTTTTTTTTGCTGGCTTTGTGGCCCAGATCTGCCACCTGAAAACTACTTCCTATACAGCAATTGAAAAAAACCAAATAAAAATCAATGCTTATAATCAAGTCACCTGCCTAGGTTTGTGAGATCCTGCAGGAAACTTACAGTGTACTGCCCAATGCTGCAAATGTGAACAGGTCCAGGGCTTGACCTGCCACCCATGTTTGAAAAAACTACAAGTACAGAAGCTACAGGTGGAATTTCTGCTTACACTGCCAGGGCACCACTAAACCACGTCCCTCAGCATCACATCTCCACAGCTTTGAAACCCCCTCCAGCCATTCCCTCATCCTCTAGGCAGGTCACGTTGTCACAGGAGGAGCTCAGGTTAGTCAAATCACTCAAACCACTGACAAAGCAACTCTGAATATTTATTTAAACCCTATAATGCCTTTTTCTTACTGGCCAGACAATCCTACAACCTTAACTCATTGACTAAATGGGCTAGTAAGATTATCTCCCCCCCAAAAAAAGAAATAAAATCACAGCTTCCCCATCCATTTAGTATCTGAGTACAACCTGTCATTAGCTAAGAAGGACAAAATAACTAAGTTGATTGACTCAGATAACCTTGTGCTCCAGCTGATGAATGTAAGTTACTGTAAAAAATTTAAAAGCCACTAGATGATTGAAAATAGTCTTGAACAATTATCTCTGGATGCACTATTTCCATGTTTAAAGATCAGCTGGTAGAAGCATGACTGCTACCACAAACAAAAAATAATCAATAACTGGAGACAATGACCAATTTCTACAACGTTACTGTCTAATTAAAGAATTCTACTTCAGTTGAAATCCATTTAAGTGGGCAACATCCACATATTGTAAAGAAAGATTAAGAACATGTTAGGTCAGGCCAGGAATCCTTAAGATATGAGCAGGCAATTACAAAAGCTATCTCTGATTTACCATCTCCACCTCTCACTGTATTTTCAGCTCCATCAATACAAAAAACACTGGCAAGAATTGAAATCAATAATTCCACTCCCCACATGTTTTGTTTTGTTTTTTAAACTGCCACAGTAGGAAAAAGTAGACATCTAACAAAAAACAGCCTTGCGAGAAAGCACAAGTATCTGCTCTCTAAAAAGGGAAGGTGAAAACACAATTATTATCCCTCCCTCTCTAAAAACTAGTGGCAAAATGTGTTGGAATGCTGCAGCCAGAGGAAAGGGTGCTCTGCTGTAGTTTTGCAAAGATTTAAGGTTGAATTCTCATCAAACTAGCCCATCACACAAATGCATAAATGTTCATGAATAAGAACAAGTGTCTGACATTCAAACAGTGCCCTTTCTAAAGGCCCTATCTGATGTCTGAGCACTGCTCACAGTCCTAATGAATCAAGCAAAGCAAAATTATCTCCAGCATATTCGATGAAATGAGACTACTGCCCAGTGCTCTGGGTAAGACAGTTTGTTTAGAACACAGGGCAGCCACCCCAGCAGAGAAAAAAAATCTTCAAAAGTTGGCCAGAAAACTGTCTGAAACCTGATAAAATAAAGCCCATAGGAAATAGTTATTGAATGATCAGCTCTTTGAGGCATAAGGCCACACTTTTACATCTCTATAATTACCTTACCTTCAAAAAAATCAATGGAAAGCAGCATGGGATTTGTAAAATCTAACAGTCCTGCAGTGGTAAGAAACTATTTTCCCTGAGACACAATTGCATCATTTCATCTTGAGGCAGAAATACAACCTCGTATGTCATTAATAGTGGGCAAATACACACAGTTCTCTTGTGATTTCAAGAGGATGTTATTCCTTCTAGTTTGATGCATCAAAGAAAAACATTTCAAAAGTTCAGTGAATTTACTGACTACTGATGAACTTTTGCACATGCCTATAATTAAGACAGGGTCATGGTGAAACTCTCAATGGCAGAGCCTCTTAACATTTTTCCTTTCTTCCTTAACCATGACACAGTTAACAAGAGAAAGCCAAAGTTAGAATTTCAAGTACTGGCAAAGTTTTCTCAATAGTCTTTCATTTCTATTTGGGCTGAAACTTCATGCATTCTGAATAATGGAAACAATGTTGAAAGCATACTTGCCCCCCAGCATTATACTTGCTTAATGGCCCTTTACTTGGGATTTTGTGCATTAATTTCATATAAAGGTCTCCTTCAGGTTGGAGAAAAAAAAAAAAGTGTTTTAACATTTAAAGCAAAGCTAAATAATACTGTACTGCTGGGCAATTTTCAAAGCCACATTAAAAGAGGGTTACAGGAAAAAGAGGCATGCATTACAAAAACACTACATGGCTCCTTCTCTGTGCTCTACGATTTTGTTAAGATAGGCTTTTAATCCATCCATTTACAGTGACTCAGTAACATGAAATCAAGCTTCATAATGTGTATTAAATGTTATTTCCTCCTCTAATTGACAGATCAGGTTTGGTGAATCTTGACCCTTGTATCAGTTCCACAGAAGCCATATTATACTGTTACAAAAGCATGAAGAACACTGGGGAGCCCGTATGAAAAAGTCTCCTTCCCTGGAGGATCACAGTTGTCTATGGGGCCCGTGTGGGGCAGAGGGATACGAGGTTTCATGAAACACTGACTACAAGCAATGCAAAACATCCCAGGCTAGAATTCAGTGTTGTTTGCACTTAAATGCCTTGGGCATCCTCAAACAAATAAGGATGCATTTGAAAGATGGTGCCGTAGCTTCCAGATGTGCATCACCAGAGCATTTTCTGTACTAGGTCCATCGTGAGAATCATGTTGCATGGAAATCTTTTGCCACCCACCATCCAAAAAAAGAACCTACAAAGCAAAAGTGTCACCTTTAGGGTCAAAACCACAGGACAGATTCTTTCTCTAACATTTTAGTGTTCTCCTGAACATAACACTTGGAGGAATCCAGTTCCATTTTCACACTACCCAATTGTTTCTCAAGGGCTGTACAAACCAAACTGGAGAAGCTGTGGTACTGTACCTATCAAAGGGCTGACAAGTGTCTCACACAAACCATGAGATTTAGACAGGTCTGGAGAGGTTTTGTTCAATTTGCTTTAATTCCTGTGATTGTGTCTCCTCTGGGAATGGTTAAAATGCTTTTCCATACCAGAGTACCCTTGGTAAAAGCTACCAAGGAAAGCAAAATAGAGTGAAAAAAATCTAACTCATTTAAAAAGCTCAAACACAGGACGATAATTGAACTTCCTTAAGAATCATCACCCCTCTCTTCAGACAGCCTGTCAGCATCAGCTGGTCCCTAGGTAACAACCTGTTTGCTGTGGCCAGGATGTATTTTTCAAGTTGCTTGGCTGGGTTAGTTTGTATGTTCCACCACATTTCTCCCACTCATTCATCTCTGTCTCAGACGTACAGGAGAACAGATAAAAGTGACATGTCCTTAAGCTTCAGACAAAGGAGAAAAGGAAATATGTGACTGCTATCCATCTGCTCAAGTTGTGCAGCAGCTTCAGGACCTGAAGTCTGGACCAGTCAATGAACATGTAAGAGACATAAGAGATAGAACAAGTTGATACCTAGGCAGCACAGAAGAAGAGAACTATTATATATGGTGACTCTACATATAGCCCCGAGCAAGCAACATTGGCCTAATCGGCACTGCACCAAGGTATCACATTTGAGACACAACCCAGCCAGAGCTTCATCTCTGCTCTCCTCTTGCTCCGAGGCAGTACAATTGTCCCAGCAGCCCTCACACATCAGGCAGCAACAGAGCCAAGGCCAGTTTCTTGCTCATCTAGCTCAAAAAACCCCCACCCTATGTATTCATGAATGTTTGTCCCCTAATGCTGGATAACCTGCTCTAGTGGGAGGTGTCCCTGCCCATAGCAAGGGGGTTGGAACTGGATGATCTTTAAGGTCCCTTCCAACCCTGACAATTCTATGATTCTGTAAAATAGCCCAGTGTTTAAGAGAAGGTTCCTTGCAGGACCACACACATCAAGTCAGAAGGCAGCATTAGAAATTTCTAAATGCCTCTTACATTTCTGTCCCCAAGTGAGTTAGAGGAAAGTTTCAAAACCTCAAGATCAGACTGTCCAAAATCTGTTTCCACATACTGTGATCCACAGCCCGGAAGCTTCTAGGTTACCTAGACTCAGAAATTATTCCACTGGCTTCTCTCCATGTGCATACACGTGTATGCACGTGTTTAATACACATATTAAGTTTTAAATAGATAGGTTTTAACTAATCACATCAAGTGGCATTTGTGCAATGTAAATATTTGCTTTGTTCCTTCAACACTCTTTCAATTACACTGAAAATTTCAGAGAAATAAAATTACAGCAGGCCGAACATTAAAAGGTGAGGAGGGAGAAGAGCTAGAAACAAAGCTTCAAAGGGAATTCTCCACTTTGATTTTAGTTTGCATATTCCAAACGCTCACATTTTGCTACGCAGATGTCAAACCAGGAGGTAGGTAATAAAGCAGGTTCCTTTAAGATTAAAAAAAATTACATTTTAAATGATCAAATCAAACCATATTCCAAGTGAGGCAGAAGTAAACGACATATTATTAGTTCTTGCCTGAACCTCATTGAACCATCGTTTTCCATCGTAGCAGGGGTCTGTCAGCCGTGCAGGTCCTTGCCAAAAATAAAGAAAGAATGGCAGCATTCCCCATCTGCTGATGAGTCCAATCTAAGGAAAGACAAAACACTGATTTTATTTAACTCTGTTCCAATTATTGTCAGGCGACACAAACAGTCATCATGACACACAGCCAGGTTTATTCATGTGCCCAGCAAGCCAGGCCAGGCATAATAAAGAGATGACACATTCTGTTTGGAATACAGGCAACTTGGAATGGCTTTTATTAAAACTTAAAGCATGGGAAATATTGGGTAGTAGATTTAGGTACCACACAACCAGAAATATGTTTGGCTTAAAAACACAACACATGGCATCCTTAGTGAATGAGGGTGACTATTATTACAGCACAACAGGCCTGCCTTTCTTTCCTTGCCAAAAAAAGGAGCTTGGAATAGCACAGAGCACATGGCACTTTAAACTTAGAAGAGAGAGACTGGCAAGAGCTTAACAGGGTATGAAGGAAAAAATAAAAAAGGAGCTTTGTAAAGTATCTGTCCCCTTGAAAGAGAGCTCCTCATAAAACACCACCAGCCTCTGTACTGAAGTGACCTTGGAAGAAAAAGGGCTCTTAACATCAAGAAACAGGACAGAAGGGGCAACAGGAGGGCTGTGCTTGAATTCTGGGGTTCTCCTGCTTCTTGCTGGCACGACAGGAGACCAGGGGAGTTCACTTAGGGTAAAGAGGTTGCTGATGTGCTGAGAGCACATGCTACCGCATCAACCAGTTCTGCTTCATCATCTCCCTCCATCTCCATTTGTGTCCATCTGTCATATTCCTTCAGCTCCATACTTTGGGCAGGACCATTTGCCTCCCTGGAGGTTGCACGGGTGATATATAACATGGTCCTGATTCACAGGTAGGATCCTAAGGCACAAAGTATATAACAACTAAGGATACAAGACTCATGTTTACACTCTCAGGCTCTCACTTTTTAATCCTCGGTCATCTCAGATGTTTACAATGCACACTAATCTAACCAGTTGCAGCAGAATACTTCCTTGTCTAAAAAGTGCTCTTGCTTGCTTAGAAAAACCCTTCAGGTGCACCTAGATGTTACAGCTTCTGTGGAAGCAAGAAAAGTTTAAGAAAATATCTTCAAAATAAAGAGGTTGGAGGTTTTTTTGACCTAGGTCAGCAAGAGCTCAGCCTTTTGACATGACAGCAAGCCGTGCCCTGGAGACAGGAACAAACAAGGGCAGGAGGCTCTCAGCTACTATAGGAAAAACATGGATCTCTGCCTGATGTGACACTGACTGAATTTGCTTTGAAGGAGCCTCATGTGTCATAGAAGGATGAGATGCCCAGAAATTGCACAGTGAGGAAGACAGCAAGATTCTCTTTCAGGTCCAATCAAATGGGTAAAAAAAAATGCTGATATACAACAACTACTACTCGCATTTCACCTAATGTTCCTAACTTACACCACTCATATTTTCCTCAGGTATCACGTCAGTCTGTTCATGCTTTTTATTTACAACCCTTTGTCCTATGTCTGTGTATCAAAGTGTGCAACAGCAACAGCGACCTTCTTACAGTCAGCTGCTCAGTAACAACTCTACTCTGAGTGAATCCACAAGACAGGCGAGTACCAGCTCCAGGCATTTCTGTTTAGGCTGAAGAGTATTTCATAGAATCGCAGTATGGTGGGGGCTGGAAGGGCTCTCTGGAGATCATCTGGTGCCACCCCCCTGCTCCATCCAGCAGGGTCACCCAGAGCAGGGGGCCCA
>WUAM01000107.1:11338473-11419061 GCA_024336885.1 Actenoides hombroni
CTAGTATTTCCTTCCCTCTTCCCCACATAAAATAAAGCTTGGCTAAAAAAAAAAATAAAAAATATCAAAGGCAGGGGAAGTTTCAAATCAGAAGGCAGGATTGGGCTGACCATCCTGAACTCCGTATTCCACAGGCCTTGCAATTTCAGTTGGGGTCAACTGTTTATCCAGAGCACAGCTCACAGCTGACTACAGCACATATTCCACAAGTACAGAAGGCCTGGTTGGAAACTATCAATACTCAGATTAATCTTGGTTTTCAGAATAATTGATCATATCTGTTTTATACTCTTTCAGAATCTTCCTGAAGAAATTGATCCATCCTTCCTATTGAAAACCCAAGATAGATAGGATGCTGCTTTCAAAAAGACTGTTACAAATCCCATCAATACTGGAATAAAACCAAAAAAAACAAGGCAGCTTTATCGATTTACACATTATAATAACATCTGCTTTTTGTGCATGTGCAGCCTCCCAAGAGTGATAGTTGAACTTTTAAAGAGAATCTAGTATTGAACCTATAAGTATTATCCATCAGTTTTCCTCCCCCTTTTCAAAATAGCCATAAAAGCTTAGAGCTAACATGCCTACTTAGTGTAGAATGATGTAAAAATCACTGCCTGGATGGAAACACACAGAGCAAAGAATAATTGAGCTTCTTGCACCAGAGATCATTTAAGTCAAAGCTGGGATCTTTGTGCATCTGGATACAGAACTACAAGGTGGCCACTTGTACAATTCTTGCAACACGTTAAAACTCTCAATGAAAATCTTACTCTCACCAAAGACATTTGGACCAATTCTATTACTTACATTAAAACATTTGATAATTTTCACTCAAAATTCGTGTCATTGTAATTCAAGCCACCTCAGCTCGAAAGAATTTTATCTCAGCAGGGACTAATCCAAGTATCTCATGAGATGGAACAGAAACAAAACAAAACCTGTTCCTCATTTTCCAAGGATAACTTTGCAGCTTTGAGTCAGAGCAAAAATGTTTAAGGATGATGTTTAAGCTACGCCTGGATTTCCATGCAAAGTGAAACTCAGATAACTAACCACGTAGTTTTACTTCACACATTGCTGTTATCTCCAAAATTCACATTCTCTGCAGGAAGTATTTGCTAAGAAGTACAGCAACCCAACACCCGTGAATCTGGAATGGATACTGAGGGCTGAAATAAACTGTATGTGCTACATACATCACTCCATTCAACACCACTCAGCCAGAAAACATTTAATTTCATGACAAAAGTAGCCAAGGATTTTTGAATTTTTTTTTTTTTTTAAGTACAAAATCAGTTCAGGATTCTGAGGACTTGGCAGATCGAACAACATGAATCAACTGATAACCAGCTAAAACATCACAAAGTGAAACAATTTCTCATTAGCAGTCCTTACAGACAGCTCACAGGGCTGCCACCAGAAACCAGCAGTGCCCAGCACTGCCTCCAGCAAGGGGTCACCCAGCTTGGGCTGCCATCCCTGGTTCAAAGGAAAGGCCCCACAGCCACCCTCCTCTGCCCAGTTTTGTCCACACCGGAGCCGCAGAGTCGGGCGGTTCCCGCCTCGCAGCAGGTAGGCCGCAGAGGCCCGACCGGCCAGGCACGTGAAGAGGCAGCATCAGCCTGGTGCTGTGGCAGACAGCCCCACGCCAGCAGCAGCGAGGCAGCTGCTGTCAGGTTCCTCAACCTCAAGCACGTCACGCAGAGACTACGCTTCACATACCACAGATATGTATTGGACAGGTCCTGTCCAATTTTCACTTACTCTGCCTTTGTTTAGTAGGAGACAGGTCACAACTACTCCAGCGCGGAGGCAGACCGCTCAGATACGCAAACCTTCTGAATTTTGACAGCAATCTTGTCAACCTCACGTCAGCTGCTTTGCCAAATACCCTCCTGCACATAACTCCCGAAGCTCCCAGCAGGCTTTCTACTGGTTCGTGGAGCAGCATCTTGGTTTTCCTCCAGTCCTGGCACTGTTGTCACACGGCGGGTGCTTCCCCATCACCACACAAGCAGTGACTGAGTCCCCACAAGGCCAGAAAAGCTGCTGCCCCCGCAGATGACTGTCGTGGTTTGTAACCTGTCTGCAGCAAACAGGATTCCTGTGAAACTGTGGCCCTTGCATTTCTTTGCAGGCTCACGAGCAGGCCTGTGACTACGTTGTAATTTAAAAACAAAATCCACAAGCTAAAGCCTCTCACCTGGTGACTCCTGCTGTTCTCTTGGGAGCTGTGGCCTAAGGAGAGAGAAACTTGCTGAGAAACTCCCTTTTCCCACTGCCTCGGTGCCACACTCTTAATTCAGTGAAATTCTGCCACTGACTTAAACGGTGTCAGAATCAGTACAAAGTAAGCAACTTCCCTTTTGAAACTGTGCTGTTCAAGGATGACTGGCACAGTGCAACACAAGGTGACAAAAGGCAATAGGCAGTTGGGTTTCTTTTTTTATATCTATGTGTGTGTGGGTGTACATATAAAGTTCACAGACACGCTACAGATGTGTACCCTGTGTCTAGATCAGTTTCAGTTAGACCCTAATTTACAGGAGTTCATCTCTCTTCAGGACATTCTTTAAACTCATAGCTTTACACTTGAGTGGAAGTCCTCAATGACTTCACAAAATCCTCCCAAAGCCCAAAATTAAAGCTAATCCTTATCCAGCACAAAGAAAATGAATGCTGAAACCACCTCTCCAACGAAGGAAATGAAGGAAACATGAACAAAGACTGGAAATCTGTCAAGATTATCTGTCTGGACTTTTAATTTTCCTGTGAAGGTTACCAGAGAGCAGGGTGACTCCTACAGACCCTGGTAGAGACAGATCATCTCTGCTGGCTCTGCAGTCCCTAATAGCTTTTCTCGCTGATTTAAGTTACTCAGAAGCATGAGCAGTGCTGTCAAATGCAAGTTTACTTACCACTAAACTCAGCCAACAAATTGTTCGTTCCTGACAGATGTTTCTGTTTAAAGCCACTAGGAACCGTATGGATCATTCCACCTCAACAGTCTCAAGAGCAGAAACTCCAAGAGCCAGAAATTTGCCAGGAACAAATGAAAAACCTAATTAGATCAGCAGACAAAATTTGGATCGAGATTAGAGGATCTGACACAACAATGGGATTAGACACTTAACAAGACATAACAAGGTTTGGCTATTTATCATTTCACAATCAGTTTTCACAGTACAAGAAGGAAGCATTGGCAATTCAGCATGAAAAATTCAGACGTAAGAATATCCTTCTTTCAGTTTAGCATGTGCTCCCTTTTAATGCCAAGCTCTCAAGCACCGAACAGTCTATTCTTAGAGGAAAAACCACTGCAACAGCAGAAGGAATTAAGAACTGGAGGCACAAAGAAGGAAATAAAAATAACACAGTCCTTCAAGCCAGATACTGGTAGTTGCAGGTGTACAAAAAGGCCGAAAACTAAATCATTGCAAACAACATTTTAGGGCTATCCATGTCAAAAACCCACTGCAGATAAACATCGGGATAGATTTTGCAATGACATGGTCATTTTTATCTTCTCCATCTGTCCCAGCCCAGCATCAACATAGTTTAAAAATGAGGTTGAAAGCCAAAAAAAACCAATATCACTCTTCAGAGGTTGCCTGGGGGACTGAACAGGGTGCGAGGGGGTGGCCCAATTCAGTGAGCCTCAATTTTATGCCAAACCAGAAGACAAGAATGTCAGAGCTGACCATGGATGAACTAAGCTCCCTTCCCTACCAGCTGGCTGCCCTCCACAACTCCCAACAGTACTGATAGGTCAGGAGAGATCTAGGTGGTATTTAGGTCAAGCAGAAAATAAGCCTGGCCTCAACAGTCCTTTTGTCCTATTTCTGTTCATATACTCTGCACATTCACCTTCTGCTCCCACATCTGGGAAGCCAAGCTTGGAAACAAACTGAGCAATCACGGTGCTTTAGCAGGAGGAGTCCCTGCACATTGCTTACCTGCTTACTGCCTCTTATGAGAAAAGTGAAGCCCCTTGACCCTACCTGGAGGGAGCTCATTACCTCCAAACCTTCTCTTCCTGCTCACCCGGGGCACAGAGTTGCAGGCAAGGCACAGCATGCTTTACAAAGCAATCGGGTCTCTTCCCACTGCAAACCCAAGTTGGCTTTAGTAAAGAAGTTATCACCAGCTTATTTCTCTTTCTAGCATCAGCCACAGCTTGGTCAATATAACAACAACATGGTTTTAAAGAAAGGAAGGCAAGTCACAGAGGACTGCAGAAGACTTTTACAGAGGGTAAAATCTCTCTACAACACCAGTGTGAAATAAAAAATAAAAAAGCCCCACATGTGGCTCCTCACTCTCAGCCTACCAAGTGTCTTCTGCTTTATATTTTAATTGCAAACTGAAGTTGAGACCAACTTTTTGATCTAAATGTTGACAGCACCTAGTACAGTGGAAGTCTCAGTCCACATCTGGAGGAGCTACTTCGTGGCAGTAATTTAAAGCCAATTACCAGCAGAAGGTACCCCAAGAGAGGCTTCCCCAGAGGCAGGCAGTGCTGCTAGCCCTGCCAGCCCAGCTATGCTCCCCAAAAGCCACCCCAGCAACCCTGGAGGAAGCAGCAACCTCAACACCCTTGTCATTCACTGACTCAAGAAGCTTAAGAGAGATTACAGGAGTATTTAGAGTTTATCACCACCAAACTGCAATCCCAAGCAAAGCAATTAAGTAATGAGAAGCTATAAAACCCAAACATTTCTAGCATCTTGTACTACAGGGAAGTGCCTATAATAGGAAGTAAAAGCATTTACAGCACAAGGAACTGCAACCTTGATTGCCTGGCTTGCAAAGCTTGTTTGAGAGCATCGCTGATGGCAGTTCCTGGGGGTGAGGGCCATTTACATTTCAACACCTTAGTCACCCAGGGAAGCTTGGGGCTGGAGATAATACAAGTGGAACAGCAATGGGAGAGTGACAAAAGATGAGGTTTTCCCCTCAAACTGCTTCCTCACATCCTCAACTTTAAATACTTGACTAGTTTCAATTAAAGATAAGGGACTTGTGTTAACATCTGTGTCAGTGTTGATGGCAGTAAGAGGGTACGCTGCGGCAGGGATGTAAATACACTTACTCATGAGTATACTGCTTAATCCTTGCATACATGTTTTGGAAATAATTCCTCTTTGTCAAATTAAGTATGGCTTTTTGATGCAATTAGCTGTTTGCCTGGAGCTCTGGTGGTCCTGATATGAAAGAAATTTAGATACACATCAGTTCTGGCTGAAGTTCTGCATTTAAAAACAGAAATAGATAAAAATAAATCCTTCCTCTCAAGCTCATCTCCTCATAAATCCTATTAACAAGAGATATTCTGAGATAATTACAAGGCACCAGCATCTCTCCTTTCCTCAGTGACTTTTGATATTGTACATCATCATGGCAACAGAGCAGCATCCCTGCCCGTGCCAGCACCTCTAAATAAATGCCTAAGTTGTCTGCTGCCCTTCAACTAAATATTGCTGCCATTTATTTTTTTCCTTTTTTTTTTTTTTTTATGTTAAATGAACAGGAGAGAAGAGGGAAACTAAGAGAAAGGAGCAGCTATAATAATAGTTTTTCTTGTTAAAAACGCATGCTCTCCAAGCCTTTGTCAACAGCAACACTTCACAACAGGACAACAGAAAACCCAAGGAGTTCTGTAAGCACCTGAGCTAAAAAAAACCCCAGGGTTTCCTCTGGGGTACAGTCCACAGGGCTTCACCACTGCTTGAAAAGGGCAGAGCTCACACCAACGCCCTTTCCTTGTGGAGAAGATTAGTTGAAAAGGCTTTTCTTCCCTGCCCAGTCATAGGAACCTGACAGTTTTACCCCCTGTCCTGCCCTGCTCTTGGGTGGAAGCTGGCCCCCAGGTTGAAAGCTGCCAGCTGGGAGGAAGGGCACACAGACACCTCTACAGTCACACACCCAGGACTGGCACAGCATCCCCATCTCCTCAGCAAAGCATGGGAACATGCCAGGGATGCCCTAGCAGCATTTTGTCAGATACATCTGGGCTGTTTAGATGGTTCTGTAGCGAAGGACCAAGCTGTGCCTCTCAACTGTTAGGCAGAAATGGAACCGAGTCCTCCTGTACCGCCCTCAACCACCACCATTTACACAAGCTTCAGGTCTATCCCTGCAGCTGAAAACCTCTGCTTTCAGAAGACTTCAGTATTCGAAGTATGCAAACCCCCATCTCCTGTAGCAGGAAGTAAGACAGACCATTAGTATCTGTAAAATCTTCCTCACATTCAGGTATAAGCAGTTATAAACAAAATTCAACTAAACTAATACACGCAGCTCAGAAAAAAATTCTATGGAGCAAAACCATTCCAGTTACATCCCAATAGCAAAGCTGTGAAATATCATTTCTTTCAAGTGTTGTTGAGAAGACTATGCCAAGTGTCTCGCAGCAATGCAGTGCCAGGGTCGCAGGTCTTTGTCTCTCCTGTCCCTCCCCTCTGCACTGTGACGAAGGCCACTGATTGACAGTTCAGCTACTTTTGATGCATAGCACACAAATATCTTCATTGTATAAAAATACACGAGTCTTTTCATAATCATTGTAACTCACGAGGGCAAAACCTGCTAAGAAAGGCTTCTCCAGTTAACAGCTTAAAAGTGACAATTTTAGCAACCACATATGTACTCAGCGCGGTTCAATTTCCCCCAAAGACACGTTTCTGATCCTAGGTAGGCAAAGCAGCTCATTTGTCCTAATTCTGAAGCAGTGCATGCTAGTCTCCTTCAATCTCAATTAGCTAGTAGGAAATTTATTTAGAAAGCTGACAGGAACTATTTGGGGGATTAATGATCACTGATTTATGAATATTGAGTAGCATTTCAATAATCCAAGCAGAGTAATCACTTGTAGCTGAAGCCAGTTCTCCCGACCATTATAGTCTGTAGCAATCACTCAAAGGCAGTTAAATGATTCTGATTTATGACCTTAACCTACAGGGCCCAGTACATTTGCTCTATCAGTGTGTAAATTCTAAAAACGCAATTCCCTGCACCTCTAGAGAGCCAATTTAAGTCAACATTATGCATGAGCTGAGCATGCTTGAATTCTCAGATCTCTTATTTCACTCATTAAATTTGCACTGAACATCTTGCAATTAAAATTTCATATAGATTTTTTTCTTATGATTGACATTTGGCCTTGGCAAAATGAGTTTAATTTTTGTTTCTCTAAAGATTTAGAAGGAGATAGATTGATCTAGACATTGTTTTCTGCAAGATGATGATGATGGAGCACTAATGCTTTTATTAGCATTTAGAAAAGCCTCCCTTTTGCTGGAAGACTGTCTGTCAGTAATAAGTGAAAGCAATTCTGTACCCAAAGCTACAGCTAGTACAAGAGCATCAAATGCCTTGCTGCACAGTCTTCATGTGACCCTTCCCTGGTTTGAGGCCAACATCTTTAACTGGGGTGGAACAAATTTGGCCTCCTCGTATAAACCAATAGGTGCTCATCTGCAATGAATAAACAGCAATTCTATTATGTGATGTTGAAAATAAGCCCAGAACAACAAGAAAGAGCAGAAAAGCACTAGAGTGATTTCAAGACCTGATCTGAAATAGTGAACTGTTTAGATTGAGTCAAAGAGTAGATTTATTGTGCTAAAATCAGGCGACTCATTTATTTTCTCATGTTCTGTCCCACAGGCAATGAGTTCAAAGGAAGAACAGTCACTCCTTCAGTGACACACACACACACACACCCCCCAAGCTAACTCTTCACATAATACTTTCTATGCACTACAAGTATCTGATCACAGAAACAGTCCACACATCGAGAAGTTCACAGCGTAGGGACAACAACAATGACTAAAGGAAATACAATAATTTATGCCAATGGCTTAAGAGGTCTGCGCTGTAAAGGGCCCACGGACAGAAATTATTATACAGTACACCTCAAGGAAATACAAAGTCCTTTTGTAGAAACTCTGCTCCAAGCACAATGATACATCAGCTTCATATAGGACTTAGAGCATGAGGGTCACGTACATAATAGGACCCTACGTACAGACTGTAGCAGACAGGCTAAAAGTAATTTTGCACCTTTAGAAAGGAAATTAAGAGGAAAATATTTCAAAAACCTAAGAGGCTGACTAAAGCAAACATCCCCTGGGCTGAAGAAACATGAATACACATTCACAATACCCATTTCGAGCCACTGGTCATAGCGACAATGGAAGCTGTACTGGAGAGAACATTTTAACTGCTGCCTCCTAACGTGCCAGTTAAAAAAGGATTCCCATGTCCAGGCAGGTTCTCTCACACACACAGCCAAAGCAGGACCCAAACACTTGCACACTGAATGTGCACGTGGTTAAGAGAAGATATCCTCCTGCTCACACCATGGGACTATTTAAGACTCTGCAGACTGTTACCCAAGGAAAAATGCTTAAAACCCCCATATATACCACCTGCAGTTTAACCACTCTTCATCCCGTCCAGCTGAGCACAGTATTTGCCTTTCAGCAAATTATAAGCAAAGGAAATAAGCAAAAAATTTGTCTCACTATGGGAAGAGATCAATAGTGTGCCTAAATTCCATTATGTAGGTGAAGGAAAAAAATCCAGTGTACTAGCCCTGGAGAATATCCATCTTGCAGCAGTAACCCAAGGCATGTTTTACTGCAGAACAGTAAAGTCTTTACAGTCACAGCATAATTACACTAACACACCGGTATTTTAATATCACCTCTCTGAAATGAAATTTTGTTTCCATGTCCAGTCAATAATTCTGTCTCATCACAGTGATGAATAGAGCTTAGCGAATAATTTGTTATGAATAATTTATTCACTGCATTTCACCTTTCATCTCCCTCTGAACATTTTGTGAAATTGTGGAACGTATTCGTTACACAAAACCATTCATGAACAACTCAGCCTTGCAGGCCCTGTGTTGATAGTTCACTGAAAATATTCCAACTGATTTGCCACTCGGTTACGTTTACGACGCGTTGTACCTGCTCCATCCCTGGCTGGGCTCACTTCAGCCAAGCTGCATTGCCTGTTCTTCAGACAGCTCCAATTCAAGTTCAGACTCAGATATTTAAGCTGAGAATGTACATGATACATCATTTCTCCCATTTCAGGGGCTAGAGAGGATCCAGTGGTGTTCAAGGCCCCATTGGTCTGAGACTGACCACAGGAATTGGAATTCTCTGTAGGCAACAGGAATTCCCACCAGGCTATTTTTACAGATAGAAAATTTAGAACACAAGTATTACTTCACTAAGTTCAGACAATGGGGATCTGTAAGAGACAGAGAACACATCAAGCTTACAAACACAACAGGTTTTCTACACTAACATCCAAAAAAGGCTGTAAAACTGAGAACCTCCCAAGGTCTGGCATTTGTGATAATTGGAAATTTTCCCAAGGAAATTGGTTTGGGTTTTTGGTAAAACCAATGATTTTTTGTCTCCCTCTGCAAAAAAACCCCACTTTCTTGTCATTTTTTGCTACAAAAAGAAAAAAAAACGTTTCAGTCCAGGCTCTGAAAGAACCATTACATTTAGAGGTGGATAGACTCAATGAACACAAAACAAAGAGCAACTGCTTCCTGTTGCATAAGTGTAGCAAACAGTTATGTGATGGGTTGAGTAGTTCAAGGAAACAGTTCTCCAGGAGGCAGCTCACCCCTTCCTAAGCTTCTAGAAAATAAAAAAAAGCCATCACTACAATGCAGATTTTGAGGTAAAGTGAGGAGTATTGTCTAGATGTAGCACTGAACCCACAGAGACAACAAATCTTGAAGCAGAGAGGCTCCCGTAGGCAACTGGTTACTAGAAAACAACTCCACTTCATATAATACCGTATCATGAGAAAACAGCCCAGATCAGTGCATTGGAATCCCAAGTTCTGAATGCATTACCAATTTGGTTTTTTCACACATCTTGTTCTGTAAAAATTTAGTTACATTTCCATTCCTTTTCCCCTCCCAAGAGAACAAAAACACTGAAATGTCTTTCCCATGCCACAGAAACTTTTGTACGTGTCTGTACTTGAGCTGGCAAAGCACAAAAATCACGCCTGTTTTTCTTCTGAGGACAGAAAGTGCTTCATTTTAATCAATCTAAACAAATTAAATTCAAGATAAAATACCCTGCCCAAATCTGTAACCACTGGAAGGGGCAGGTGAGTGATCTGTTCTGCTATCCTGCAGGTTGGGTAAACCACCCCAGCACGGGGTTCAGGGGCTCACAGCAGCACTCACCCTTCTCAGAAGGCTCACATATCACAACCTGAGGTCCATGGCACTGGTCTTTGCTGCTCAAGTTCCTGTACCCACCTCTGCTACGTCCATATATTAACGGCACTAGAGGTACCACTCCGGCTGTAAGCAAAGGATCGCTTCTAACAAGGGCTGACAGCTACGTGCGTGAAACAGGCATGTGTGTGGCCTGCATGGGAAGAGGCCAAGAAATGAAAAAAATCTAATCCAGAAAAGCAGACCAGGATGAGATCTCTCAACAGATCGCATGAAAGGAGTGGTTAGTCCTGGTACGCATCTAGAGAAGCTGTGGAATCTCCACCTCTGGAGATACATGACACTTGACAGGATAAGGCCCTGAGCAACATCATCTAAGAGTGAAGTTATCCCTGCTCTGTACAAGGGGGTTGGACTGGATCATCCTCAGAGGCCTTTTCCAATCTGAATTCCTTTATGATGCTATACTTTTTCACAAAAACAACAAACCAGTAACAAGCACAATATCAGCTCAGGAGCAGTAGAAGGTTCAAAACACCATCTTTCTGCTGCTCTGTTGTATCCATTTTGCAGAGAGTACTTGAGCTAATATGGTCTGTTTGAGTTGTAAACATAAAAGACTTATTTCACATACAAATGGAACCACGTTGAAACACATCAGGTTTTTTTTTGCAAAGCACTGCTATATCAGTGTGGCTATAAAGCATTTACATCCCTAATACCATTCTGTAGCAACACGGGCCTGCCATGCACACACCCTGAGGAAGGACTTGGAAGTTTCAAGACAGACAGAAGTAACACAGATATCACTGCAGGATAATGACCTAACAACATGGAATCCTAGGTTAGGGCTGCTAGTCTGTGTATGCACAGTCCAAAACTCAGGAAAAATTGATACAGAAATAAAAGGTGACATGTGAACACCACAGAAGAGAAGAACCAGGTGCACTCTCAGAATCCAACAAGCAGGCCATCCCACCATCTACAGGATAAACATAAAAGTCTGAGGCTGACACTCATGCAAATCACACTTATGATTTCTCATTATTAACATCCACTTCAAACAATCCATCTTCTTTTTTTTTTGGTAGTAAAATCTCCAGGCATCATTCAGTATGCAGCCAGGAGCAAAGCATTACTACAAAACAGATGGCACAACTGTAAGCAACCTTCTCTGAAGAACACAGCTTTTAAGGACACCACAATTTACAACTAATAGCTTACAGACTGTAAAACCAACTAGAAAAATAAAATGCATCTCAGCTTCATTATTATCAGAGGAATCTAAAGGAGAAACTCATCTCTGGTTTCTGCAGTTGGTAGAGTCCAGTGTCCAGAAGATCATACGTCTTTAGGACTACTACAGGGCAAAGACACTCCTGAAGGTCAGAAGCCTGAAGAACTGAGTTTCCTTCCTCGAACGGAGCAAGAACCAAAATACTGCTGCCCTCAGCTCCCATGCTTTTCCAACCAGTGTTTAGTCATCACATGAAGACAGATTTCTGCTTATGACAGGCAAGTCCATTGTAGTGCACTTCCAGTTACTCAGCCTGCCTGTTCTGCCTTTCCAGACACCACAGCGGCTTGATCTGAGCAGGAATCAAAAAGACCAGCAATGGCCGTGAAACAAGTGACAAAACCAAGTCACAACAGAACTTTAAGTACCATCTGAGTACAGATTTAAAGTGTTTTGGTCCCCACCCACCATTAAAACTAACACCACTGTAACTGAACCACACTTGGCATCGTACTTCGGAAGCAAGACCAAGGATGCTTATGCTCATCTGACTGAGCTCAGCAGCCTGTCCTTGAACTGGACTGATATTCACACAATCAAGCCATGACCAATGGAGGACAATTCAGAATAATTCACCTTTTTCAGGTTAATTTTAATTCAGTCATTAGGAGAAATCAGTAGGTGAGTGTCTTGAAACAGTCAATGGCACAACAGGGGAGAAGCACGCAGAGGGCAGCCAGGCCCACAGCTGGGAACAGAGTGTTCAGCATCTCAGGTCACTTCAGCGTGGAAATAAGGCCTGTGACTTCAACACTGTACAAACTGAGCAATAATGTTCGCACTTAGTTTACAACTTGAGCATCACCTCTCTTCTGAGCTGCCATGGAGTCACCAGCCTGAAACAGATGTACTGAACAGCCACCAACACACAACTATTAGAAAGCTGATGTGCAGATACCCAACCACTGCAGCCCATGGATTTTCATTAGTGCTGCTGTTCAGAAATTAGCATAAGCTGTTCAGTAATGATGTATGATACACACAGAGCCACCCACATGGGATGTGATACCTTTGAAGATTGCCTGGGTAATACACCCAAACTGGGGGGAGGGAGAAGTTACGATTTGGTGGGGGGAAGACTTTTTTTGATTTATTTCTATGGCTACCACTTCGACTACACAGCTTTAGACACTTGAGAGATAATGTCATTTAGCCAACAAAACAGTATCCCATGAAGCTAAATTAAAACTCTAGACTGTGGGTAAATGAATTCAATAAATGTTTACCTGCCCTCTAAAGTATGGTTAGATATATAACATACAACTCATTTTCTATTACCATAAGATGCTCTAAAAACACCAGATGACTTCACTAAACAATTAATAGTAATTTAACTTATGGAAATTGAATTCTTCAGAATTACGAGGGTCCATTTCATATCTGTATTAGAACAGCAGCAAGATTTACAGAACTGTAACGAGTAATTCTTTAGCTTCACATACTTGTGTAATTATCTTAAAAATTGAAATGTCATCAATGATACAATATGGTCATAAGTAATTAACCACCTAATTAAAATCTAGAAATTAAAAGTAATTCACGTTCAGATAAAATTGTCCTTCACAGCTGGATTTCAGTAGTCCACGAACCTAAGCAATACTGAAAATGGAAGGAATTAGAGATGCTGAACACTTTTCATGGGAATTTGCAACGTGGAGCAAAAAGGAACAGCAGGACAGAACATGCCATGATGATTAGTGTTCTGTTTAATCAGTGCTGAGATGTCATCAGCCAGAGATGGCAGGTGTCACGTTGCTATGACAGAACAAAGGCAGGTTTTGGAAAGAGGGAGACGAGGAAGCCTGGGAACACAAGAGTTCCCGCAGTACGGGAAAAATCTTTGCTTATTCAGAACACAAATTAAACCCTACAGCATTAAAAAAAAAAAAAAAAAAGAAATGTAAGTTTGGAAAGTCTCAAACAATAAGTTGAAGTCATATTTGTTCTCTTGTCCAGCACCCTGTGTAACTATTTGGTGAGGTAAAGCAGAAGCACCTTATGGCACAGCATCAAAGCATTCCCTCATTTGAAGATCACAAGCTGTAACCTATCAGTGAGAATCAATGCTGCTGCTTCAAGTATTATCAAGGTTTTAAACAAAACACCAGCCATCGAAACATGTCATTCTCTAGTCACAAAAGCAAGTAAGCAAACAGTCATTACTGACAGTTTGTGTGTTCAGACAATGCTCTGTGACAGGTGAGTTGCTGTGATAAAAGCAACGGAAAAATGTATTGTAGGTCAGGAGTTGCAGGGAGCTCCTGGATTGAAGTCAAAGTGCTAGAGAATTATTAATGTCAAAATTTACATAGGGTCTTTAAGATCTGTCATCGTAAATTCTACACCTTAGATTAATTGGAGAACTTCAGTTTAGTTGCAGGATAATATTCTCTACTTGAAAAAGGCTCCATGTGTCACATATTGAACGGGAGTCACTGAGAATGTGTGCATACACCTAGCAAAGTTAAGGGAGATCACAAACAGGATCTGGGCAAACTTAAGCCCCAGTCTTACAAAGAACTTGATTAATTTTTTCTCTGGTTCATTGCAAGTTAAAAACTTACTTCAGGTTGGTTCCTACTGAGTTTTCACCTGAGCTCACACATACCCCCAGCACTCTGGTGGGTAACACGGCTGTCGAGGGCTTTTAAACACATGTACACATGACTTCCAGAGGAGATGACTTTCTGACTTGGGTTTAGCTGGGGCCTGATGGCCGCAGCAGGAGCTGTGATGTGCTAGCCTTGACCTCCCAAACATGCTGAACTTTTCATAGACTCTTGACCACCAACAGCCTCTTTCCTTCAAATACAGTTCTCATAGGAAGGGCTGGCAGAAGATGCACATCTGGCTTTTACAGTTCTTCCATATTTATTTCCTGACAACTTTTTGCAGTATGACAGACAGTCAATCTCAGTAATTTCTTCAACCCCTCACCCCAGAAGAATGGAAGAATCCCATTCTTTTAAATTTTTTAAGTTTTATGGCAGTTTCTACAGAACTGTGTGAAGTCTTTCAATACTCAATATATTACCAGAACAACTGTCTGCTGTAACTACCCAAAGGGGATGATCTTTTGCATCCACTGAATACCAGACTCAAGGAGTGGGAAGCTTTAGTGCACATCTCAAAAGACAAGCCTTTGTCTCCGAGTATGCTCCTTCATGAGCCATTTGGAGACATGCAGAAGATATATTGTTAATCTCTGATTATGTTCCAAGACACATTTCTACTGCAGCTTTCACGATTACAGGAAGGCTTTCCATTAGACTCACTGTTAGCCCATCCACTGGAGCTGACTGAAATGGCTGGCTTACTATCTCACCTTCCCTACCCACCCCACCACCAACCCAAGTGCCAGAAAGTGCCTGCAAAAGAGCCAGGCCCAGGCACCAGCAGACATGTTCTGAGCACGGAGCGAGGGACTGCAGTTGACTTCAGACTTGGTCCAGTTAGATTCAGATATTGCTCAAAACTGTCAGCCTACTTTGCTAAGTTTCTGTCTGCTCATTTTTAATCACCGCTATAATTTCCATCTTCTCCACCTACTGCGAACAATAAATTAAAAAGAAGAACTATGTAGTCAGGTGAAGGCTATATTACTAGGGTTTTTTTCTCATTTGAAATGCCCACAGCTTAGCTTGCTGACTAATATTCTTTGGTCAGTAAATAATACCACCTGCTGAGCCAAGAATGTGCCCAGAATGAACGTGTTCTGCTAGGTGACTGAAAAAGACTATTTTCCCTTTCAGTTCCATGGTTATTTTTTTCCTTAAACCAGAATTTGCAACGGCCTTGTCTCATTTCTAGGAACAGAGAACGCACAGACCACACACGGATTTGAATAACACTATTGCACAAGCTAATTAATCCAGTAATTATGCAAGGCACACAGCACTGAGGACACACAGAAGCATGAAAAGTGTTGCATTCCACTGCCCACAGATGGAAATCCAAAACTTGCATTCACTCTCTCTTCTCCACACCCTCTCCTGCTCCTGAACTATACCAAACTCTTACCGGGGTGAAAAGCCTGGAAGAGGAGCACAGTACTTAATCATTAGAGTTCTCAAATGTCTACTTGACCTTGCTGTAAAAAAGGGTAAACCACAGTAACCTGGCTCATCTTTTCACCCCATTACTATTTCACAACATCACAGAGTTGTTGAGGTTGGAAAGCACCTCTGGAGATCACCTAGTCCAGCCCCCCTGCTCAAAGCAGGGCCACCTACAGCAGGTTGCTCAGGACTGTGTCCTGTTGGGTTTTGAGTATCTCCAAGAACAGAGGCTCTATAACCCCTTTGGACAACTTGCTCCTGCATTTGATCACCCTTACAGTAAAATAGGGGGTTTTCTTACAACCAAATAGAATTCCCTGTATTTCAATTTGTGCTCACTGAAGACTCATTTTGCCTGCCTTGATCAAACCGCTCTTTTTAAGTGATTTTTCTTTAAACTAAATATCCCTGGGGTCATTATCTGTACCAAAAGGGATAGAAAGCTGTTCCATTAAGGTTTATATATTCACATCACACCAGCCTGCACAGCTCAGTGATCAAACATGTTGTGCGCCTTGAAAAGATGCATCCCTGGAGAGTTTCTCTTGCCCCCTGGTCATCTTCAAGAGGCATTTGCTTCTAAAGGAGTTGGTCTCCTTAGCTGCTCTTGAGCAGGTGAAATCACTGTTGTTCCTCAGCCAAGTAAAGGGTTATTATTTGCTCTAACGGCTGAAGAGATGTTGAATTTTATACCTTTGAGTTGGTGCAGAGATGAGTTAAGTGGATTACGAATGCTACTTGTTTTCCAGTGCAAAGATTAGAATTGACAAGACAACACAGCATGTTATTGGAAGTGACCCTACGGATGTTGTTCAACTTGACATCAGGAGTTTTCATGAAGAAAACAAAGAAAAATTATTGTAATGATTCTTTTTTTTTGTTATCATCAGATATAAACAGCACTCGAATATTAACTTCGCAGTTCTGTATGACACAGTTCAGAGGTTCTCTGACTCAGGATGCTTGCAAATAAACAGGCAGTTCAGAAATGCAAACTAAAAGGATTATTACCCATGCTAAGAACTGGCCCCTATAAACATATAACTTATAAGAAACTAACGTGGATTATTTTCTTCTAGTGATATGAAACAAAAATCTCTGTAATTACGATACTTGTTTCTACTCGACAAATGGCAACCCTGCCATTTTCTTCAATTTTCTTACCATGTAGAATTCACTCCTGGTTTTATCTGTTCTCTTCTTTGTTTTCTTCTTAACAGCTACATCTCGCCCACGGCAAAACAGAAAAGAAAAAAATAATTTTAAATTAACACTTCCATTCTGTTAGGAGGAGCCTCCCTCCCTGAAAAGCATCACAAAAGAAGAAATAGATCTGAGACTAGTAATAAATTCACATCCCCAAGTGAGACCAGCAAAATAATTTCTTATTATACATTAAATGTCACTGAGGTTCACCATGCTCAGGAAGGCTATGAACTGCACGATTCAAGGGACAAAAGGAACAAGGCCCTGCACACACAGCCATCCCCTCAAACATGCTTAACAGGCTTCTCCGCACCGTCTCAGATCTCCCCACTCCCTGCCAAGCTTTTCTTTATCACCATCTGCCTTTCCTCTATTAACTAATTTTTTTTTTACCCCGAAGAAGATTCTAAGGCTGTTCTACTTTTAAATAATAAAATGGACATTTCACAGTGGTTTAAAATGTAGTGCTGACCTAATAAGATTGATTTTTCTCTGGGAGAGAAAATGAAAAAGCAACAAATGCCCTTCAGCAACACGTTGAAAGAGAGAGCTATACAAACAGTAGGTTACATAGTTAAAGCTTTCCCTAAGCTTGGCAATTGCTTTTCAAAAATGATTTTAAACTCCTACTAGTGTTAAACCAGAAAATATTTTTCCCATATCATGCATGAAAAAAGCCCATCCAGACCTCTCTAATATGCACAGGTTAATTAAGAGCTGGGTAACTCTGCTTCTCCTCGATCCATTTCTCATGTTTAAACACGGGAGATAGGGATATTGATTATTAAGTCTTCCAATCAAGTTCCTTACACTTAGGATGCAAACAAGACTGCAATCTGCTAGAATTAGACCTCTACGGACTAGTTTTCCCCATCGCTGTTCTCTTTATTGTCAAGTTCTTTTTAAAAAGCAGAGCATCCCAAAATCTTGATGTCACCAAAAAGTAATCTGGTAACAACCTCTTCAATACTGTTTCAGGGCACCCGATAGCTCTAGTCATGGAGACTCTCTCCAAGTCTGGGCAGTTCCTGTACAGATTGATGACAGACAGAAGACCACACACTGTTCCCAAGCAGGTTTGCACCTGATGGCCACATCTGAGAAGGAAGAGGACAGCATTTGGCATGCTCTGATCAGCATCGGGACTCATCACACCCGGGATGCAAACACAGGCTTCCTTTACATCACAGAGATAAAGGAGAGAGCTCCAGGGACAATCCACATTGTGTGCTGGAAATCCTGTTGAGGTGCTTCTCTGCCAGACACCACAGCACCTCCTCTCCATGAGCTGCAGGGGTACCAGAGCTCTCCACACACCAGTCTGGTCACCTGGACAGCCCTCGAGCAGTGCAAATTCCAGAGAATGAGGTGGCAGACAGGAAGAACAACGGGGTTTGTTGGCTGGTGGTTCTCCCCTCCCCTAAACACAAGGGTTTAGAATCAGAACTTAGCAAACAGCTGAGACCAAGTGGTCGAGCCAGTGCTCAAAGCCTCTGAGAAAGTGAGCAGGTCCTGGGCATGGCTGGACCCAAACACCCTGTCAGACCCGAAGGAATATTCACAGCAAGTATTATGCCATCTGCAGATAGCTCTGCTGGTAAGTAGGTGAACCCAGAACGGAGGGAACAGATTGTACTGGGATGGTACACAGGCAGCTCAGCACATGGGTCCCAACAGGCAATTATTTACAATTAATGGAAAAATATTTGCCACTTGTTTTTCAAGCTCAGCCAGGAGTCACTTAGGGATTCCCACTCGGAATCACACCAGGGAGAAGAGGCTGCCAAAGAAGGGTCACAGCAGCTCCCTATTTTCAGGATGAATTCCTACCACAGCAACTCACACTTGAGACAAACAGCCCTTTAACACCACTCACTTGGCAAAGACAGGAGGGGCTCCACTCCCACCACACCTTCTGCTGCAGCACCCCAGGCAGCTCGCCCCACAAATTCCCAGCCAACCAGGTGTCTTCAGGTTGAGCTGAAGAGGGATCTGACAGTTCTGGTGTGCAGAATTCCTGTTATTTCGAGTATGAGCCAGCTAATCACAGAGAGGATGAGTCAGCTAGGCAGCCAAACACTTATTGTTTACGCAACCATGACTATGATTTGTAAAGGGAGGTACAAGGGGTATAGAATCACCCAAGACTAAAGCACATTGTTTTCTCTCTCTCCCCTCTTTGGTCAAAACAATTCCTTTTAATTGCAATATATTTTGCAGCTATAATGTCATTCTTCTTGGAGAGGAAAAACAGAGACTCCCCGTTGTGAATTAATCTATTTAAGGAATACTTTCAAAAGATACTGTAAGCTTTTAAATTACCATTCAAAAATATGACAAATAAAATACCAACAATGCAAAATCAAGTGTAAATCATGCTGTTATGCAGAGCTGTAGCAAAAAGTGCACAAAGCAACTAGACCGTATCTTCCATTGTTTGATCTTTTGTGTGCGTGTTCAACACATTCACAGTGACCTTTGGGCAAGTGGCCTGACCGAAACAAAAGGGGTACAAACAAGCAAAGTGTTCCAGAAAAGTACCCAAGGGTCTAATGACCATGGTAAAGATTACCCAGTCTGATTCTGGTAAGGTATCTGGAGTGACTTTCTGGGTTCTCCAAAGTCAGCAAGAATTTTTCCAGTGATTTCAATGGAAACAGGGTATCACCTCTGGACTTCCAGCCAGGGTTTAGTGCTCAGAGAGAAGCCAGCAAACCACAGAACTACTTTGTAATTAAAATTCATCCATATGGACAGCAGTAAAATTCCCAGCTCTAGTTCAGATCAACCTGGGCGATGATCATATTTTAAGCGACTCATGCAGAAGTATCCGATTACCTTCAATCTCTACCATCAGTTTTAGAATAAAAGGATGGCTCAATTATCCTAAAGGTGCAATTTTTCCTTCCTCACAAATCCAAAGTCCCAGTGAGCACAGGGAAGGCAAGACGGGGTCCTTTGAATACTGTGGCATTGAGGTTAATGGCAGATTCAAATGCACAAGAAATGCAGGATCTGGTCCTAAGAGTATTTGAAAAAGAATTATAATAGTCATAAAAATGAAAGGGTATTTATTCAAAAATGCTTCAGTATCTCTTAAGTTATTTTTTCCCATACTCCTTTCTCAGCTGGCTCACTGCTGCTTCTGCTCTCCTTAATCTTTTCTTTCTAATTCTTCTTTTAAATATTTATAAAAAATTTGCACAGATGGGGAAAAAGCTGAAGATCTGAAACAAAATTAATTTAATAAGGAAAGAACCAGAAGCCCATTATTGGTTTAGGCAGCCTCTTTTCATGCTGTATATTGTAACTAGGAATAATTAATTTGAAAGTCCTTGATCTCCGGGAGCTTTTTAAATAATATTATTATTCTTAATAATAGCAATCCACATTCACTCTCCCCATTTCCCTCTCGCTGGCTGTAAGTACTTCAGTGCCTCCAGGCACCCCCACGCTGCCCAAGACAGAAGGCTGGGTGGAACAGCATTCGCTTCCTCAGCCATCCAAGGGCCAGCAGCGCAGGCAGGGTGCCCCAAACCCCAGTAACCTACCCCAGGGACAGCCCGTCCCATCCCACCCCGGGGAACCTGGGGGGTGTGGGGTGGGGTGAGTGCCCAGCAGCAGCACCCCGGGGTGCATGGGGGGAAGGACTGAAGCGTTAGGGTACGTGTTCACTCCTCTGTGCAACAGGCACAGCCTGAAACGTGGGAGGAAACACAGCCCCGTGCTGCAGATGCACCAAGTGCCAGCACCTCAACTGGCACGTGCACAGATCCAGGGCTGCCAGCAGCAGCTTCAGCAGATGGGGCCTGGAGTTCAGGATGGCAATCTGCCTTTGGGTAAAAAACAACAGATCTTGGCTTCAGTCCCATCACCCAAACAAAACACTTCACCACACTCCAGATAAGATGCACAGTCTACACGTGGGTTTGTGACTTCAGCATTTCCCTTGGTTGTTCCCATTACAACAGTGAGTTATCTACACCAGAAGGTACAGCCCCTTAGCACTGCATACGTACCCACTGCTACAGGTAGGAGCTGAGAAAAGACTGCCTGTGATGCAAACCATTTCCAAAACCAGTTCAGGACAACTAGCAGAGCAATCAGCCACAGAGCAATCAGCCACAGAGCACTGGATCAACTGGCCATGGTCAGCAGAAGCTCCAGAAGTCAGTGCAGCATCCTCCAAGACCCTTGGGATAGCACACTCCACATCAACTGCACTGCCTGCTTTTAACACCTCGACTGCAGAACATCAGTCGCACTGTCCCACAACATCTCACCCAGTAATTATCACCACCGGGCTCTATTCACCACTGGTGCTTCTTGTTCTTTATTCTTGTTCCACCAACAGCTTTCTGCTACGCTCCCTTCAATGGCCTTTCAGTCTTGTGCATCCTACTCATGTACCTTCTGACACTGCCAGGACATGGCAACGCTGCCTTCACATCAACAAAACTATTCTCCTTCCAGTTTTCTACAACCCTTTGCAGATTTGAGGCTTTTGAATCTGTGCATTTCCAGATGCCTGCCTCGGGAAACCAAAGCAGAAATCGGAAACACCCTCAAGTATCAGAGCAGCTGCTGGAACATCGAATGGAAGAAAGCCTAACAACACCCCTAGAAAATGGCATGCGATTCAATTCATCCGCGCTGCCTCCCACGGCCATACGCTAGGGTGGAAAGAACAGAAAACTCAAGGGCTCTGTTTCTCTTTGGGTCCCAGCCAGGCAATGAGCGAGCAGCAACATCTGGCTCACTTGGAAGATTCAGCACCGGTAGCGTTGGCAGCTTGAAGTAGCCCCTGGATATGTCAGTCCCTGAGGCTGAGGATTCACCATCTGGGGGTCTCCTCCTCAGTGCCGCGCACGAAGGCTTCTCAACTCCCATCTCCTGGTAAGCGTCACACACTTCTGTCTGCTTGTGAGTAACAGTTGATCTAAACATCACACGAACACCTCTCCCCAAGTTCCTACAAAGTTGTTTTCTTCCCAACTTTCAAGACAGGAACAAAACATAATACAGATTTCACTTCCAAACTGGATTCCTCAGAGGAAACAATTCCAGCCCGTCTGCCACACGCAGACACGCTTGGAGGTTTTTTTAAACTCATGTACAAAATAAGGCTTGTATGTACAAAACAAAAAGGCCTATACAGACAAATGATCTCCTCTGCTTCCAGGATAAACTAGTCAGTGCTAATTATTGAGGTTACCACCCTTTATTTTAAGTAAGGCTGGAATAAATGTCGGCTGCAAGCAGTTGAATCTCAGCAGTTACCCTCCCGAACAGATGAAGCATCAGGTCAGCTCAGCATCTTTCAAAGTAAAAAGTAATTTGATCACAACCTGAAATGTAAGTGCTAGAGAACTGGTTTGTACCAAACAATACACTCTCAGGTGTAATACATGCCAGTAAGTTACAAATGACAGATATGCCAAACATCACAGTGAATCAAGGTAGCTCAACTGTAACTTTCTGAGTTTTGAGGACAACACCAGTTGCTGGAAGTTTCTATGATTTCTGAAAGCAAATATGCTATGATAGGGGTTTTGTTTGTTTGACTGTATTTTCAGTCTTCTAGTACCCAATTCCCAACCAGATGAGACATTTCTAGCATTAGAGCCTCAACTGGAATAGCAAATACATAAAATAAGATACCAATATCTGCATCCAACGCCCCCCACAAAGTTCTCCATCAGAAAGTTCACTAGAGGAAATTCCAAAAGGGGAACAAATCACAACCAAGCCTGGGTGAGGAACAGGAAGGAGGACAAAGCGTTGGCCAGGACATTTTCTGTTTCCTGAGCAAAGACACAAACCTCCAGGAACAACGTAATTTCTATATTCCCTTGATCTACCTTTCAGTGCCTGAATCAGTATGAAATTCCCATCCAATCCCTCTAGGTAGACAATCACTGGCAGTTAATTGCACAAGCCTAAGCAAGCTGTTCATGTTTTTCTTCAGCTTATGAAGAGAAGTGGGTATGTCCAGAGGGGAAATCATCACCTCTTAAGCAAGGGGTCTAAACCACTTCGCAGAGTCTGAAGGGAACTCGGTGTCTCCTCTGGTTGTAGAGAGGCTCAATTCCCCATTAGTGGAGGGGAGCTAAAAGCACAGTGGAGGATTGTACAGCAGCCAGGTACTAACCACAGCAGAGAGCTTAACTGTGCCCCAGACAGTCGATAGAAGCTGGCTTTGCAGGGCTCCATTTGCTTCCCCTCCAGACAGCCACAGCAGGTCAGCACGTGCACTCCGCACGCTACTCCGAGCTGACCATCTAGGCTGATGATAAAGAACAGGAAAAAATACACAGGATCATAAAATACAGGTCTTGGAATGAACACTCCAGTCCTTGAGTGCAGCTAAGAGATGACAATGCCTCTACAGAAGAAGGAAATCCATCAAAACCAGGCACTGGACAGCCTGTTGATTCCCCTCTTGGCCAATTACCATGGGCACTTTGCTGACCACTTTACCATCTACTACAGGTATCCCATGGGTCACAAGATTTTCTTTTTCATAAGGACGTTTGCATCTTGCACATGGGAAGTGTTATGCATGGCAAGATATTAAAAAGGGACACAAACCGTTCTTTGGTTGTACTAACAAACTTATTAACAGTATAGAAATAATTGCAAAATAAAGCACTTCTATGCAGGAGCTCACAGCATTTTACCTACAGTCTTTCCTGTTTTAATACAAGCAGTGTGTTTAAATCCAGCAGTATCATCTATTCCATACTGCCAAAACACAAATCCTATCTTAAAATATGCACAAAAGCAAAATTATTATACAGCAGATATACAAATTTTGATTGATTTTGAAAGGAAGTGTTAGATTTACCAAAAAACAAACAGGAAAAAGCCCCACACACACACACAAAAAAACCCAATCAACCCACAACATTTAACCCCGATTCTAAGACCCTGTGTGTGCAGTGGACAAGAAATTCTCAGGAAATGTTTTTAAATGTTCATGTTCCCTTACATAAAATTTGTGAGACAGCTGCAAAATGCATTTAAATAAAAGCAAAGCCACCCTACAGTTGCAACACAACATTTCCACCCTCCTGCAGAATGAGGCTGTTTCAACATACTTGGTTTTTTCCTGTTTGTTTTGGTCCCATTTTTTTATTATGCCTTGAGGCAGGATTCTTTCAGAACAAATTTTTTTTGTGGGTATTTTCTCTAGAAGCAACATTTAGAACTATTATTCTCCCTGGGAAATGTTTAGGCTCTGACTCCCCTCACATTTTAATTCAGGTATTTTTGACAACTGCTAAACAATTTATTCAAAACCCCCTCTTTGTGTACTGCATTTCATCACACTGGTTGTATCCATCTCAAATTAACAGGAAATACTAGAAACCCCAAGGTATTTAACCTCTCTGACAACTAAATACTGTTATCTTTTTCTTTTGAAGCCACAGCCAACTGCCTTAACTGATCAGTTCACTCGAGTTCTTCTAAGTTTTAATTGAATGAATACGGTTGGAGGAAAAGGCTTATTAGGGGAGGTGCTGTTCCTTTTCCCTAAGCACAGTTGAATTTGTAATAGCCCAAAGCATAGCCCAGTGCTACCAAGAGACAGAACCGGGTCCCTTCCTTCAACCTGCCAAGAGTCACAAGGTGAAAAAACACCATTTGTACCGACTGTTGGTAGATCACAGAGCTGCCCCTTGGGGGTTGGATGTAGCCCATAGCTCTTAGCTGAAGAGCACTGCTCTGAAGCAGAGATGATGACAAACCATATGAAAATGCTCCCAACTGGTGTGATTTTGCAGCTAGCTCTTCCAGATGGTCACCAGCTTTACTGACAAGCATTTGGGTTTGAATTCCCATGCTCACATCCTTTCTCAGCCACCACCTAGCAGGGCAGCACTGAATAGGTGCTGATTCAGACAGGACACACACTTCAGTGACAAGAGCTGGCTCAGTCACCTACCTGCAGGGTATTTCATTCACAGTCTATGAGAACAGCACTCAATTTAGTCAGGATCAGGATGAGGAAAAAAAAAAAAGAATAAAAAAAAGGCAGCATAGGTTCTTGACTGATAAAAATCAGTAGAAGTTGGATGAAATGATATTCTAGCAGCCAATATGGTTCATCAACCTGCTGTCTGAAATAAAGTCACTTTGCTGGGTTTAGTCTTCAGTATAAAGCAGGGTGGAAAAAGTGTTCCCAATCCAACAAAGGAACTCTGGGTCCACCATGAAGAAAACTACAACCGGTTCCACTGGTTTTCAGTCAAATGGGGCTCCTTGAGAGGTGAAAGCAAAGCCTGAAGAGTCCTCACCTTCATGTTTCTGAGAAAGCACATCTCCCAGCAGGTTCCACACAACCCAGCCACTCCATAGAGCAGCGTACAGATAGCTGGGAGCCACAGTAGTAAAGTCAAAGCCACACATATTGATAAACAGAATGTTATGCAACATCCTGCACAAATTGTATAGGTGGAAACATGAGTGAGAAAAACATAGCTACATATTAGATGTGAAAATGTGCATCTGTGAAAAAGCCATTGTGATCCAGCCACAAACACCCCCCCACTGCAACACCTCTTCCATCAGCTGCATGCTCCTGCTTACAGAGAGGATAACCTGCAGGAGAAGAATTCACATTTAGTCATTCCATTTGTACTCTTACCCACAGAGTAAATCAGAACTTATTACCACCAGAGCTGTGACGCCGTTCGGAATTCGGATCCAATGGGACTCCAATCATATGATTATCAGTCAGGTACAGTCTGCTACACTGCCACTAATTCCCCTCTGTCTGGAGGGGACCAATAGCCACAAAACGTCTGTAGCTCTTGTCAGAAGAGCTGGGTCATAATGTCATTTCTTCAAGACTTCACATACATTAATGGACCCTGAGAGAGCTCTATCACATTTCAAATGGGAGCATTGTTCCCCATTTCCAACCCATAAATCACTGTGAAGATGTCGCTGAGTCAAAGCAAACTCCGCAGACGATCTGCTATCTGAAGTGGCTGCAGAGGAAATCTTACGCTCCCGAGCGCCCGTGGTATGAAACATGCTACACTAAAAATTATCATCGCTCTGATGACCAATAATCATCCATTTACCTTCGGTGTAAATCTCCCCCTCTTTGAGAGCTGAAACCAACAGCCGTTTTAACTGCCTCGCTTCGCATGACTCACCTGTTTCACTGAAACACTGCCTTTTAAACACTGATGTACTCACAGACTTAGGGAATCAATGTGCCAGTGTAATTGCTGGACAGCCAGACCCTGTTACTCCAGAGATCTTTCTAACTGGCAAAGTCAGCTAAATAGGAACAGTTATCATTATAGGTAAATCATACCTTTAACTCAGCACAAATATTTTTGAATGTTTGTAATGCAATGCAAAGCTAAGGAAGTGGTGGCAAAGCAGAAATGGCACTGTTAACATTTGACTTTTACAAGCATCCAGAGTTTTATCATTAACGTGGGGTATTTGTATTTTTGCAGACAGTTTCACTTTGTATACCTGGTTGCATAAAACCATCATTAACAAGATCTATTCCCTAATTATGCCGCTCTGTTCTACTCCCGAGTAGGACTGCAGCTATAAATCTCACCCAGTCTAAACACTGTGTGTAAAGGCTTCTGACAGAACCCCATGACCAGGAAGAAGGGAACACAGAGAGATAGTGTCATTCCAGTTGACAAACTGACTGGTATCGCTGTCAGCATAATAGTCCCAGATCCGCAGCAGAAGAGAACAACATTGATTGTCAACATCAAAAGGGTCAAGATAAATTAAATATTTATGGCTGGGGGCTGCGTTGACAGCTCTTGATGTGTTCTCAAAGCCGATCGCTCCAAGCTGATAGATTTCTTCTGAAAGTTGGCCCACAAAACCCGCAGTGGTTCCTGACATTTCCCCGTCCCTCGCCCCTGCTCCTGACAGCCTGGCATTGCGGCGAGCCAGCAGCGCGCTCCGGTCCTCCAGGAGCTCCTTCCTGAGCCCCTTCCATAGGGGAGAGAAAATCATCAGCTTCAGGAACAAAGAGTGAACCAGCAAATAGATACACGTAAGAAAGCAGTGGCTTTTGAAATATGAAATGAAGGTTTATATATTTACTTTTTCTTAAGTGGATAAAAACTGGTGGAAAAAACCTCACTGTCCCAAGAGTCAGGGCTGTTGGGTTTTCCCATCCTGCAAGTTCAACTAAGGCCAACCTTGAGCTGCAGACTAAGTTTGTGTGTTCCCAAAGATTGCAAGAGTGGTAACATCAGTCCAATATTTAACAGTTCCAAGTGAATGCAATGATCAATGGAGCGTTCAAGCAACACGCACACAAAAGAAGCCAGAAGTATAATAAATGCCACCAAAAAAAATATTCGCTGGAGACTAGCTCTTGTTTAACAAACCTGACTTTTCCAGTTGATTACAAGCTAAGTCAATAGTGCAAATTTCCTAGATTCATCTAAGACCTCTAAATTAGCACTTGAGAGCACAGCATGACTAAAGTACATGTTAAATGGATTAAAAATATCTACCTCGCTTGGTAACATCGACATTAATGGGGGCTCGACATCTGAGGTGCCATTTCTAGCAGGTTCCCCAAAGGATTTGGATGAAACCCTTTACAAAGGAATGCTTCCATCAATGAGAACTAACTAAAGCAAACTGAGCTGAGGGAATTGATATTACAAACACTCGCAGACTGATAAATGAGGAAAAGATGAGAGTACTGACAGTGAAATCAGAGCCACTCAGGAAACAGGACCCATTTGAACAAAATATGGTTTAAATCAAAACTCACAAAAATGTTCATCTGGGAAAAATCCTAGAAATTCCAAATGGAAATATCAATGAATCATCCAAGCCCATCTTCCTACTGACATCTAAGGCATCCGGGCAGGTATTTGTCTAATTCTTTTTCCTTAAAATCTCCAAAGACTGAGATTGCACAGGCCTGGCACATAAATGTAGTTTCCCATTTTCCTTCACAATGTGAAAAGCTTCCCCTCACATCCAGACTAAAACATCCTCAACTTCAATTTCAGGTCACCTTCACTTCTTAGCCAGTCCCCAGTAGGCACTCTTGGCCCTTCCAACAACCCTCTTCCCACAGCAGCCTGCAACTACCTGTTAGCCCACTGCCCTCCAGTCTTCTCTTCATGAAAAACAGCTTGTTCAATTTTTCTTCCCTGGTCCTGCTTTCAAGACTAAGGACAATACTCAGGAGAACAGCAATGGAAAGAGAAGGCAGGGCTTGTGGTAAAGAGGTAACAACGTGAGCTCCAAGCCCAGTTCTGTAGCAGAGCCTTGATCCATTTGTTGAAAATGTTAAAAGGAGAGCAGGTAAGACTGCCTCTGTCTAGAGCTTTAGTTCCCACAGTTAAAAGGAGGATACTGACAAAGATATTTGGGAATAGAAAATCCTTTCCTCTTCACCTCTTTCCTGGTAATCTGTTCAATTGTTAAAGACACTTGCCTTATTTCCAATTTGAGTTAATCTGGTTTCACTTTTCATCAAAACCTTCTCATTCTGTCTCTCAGCTAGATTAAAACACCCTGTACTGCCCTGTGTTTTCTCCCCATGAAAACACTTTCCTCTTAGTAACCCTTCTGCCACTCCACAGGAACTGTTTTCATGAGGCTGTAGTAAAATCCTCCGGCTCCCCTCCTGCAGCCGTAGCACTCTGGTTGACTTCTCACCACGCATATGAAGGGGTGCAAGAATTCTCAGCTTGTTCACAAACTACCAACCCAACACTCTAATGTGAAAATCGCAGTCCTTCCAACCGAGCAGGTCAAGAGTTTGACTGACAAGTCAATGGACCATTGGCCCTTCTCTTCTTTGTTCACCTTCTTTTTCAGCCAGCTCTGCTTAAAGAGGCACAAGACTGCCTGTCCTGCTCGCGCTCCTCTTAAAACTTAGCACTCAACTTCAGTTGAACCTTGAATCTCCTCCACCTCTCATCTCTTTATATTTCATCATTCATTTTATCACTTCCTCTTATTTTCTTTCCCCTTTTTCTACCTTTCTCCACCACTGTGTTCCCTTTGCTCAATACCCTGTCTCTGTTCTGATCCTGCCATTCACCTTCCCTCCTCTTTTTCCACTGCTGTTCTGTGAATAGCTTCTGGCCAACACACTCCTTCCTTTCTCCAAGCATTCCCATCTCTCCCTTTCACTTCAGTTTGATCCAAGTCACAGTAAAGGAGAAAAAGAAAAACCTTGGCTAGTCCCAAAGCGGATTTTCAAGCTGAAGCAGCCTGACACACTTGGTTTTACACTATACATTTAATGAATGACTAAAACCAAGGGCAAAACCAGAACCAGGCAGAGAACATGCAGCATGAGGATCTGTGCAGTCTACACCATTACCGAGCCCCACTGACAGCAGCAGCCCAGTGCTGAGAGCATTCTGCAGGGAAAAGCTGGGAGCCTCGGTCCTAGTCCAGCTGGCAACCTCAGGAGCAGGGTGCTGAGTCCAGGGCTCCATCACCTGCAGTGGGGTTTCTCTTATTCCTTTGGGAAGCAGTTGGACCTCAGATGCCCACTCAGTTTCTCTCTCCATCTCCTCAGTGATCTTTTCCGCACAAGCTTGTGCATAAAAAGACTGGCTTGAAGTTATCTGCATTTGTCAACTAAAAATGCTTCACCAAGGTTTCCCCACCAGTTACTCCAGTGAAGGAACCAATAATAACGCTGTATTTCTTTCTTTGATTTGCATACAGAAAAAACAAACAAAACGTTTTCTGTAGAAAACAAACCACGAGATTACTGGGTAACAGTTAATTTCCAAATTAACTGCCCAATATCTGCAGTGTTTTCTTTTACATTACTGAAAAGAAGGTTAGGGTGGAGAAATTATTTTTTGCATTAATGACATCTGGCACCAGCAATTTACAGTTATTTTGACTGGTACAGTACTTAAATTACTAACAACACACAAAACTCAGTGAGCTAATAGCATTCTGTGGCAGCAAGAAACACACTTTGTCAAGATTATACTTCCACAGGACGAGATTAATTTAATTACAATTAATATTTTTTTAGTAAATGGCACCAACAGACACGCATGGCAAATAATTTGCGTATAAATTACTCCCACTCCTGCTCTAGATGTTATCAGCTCCAAAAGGCCACTTACAAGTATGTGAATTCACTGTCAAGCTCAGTCATTGTATATGGAAACGTGGGCAAAATTTTGTTGCAATAATATACATCTTCTGCAAATACCATGTGTCTGGTATTTCCTCAAAGGCTGCAGACTGAGCAGAAAGCAAGCAGCATTTGCTGTAACAAATGTTGATGTTCATTCTTGGCAAGACATCCCTTCCTCAGATAAGCATTTTTAAGGAACTTCATGGATCTACATTACAAGAAACAGTATCCACGGGAAATTATTTTAAGGATTCTTTGGAATAAATCTAAGAAAATTCATGGATCTATTGTAGAAACACCATGAAATGACCTCAGTGAGAAGAGGCATGTGTGCTGGCAACAGGGCTAACAGCACTGGTTGCCTGGGGATTGCCAGTGTGTGGCAGGCAGTCCACCAACCTATTGCCCAAGGGCTCCACCCAAGCTCAAGCCCATGCCCTCTGGCCCAGCCTGAGCTATGTCATAGCTGTGTGGGTCCCCATCTTTGACCCAAAGTTCATGTTTGGGCTTCACAGAATCATGGAACAGTATGGGTTGGAAGGGATCTTCAAGATCAATTAAAGTTCCATCCTTCCTGCCACAGGCAGGGACACCTCCCACTAGACCAGACTGCACAAGGTACCATCCAGCCTGGTCTTGAACACATCCAGGAATGGAGCATCTACAGCTTCCCTGGGCAACCTGTGCCAGTGTCTCACCATCCTCAGAGAGAAGAGCTTCTTCATTTCTGATGTAAGTCTGCCCTCTTCCAGTTTGAAGCCATTACCCCTCATCCTACCACTACCAGCCCTTAAATACCCAGGAATGGCTTCAGGCTCAGTTGGTGCCTTCACTGTCCAGCTCTGCTCACCCAGCCCAAGTGCTGTGTCCCACCCTGCACTGTCACCACCCTTGGCTGCCAGTTACTCCCGCTCTTGCTGTTCCTGGACAGGGAAACACTTTTTCCACAGTTTGGTCACTCTCCCATGGTGGGGATCCAATGTGAGGTGTCCGCTCCCATTGCTCACAGGCTGTTTTAACCAATTAACTCCATGCAGGAATGTCGTGTGTTGGAGTCCCCCTCTTCAAATCTGGTTAAGAGGTATTAAAGAAATAGTCCAAGGTGGCAGAAAGGGCAGACACATCATATGACTGTGTGAGCCTTCAAAGAAGTCACTTTCAATGCCATTCTTTTCCGGTACCTTTTCCTACCTAAATCCTGCCTGAAGTGGCTAAATTCAGTTTGGCAGGAGTACCTCTGGTCTAAGCCTGTTTTCAACAAACAAAATTAGCATTTTAAAGGCTCCAGCAGGTGAACTGACAATACCTCATGACAGCTCTTTCCTGCTCTAGTGCCAAATTTTTGTATTATTAATGCTGCAGATACCTCCACTTCAAAGAATTCCAGGATGCTTCAAGGAGCAGAGTCTCATGTACACACCTGAAATTATTTCAGGATGTTTCATACGTAGTTCAGCAACGTTAACAGGAAGGTGCTTCCCAACGTTTGGGTCACAGTCACTTGCCATCCGATTTCAGTGGAAAACAAAAATTCATCCCACATATAAAACTGCAAGTTAGATTCCAAGTTCTTTGTTCTTTGGGGTAGGATGCAAAGCAGAATCAGGAAGAAAACTCAAGAGAGAAAAATAGGAACAAATTAAAATTCCTCCAGGTAACAAGCACAACGCTTCCCATGTTGTATTTTGCACTCAGAGGCAGCACAGACAATCAGTGAATAAAACCAGCAGCTATCAGTATTGCCACCGTGTAGCTCGAGGGGAAATTCAACCCTAGCACAACCATGTAACCTGTCTGGAAGACCAAAAAAAAATAAGAAGGGGGGACAGGAATGCATTAGAGACTACTCAGTATTTCCTGGGAGCTCAAGTGCGTGACCTAACAGGGATTTTTCATGGTTTGAGCAGAAGATTTTAATGTGGGAAATAAGAGTTACACATAATAAAGCTGGATGAATTCCTATGATCCCTTATTCAACAAAGATTCATAATCACTTCGCATATTCTGCGTTTTACTCTTATGTAGAAAAATTCAAGAAGATAAATGCTTGGAGAGCATAATCTCTTCTTGGAGAAGTTACCCAGCAACTCACAGGAAGTCAAATGGGAGATGAACAAATGATGAACACTATTATCTTCCACTTCTCCAGCATTTTTGTAATCTAAGATCATTCATTTCATACTCAATCGTCCAACTGTTTTGATATCACGTTATTAAGAATATTGAGCCAACAGAAAATAATGAGAGGAAATCAGAGTTCCTCTGAGGAACTCTTCAATTTAGGTACCTAATTTAATGATGCACCCGTCAGAGCTGTGGAGAACAAAGGCTTCCCTCACTTGGAAACACAGAATGCAAAAAGTCAACAAGGATTTCTAACCCTTAAGTGCTGTTTTTATTGTTAGTAGAGCCCCATTCCTTCACAGTAGAAGGCAAGTTTTAACAAAATGCAAAATTAAAAAAAAAAAAAACCACCAAAAAACCCAAAAAAACCCACCAAAAAAAAAAACCAAAAAAACCTCCAAAACTAAAGTGGTCTTTTTCCCCATCAAACTACCAGCACAAGCAGCTGGAAAGTGCCTTCTGCATGGAAACATTTGGTTCTCTCCTCTAAGTCCCCTGTATTAACAACTCTTTCTCCACTTCAGTTAGAGAAAAAAATATGGAGAAAAATCAAATTCTGAAAATCTTTTGAAAATTTGCCCACCTTCACTTACACCTGAGATTTGGGTGAATATTTTCAATTTCTCTTCAAGCTTCAATTCCCTCACTGCCTGATTCTGACCCCAATTCTGGATTTCTGTACATAAGAGAACAGCAAACATCTGCATTTCTTACAACTGCCTTCAGAGATTTGTATTTGTTCTATCAACTGAGATCACAATCCATTTGATATTTTACTATAAACTAATGCAGCCTAACAGACTGAGACCAGCATACACCTGGGTTGTGCTCCAGCTCTTCCTAGGAAGGCAGTTCCCATTTGCTATAGCACAAATTTCCCCAGCTCAAAGAGGTTGGTCATCTCTTACCTACAGATTAATATCAGCCCTCTCCTTCACAGCTCTCCTTCACTGCTGCCACGAGCAGTAGTGATTTCACAAGCTCCTGTGTACACACAGTGCAACTTATCACCAGGTCTCCAGTTCTATCAAGCCCAAAGCAAGACTGATGTCATCTAAATATTTGCAGCCTGTCTAAAATATGACCATGGACAAGGCAGGACCTCTCTGGGCTAAAGCAGGCGCAGAATTAACTTGCTCCTACTCTGACATGTGTAGTACTGGGGCATATACAGGTTACAGAAGGCAAACTACAGCCCTCACTCAAGTGTTGGAACATAAAATTCCACATTTGATGTAGATTAGACTATAGATTTTCACATGAGATTCAAAACCAGCATTCCATTATTTTAAGGCCATGTGGTACACTTTTCTGGGCTAGAAAGCACAACGCTTACCACAGCAGCTGTGAAGCACTGGAAGAATCGATCCTCCACAATAGTGATGTGCACCACTGATGCTTCACGTTGTTCACATTGGACAAGGCTTTTCCTTTTTGTGTGTTCTGCATTAGCAGCAAGAAGCCAAGAGAGCTGAGCCACTCACACCAGGTTCTCAGCTGAATGCTAGCAAAGGGCTGCAGGGACCCAACCTCCTGCTGTGGCCGTTCCCTGCCACTTCCCATCGCCCTCTTCCCCCATTCAGCTTTACCCACCCTCCCTTTCTTGCTGGCTCTGGCACCTCTAAAACCTCCCTGTGAGCCAGTTCAGCTCTAACCCAGCAGAAAAACTCGTTTCTGCTGAGCTTTCTGCCATTTTGAACAGGCTGACTTGACTGACAGAGGTCCTGACAGGAGCATGCACACAGCAGAGAGACTGACTGGGACCAGCACTCTGCACCGTGCATTAACTCAGCCCCCCTTGGGAACCTCACCCTGGCTTAACACCTTATAACATACTCACAGCTCAGCCAAATGAGATACTGATGCTTAGGCATACAAAAAAAAGCTGATGCCTACACACAGTACCAAACAGCAGCTAAGCACATACTGAGAGGTTAACAGCTATGCACAGAACACCCGCAGAATTTGTCAAAAATTAGAAGGTAAGAGCTTTTGAAATGAAAAAATTGAAAAAAATCCCAAGATTTTTTTTATAATAGTTATTTTCTTATTTCTAATATTACCCCCAGCACCTGAACAACACATTTAATAACTTTCTTTATAGAGGAAAATAACAACAACAACAAAAAATAACAACACACAAAAACTTTCTACAGAAGTTACAAGGCTACTTATTGAAAAACACTGGCCACCCCAGAAATAACAGCAAGCTCTTTCTGTACAATGATTTTTCCACGTAAACAATTCACTCTCATTGTAAAAGCATCTTTTTTTCTTTTATAAATATGCACACAAATTATTCATACTCTTACACAGCAGCCAGCTCAATGCATTCCCATCGGCGCCTGCCAAGATGTCTCACTTTTATAAAGATATAGAACAAAAGAGAAAAATAGTCCATAATTGCTTTACAAATGGCTTCATAGAGTAATTATATCATCAGTCCTGAGTGGTTCCAGCTTCCAACTGTTCTGCCACTACTCTTTTGAATACTTTTTTTTCTTAGGAACTAAGTGGGTATCACTGGAGCTAAAAAACCAACCCCTTGCATAGTGGAGAGCACACGACGCTTCTGCAGCTCCACACAGCTTCCTGAGCAGTGATTTCCCACCCCACTGCCCTCCAAAGAGCCAGAGAGAAACACCTGAGAGCTGCCTCTGCGTACCAGCTTCACAGAAATTGTGCTCCCAAAGCTTTACACCTGGAATTTTACCCATCTTGATGCAGTTATTTGTGGACAGAGGATTTCGTACAAGCCTGCCTACCAACCAATACTGAGATCAGTCTCAAAAGGCCACAGGGACCAAAACTCCTTTCCAGGTCTGGTGCACTCTCTAGGGCCAGCACTGGCAGCTTACACAGGCTGCACAGCCATCCCTGCAGTAATAGGTGCCCAGTTCTCCCTGCATGGCCAACTCCCCCTTTCACTTAACTCTCGGGTAAGATCATCTGCAACTATGGCAGCACATATCAGAGGTTCTAATGCACACACTTGCAGCTGACTGACCATCTGCTACCTGCTGGTCAACTCCAACACGCAGGAAAACTCACCTCACTAGCCAACAAGAGCAGATAGGAAATCTGCTCCCTCTTCAAAGCTTTATTTCAAGACCATTTTTCCCCCCAACACTACTGGCTTTAAGGCAACACTGACATGTTGTGTAAATCTCTCTGCCTTTGTCCTTCTTCTAAATATTATCTTTTCAGCTTGGTATTTTGAATGAAAGTCCCATTCAGCTTATTGGGACATAATCTAGAGCTGCTAATACCACCTCTGCCATACAACACACTCTAATTTCCTTTGCTTTAGTTTCCTGAGCAACTTCGTCATCCACACAGACCTCCCACCCTTTGTGCTCAAGTTCCTGCTCATCCAGTCAGCCCACTCTTGAGCTTGGAGGACGTAATACTTGGAAAATAACAAAGCAGGTCCACAAACAGGCCGAAGACTGCTCTTCTCACATCCACAGTTGCAATCCTACTATTTCTCTTGCCTCTTATCCTCTGGATCCTGAGCTCCACCTGAAGCTTGCTATCTCCAAGGTCACCCCCCAAACTCACATGCCCAACCAGTTCATTCTTGGTTTTAAGAATGAGGTCCAGCAGAGCACCTCCCCTTGCCAGCTCCTTTATCATCTTTGATAAAATGATTCCATGAAATTTTCAGATTCTATGAAATATTCATAAAACACCTGGATTGCTTCTATCTTGCTGGATTGCCCTTCCAGCATATAATTGGGTGATTGAAGTTCCCCATGGGGACCAGGGAGTGCAAACATGAGGCTTCTTCCAGTCTCATCTATTCCTCCTTCCTAACCAGGCAGTCCATGGCACACACACACCACAATACTACCTGTGCTGTCCACCAGCTGATCTTGACCCGCAGACTCTGAGGGTTCATCATCCACCTCAAGGTGAAGTTCCAAGTGTTCCTGCTGCTCTCCCACATAAAGGGCAACTCTTTCTCTCTGCCTCCCAGCTCAACCTTCCTAAAGGGCTTGTATCATCCACTGCAACAGTCCAATTGTGTGAATACCTTGGTAAATCTCTTGTGATCCCAGTAAGGCTGCAGACCTAATTCCCCAAAGTGAGAGCACCCCCCAATCCTGCCGTCCTCACAGCAATTCTGCATTTGCCTGTTAAGAGTCCTTTTCACAGCAATTAAATATGAGCTCTGGGGTATGTCTGCCTCCATCACTCTGATCACAGACACTGCTTACTACAGCACGTACCTGACAGGTATCCACAGAGCCACTACACTGTCACAGGCAATCCTCTGAAGCCACTAATGCAGCACAACACGAGTGACAGTGTCAGAGGCTTAGCACAGTACAGGGGACGAAGAGCAGGAAGGTTAAGGTGAAAAAAACTCAAAAACAACACACAAAACCATTTAAGGGACAAACGAGCTGAACCACTGTTTGGCACAGGTCCAGCCAGCAATCTTCAGAAACACAGGTCAAGTAGTCCCTCAGTTTAGGGACCGAACCGGGATTTTAATTGAGCAAGTTTGACTGTTCTAAAAAATCAAGGATTTTTTACCAAGCCATAATTAAGAGACACCCGAGCAATCCCTGGAAAATTTCTAGCCTTGTAGGTGGTTCCCCTCCTGCTGACAACACAAGCACCAACTGTGTTACTGCAATGAGGAGGAGTTCTCAAGGTACCCTGAAGGTGTACACCCCTTGGTGTTCAGCCAGAGGGAATGGAACCTTATGAAAGCTAAGAAACAACATACTTGGTAATTACAATTAATAACATTTACCTCTTACTGAGAGCTTTACATTTCTTAAATGTTTTCTGAACACTAATTAATTAGTAAGGCAGGGGGAAAAGAAAAAGTCATTGCAGTAGGCAGTGATACACTAATTAATGTGTATGTACCACTGTCTTACCCTCCCTACCACCTGAGCCCTTCCAGACCTCGAGCCAGGGCCATACCTGTGCTTTGAGGCTGTTCTCAGCTCTAAGGGCAGAAAGCATTTGGGGATTTTTATTTCTTATTTCCTTTTTTTTGTAGTCTGCTTCCTTCCAATCAAAGTTGCCAAATATGGATTGTACAACAGGAAGAACCAGCTGAAAGTCAAACTCAGTTACAAGATCGACTTGGACAAGAATAGGGCCCCAGGAAGCTCCCTTACAAATTTACCAGAGTGTAAAGTACCTTAGGAGTGAAAACTTTTCATGAAGTTTTACAAAACAATGAGATGATACACAGCACTTTCCACCTCAAAAGGCTATAGCACAAATCAAGGATATAATTACTATTTCCAAAAGGACAAACCTATAATTATAGTTTGGTTTGGATTTTTTTATTACCCAAACAAACGCCTTGAAACAAAGAAAGGCTGAGAATCCTAGAAATCATCAGAAACACTGAAAGTGATACTTTTCATCAAACTATCATTGCTCTCTGACAGTGTTACCAAACCAGGAAACTTAGCTATCAGCTCATAACACTTCCAAGTGAAAATTTCATGGAATGCTGCTTATTTCAGACAAAAAAGGACCCATTCTCAATGGAATGGCCTGAAGAGGACAACTTTTATCATTCCCTGTTATTATTATGTATTTAATACCTTGGTATTCATACTTTCTCCAAACAGACCTCACCATTTTTCAAAGCTTTCTTCTTCTTCTTTGCATAGCTTGGTTCAATCTACCTGTCAGAGTCCTGGTTCCAGGTGAAGCTGCTATTAGCTCTTCTCAGAACCACCTTCCCAAGCCAAGTCTGTTACTAGTGTTATAATGCTCGTAAAACACAGAACGCAATCAAGACAAAAAATGTGAAGCCTGTTGCAGAACTAAGTCTTCCAGGATCCCAGAGCTTCACATAAATTCAAGTAGCACTTCAAAAGTTTCCATAATAGAATTTAACTGTGATACTTGAAAATAGCAAAGTGAGTTTCCACCCAGAGCTCCTCACCACAGACTTCTCAACAAGGTAGAAGCTGTGAAACCAAAAGGCAGTTCGTGTGCTGCTTATTATCAGGGTCTGGACTTCATGATCTTAAAGGTCTTTTCCAACCACAGCAATTCTGTGAACTCTGGTGTGACAGATATTTTATACCAGGACCAGGGATACTCACTATCCTACTTCCACCTAAAGTCTTGATCTTCACCCTCAAGAATCCTTTGAAAAAACATTTTTTCAAAGCATACCACCAGAGTATGTTTTACTTTCATAATTGTCTATTTTATTATAGGTGATGAATTTGAAAAATCCAATTAAAAAATCCAATACTTCAAGCTCGGTCTCATTAGTTTTCATCCTGTCTGACTGTCTGAGGAAAATGAAACCCTAAACTGTCACTTAAAGACAGAAAGAAAACTGGTTTAATTTAAGGAAGTCACTTCAGAGGGGGACAGTTGTGTCCTACTCGTATTTCCAAGGTCTCCATGTGCTAAGCATTTCAATGCCCTATTCCTACAGGACTGTCCAAACCTAAACTCTAATTTCACCTCTTTGCTTATTTTGCAAGAACAGTTTTGTCAAAACTGACAAGCAATGGCTACTTCTGCTCCATTTAACCTGAGGAGGCAAAGGCAGAGCCACAATGCCATTACCATGTTAGGAAGCCTTAGTTGAATTCCCTGACTCAGCAGCTTCTTCGGGAAGTTAAAGAAATCACATGGATCAGTTCTCAATAGTGCTTATGGCTTAACTGAAATAGAAAGCCTTTAACACTGAGATCTTTAAGAACAGATGCAGAACTAAATGAGAAGTTTTGCAACTTCTGAAGAATTCTTGACATCATCTGGTGACTATCTACCTTTTTAAGTCTTGCTCCACATTTTCTGCTTGCCAACAATTTCAGGAGGTGAGCACCTCCCAGTCCAGATGCATTTCTGCAGAAATCTCTGTGCATAGCAATCAGATATTAGAGTCATGAGGAACATGAATGCCCACGACACCATAAAAATGGACTTGCTCAGCAGAGCTCCGAAACCAAAATGGGCTGCTTGATGTCAGCAAGTATCTTTCTGGATCTCCAAAGGGGTGTATTATTATTATTCAAATACCCTTGTCTCTGCTGAGCCCTCTGGGAGCACCCCCTCAGATTAAACAGCACACAGCTTCTGCTGGGGCCTGGGCCTCAGCTATGCCTGGGGAGCTGGGAGACCTTCCCAGCTGGAGTCCACTCCTGTCTTGTTATAACCAAGTGTCGGAGAAGCCCAAATCACTCACTGCCACTCAGTCCTCTCCTCAGCTGTCACAGGGGCCTTGCACTCAGGGTAACAGTGACACAGTTGAAGGAGGGCACGCTTGAAGCGGTTTGCATTAGCAACAGGACACTGAACTCCCACCCACCTCTCCCTACAGGTCAGCAGCATCAAAAGATGATGAGATCACTAAAAAGCAGAGTGCTGTAGCTTCCAGTGGTGAGAGAGCAAACCAGATAATTATTTAGCAACAGCAATTCTTGCATGAGGGCAGCAGCAGCATCTATTTCTGTATGGTTTTATTCACCCAACCCAGCAAGGCTCCAACCACTGACTGCTGAATCTGCCAGGGCTGACCCAGGAGAGGACCACTCCTGGACCATTTCTTCTACTCTTTCCCTACGCATCTGCTCCCTACCCCTCCTGTAAGATCCCAGGACCTCTAAGCTAGCACAGACACTTGCATGTTTTAAACCAGAGTCAAGACAAGAAGGTGGCTCTTCAGTTTTTTCCATAGGCTCTCAAGCACAAAGATTAAGGGCAAGTTAGACAAACTCAGCCTGATACTTTTACTCTGCCTCATACAAAATCTCTCCACGCAAAATCCAACAACAGAAAATGGTACTTTAAGCTGCATCACAAAGGAAACTCTTGTAAAATCTCTCTTTCAATATCTTGTCAAAATCAGCATGCTCTGTGACTAGATGACTGTCAGGGTGATCTATAGCCCCTAGCTAGCACTGTAATATAAGCTAAATTGCCTGAGTCACAAGCGATGATAGAGTCATTCTACAGGAAATTGGAAATCAATTCTTGTCATCACTGTACATAACTCCTTTATCAGAGTTCCAGTTCACCAGTGTAATGCAAGGGAAAGAAGCTGGGAACTGACAATCATGACAAGTCAAACAGTCACACACACACATATTTAAGTGCAGAAGTTCTGTTCCTTTGCATTATAGTAGGAGCCAGGCATGAGCAGCCTGACTGCGTAAAATATTGAAGGTTAATGGTGGTCATGCACCAGCAAGCACAAAAACCTGGGGGTGTGTTTCATCCTGTTACATTAGAAGGATGTAAGTACTTAGGACTCAAGCCTGAAAGCACAGGCCACAGCCTCGGGAGTGTTCTTTGTGCAGTAAGTCCTGGCAGAAAAGAAGGGACAACCTTCTGCTAAACCTCACACTGGGAGGCTTTCAGACTGGTACTGGTCGTAAACCCAACCAAGGAGTATCGGTGTTAGCAAGCTTGTTCACAAGTTTGGCTATCTGTAACACTTTTGGTCAGGACTGAGTTGTTGGAATCAGGTGCTCAAGTCAGGTTTTGTTACCAAGGAGCTATAGGAGGAACCAACAGCTTGTTTCTGGAAGCTCTGAGGAAAAAACAAAACCAAGCTGATGTTACTCTTCGAGCACACAATCACCCTTCTGGCAGCAGGGCTATTCTCCATAGCTGCTTCACTTGACCTGGATTCCCCATTTAAACTCAGGAAAATGGAGTATGACATTTATTTCAAAACATGCCATTGAAGAACAGTCTTTGGGAGACAAAGCATTTTCTATTTCTACTTCCTAAACTATCCTCACAAGAGCAAACTCATCAAGCTTCCAAATACATACAACAAAGCCATGGCCATTTCTTGAGAGACTCATTTTCAACTACTCGACACTGGGAATCCAGATGCAGGAATATGATCAGCACAGAAAGGCTCTCATCTTAACAAAGAAGGTCCGAACCTAAAATAAGGACTCCTTCCAAAATACCAACTGAAATAAAATCTAATACAAAGCATTCTGGCAAAGCATCAGAAAGTTTTCTTTCCTATTCTCCGGACTGATTGGGAGAAGGCAGTTTTTTCACCTCACAAATGTTTGCTATCAGATGTAGATGGAAGACTCCTCGTCCCGACAGCTGGAGAGCAGCACTCTTTACTAAGCAGAGCACAGGCCACAGAGCAAAGAACCCAGCCACACCAGGAAACAACCCACCCGCCTGCCACAGCAACCCACGAAGCCTGGGACGCGCTACAGAGATGGACTGGTGAGGCTCTGAAAGCTCTGGTTCAACACTGCCTGTAATGTAGTTTGGAAATGAATGCCTGTTTCATGGTGGAATAATTACAAAATCTAAAGAATTTGTGAAGAAAAATACACCTTTTTTTTCCCTTTAAAATCAAGTTGTAATCTACAATAATCCAGAAAGACACCCCCTTCCACTGACAACATCCTACTTGGGTTTAAATACACTATCCACACCTGATGATATGCCACCATTCACTGAACTACTACAAAATTCACCCGGTAGACAGAAATTTAGTCAGATATTTGTTTGTTGAAGATTATTACACAGATTATTACCCATGAACCAAAGGAAAGGGGGTTTTAATTAAGGCCTGCTGGATCAGAAGGGCATGAAAGCGTAACATTTAATTTTCAGAGTATAGTTACACAATGTGTATTCCTTGGTGGCAAAGCCAGCATGAGAAATTCCTGCTCCACTCCACCTCTCCCTTCTTGTCCCCACCAAAATGCTGCATTTTTTTTGCTCTTCCCTTCAGTTGTGCTGATATAACTGAACATTATGATATAAATCCATCGCTGCAATACTCTGGGATACTATTTGCTATCCCTGCAGCATCATGGGAAGTCTTTCAATTGCTCCAGTATAGCCCCATAAACATCCCACTGTAAAGGCAGCAAACACTGACCTGGAAACAGAAGTGACTCGTTGTGCTGAGCACGTAACTCAGTGGTCAGTGTCCATAATATATCACTGCACCAGAACTGTCCTGGTTCATCACAGGCTAGCACATTGCCCTAACAAACTATTCCAGTACAACCCACCTGGTTCTTAACCAGCACTGTAGGAGTCCCTGGCTTCCTAAAGCTCACATTTCAATACAGTGGCTTTCAAAAACACAAGAGAAGTTCACCCTAGTCCATCACCAGAGTGACACTCCCAGGTTGGGAAATACAGGCTGTTGTCTCCTCTGATGGTTCACACCTTTTGACACCGTCTGAGTCCATCTGGAAGCCCCCAAGTTTCCAACCAGTACAGAAAGCCATGCAACATTCGTGGTTAGTTCAAACTAGAGATTTTGTGCCAGCAGACATTTCATTCTTGATCTGCGCTCTTAGACTACAGAAAGAGTATGCATCCTGCAGTAGGAAATTCATCTACGTGATTTCATAACACAGCCATCAGCATGAGCCCATCATACTGACTCAGCTGAAGATCTCCCAACCCAGAAAGACCAGGCTCTAGCCCCTGAGCAAAGGTGCCAGCTCTGCCAGCCAGCAGTTGCAAGCTTATCACCATCCTGCAGCAAGACAAGGGCAGAGCCGTTCCACTCACTAGTATATGCAGTGTGCACAGACAGCGATCCAGAAAGCCCAACGGTGTTAGAAACAGCTCCTGTGACAAGGAGCATTGCTTATGAAAAACTGGAAAAGCAGCCAGTGGGGTTAATTATACTTCTTACTGGATCCAATCCTCTCCCCTCCTCTCCCTCTCCAAACTGAGGCTTACTTGACAGTACCAGTTAAAGAACCCAGGAGTGAACTATGCCAAACAGAAGTTTTTCAAGTCATGAATCTTCTCCATAACTGCCATCACAACCATAGGAAAATATTTCATAGCTGCAATAACCCCCTGTAAAGGAGATTACCGAAGTTAACGGCCGTAATTGAACAGTAACCCATCGCAGCTTTGTTTCTCTCCTTAATTTAGTCGCTTTGTTAACTGCTACTTATTGCTGAAGCACAACCATTTCTGCTTGGTAAATCATTTCAGCGTCTTCTCCATATATTAAAAGTCCTGAAAGAGAGGTTAGGAAAAGCAATAAACTTCAAAGTATGGAAAGCTACAGACACACAGAAACCTCTTCTCAGTACATAGCACTGTAGTGAAGCCCATCCCAACATGAAAAGCTAATTTGCATGTTTCCTGATGCATTGTGGATACTTGTCCAAAGCCTTTAACGTAAGCTGTTAGTTATGCAGCGCTGAGTCACTTAAGTGCTGATGATTTCTCAAAGTTTTAATTAGTTCCAAGAAAATGTTTTCTGTGAGGTCCCACGTTACCGTGACGTAGCCTTCTTCCCTTCTACATCCCCTTCCCTTCTTCCTGTGACTCCAAACCTGACAGAAACAGTCTTGCATATTAGACTGGGGCAAAGAACAGTAACCCTCCTGGAGCAGAAAGCTGCAGCGCTCCCCTGGCTGTCCAACAGCACCTTGCATTTTTTAGGAGCCCAAGTACTTGACCAAACCAGCACATTTACCCATATTGCAGAGATGAACCCAAGCTGCAGAGTAATGAAGTCATTCCTTACGGACCGATAGCTCTGGTAACGTGAATAAAAAGAAAATTTTAATAATTTAAAAACTGTCAGCCAAGTTTTTCTGCACATCAGAGCAGCGCGGCTGTGACAGCGCAGAGCCCATGGAAAGCAGCAGGCAGGTGTGCAAGGCTCCTCCTCCAACCCACACTCTGCCTTTCCACCAAGGGGCTGCCTGCCAGGCAGCAGCAGCGTGGCTCACACCATCCACACCCGTTGGTATAACACCTCCAGTCCAGCTGGTTTGCTGCCTGCCACCATCGCCCCGCACCTCCCGCTCAGAACGCGCGGCTCTGCGCTCAGTCTGGGGATGACAAAGAAAATCCCAGACTACTGGAAGAGGACAATTCTCTCTTCCTGGTTTTTGGCCATCTCGCTGTCTTCATTCCACTGAAGTTGTAAGGGCAATGACAAAAGCTGGCTTTGGCGTGTGCCCCTTGCTGAGAAGATGGCCTTTCCACAAGCTTCACTGTGTTAGTTGTTTAATTACTCCCTTATTTCACAACTGAAGTCAGAGTGCCAATTCAAAAGATGGCTTTCCACAAAATTACATCTACCAGATGAATTAGAGGACATCACTCTCAAATGTTTCAAAGCCAAATAGGTGCCCTTCGTACATCAGCTTTTATCATCTTCTGGAGGATCTTTGCCATTTGAGTAACACCCATGTGCAGCTTATGTCAGCCACAGTAGCGATTACTGAGACAATCTGCACACTGGCTGCATGAGTAAACATATTAGTGACCTCAGTGCACAGGATCAAGACAGAACTCCTCCTTCACCCTCTCTTTTCCCACCTTAATGCAAAGTTTCTTCAGCTTTTCTTTGCTCTGTCCCAACATCTTATTGCCTACTACTATAAGGCAGTAAATACCAATGGCATTCCAGTTTTATTTAGATGACCTACCCCATGGATTAATTTTCTTGGATACTGCATTTCCAACCAAATAGAGATAAGATGAGGAATTTCTCTTGTCCCATTTATTGTTCTTAACATCGAATATACCAATTATTTACCAATTCTTACAGCCCACAACAGACACACCTCTTTCACACAGGGATTTCACATATGCCATTTAAACAGCATAAGCCTTTCCCCACCCCAGTTAAGTGACAAAAAAGGTAATTCCAATTTAATGTGCAGAATCACAGTGTGAACATAAGGTTCAGTCTATTACACAATAATCACATCAGTTCGTTCTTTGTCATATTACAGTTTCAGAACCTGGCATCCCTCTGTCTAGAACAAGATGCTGAAGTGCATCCCCCAACCACCACACAAAACCCAACTGGACAAAACCCTTTGCTGGCATCCTTACCTGACTGGTACAGTGCTGCTGTATCTCAGATAAGAGAGCCAACTTCAGTTGTGCTTTAGTTAAACTACAACCTTCTTAACAATGCCCTGGATGCTGCTTGTTTCTTTACAGTCAACTTTGGTTGAGGTATTTTCAACAAGCACTGACTGCTCACAGATCAACTCCTGAAGACAGCTGAAGGAACTCAGAAGGGATGCAAAAAGCTTAGCTGGGAAATTCAAGTTACCACTCGGACACCCAAGTAGACTATACAGGGAGATGACAGTTTCCTTCATTACCTACATGACCATTGCTCTGTGCTCTGTACTTAAGAATCCCCACCCCACCTGCAAAAAAAAAAAAACACAAGTGAAAAAGCTACATGTGTAACTGAGCCTCATCTGCCTGCACACATCAGCAAACCCAATCATTTGGGACCCTGCTCTGCTTGCACAGCTTGTCACCTTGCTCTGCTCAAAGCAGTATGATGGCAATTACTAAATGACATCACAGCACTCACAAAACACTCAGGAAAATACTGCCTACTACAGCATAATGACACATGATGGTAGTTTAAACCATTCACATACACAAGCTAGAAGCACACAGATGGCCAATTGCTGAAGTCTGGCTGACGACTTGCTTGCTAAGCCACTGCACCATAGTCACTCAGGATCTGGGGAACAAATGCTAGAAGCCCCCACTGAAAAAAATGCAGGAGGCTCGTGTACCTGATGGCTTTGGACACCTTTGGTTGTCAAGCCTCAGGAAGAACTGTTATACTTGAAAGAAAATGCATTGTGTCTTTTCCTAATGCTTTTCCTGACGCTGCTGGAGATCACATAGAGCGATGGGATGCAGCACCACAGCCATCTTCGGGTGGGGATTCACAGCTGGGGTACTCGCCATGTCACTTGGACACAGCACGCTGAGGTTTGCAGAGCCTAAAGGAAGAGAGCCAAACTGTTTTACAGGACACTTTCCCTCTCCATATACTGGAGCTGATTGTATCCACACACCACAGTATCAGGGAGCACTCACAAGGTGAAGCTAATCCCCAGTTCCCCGGGAGAAGTGATGCTGCAGCACCAGCCCTTCCTCACTGCAGGTCTTGCTCCGGGCAGCAAGAACCCCTTTTCTTTCCACATCACTGCAAGTCATGGCCAGGAGCTCCAAGTGACACAGCACTGCAGGGCTAACACTGCTGATGTAGCCAGCTAGAACGAAAGCTCAGTAATAGCCACGGCAAAAAATTTCTATCTGCTAGAGTGGGGAGGAGAATTTTTGTGAAACCACAGCACCATCAGCTGGGAAAATGCCTGCACTGCTTTCTGCCCTCATCACCTGAGGTTTGCAGCATAAACATTTCAACACCTCTCTCAGCATCTCCCACGGTTTTATCTTTTAACATATTTCATGTAATTATGTTTAGAATTTAAAGAGTTATTTGCTCAGTATTCTTTTTAACATTTTACCACGGTTTTCCCCATCTTTCTAGTGCCAGTTCCATTAAGTCTTTGTTTTCCCTAAGTCTCCACAGGAGAGGATTTTCAAAAGCCACAGATCTTCAACTGAATCCTGGAAAAAATCCCTCATCCAGAAAAATACAAATAAATCCCTAACCAGTTTTGCTAGTACAGTGAGAAAGATAAGCATAAATCCAACTGTGGCACAAATTCAGTCTTTTTCCACCTGAGAAGTCTACTGGAAAGGAAACCAGTGGTTGCTTTACTGTGTGTCACCTGTACTATTATTCTAAAATATTTCTTCACTGTTAAATTGGCAGGACGTGGCTGCTCGGGGAAGGTCTAACTCTGCCTCCCTTGCAACCAAGTAGGATGTGATGAGTCCATCTACTACTGCACTCTGAGGCACCCTGTAAACCTGCTATGGGAGAAAAGCAGAACAGAACTCCTGTCAAAGAGGAGAGAGCTGAGAGCACAGATTGTTAGCTGGAAGCTGAGAAATCAGATAAAACCTCTCAATTCCTGTTGTCCTGAGCACCCTGAAGAACAGCGAGCAGCACTCTACACACAACTCCTACTGCTTCATCTGCCTCCCCAGCTCCCCCTTCCCATTTTCCCATTCAAACACACAATATTCACATCCATATCACAGGACAGAGAAGCAGCCAGGGGGTTCTGCCCTCCTGTACTAACAGAACTCAAAGGAGCTACTACAGCCCCCCTCCTGTCCTCGGCTGCAGCACAGCACGTAGGCAGCCCATGGGCAATGCTCTCCCACGCTGGCACTGCAGAGCTAAGGCAGCCCAGCAGCTCACTGCACCAGGCCCAGAGCTACTGGCAAACAGTCCCTCTCCTTTACAGTTTAGAACCCAAGCAGATAAAGCCAGGAGATAGACCTGCACAGCCAGCATGCCCCGGGTCTCCCAGCTCTTCCACTGCTGACATGGCAGATGGACTCCCCAGCCCGGGTCAGCACTGGCGTAGTGACATCAGTGTACAGTGTCCCTGCTGTGCCCCCGGGCCTCCCACAGAGCACCAGTGCCCAAAGCAGGCACACGGGAAATGGGCCCACCAACTGACAGCACCAGGGACCCTCCACTGCTGGCAAAGAGCGATGGAACACAGCCCCTTGCAACTGTGTGAGCAAACTGCAACACAGGGCTTTCAGAAGTCATCCAAAGGATTTAGACACAAGTATCATTCCAGTTAAACTTCCCAGCTACTAAAGAAGTATTCCTTTTAACAAGGCAAAACACAATTTCAGGGGTGAACAGTAGCAGGATTCAGGCTTCAGAAGGTCCTTGCAAATGCATTTTAAAAAAATCAAGTGAAAGCAAACTATCCACATTGTCAAGAGGGTGGCAATGGCTCTCACTGTAACCAACGAGTCCACCTGGCTGCCTCCAGTCTCCAACTAAAGCACCCAAACTGAACTATGTCTTCTGATGCCCACCAGCACCACTCCCCCTCAAGAGAGCAGCTGTGTTAGCCAACACCTGAGCTTTGCACAATACTGTTGATGGAGGGGATACACAAAGCCAGCACTGTGCAGAGCTGGAGACAACGTTAGGGGAAGTCATTTTTATCCACCAGACAGGTTAGGAGCAGTCTGGCCTTTCAGTTGTCCAGCGGGACATAAGCAACTGGAAGCTGCTCGCAACACGACAAACCCAAACCATGCAGCAGGCTTTTGGTATCTGTCTGGGAAACGTCTGAAATGTATCAGCTCATCCCAGTTCACATCTGCTTCTAAAAGCCTGATGAGAATTCAAGCTGTTCAAAGTTCCTTCGCTTTCCTCACCTGAGGTGCTACCAGCAGTCCTGGAAGGCAGGGGACAGAGCAAAGCACAGCGTGCCTCCCAGCAGTGACCACTGGAGAACTTGGCCCAGGCAGCCAAGTCTGAGGAGCCTTCACCACTGAGCACTTGGGCCAATAAACGGGGGCTGCACAGCTTTCAGTGGGGCATTTACTGAGTGATTTTTAAAGTAGGTATCATTGATGGCCTTGCTGTGAAATGTAGCACTCAAATAACAAGTTCGGAAGTGGCTCAGCTACCTGGTCCCTGGGGAGCAGGGAAGTGCCAAGGGAAGAAAATTTCTCAGCCACCACGAGCACTGAGGTCTCTGCTGTCCATCCAGATGTTGCCTTCAGCTGGATTTAAGGACCATTTCTATGAAGCAAAGCAAGGACTTGAGGATGTCCATCGTCCATCCTGGGTGAGTGTGCTCACAAGAGAGGTGCATCGCTCTCGCCTTCAGAAGACTCACACCAGGAAACCTCCTCACAAGTTCTAAAGCCAAAAAGCTTCAAGAAAGCATTTTTCTCATTTTGAGACGCCAGCATTTTCTAATGGAAAAAAAAGTCACTGAACAGTTCACAACCAGCTCCAATTCTTACCCTAAACCATTATCCTGTTCCTCTGGGCACCTTGGGGGAAAGCAATTACATTGTGTGTCGCAAAGATGTTCAAACCAACTGGCTCTACCCTTTCCTTTACTCAGCCACTCTGCTTTTGTGCAGTCTCCTAAGTGGGCAGCAGCTCAGTTCTTCCGTGGCAAAGGATAAAGAGAACTGGCTGTATTCACTAACTGGGAGGTAACACACACTCCCCTGCTTTGGGAGACTGGGCTGCTCCCGGCAGCTGAAGACGGTTTGCAGTTCCCCAGCCACAGTAAGTCTTTGCAGCCATTTACAATCTCACTCCCTTTTCCCCAAAGGAAATGAGCTGCAGGACCATTTTCCCCCCACAGCTTCCACGTGGTTCAGTCTCTTCTGAACCCTTGCACAAGTTGGGCCACAAAGGCCAATCCGTGCTGCAGCTTTTTGGTGTGGATTTCCATTATGTACTTCTGGTCTCACCTGAAATTCTGTCAGACTGGTCTCAACTGAATTGTGTCAAACAGTCACAAATGGGGCTGGTGGAAACAAAGAATAGCCACACGGAAATCACACCCAAACCAGACCCAGATCACGGGCTAAGGTTACAAAAGCCAAATTGCTGCAGACCATTAGCTTAAAAACTAAAAGTCGCAAAATGACAAAGTCAGTTAAGCCCTTTGAGAGTAAACCCATTGATGGAGACGACCATAAAAACCCAGGGCCAAAAATCTAACAGCTGCACTCAGGGGTATTTCAAGAGATGAATGCTCTCCAGCATCTCCAGGATTTATTCCTGCTCATCAATAACCAAAGCACATTTATTAACGGCACGCAGTCAGCAGCGCAGTTCGGGACGCGCACACAAGATGACTGCGCTGGCACTGCACAGCTCATTGTTTTAGGTCACAATTGACAAGACTCCCACTGATGCAGATTAAATGCAGCTGCAAGACCCAAATGGACAAGACCAACAAAGTGCTGGGGAAAAGAAACAGAAGAATGTGCAATTCAGCAGCCATATGTTAGTCATGAAAGGATATTTAGTGAACATTTCAACATGCGTCTTTGGTTATTACAGGCAAAACAGAACGTACATCGCAAATGGAAATAAGAATTCATCAAAAATAAAGCAAGCTGTGAGGCAGAGCTACTTATCTCCACTAATGGCTACTAAGAGCTCAGCTACACCAAGCACTTGTATGAAGTAATAGGCACAAGTCATGATGTTTTGACACTAAATGAAGGACCGCCGAAAATTTTTAGAGTTGCAGCGCTTCTCCTAGACAGATTTTGGAATCTGCAGGCATTTATCTCAACTCACTAAAGAAAGTACAACTGTCTTTTGCTATATCAAAACCCGCGAGGCTGCCAGCAATCCTTACACGTACTACAGAAAACATTCTGCAAGCCTTCCATCTGGTATTCATCAATCTAGCTGGATGTAAGGATGGCATATGTTAGCATTCTCCCACAGCCTAGAGAAAGTAATCAGCTTGCCCTCCTTGATGCAAACATGACTTTTCTTTTTTTTTTGCATTAAGCAAGTATTTTTATTTAGTAGTTTTTAACAAGCTACAAACACTTGTATCTAGGAGAAGACCTGCTGGGCATTCCCACTGGAAGCACCAACTGGCTGGTGTTCTGTGCCTTTCTTCCAAAGCAGAAGTCTGTCCATAAGGAAATCAAGGGCTTGGGCTACAGAGGAGGCATCAGGTGGTTTGCACCACTGAAAGAGACGGGGGGCTCTCACTGTGCCCACAGAGTGGAGGTCACCTTCTACTTCAAGAAAAGCCAAAATTCTAACACACTTGGTTTTCCACCATCGGTAAAGTTAAATCTGCTACGAGTCTTCAAAGCACATGGACAAGTTAAATTTTTCCAAGATTAAGGCAATAAAATCCCAAGCAGATTTTTATTTCTCTTTGTTAACCAATGTTTTCTCCTATTATAGCGTAGACCTTCCAGCCAGCTTTGTTACAGGAGAAAAAGAGCTGTGTCTGTGTGAAGTTAACTGCAGAGACGAGCGGTTGCTAAAACACGGACTGAAGGTTTAAAGCATTAACACGGTTACACGTCAAAGTGCAGAGCAAATGGATGAGCTAGCTGAACTCCACGAAAGAAGAGCCACAAAACCCACAAAATCCGAAATCCCACAGGGGGTTCCAGTTTCTGACTGATAAACCCCTGCTACAGAGACAGTGTGAAGTAAAGCCCCCTGAACTCATGGCAAGATCTTCTCTGTAAATGGACACCGGCTTTGGTTCCAGGCTCCGAGGAGGAGCACGGAGCCTGCTCACGTTTCAGGCAGCAGATGTGCAGCAGAGCTTCAACTGCCAAGGACACACAAGCCTGGGGTTTGGGGGTTGGTTTTTCTCATTTCTTATTGATTTTGAAGCTATTGCTATTAAATAAATTTAACAACAAGAAACCCCAGACAATGCTGGGGGAATAGACAAAGAAATTCATCAACTATTAAAAACCCAAACCAGCAAAAACCTTCTCTGGATTTCAGACTATTGGAAACAGGTTTGGTTTTTTCCCCTCACAACTATTTTCTTTGAATCTAAGGCCCCAGTCCTGCTCTCTGCATTCCACCATATTAAACTCCTTGAAAATGAATGAGAAACACACCAACCCAAAGAGCAAGCTGGCAGCAAAACTGTACCAACTACAAGGAAATATAATAAAGCTTTCAACATCACCAGCCAAGACCAATCCAGTCACGATTATTTCCAGTGCTTTGCATCTCACAGGGAAGAATAATTTTTCACTGGCATGGCCAGAAAGTGAGGTGTGGAGGGGGCACCACTGGGTGAAGAGCTGACCCAGGATAGTCTGTTCTGGCCATTCCTGCTTTCCCAGTGCTAGTGGTGTATTTATCATTGTAGGATGCACCGCAGATATTTAAGCACAAATATTTGTTTTGGAGAAATATGGGCTCTGCTGAGACAGTGGACCGGCAAGATCGAAACCAATTTATCTAAGAGTATCCTTGCAAAGCAGAAGGAAGTGCCACACAGCAGCCCCTGAGCTAGCTCAGTCCATCTCCTGTAACAAGCCCTTCATGCCTGTATCGCTCCTGGAGCTCTCTTTCTCCCAGTCCCACTGGGAATTCATCCTTCTCAAATGGCAGCTCATAATCTTCCGGCTACATTTTAATTAAGGTCCTACCAACACAATGGACAATAGTGTTATTATGACTGATCTTTGTTCAAGTTCTAAATAACACAGGGGAAGAATGTTCAGCAGCAAAGCCTTTTCAAAGGACAATACAATTGTTTAACAGAAAGTCCTGACAACAGAGGAGGAAGCTGCAGTTACCTCACTGCTTCAGTTGGACCAACTGCTATTGGCAGATCAAAGTGCAACTCCTCCCAGGAAGGAAAAGCTGGGAAAATTACCTTCAGGATCTCATCCTCCAATCTACTACTTGCTGAAAGCATAATAAATTAAATAAGGCATGGAGAGTCTGTCCTGAAGGACAGGACAGAACAAATTCTTAGCACTTAAAACATAACACAGCTTCAGCAGTGTATTCCTGCAAGGGAAGCATAAGGAAGTAGCCACTCTCAACCAGAAGTTAAGAAATACAGTAACTTAAACTCCTCAGTGAAGGACTCACCTTGTCTAGAGGGATGTCATTGTAAGGGCTACTTTGAAATTCATAGTTTCAACACAGCAAGTTTCAAATTTATATCACTGAAAACCAGGCCAATTCTAACAAGGTGAAAGCCACCTTTGGAGCAGAACCATGGCCATGTTAATTACTGACACCCACATCTCCCATAGGAAATTTTACTGCAGTTTAGTTTTGTGGTGGTGTTCGGCGTTTGGTTTTGTTTTGCTTTTGTGGGTTTTTTTTAAAATCAAAATCTTCAACCATAACTGTGCTTTTTGAAGCTACTTGTTATCCCACTGCTGGTTAAGCTCAAAGCAATGCCTCGGAGGGAAGAGCACAACCACCTCCAGAGAGAGGCAGATTGCTCTGCTTGACTACACACACACACACACACACACTCTACAAGTCCAGCAATGCAGATCTTGGCTCACCACCTCTCTCAGCTCCCCAAGAAGTCTTCCTACACATTCTCCCTTCCTGCATTTGAAGACTTCCATGCATATGAACCTAAAGGAGTCGAAAAGTAACTTTCATACAAAGGTGGGGAATCTTTCATACACAGACATGTTCTATAACCAACCTCTCTCAAAACTCTGAGGGGAAATCTCTGGTGCCTGTGTTTAGTTTTACCATATTAATGGTTTGGAACAGAAGCAGCAATAGCTATTGATTCCAGTTATAACTGCCCATTATCCTGTTTGCAGCAGGACATAGCTCAGTAAAATGAACAGAAACAGGAGAAATGTTTTACAGCTTATCATATTAATGGTTCAGATACTAATCATGTCTTCCCAAGCTGTGAGCATCAGCAAAGCAAAAGCATAAAAATGGAAGATACGTCCTCAAGCTGCATATTTAGTCAATCTACTTAACATGTACTTCATTTTTACATCATAGCACTACACGTTCAGTTGTGTACTCTCTAGAAGCAATTAAGTCTTAATAACTTGACACCTCGCCACGACACTCTGCCGTTTTGCCATCTCCATCTCACATCAAGCAAGTAATATAAAAGTGAATAAAAATCTGTGAAGGTCCTTTTAACCTTGACAGTCTGTCGGGTTGTGAAAATCAGAGTAGATCAAGAATTGCTCTTATTTTTCCAGTCTTGCCTCTCATCCAAACACATGGATTTAAACATTTACATGCCTATCCATAATTTATTTGAGCATTTGCAGCTCATATCATAAATACAGGTCTAGCCTGCAGGAAAAACAGTGACTAATAGTTGAAAGAAAGCATTCCAATTACTCATCGTGAAGTACACCCATGCTCACTGCTCGGTCCTCAGGTGCCAGTAAAGTCCAATAGGGAAGTCTGACACCAAATACGTCATCCAGAAATATGTATCACTTACAAACAGCAAGAGCAGTTAGATCAGAGAGTGATTTTCTCTCCTGGTACATATCAGTAGGAGATTTATCTTTCAAGAAGTTCCCAAAGAGTTGAACCCCTTAAGGAGGCTGCTGGGGAAAGCTGTGCTCTGAGTTGTTTTCCCACCAGTGGGACATGCTGCATTCTGCTTTTGAGGACCTGTGCCAGACTCTCTTCTCTCTCCAATTTCACTATTAAGCAAGGAGACAAACATGGGACCCAGAAGATGCCGCCTCTCAGAGGAAAGTAGTTGTTTATCTACCACCTCCAGCTTACATAAAATGGGGATCCCACTCTGGCCATGTCTGCAACTCAACAGAAGACTACTGAGAAGACCCATTTCTCCTGCCATGACCTGGCAGCCTTGCCAAACGCCACTCAAAATTTGCTTGGGTGCCACCTTCAGCATCCCTGCCACAGACTGGTGTTGATCCTTACAGTAATGGGCTAGGAAACATGAGCCTCTCCTCACTTGGTCAGGAAGCATTTGCACATCTCTAAATCGGCCTTACTGAAAACGTCTTTCGCTTCAAGATTACACTCATCTCCATGGTCCTCCTCCCAAGACACTGCACACCTCCAGCCTAAATCCAGACTCTAGGGATAAATAAAAGACTACAGTTCTCTTGTGCTCTGTACACTTACAGTAACATAAAGCACTTTGTAAGTAAAAAAAATTCAAAGACAATCCAAAGTGGATGTAGATTTACCCGAGGGCTAACAGAGCCCACAGTGTCTTCACTTCCCACCCCCTGCCCCTGACTATGAACAGTTGGCTCAGCACGTGCACCATTGCACGCCCCGGCCTCGCTCAGAGGCTGCACTGTCGTGCTCTTCACATCAGGACTTGGGCCTGCTTCAGCTTCCAGTTCATATGGTCACAATTAACAGCTTGCTTTGGAAAGGCCCAGGGACCCTGGAAACAGCGCGGCTGGAAAGGGTTCCTCATCTGAAACCATCTTGCTGTTGCATGAAGTTTCCCATGAAGAGTTTCCAGTGTACTCTAGCACTCCAGATGACATTGTTCTAGAATTTTAGTAAATAATTTTTTTACCCTCCTCTGGAGGATCAGGGATTTATGGAATTTGAGATACGGGCCAGTCAGTTTTTAAGTCAAGTCCCTTCTGTCTGGACAAGCGTCTGGGAAGAAGGTAAGAGCAGAGGGATTTGGCAGATACCAACAGCCGTTGAAATAAAAAGCATGTTGTCTTCCTGAATACATTATGCTAAATCTGCATGTAAATGAGAAATGTATAAATAGAATTGGGCATTAACTGACAGTAGATTTTTTTTTAATGGGGAGGAGGCGGGGGATGTTGTTATTAAAAGAGTTAAATTCTAACATCTGTTTTTAATTCTACCAGCTTATTTGTCTGTTTATACCTACAGGCTTTCAAGACATCATTCAACACTGCTAATTAAAACTGACAAGTTTTGTTCACTGCAGTGCTTTCTTGTGTCCCTGCAAGCCACTTATTCATGTCAGTGCTGTCATTGCAGGTGACACTGCTGCTTGATGGAGAGATGACAAGGGACCAGAGTGCCTCCCCAAGGGCTGAGAAGAGGTTCACCTTGGCCCCTGTCAGACAGAGGAAGGAAGAAGTGATGGATGGCAGCGACCAGTGCTCTGTCCACAAGCCTTTGTCCCATCTCCTGACTGGGTCAGGATCCTCCAGTTTTCTACCATGGCAGACTTAACACAAATCCATGGCAATATTCTCTAGCATATTTCTCAAATGCCACAGGAATGGGACTCCAATTTAAAAGTATGATCCCAATTATATTTGGGGAAGGCATGCCACGTTACAAACACACTGAAACACACATTCTGGTTTTTCTTCGCAGTAAGAGCCCCAGCTGCAGTCATGCCCTAAGGAAACTTACTATTTGTGCTTCAGTAAAGACAGTCTAATGCTGATCCAAGAGAGCAGAAGTGCATATGCAAGTAGTCTGTGCCTACAAAACCACTTGCAGAAGCGGTTGGTTTGGCTCACATGAAAAGATTCACCTCATGGAGGAAACCACAAATGCCATCAAGTTTATTCATTGCTTCAAATTCTGGACTTGAGAATTTATAGGCCACAGATATTACTGCATAGCCATTTACATACGTTTTTCTTTAAAACAAACAAACTACACACCACACAGAATGCTGGTGGAAGGTCAAGCAAGCAGGTCAGGGACATCCCACTATAAAAAAAAACCCAGTTTCTGAACTCTTTACATCATACATACTTTTCACTGTCCTGGCAAGCTGGGCAGGGTGAAATCAAATGAACTACAACAAGGGCAAGGGTAGAGTCTGGCATCTGGGAAATAACAACCCCAGGTAGCAGTAGAGGTTGGGGGTTGACTTGGTAGAGAGTAGCATGGGGGAAGGGACCTGGGGGTCCTGGTGGGCAGGAGGGTGACCATGAGCCAGCAATGTGCCCACGTGGCCAAGAAGGTCAATGGCAGCCTGGGGGGGGGTGGTGGGTAGGTCAAGAGAGGTTCTCCTCTACCTCTGCTCTGGCGACACCTCATCTGGAATAATGTGTCCACTTCTGAGCCCCTCAGTTCAAGGGCAGGGAGCTGCTTGAGCAAGTCCAGCGCAAAGCCACAAAGATGATGGAGTGGAACATCTGTCTGATGAGGAGAGGCTGAGGGAGCTGGGTCTCTTTAGCTTGGAGGAGAAGAGACTGAGGGGTGACCTCATTAATGGTTATAAACACATAAAGGGCGAGTGTCAGGAGGCTGGAGCCAGGCTCTTCTCTGTTATGTCCAGTGATAGGACAAGGGGCAACGGGTGTGAGCTGGAGCATAAGAGGTTCCACAGCAACAGAAGGAAAAATCTCACTGTGAGGGTGATGGAGCTCTGGAACAGGCTGCCCAGAGGGGTTGTGGAGTCTCCTTCTCTGAAGGTATTTAAAACCCTCCTGGACACGTTCCTGTGGGACCTGCTCTAGGAGATCCTGCTCTGGCAGGGGGGTTGGACTAGATGATCTTTCAGGGTCCCATTCAACCCTTAACATCCTGTGATGCTGTGTAAGCAGGGCATCCCCAATGCAACAGGCGTATGGGCGATGCCTGCGATCCCCCGTGGGCTGAACAGACAGAGACACTCAAGGAGAAAACCCACAGAGGGAATGAGTCAATCAGGAGCTGTGCACGTCATGACTCACTTTTTGCTCCTACACCGGAGTTTCAAAGCAGATAAGAGCTGGTTTTTTCCTCCTTTTGGAATGACCAACACACTTTCAAGCATGTTTTTCAAGTTGTTTCCGTCTGGAAGAGGCCTTTTGTCACTCAGACTGTACAGTGCTTGGTACCTGGGGGCCGGGCTCCCTGGGTGAGGTGTCTAGACAGCTCTGCAGTGGAAATAACAACTGCACAGCCCAGCAGTGTCTTGAATCCCCCAGTTTCAGCAGCAGGAGTAATTGCAGGCCCCGGGTTGCCGTAATCAAACACATCTGTTGCATGAAAATTATCCACCGCCAACGTGAACGCAAAGCACAATACGCCCAAATTATCTGCAATCTCCAGATCCACTTTACCCCCTCAAACACTACATTAAACACCACACATCCTAACACCACCGACACGGCTTCAATCGCTCCAAAGCTCCCGTGAAATTCAAACAGATCTAAAAATCCCCTTTGAAGAGAGGAGGACTTACATCAGGAATGGCAGCTTTAACAAGTATTCCAACAACTACTGGCACCGCATGCTAGGAATATCAAGATTATGTATTCCAAAGACTTCCAGAAAACAGATTGAAGCACTTCTCTCAATCCTCTAAGAAGCAAGAACAGTTGTAAAGAAAACAACTGTTAATTTAAGCCAGTTTTTAGCTTCATTTGTCTATAGCTACACTTCCATAGCACAACACACAAAAACATTATGACAGATATGCAAATATGGTATTTTCAGGAAAGAAAGGTGAAATCCCTATATATGAAAGGTTGAAGTCTGATCTTTAAAAGAAGCCTGCAGCTGGTTTCTGTCATCTCTCTTACTCTCCTTGATTCAATAAGCAGACTCACAGCTGAAGGAAAGGGATGATTTTGTCCACATGAGGAAAAGAACAACAGACCTCCCCAGACAGAGCCAAGAAAGCACCTTTTCTCTGTGGGAAAACACTCTGGCACTTCTCAAAAGGAGAAAAGAGATGGCAGAAATAAAAATCAGACTCTTCAGGTTCTTAGCTACAAAATTTTCTAAGTGAAAAAAATAAAGAGAGGAAAAAAAAGAAGAATCATATATAAGTATTTCCCACTAATTCAAATACACTTCAATGTAGTCTAACATTGGTACTGATCTTTCCATGGTCACTAAGTGGAAGAATTTTCTGTAACTTTTCCTTTGCAGAATAAAAGTAAATATTCTTCCTTCTCACTTTCCCTCCTCATGTTTATAAGATGACTGTCATGGTTTTCTCCAGCCTCAGGTCTAAGAGACACCATTTATCTATTAATACTACATTCCTCAGGTCCAATAAGCTAAAAGTACATGGAAAAAAATATTCATATATATATATTTTTCACTCTGTTTTGGGATGAGGAGAGTCTCTGAATTACTCAAAGATAAAACAGTTGATGGCACTCTGTGCCATCAGTTATAGGGTTATTTCTCATTGCTGTGGCTCTGCTCTAGCACATTCCCTCCTCCCAGGCAGTGCAGCTGGAGGGCTCTAATAAACTGAACTCTCCACACAACACCAACCAGGGCAGCCCCATACACAAGGAGAAGTGTAGACAAGTGCATCCACTTGCTGAAACTAAGCTCTGCAGCCACCTCGAAAACTCAAGTTATGAGGCTTGCACCACAGCAAACCCAAATGAGCAGGGCCCAGAGAAGCAAGTCCATAAGACAACAGCTCCGGAGCAGCGAGAGCTCACACCTATGGAGGCAGACAGCACATTCACAGAGAAACCTCAGAGCAGGTTGCTGTGAGCCTATCCATTAAGAAGAGTTCACAGCTGCAGAAAGTTCCTTAAAGAGATCATTGTGAACATTTGAAATGCATCAAAATTAACAGTAATTACAATTCCATCAAAAAAAATCCTCACAAACAAAACATTCCATCTAGAGGAGGCAATAGAAAAACCAGCAAAGCACTTCTTTTTAGCAGTGCTTTGGGGATGTGAATGCTCTGCATTTTCTTTTTAAATGTTGAGTTGCCTCATTGAAATGCAGCTCATACAGCACCCAGCCTTACTTCTGGATCACTAAGAAATTGGTCCGATTTGAAAATGTCAGGATCTGGTTAGCAATTCAAATGACCACGGTTGTAATTACTGCTTTTCATGTTCCAGCATGTTGCACTGCATCAAAACTGACACAAATGCCTGGTTTTATAATATCACAGCATGGAAATAAATGTCCAAAATGATATGAAAATGTACTAGTAAGAGATTAATAACTGTTCTTCGAGGAAGAAAGATGGCTCCTTTCAACCAGTGTATTTAAAAAAAAACCCTTCTCTGATAGCATCTCTCTTTGAGGGAAACTGAATGATATTATCACTCATAAGCTATAATCATTTCTGTCAGCACCAGTCAGAATATTTGAAGGAAAAAGAGGAGGAGAAACAGGGAAGGGGCTGGGGGGAAAAACAGTGCAATCTTATAAAGAAGTCCAGAGAGATACTACTTAAAGGTTCCCCTCCAGCATTTTGTTCTCTCTCCCACCCAGCAGACTAGAGCATATTTCAAGCGGTTTATTTTGATCTTAAAGTGGAGGAACTATGTGGATAGGGAGCAATGCATCACAAGTGATGTGCTCAGCTCCACAATCTTTGGTACCAACGTGTCATTTTGAAATATGGGCCTACAGCAATATGCGTAAGGGAAACTTTTTTCTTTTTCAGAGAAGAAGGAGGAAGAAAGGTCTTTTGAAGTCTCACGTGCCCCCAGAAGTATGTTTATGAAATAAAGCAAGCAAAGTTCTCTCGTGCAGCAGCCAAACCACATACCAGAGTCACTCAAGTGCCTTCTAGCTATAGAATGGTTTTTGCAGAGATCAACACTTGCTATGTCTGCCTTTTGCAGAAAGTGTACGGGGTGGAGATACCATCAGCACAGCCCACAAGCAGCATCAGGCCTGTTTGGTCATCTGATGGATCACACGACACACTCTGAGCACATACATGACAGAAAGCACAGGCAGCAGTCTGGGGCAATGCCCTGGCAGGCCGACCAGACCCCTGAGGAAGGTCTGTGCCTTCTCTGCAGTCCCACATTTCCTTTCTGCCTGGTTGAGATGCTGGGTGTCCAAGGGTTCATCCATCAAGTTAAGGTAGAGAGATGTGTTGGACAACATCTCCCTCTCCACCCTCAACAGTGTTGCTCTTTTCTGGGGTTGGTTTGTTTCTTCTTGGCAATATCTACAACATTCCCTGTAATTCATCAGATAACAGGGGGGTGCTGCTAGAGCTGCATGTCCCTCAGCATCTTACCCCATCATAACCTGGTCCTGATGCCAAAAGGAAGAATTTTATATTATCCAGGCCTGTGGTCAGTCTTTGCCACTCAACTCTTTTCCACCAAAATAGATGTTCTTGAAATCACCCTGGGAAGCAACCAGAGAGCTGACTGAGAATCGACCACCCTGATGACGTGAACAAGGAGTGGAGAGCAGGAGAGGCTGCTGGTTTGATCCACTTGGTCCTGCAGCTCACTGGGGCACAAAATACCTGCCCAGGGAAAAGGCAAAGCGGTCAGAAGTGGGTTTCCTCCTCTGACAGCACGAGCTTAGGCCAGAGTAAAATGTAACAGAAGTGAAGCAGATAAACCAACAGTTACTAAGCCACTTAGTGGGGAAAAAACAAAACCAACCAACCAACATCAACAAAATAAAACAACAACAAAAAACCAACCCAGACTCAAACAGGTAAGCTCCTGCCTTGCCAAGTGAGAAAACACTCTGCAGGAGATTGTCACGTGCTCAGTACCCATGAGAAAACCATACACTGATGCTCTTGAAGCCATAATAAGCAGAGAAAAAAAACCCTAAAGGAAAGTGAATCTCTAGGTTCCCACCTTATCATATTAGGCCCTTTTAGCATTGGTTTCAGCATCAGAGAGATGTCCTCATCTCTGCCATTGTCTTCTGTCTTAATTTTCTCAATGCTAAAACAACTAGGCAGTTTTCCTGCCGCAATGATGTATTTAAGAGAACCAAGCACTAGGACTTTTACAACAGGAGGCTACAGTATTTTCTCTATTGATCCTTTGTAAAGTATAGCTGCCACCGAGACAAACAGCAGCAATCAAATGTAGTCAAGTTTGCCAATACACAGAAAATCACAGCTAGAGAAGCTCCTGCCATGTCACTCTTTACTGGGCAAAAAGTGCCAAGAACTTGAATCCTTAAGCGAGCAGACAGGAGACATGACTTTAACACACTGTCAAGTCACCAACACCCAGCCATCTCCCAGCCTTCCTCCACTAGGCTACCGAGCTAATCCTGCAACCATTTGTTTCCCTGCCTCAAGGATTGCAAATTTCACTGAGGAATTCACAACTGTATCCTTACAGAAATATGCCTTTTACTACTGGAGGTGTAATGATCATACATCCTTTCCTTAATGATTGCAGCTTAAGGAAGCTTGTGCAGCCTTTCCTTAATTAATGCAGCTTAAGAAAGATCTTACAGCAACTAGCACTTCATCTAGCTCATTACCTGGTGGAATTTATTAGGCACATCTTCACCTTTAAACAAGGGGGCATATTTTATCTGTATTTTCTGTACAATCTCACATGCAGATGAGGTGCCAACAATACACTGACCCACAGCGATAACCTGATCAAAACTCCCAGACCATCGCTATGTGGTTTGACTGGACTATGGATTAGACTTGAAAGAGCTGTAAAGATACCAGGAAATGAAAGATATTTGTGTGCTGGGGGGAGACTGCTGCACACTGTAAGCAAGGCCAGATGTCAAGGACTTCCCTGGGCTGCAAGTCCTCTGTCACCAGACACTACATAAACTCAGCTGGCATCTTTTTTCTCCCCTCAAACTTATTTACTGCAAACACCACCTCTTCCAGGATTTTGAATCCAACTTCTGTGTCATTGAAAAACTAAACCAATTCAAACCTCTCATTTACATTTAGTGAGAACATTATAAGAAACAACAAATACATACTGAAAGCACTCGAGACTTAGTGGCATACAACACATGAAGCAGTTTAGAGCAGCAGGAGAAGCTGGCTGTCTACCTCATTTTGCCCCAACTACAAGAGGTGTTAATACTCCCTATCACTCCAGGAATGTTTTCCAGCCTTTTCAGAAGGGAGGCAAATTTTTCAGATGACTGACTGTTAACTTTATGGCTCCTTCCAGACCTGAGAGGAAGGGCACTACAGCCAAGACTGCAAGCTCAAGCTCCAACGTAGCACGGTACAGCGTTATTGCTATGCTCAAGGCAATTCTTTCATACTCTCTTGGCATAAAAAAAAGTCTTACTGTGGTGTGACACAAACTGCCATAAAACTTAACCTTCTCTGTTGCTTAAAAAGTTAATCAAAAGTATACTAACCAGTGACTACACAGGCAAAAGCATTAACTACTATTCCACTGCAATAAAAAGAAAAAACCCCAAGATTTTCATCCAGGTAAAATTCACATCTTACACGCTTTGCAAATGTGTTTCTTAGTCTGCAAACAGGCTTCTTTTGTCCAAAAAGCAAGGTCTTATTCTACAGCTGAGATACCATAACTTACTGATTGAAGACAGAAACAGGGAGCTCTGGTGAAGCAATGGGACTATGCAGGAGGAAGAATGCTCATCTGGCACAAGATTATTTCGAGCATTTATTGTCTTTAGCGCATGGAAAGTAATAATAAAAAGAAGTTGTGGAGTCATTTGGAATCCATTTCTGGTAAGAACATTTTGGTGAGGACAGGAGCTCATAAATTCATACTCAGACAAAGAACCAGTGCACAGACGCTTACAACAGATTATGAGATAGCTACATGCTCTCTAATTCTTCTTCTTCCACCCTTGTTTTGAGATTTAGAAGTAGAAATAGCCAATCTCAGTTTTGAGAAGATATTCTCAAAGTATCCAAAAGTATTAAAAAGTGGAGATTATCCACTAGGTTAACTTCTAAAACAGCATTTTTCATTTGTCTGTTCTGACTTCCTCGATGCCAGGGAGCCTTGTGCTGCAGCAGCAAAGCCAGCGGGATTCTGGGCTGCACCAACAAGGGCATCACCAGCAGAGACAAAGAATGACTATTAGCCCACTACTCAGCACTGGTCAGGCCACACCTAGAATACTGGGTTCAGTTTTGGTCCCTGCTGTACAAAAGAGCTGTGGACAGGTGGGAAAGGGTCCAGAGAAGGACCACCAAGATGACCCAAGGACTGGGAAGCTACCATATCAGGAAAGGCTAAGAGAACTGGGTTTGATCAGCCTTGAGAACAGCAGGTTCGTGGAAGACCTTATGACCATGGCTCAGTATTTTAAGGGTAGCTACAAAGAAGATAGAGACTCCCTTTTTACAAGGAATGACTTGGAAGAAACAAGGAGTAATGATTACAAGTTCCTCCTGGGGAGATCCTGATGGGACACTAGAGGAACATTTTTCACAATGACAACAAACAGTCATGGGAACAATCTCCCCAAGAAGCAGTGGAGCCTCCAACATCAGACACTTTTAAGATTGATCTGGACAGGAGCTGGGCCAGCTTGTCTGACTGGCACAATCAGATTCATCAAATTATTCCTCTCAATTTCAGTTTTTGAAAAAAAGTAAGCACAATATCTTATGCTATTAGAGGGGGAGGCTGGTCCCAGATCAATGACTGGTTTCTTGGCAGTTTGCAAGATTTCTTCTTGGGAAAGGAGACTGAAGAGTATAGAGACAGAAAAACCTACACAGCAGAAACTAACTCCAAGAACACAATTTTAAAGTCTATCTCTCTGCATTGGTATTGATACAAATGCCTCAGGACAAGGCAAGCAGGCATGAGAGAGACAGGAGCATGAATTTATGAAAGGGAGGTGACCTGGTCAATGAAAGCTCTTGTTCTGTTCCCTCTTCCTCCTATTCAGGCCAATCTTGGTGCACTAAACTCAACATCCTGCTAAATTTTTCAAGGCCACTACTCCTGTGCAGACAAAATTCTCTTCAGTTCTTCCTTATTAAAAAAAAATAATACAAAAAACCAGTCCCTTGTCCCAGGCTAGCAGTGACTTAAAAAAAAGATAAACACAGTTCACTATGGCTCCTTGCAGCTTTGTATGAACCTGAACATAATACTATCATTTAGGCCAACGAATATGCTACCACATATGTAAGCAGGGAAAAAGAAACACATTACTTAAGTGAAGGATTCTTTTTTAGTACAAAGTGCCAAAATCTGAGCTCCTTCATTCAAACTGCCCCTCAGGCCAGGTCCTCAAAGCTGATGGCTGTGTGCAGCAGGTGACCCTCCTACTCCCTTCTGATTTGGGGCTATGACCATTTTTTGTCACCAGAACCCCAAGAATAAAAATATTATTCGTTGGAAATAAAAATAAAAACAAAATACCTCCTTTAACAGGGGTTAGTCTTAGGTAAAACAAAACCAACCTAAAAATTCTGAGGTTTAAACGATAAACTGTTGGAGCAGAGACTTTCTCCATACAGCTCTCAGCATAAAAAGGGCCCTCTACATGATGTAGGCTCCTCAGCATGAGTTACAAACATGAATAGTAGTAGTAAATAAAAAAGCAAATAAGCAGACTGGATTCCCAGTAGATGAATCCAGCCTAACAATTTACAATGAACACATGTTTGAAGCCAGCTTCAAGTAATACGCTAACAAGAACTGTGTGCATCTGTTTCAAGTTCCCTGAGAATAATGCTGTCAAAACTGAATTCAAATGTTTCAAAGCACAGAGAGACTGAACATGTCTTTGGCTAATTAAAATTAACCACGTTGCTGAGGTTACAAGCACAGCCCTTTGGACATAAGCAAACTCTGGCTTAGGTCACTTCATCCAACAAAATAATGACTGTCTGTGTTCAAAAGGCATGAACAATACATTTTTTTAATTAACTTATTGCTGGATTGAGGGAGATTTATGGAGTTATTTGAATTTTGGAAGACCCACAACAGCACTCTTCAGTCATAATACTACAGAGACATAACAATACACAAGAAAATTTAAAAAAAACAACAACAAAAAAACCAGGTCAGCATTAGAGCCTCAGCTGAATTATTAACAAGGCTAACATAGCATTTGATATGAAAACAACCTAGTTTTACTAAAGAGTACCAACTAGCTTTAATTTCCATTAAAATTCAAATAAGAAAAAAAAGCAGATTTAACTCCAGTTTGAATACACATTACTGAAGCTACTGCATCTTCCAAGTTCCTTATTAGGGATGTTCTTTTCCTAGGCCAAAAGTAAAAGGGGAGCAAAGAGTCAGACCTGGTCTCTGAACAGAAAGTTCAAGGTACTGCCACAAGTGACAAGTTTTTTCCAGCCTCCATCTTTCTGTTATGCAATATCAAAATGGGAAAATGAAGATCATGATACAGAAAACAAAGATGAGGATTCTCAGACTGCACTAGGCAGAAAATCAGATCAGCACAGTGATAACAGATGAAAATTTGGAATCCACCAGTAATGCTGCTGTAGCAGCCAGGGGGTGCTGGGAAAGCTGAGCCAAGGTGTGCACTCACCATCAACCATCCCTGCAGCAACAGCTCCGCTTCTCGGGGCCATCGCTTCCCTACCGGCCCGGGCCTCTGGGTACCACTGCAATATCAATAACTGGGGAGGTGAGAAACTGGCAGTTTTAAAGACCATTATTTCCTTTGCAAAGCATGGAAATCCCAGCTAAAGCATTCCCTGCGGGGTCCATTGCTGTCGGAAGACAGATTTACTCGCTGTCCCCAATGACTGAAGGCAATTCGTTTTTTTTAGCATACCAGCATTAACAAACTCAGAAACCTACTACATGAAAAAAATCTTCCTCTGTCACAAAATAAAACAAACAAAAAAAACCCCTACATTTTACCAGACACTGCTCTGATGATGGTATGAATCAAGCTAATCAGTGTAATTACACCATTTAGAAGTGTGTGCTGTGGACCCACAGATCACCCCAGACAATGCTTCTCTAGGTGCCAGCTGGGTTTCACACTTGTTAAACTAGAGTTTTCTGTGCAGTTCTTTTTAAAAACATACATTGGTTTCAAATTATTCTAATTCAATTACATGAAAATAACTGGAAGAAGTTTCCTACCATTTGCTTTCCAATCGGAACATTTTGTCAACAGTTGGCAGTTTTGAAGAGGAAGCAGAATAATTTCATGTATTGTGGTGCTTTGTCAGCAAAGGGCTGGATGTAGAATGCAGAGTCTCACTCGATCACCCTGAGAAAGCCAATCAGCAGTTTACTGCACTACTGTGACAGGGACATTATCTCCACCATGTCACATTTTAGCATTAATGTGTAAGGCTGCCCAAGGATTTTAAGCACAGATATACTGCTGGGGTTTAAAAAGCCCTAAGAAATAACCAGTGAGGTACCCAGCCCCTTCATCTAATTAACCAGAAACAGATCAGGAGGTACCACCATCCCTTCTAGAGAGAGCAATTTGAAGAGAAATATGGCAGGGTCACTGTGACAGCCTTTTCCCTTTTACACTCTCTAGCAACATTCTATCTAAGTCTTTCCAGAAATTCACTCTCTGGGATGCGGGAATTCCAGCTTTACCATTACCCTGCTAACCCAGCTCTGAGCTGAGGTAGCAGTGACATTCTCTTGCCTACCAGTTCAGCAGCTCTGGGTTGAACACCACTCGGACCTGGCTGGCTCAGTACCCTGCCCTCACCACACACACCCCATGCTCACGTGCAGCCCCTCGGCCGCTTGCTCCCCCGGCCATCTGTGCGGCTGGCACCCCGCCTGCTCCCCAGGCCACGGGCCAGCTCTTCTAGGGCACAGCTGCCAAGACTGGGTGGCTGGAAAGGCACAGCCAGCACCCGAATTCCCTGCCATCTTGTCTGAAGGCCCTTCCTCCCCCATCTCGCTGAAGGCAAGAGCAGCCACACGAGAAGAGGCCCCGAGCCCATCGGGAGGGCTCTCTGGGTCATTAACACCTGCCTTAAAATGAAGCGAGAGCATCACGAGGTGAACAATCACAGAGTAACCTGCTCAACAACAGCCTGGAAATATTTCAGTTGCAAACACTGGGGTTGCAAACACGCATATGGGCCTCTCTGTAGAAAGGGCTATAAACCCTGGGGTGAACCCTCCCGTTTAAAAATGAAAATGCCTGGGTGCTGTTTGACATGTACAGCAAATTAAAGCCACTCCAGCTCTGACACAGCGCCTGCATAGAGAGGTTTAACACGTTTAATACACAGTTGAAATTAATTTGGAGCTACTTTTGTGGGTTGTTTTCTGTGTTTTCTTATCTCCACACTGGAAACAAGCTTTGAAGTGAAATATTTTATTGCCTGGTTATTAATGGGGATGTAAACACAACTAGTTCTGTAGCTTCATTCCTGTGAAGATTGAAATCCCAAAGAACAAACGCTACTACTTCATTCTCATGCCTGTCCCTGGAAGTCTTCACACATTGCCCTCACCCTAATACAAAACGCTGCACAGAGAAACAATCTGCAAGACTAAATATTTCACTGTAAGTTACAGGTGGGGAACCTTCTGCCTGGGAAAGTGACACAGCCTTTGGTGAAAATTGTACACAGGGGCACAACTGCCCCAGCTCCTGACAGAAGCCAGTTCCACTTGGTAACAAGGTAGGTGAACTTCCATGGGATCTGGAAGGACTGTAAACCACTCACCTCTCACTCGTGGTTAAGGACTCAGGGAGGAAAAGAGCAGTGAAGCCAGAGTAAGATGTAGAGCACAAGTCTGGTGAGGAGCAGCTGAGGGATCTGAGCATGTTCAGCCTGGAGAAAAGGAGGCTCAGGGGAGACCTTCTGGCTCTCAAGAAGTCCCTGAAAAGAGGTTGAAGCCAGGTTGTGTGTGAGTGTGTGCGTGTCTTCTCCCAGGTAGCAACAGATAGAACAAGAGGAAATGGCCTCAAGTTGTGCCAGGGGAGATTTAGGTTGAATATTAGGAAAAACTTCCTCACTGCAAGAGATGTCAAGCCCTAGAACAGGCTGCCCAGGGAGATGGAGGAGTCCCCATCCCCAGAGGAATTTAACAGATATGTAGATGAGGTGCTGAAGGACATGGTTTAGTGGTGGGGTCAGCAGGGTTAGGTTAATGGTTGGACTCAATCTTAAGGGTCTATTCCAACTGAAATAATTCTGTTCCAAAGAGGAGGCTGTAGATTGTAGGAATTGTACTGAGAGGACTTGCCCTTGTGCTGAAGCAGTGAGCAACCAGGTAGAACGAGTCTACCTGTGCCTGCCCAGCCCCAAAGCCAGCTGACAGACAGGCTCCACATTGCTGGCACAGGTAGAGCTTGTGTTAAAAAATAGCCTCAAGGCTAACAGCAACAACACAGGACAGATCAGAACACACAACATTACCAAGCAAAGCTGATGCAGTTCCAACACACACACAGGGTTCCTCTGAGGAGGTGAGATCCAGCCAGCACATAGAAATGTGACTGACCTTTTTTGGCAGAGAAGAGAAATTTGTAAATAAATTTCATTTCCCCAGTTATATGGCAGAGAAAGGTGCCAATTTTGAAACATTTGAACACTGAGTACAAAACAAATGCTTTCCAGCCCTGAGTAAGGACTTCTATCCCCTTTGGAAAGAAAAAAATAAATCCCACCAAAAAATATTTTTTTTAAAATCCCAAACACCTCCTCCTTATTCTTCTCAGACACCAAAAATGACTTCGCTTCTCTCCACTTTTCCTTATGACTTCATCTTTGTCTCTCTCTTGAGATGCTTCCTTCAACCCTTCTCACCCCAAACTCCTGTCCAGCTCTGACAGCACAAGGCCAGAATTCCCAAACACAGTCCCAGTTGTCCAGTCAGCTACAGCACGTTTCCACAACCAGAAAGGGATGTTGGTGTGAGCTCAAAGCCAGAAACACCAGCTAGTCTAAGTCCACTAAACTCCACCAAACTCCACAAGAACAGAACAATACTGACTTCCACCAGCTGAGCCCAACCTCTTCTGACAAGAGGGGCCAGCAACTTCAAATCAGAGAATTTGATGTTCAGTAATATCAGACCACTCAACATTTGCATTATCAGGTGCATTAGCCAACTCTACACGCAAGGCAAATTTCTTGTTTGTTCCACGCAGTAGTTACCGTTATTTATGGATGAATTTCAGCTCCTTGCTACATGTAACTAACTGAGCTTTATAAACACCACTCAACTGCTTCAACAGAAAGGCATTTCCTACTACAGTTTATTTGTGAAGGATGCAGGAGCTGTGAAGAATGCCTTTACCTTTGTAGTTCTAGTCATGGAAAAAGCCACAGTGAAAGTCTTGCTGCACTTGTTGACGCTTTTGGGGAGCAGGTCAAGCACATGAACTTGCACCAGGGATTTTTAACAGTCTCACACTTGCACAGCATCCCCTCGACCCTCCCCTTCATGCAGCCCCTCCACAGGACTCCTTGCAAGCAGCAGAAAAGGGACATACAAGTGCCCTTACTAAGCAACTAAGTTCTTCTAAAACAGAGCAGGGGAAGGAGAGGTTGCCAAGAGGCACAGCCATAGCTCTCTCCACCTGCAGCCAGGACAGAAAAGTCTCTGGGACTGTTCCAGATAGGTCAGTATCTAACCAGGGCCATTAGCAGGTAGCTCAAAGCCTGATCTAATGTGTAGCCAGTACTAAACTGTGCTCTCAACCCCCAGGATAAGGCAGGCAAACCCATGGCTTTCTCTCCCCAGCCTTTCTCTCAGTTTTGCTCGGGACAAACAGAGTTGACCTTGAACCACCTCTGATGAAAGGTCAGTTGTGGGAACTTCACTCACTTCTTGAAGAGGCAGCAAAACTCCCATGCATTCATTGCAGAGCTGCCTGCTGAGGAAGAGGTCAGCACGCTCTTGAGGCCAGGATGTGTTTTTCATTCAGTGTATTGCTCAATTTGGGCATAGTTTCCAGCAATCTCTGTATTTATCTCCCCTTTGAAAACTCACTGCGCATTAAGCTAAATTCCTTCCATTCTTGCTATTCCTACACTCTAATTACATTACGGATTTCATAAGCTAAAGCTGTGAAAAGCAACAATCCACTCTATTTGAATGGGAGCAGATTACACTTGCTCAAAATTCTATAGAATTTGTTTATGTTTGCGTGATTTGCAACCCGTTGTAGGGAAAGCGGATTACTGTAACCACTGTGTTTGTTTGCTTTTTAAAGTGCTTGTTTTTCCATCATGTAGCAGATAACATCTGTACTCATCATGCCTTAGTACGCTCAGCCTCCAAGACAGATAATTATAGCAGACACAGACAAGATAAGGCTTGTTGGAATATCCCAGCTGATGCAAGCAGAAGAGTCTCCAGGGCTACAGTTTATTGGTACCCGGCTCCACAAGGTTTCACAAGTCCCAGAAAGACAAGCTCTTGCCATTTTCCTTCAAGAACTTTTAAGTTCTCAGAGAAATCTTCGTCCTGACTTTCCACAGTAAGAAAAATTTCAAAAAATGCCAATGACACCTTCTTTCTTTTATGCCCTTGTGAGAAGAGAGCATCCCTGCATTGGCAGGGGGGTTGGACTCGATCTCCAAAGGTCCCTTCCAACTCCAACCATCCTATGACTATGATCCTATTCTGGGAAGCTGGGGCAGAATCACAGGTCAGGCAGGGACTGAGAACTATGTGCGCTCTCCCGAGACAAAAAACAGCCCTTCTTCCACAGTTGCTCTCCCCCATCCCCTGGGGCACACTGATCTTTAGGTGATGCTCTTAAACAAAAGTTTCAGAAACCCTGCCTAGCATTCTCCCTTCATGGAGTCATCCCGTCACAGAGCTTGGTAAGGCTTCCTCTGAAAAAGAAATTACATCTGTATAGTTAGGATGGAGAAAGAGCTCAATTCCTGATAGTATAACCCCTTGCAAAGCACCTGTAATGGCATTACCCAAGGCAGAGATTTAAATTAACTGTAAAAAAAATAAGCTCACCAAGAACAAATTCCAGCACACTGCATCATCTCTAGGCACCCACTTTCTTCTGTGAAAATCAGCTTCGTCTGCCAAGTGATGTCCTTCAAAGGGTTAGTATTGCCCACAGAAAAACCAAGCAACTTTAAGTCCCATTGGTGCTACAAAGTCTGCAGAGCTAAGTTACACAGACTGATAGAATAGCAACCAAACTTGGAGTGCAGAAGATGCTACACTGTACAAAACCAGACACTGACCCAGGATATCCAGTACCCACAGAAGGGAACTGGGGGGAGGGGGAGGCAGGCAGGAATCAGTCACAAGGATGCATAAAACCTCTCTTTTCTAAAGGTATAATAAAGCAATTACTGAAGTATGAACTAAACCCACCAAGCAAGCCACTTAATTGAACACAAGTCATTTTTACAACCACTGCAAAGCAGGCCTTGAGCTTATCACTGTACCTCTGTATTGCCTGAGCTTATCACTGTACCTCTGTATTGCCTGAGCTTATCACTGTACCTAAATAAGTCTCTAAACATGACACCCAGCTAAACACAAGGGATTCCTGGTAGAAACTGAGACATATTTCAATACTCGCTAGAAAAAACCCAACCAAACAAAAAAAATCAGAGAAAAGCTGTGAAAGTGGAGCCTGTTTGCAATGGTGTTGCAAATGGGACTGTCCAGGGGCAGTGTGACACAAGGCATTTTGCTGCAGATCCACAGTAGGAGAGGCCAGAAAGGACCCCAGAGCACTGCAGGGTGGTGGGTGGGCTGTAACGCAGCCAGGGCAGCGCTTCCATCACCTCCTGGGATACCCCTGGGCTGGGACTGTGACAAACTCCTGCTAACAACAGCATCTTTTGGGTCAAGTAGAGGACTTCTGTCCTCTACGCTTTCTAACAAATTCATTCTTATTTGTACGCCTCAGAAATTAGAAACAATGATTTGTACCTTTCTAAATCTAACAGGCAACATAAAATTTCATAAGAAAACAATAATCTAAAGTTTCCTCCTAACATTAATGGAAGCAACCCAGGAGAAAGCTCCATTACTTAGCCTGGTAACCTGCTACAGCTCCTGTCTTTTATCCTGTTCATGTTTTATTATGATCATTTGGATTCTGCAGCCTTTCCTCCAAGGAAATTCTTAATCTGCAGGGTGGAAATCCAGTGAAAATAAAGATTAATGTATAACACACAGAGAAAGTGTTCCTTCTAAGTAGTATCTCCAAGGACTGCATTTTCACTTGGCCACCTCATTCTTTCCTATAGAGAACCTGAAAACTTTGACTAAATATATCCAGCCCCACTGGATCCATTTTGGCTGGGAAATATCATTTCAGTTATCATAAAGCCATTCATATATGAGAAGAACTGGTATTACTACAGTAATACTGTGCTGCCAGAAGTAATTGCACATTAGTTAGCATATAGCCCTTGTAAGAAGCGTTCACATCACTATACAAATTGCCTTTTCAAAACTAAAAATTAAGCTTTTACTCTTCCTTCTAATAGCAACAGTACAGGGCCTTGGTGCATTTCAAACGGCTTAAGAATCAATTCCCCAGAGTTTTAAATGACTTCAAGCTTGACCCAGCAGTTGAGCAAGAAAGTAGAAATTTAGCAGCTCTAGTCACAAGCAACTTTGTTAAAACCAATGTGTGTGGCTGGGAAAAGTCTCGTAGCCATTTCAAGAAACACCAGCTCAGAGGAGAAATTACTCCAGCTATTCCCAGCACCTACCAGTGATTCAAAACCACTAGGATAGAGAGCAATTTATCATGCTAAAGTATCTCCTACAAATGTAATCCCCGACTCATTTTGCATATAGAAACAGGAGAATTGAACTCCCATGGCCAGTTCTGCCATAAAAATCAGAACAACTTTCTGTGAAAGTCAGTATTTTCAAATTTAAAATCTGGTAAGAAGGAAATGACATCTCTGGTGTACAGAGCAAAGGGGGCGTGGGGGGGAAAAAGCATGAACAGCACAGATGGGAAGGGAAGGAAAGGAAAGCTGGCTGGTGGATGGGTTGTTGGCAGTTTTCTTGGTGCAACAAAATGCCAAAGAAAAGTCACAATGCTGAGGTGAAAAAAGGATCAATTTCAGGTGTTAACTTCCATTTTGAAAACATACCTAGTCTGAATCGGGCTGACATTCAAGATAGGAAGAAGTTTCAGTTGAGAGAGTAAGAGTTGAAACGATTCATGGAAGTTGATGTATTTCTTTCCAGACTTTGGTTGACAATGGCACTGTTTTGGAAAATATTCTTTGTTCTGCCACTGCTACAGTTTCTTTGCTGCACAAAATACCCTTCCTGCTATTACCTCTATTTAAAATACATCCCTCTAACTGGCTTCGTTCCTAAAATGACCCAAAACTCATTAAGAATTCTGAATTTAGCGTGACAGGGATGAACACCCACATATGATGAGAATGAATTTGTTTATTCTGTGAGACAGGGAACCAATTTATTGCACACACTGACGTTCTAAATTTAAATAAAATGTTCTAATTTATATGACAGAACTAAAAAAACCCCAACCTAGCCAAGCAGAAACTACCAGCTGAGTATCTTAAATCCCTTCCTATTTCTGCCATGGCCTCTCTCCAATTGCCCACCAGTTTGGTTTCTTGTTTTAACCAATCCCATTCTGAAAGTTGTTTTTTGGGTTGGGTTTTTGTTAGGTTTCCCCCCCACATCATGTTTTTCTTAAATAAACTTAATATATGCTACCACTAAATGACAGCAGCCTCCTCAAATGACAGCCTCATTTATCATTAGAACTCAGAGATCCTTGAAACAATCTGATTAGAATAAATCATTAGCCTTTCCTACTCTAAAGAAGCTAAACAAAGCCATTCTCAGCTCAGAAAACAGGAGTCACCCATGAGGGATATGGTCAAAGTATTGGCAGGAATGGCCTCTAAAGTTAAAGGATCTACAGGTTCCCAGGGGCCACACTACTGGTTGGGGGACTCCAAGCCTGTCTCTAATCACAGGAAATGCTCTGACTCATCAGACCCTGGTCCCACACTGCCATAAGCTTTTCTTCACGCACAGCTTCATTCTTCATCTTCCTCATTTCTGCATCTCAGATTCTCCTCCCTCCAGGATATTAAACTCCTCCAAGTAGAACGTGGTTTAGCTCTTCTAAAGCACAGCCAGTATTTCATACCTAGGTACCTACACAGATTCCTTAATAATGCTGCACAGGTAAAGGCAAGTCAAAGCACTAGAAGATATTCAGCATTTGTGACAAAAACTCTCCTGCTGCCCTCAGCCTAACCTAGACTGGGGTACAGGCCAGAAGGCAAATGGCTTTAGTGTCCTCCAGTTCTAAATCAAAGACGACAGCTATTACAATGATCTTCTACCAAGTTTCCAGGGCTTCTGTCTCAGGCTGCACAAGTTGCAAAGGAGCAGAGCAAGTAAAACAATAAAGTCTTTTAATCCAGCTCAACAAACACCAAACCCCACAATCCCCATGGACTCTTCCCATCTAGCACTTCAAATAAAAATAGAAATGTCATCACGGAACAAGAACTTTCACATTTATAAAGGTGAGAAAAGTCATTCTTCAAGAAACAAACATCAGTCCCTAACTGTAAGCCACGAGGGTAACAGGTTTATTTTACATCTTAAACGTAAGGATAGCTGCACACTCCCTCGTGGGCAGGCCCCACATTTACTCTGGCCACACTCCAAGCTAGCTGGAAAGCACATAACCATACTAGCCCAGCACCGAGTACAAATTAATAGTCCTTGTCTTTGAGCAGGGATTATCAGCTCAGTTTCAATGTGAACTAACTCCCTAAGACAGTTTCCAACTCAGTAGTTCATCCACCTATGGCTGATAATCTCATCTGCCCCTAGACAGAGCTCTGATCCAGATGAAGGATAGGAATTCCTGGACAAAATGGATTTGTTTGCTCTTTGGAATAAAAGCCCTGTTTCTCAGCCCCAGTTTCTAACAGTTACACTCACTGTTAGCAACGGTTCCTGTCATCTCCATCAGCAGCAAAACTGAGATAGCCCCACTCCACACACACAAATGCAGGCAGACTATAAAGAAGCCACACTTACCACTGGCACATGGTGAAGCACAGAAATAATAAATGACACTTCAAAGGCAGCTTCCCAGCTGTAAAAAATTCTCCTTTTTAATTCATCAGCTCATTCAACTGCTACATGACTTTGTTACAGTTCATATTCAATACAAAGTAAACACAAGTGTTTTACTGGACTAAATATGGAATAATTTGTAGCAATTTGATTCAGAAGACAATAATAAAGGCCTTAATATGGCCTTTTCTCTTATTAGAAAGCACTTACATGATAAAAAACAAAGTTTCTCCACTTTCAGTTATTCACCATTTGGTCCTAATGTACTTAAATGGAAAAAATCCTTAGAGGTTTCAAAAAGCCTAAAATAGAGAAACATCTGCTAAAATTTAGGTGCAGCTGGTTAGTGAAGAGGTCCAGTGCTGGAATAGCCAACATTTCAAGCTCCCTCTGCAATCAATAAAAACTCTATTGAACATGTCATGGAACAGGGTGAAGCATTTGCCCAGGTTCAAAGTGATTTTGTTTTGTTTTTTTAAAGCACTGACATCTTTTGGTCATCAAAAGTTGAAGGGATTTTTTAATTTAGTGTCACACAGGTGTTCCAGCCCAAGTCCAGCCAGGCCAAATCCCAGCCAGGCCAGAGCTTGCTGCTTTTCCAAAGCAGACAGAGCTGTTCCAGTTAAACAAATAGAGATGCCCAAAGCAGTTTAATTTTGGGTACGGGAGGTCTGCTCTATTTCCTGCTTAGTAACTGCACTTAGTGGTGAAGAAAGTGGCACTATGTTAAGCTTATTACCAGCATTCAGCTCTTCTTAACAACTCTAACAACTCTATCCAGGTTCTTTGTGCGCAAAGGATCTTCCATGACATCGCTAAATTTTTTTCTTATTTGAGGAAAACCTGAATGGTATTTACATAAATTCATATGACATTAGCATAATTTTGGGCCAGAGGTGTGTAAATGTAGGCTACTACAGCCCTTATCCACTATGAGGGGGGTGTAGGCCCTCTAAGTTATTGATTTTTTTTTGTTTCAGTTGAAATGAAAGGGACAAACTCCAGTTTTTCAGCAACAGCATCAGTCACTGACCTGTAGCAGGCACGTAACACGCCTGTTCCAAGGGACACAGACTGTTAAAAAGAGAAGGTTCAACTTCTTACTGTACCCCAGAACAATCTGAGCACACCAAGAAAAAGCAAAGTGAAAATCCACGAGACTCAAGCAGCTTACATCCACCTGCCCAACGCTATCCACTGCCTGGGGATACAACGCATATGATAAATTACCTGCTGTGAATTGAAAAAGAGTAGAGGGTTGATTTAACTAGGAAAAAGAGAAAGAGATATTACATCCTTTGCCAGCTATCCACCTCAACAACTAGAGCAGTTACAGAGATTGTCACGTTTCTAACATGGTACCTTCAGTTTTTCTTCTACAGCTCCAAGCACTTCATCAACAGAATTGAAGTAATGACAACAATTCAGTCGTAAGGTGTTTGGATTTTCTGGTTTGTTTTTTAAGAGCACAATAAAATTCAAATAGTCCCTTATGTTTCTGCTGGTAGAGGCAAGAGGAAGGATCAGTAACATAATTCACAACCATAATGTCAGTACATGGAACCATACACTACCCGAAGATTGAGGTGGTTCTTGACTCATAACTCTTGGGTTTTATATCCTGGTTGATTGCATCACAACAAACATCTCCCACAAAAAAACCCAAACAAACAAAACCAAGAAAGCGTGCTCAAACTACATTTGTGCACAAGACTACAAAGAGTCTAGAGCAGTAAGTAAAGTAACACATCAGCAAGCAAACCACAAGCTGGCTGTACAGAAACGGTGTTGAAGCCAACTGTGATTGTCAGTCCCTGTGCCTTCAACACAGTCGTGGACACAGCCCATGTGAGAAGCACTTAGAATATTAAGAAATATTTTTGTTGCCTTCCTGTATTTTAGGAAAGTGTTGACCTAAAGCATTGGAGTGTGCTTTCGAAACAGGGATGTACTTTTTACTGCTCCTTCACAAACTATTTGTGCTTACTATCAGATCTCCTCAAAGCTACTGTTCAAGCATGAAAGTCAAAACACTAACTCAACTGGGAAACATACTCCCTCCCACAAAAGAGACCCAAAACCAAGAACAAATCCCACAGTCTGAGCTTTTATGCAACTTATTAGTCAGATCACACACAGTTCCTCCAATCAAAATACAGTTTTCCAGAAGACAAAATGTTTGTCCAAGTTCTACAGATATCAATAGCTTCTAGTTCACATGGTCACTTGACATAGAATAGGCACGATTGTGAAGAACATCACCACGTGCTTGCCCTGTTCCTATACTCACCCCAAGTATCCATCACTGGCCAGTGCTAGAGACAGCACAGACTCAAAAAACCTTCCATTACTTCTAGTACGGTCCCAAGTTGATGGTTCCGCTTCAGGGAAAACCAGTGGAGAAAGCAGAAAGCTGAAGATACTGAGGATAAAATGCATTTCTTTGCTGACTTGTCAGATTAACCGCGGTGGACTGCGGCAACTGGTTTTATTTTTTAATTAGTTGGGTCAAAAGAAAACGGCTTGTCACAGTTAACCTTACTGCTGCACAACGCACGTCCGCGAGCGCAAACACTACCCAGAATATCCAAGTGACTTCTAAAAGACTTTTATGGATATTCCACTCTCAAAGGATGCTGGATGAGATCAATGGACGCCAACCGAGATCATTATGTATGACTTACCTTGCCCATTTCCTTCCCTTTCTGCCTTTGAGGCTCTTTTAGTGCACTGAATGTCTTTCTGGGGAATTTCATTTAATATCTTGGCAGCATACTCAATTCCTCCTGTCAGATCCTTGAGGCAGTCCTATAAATAAAGGGCAGAATGGTTTATTACTAGAGTCAGCAAAAGAATTGTGCACAATGATGTCCTTACTCATACCACAACGTTATTAAAATGTGCAGACTGTTTCTGCGGTTCAGAGGCAAAGGGAGTCAGGCAATTCCACCTTAATGGCTCCAGTTCTGGGGACTCCAAGTCTCCTAGATACACACGTAAGACTTTGTATTTTAAATTCTGCTGCACGTGAGCTGCCACCTCCTCTACTCCTGTTCCCTCACCCAGGCCCACATCTCCCCGCTCTCGCATGAGCGTATCCTTCCTTTGTGTCTAATACTGACACAGAATTACTGTCAACTGCAAACTGTGCCCTTCAAGCTTCAGCAAACGGCAGCCCAAGGGACAGGCAGTGCTACCTTCCAGCCCAGGACTCCTCCCGGACCTGGGCATTTCCAGCTGCCACCAGCACCTGGAGTCCCCAGTCAACAGCCACCCAAACTTCTACAGAGGCCTCAGAACTTTGATCCAGAGGAAACTGGGAAGCGGGTTATTGCTAAATGTGCCAATTTAAAGCTAGCCTGCTTCAAAAAGACTTCAGAAGCACTTGCTGGTGTTGCAGAACAATCCATTGAGGGATGACTTAGGAACACACGCTGCAGCCAGACGAGTCATTTTATCACGATGCTCATCTTACTTGTGAACTATATCCATGGGCTTACACGAGAAGAAAGACTTTTAGTATTTACTTCTTTAAAAAGGCAAGTATTTCAAACATGAGGAAAGCACTAAAATAGGACTCAGACCTACCCTTTCACCATTGGGGAATTGTAGTACTACAGACACTAACATCAAAAACCTCACTGGTTTTGAAGTGGGCAAAGTTGTTTAATGTATTTCCAGCACAAGTCTCCTCGAGCATTAGAAGTACTTTCATTTTCCTACTTTAAGTGATGAAACAGTGATTATTAAAAACTTAAAACTTGATGTTGTCTAGTAACGGATTGGTAAGAAGTCTGAAAAGCATGAGCAGCATCTCATTCGGGTGCAGCAGTTTCAAGGCAAACAGATTTACCCTATGGGCAGCTCTTCACCTTTCCAAGCAGGCAGTAAATAGGGATCTGCCTGGAGGGAAAGCTAGAAGCAGGACTATCCTCAACACTCTGAGGAGGGGCATTACTTTGATAAATTAACTTCAAAATAGTCTACATTTATTTAAGGCTTATAAAACTTCAGCAAAACATGATGTCTTGACAGTCATACCATGGGCCAAATGCTCCATACCAATCACTGGCAGCCTCTTCTGGGAGACAGTGAAGGAGAAGGAGACATGCTGCACTCACACAGGGTTCTGTGAAGTTAATCCTTGCCACAGGAGAATACAGCAAATAGCAAATTGGGTTCATTTTATGACAGAGTAGAAATGGGTAGAAACTCCACTATGCCAAAGGAATGACTGACGAGTACATACACAAAGACAGACTGGACACACCTCTCTTCCACTCCAGTTTATGTTCCAAGTAAACCACACAGGCCCACAGACCTGCTGTTACTCCTGTCCTCTTGACATCACCTCCTCTCCCAGATTGTTAATCTGATGCCCTACAACAGAATTTTAGGGGAGAAAAACGAGATTCAACTGGCACTAAGTTCCAGATCACTAACTAGAATAATCTACATTTCGGCATCTGGACTTGAGACTAATTAATTGCTGGGCTCGCTTCTTGGCATGTGAGAGGGGCCAGATACCAATGCTTGCAACTGGTGTTCTACAATCACTGCCTGTCCAGCTCCTACTCCCAGTGACTCTTAACCGTGGAACAGTGGAGAGATGTTCTAACTTGTTCTGTTGCCTGCTGGCACAGGGGGGTGGGCAGGGATTAAAGAAAGATGGATGACCCATCTTCCATTTACACCTGGTGTCTCCTCTGGATTTTAGTGCAGTCGTGCTCTTCGGCTGAGAGGGCTCAGTTCCACGTGCCCCGCACACAATGAGGCCATTAAAGACAGAACATCAGTATGACTTCTGCTTTAGTTCACCTCCAGCAACACAGTTACTAGTTTTCTCTCATACAAAAATCAAATACAATTTATTTCTCAAATCCAATACTCAAGTAGACTTCCTCTCATTAAAATGCTCACGCAAGGAAGAGCAAAGATGTCAAAGAGTAAAATAGTGCTGATCTGGGGTCTCTGCTGACGCAGATCAGTACGACTCCACCAGGCCTTATTCACTGTTTACTCAGTAAAACCCCTTCTGTTCAGATGAGTCACTGCCTTTCTCAGCACACACCACAAGATTCAAATTCTGCATTTTTAATAGTCGGCTTCCATAAGGACTTCAAGCTCGAACAGAACTTCATTAAAGCACAGCAATACAGTTCAAGCAGAGTTCACTTCCACACATGGGCAGGTTTTGTCACTCAGAGCCATGGGGAACACTAACAGGAGTAAGCACTATGACCAGTAATATGATTTCATCCCTACTAATGCCAGAATCAAAAGAATTTGTGATTATTTCAGTAATACAAATAGCAGCTGCCATCCATTAACACAAATCAAGAAGTGGGAAAAAAAATGCACCATTACACATGGTTTCTAATTATTACAAGTCACACAGTAAACCTGCATGAAGTGACAGCATTATTTGAACTGCATCCAGATTAGTTTCACATCTCCCATGCAGCTCTGACTGAGAAGGAATGAACCATATACTTTAGAGCAAAAAGAGAGATCTTTTCACTGGACATCTGTTCACGGCACATGGAAACTCTGATTTCCATTTATCCTGACAACAGCTACAGGAAAAAAATGTCTAAGGTCAAGAAAAAAAAAGTCTGTGAAATGACTTCTTTAGTTTTGTCTGAAAAGTCAAAGAACGACATAGAGGCATCAAAAAAATTAAAAGATTCATTTAGCAACTGCCAAATGCAAATATTAAACAAGTAG
>WUAM01000107.1:11419078-11432454 GCA_024336885.1 Actenoides hombroni
ATTATATATATATAAATAAATAAATATATAAAATTATGTATGTATACATGGTTTCATAGTTAGGAATTACACCAGCAGTGTGGGGTGGGCTGCCTTTCAGCCTTGCTAGGAAGTAAACCCTTGAAAAAAAATCACATGCAAGTACTTTTAACCAGAAGCATGCACTACTATTCCTCCCTGCCTTTGGAACATGGATCAATGTCAAGCTCGGGGCTGGAATGTCATCACTGCTGGCAGGGCACTACTGAGAGGACACTGATGTATGCAGTGGTCCCACTGACACCATCAGGTGTTGTTTATGCATCATCCAAGTCTAGATGTCAAGGAAAAACAGAAGGAGCCAGCAGGGAATGTACCATGGAAGAAAGAGGTAAGAAAAGAAGGATTAGCTACACAGGTACCAATAAAAACAAAAGATTTTTTTTCCCTCCTTTTCTTTCCAAGGGGATGTTACACAGAAAATTAGATTCTACTGTCAACGGGAGAGATTCTGATATGAAAGAGTTGACATTCAGGCCTTAAACACACTTAAGTGAAACTTAACATTAGACACACTTTCCTTCCTACAATATTCATAGTTTCATCTAAAAAAATAATCTTAACCCCTGTGCTCAAATCAAATTTTGCTACATTCTGCTAAAACACGAGCCCTTTTTGCAAGAGAAAAAACCAAAGGCAAAAACCCCAAACATTTAAATACTTCCCATCTTTTAAAACAGGCCTACCTGTACATCACTTTTACTTTCAAAATCCACAACCATTTTTGATTTGAACCACAGAACAGTTTTAAGGAGACAATGAACTCATTAAAAAAAGACTAAACATCTCTGAAACCATTCAAGAACTTCCCCAGAGGCTGCTTCTTTCAGTGCACAAAACAGCTCAACTCAAGGTGACAAAACATGCTGATTTGGGGGGGTAGATGCATCAACATGCAAAGTATTTCTACTGCTGGGGAACAAGACAACATTTCAGGAGATATGGATTCCAACTTTTTATTTCCCCTCGACTTGCTCTCTCAAGGGAACTACAGTAAGTTACTGCCTTCTGGACTTAGCTTCCCAAACGTAGATAACAAATGTATTTCTTCCCCCCTGTACCTGCTGGTGTGGTATCAAGGTGAGCTGATTTTACAACTACATTTGTGCAGCACTCCAGGATCCTGATCCTGTTTGACTCCCATTAGCACAGGCTAGTAACATGGTTTACACCTCCACCAGTACCAGCACTGTTTAGATCTGGATGCAAAACCAGAGAGCTTGGGGTGGTTAGAAACAGAATCCTGTAGGTACCACAACAGCTTCTTCTGCAGACACAGCTTTCCTCTCCTCTGAATTGGTAGGATATGGGACAAGGACAGAACACACCGACACATCAAATTGCCATGGAGATTCAAGTCACAAGATTGCTGTAAAAAGCCTTCACTCTTGGGTAAAACACCACAATACATTAACTTGACTGATTTCCTCTTACCCAGAACCACATGAACCTTTCATAATTACAAGGTCTACGTTGAGCACCGTGAGAGACAGAGCCTCAGTGCAGGGTGCATCTTCAGTGCAATCAGTACTATCAGCTAGTAAATCTGACCAGAGAACAACTGGTTCAATTATTTGTGCAAAACCATTGCTACCCCGGGACACTTTCAGCTCCCCCTTTATTCAAATTCACAAGAGTGCTCATTAAAGAGATGAAGGTGCATTAAATGGAGGCAGAAATTAGAGCTAATTTGAAGTAGGCACCGGTTTAACAGAACCTTGTAATCTGCTCAGGTGCATTACACTTGTGATTTCCCTAATGTTTCTTTAATGATTGTGGAAGGCAATTCTCTGTTGCATCACAAACCAGTTTTGTTCAGACACACTCAAGTTCTCCCACAGTGGAGTAAGCAAGTTATCAAGAGAACCAATTAGCTTGACCTTCTGTTTGCCCAGAAATGAGAAATGCATCAAACAGGTCTCTCCTTCCATGTCTGAGTCTGTTAATTAAAGCTCAGGCTTTCTACTCATTGCATTGTCCTCAGGAATACCTACCACAAGCCCAGCCACTATAAGCAGTGCCCCATCCACTCACCTCTTCACACTCCCAGCTGACAGCTTCGAATTTCCTTCCGTGGAGGAAAACAACAGCCAAAGTAAAACTTCCTTTGCAGAAGCCAGATGAACCCCTTCGCAATTCAGAGTTCCTCAGGCAGATTAAAGCTACAGACTCAGACACTCATGGACCCTAGAAGCAAGAGCTACTCTGACAAGACTTAACCATATCCCCGTTTATTAGGAAATTCAGGAATTGCTACGTTTCAATGAAGTACACATGCTGGGTTCTCCAGCACTCCAATAGCACATTTTTGCACATACAAGCCCTTAGCTCATACACTCAACCTCTTTTCATAAATCAAGCAAGCCAGAAGATAAACCATCAAAATCCAAGGCAAAGACCTGAGGACTAACAGGAGCAGGGACTCGGATGTGAATTATCCCTCCTGTTACTCAGACAAGCTCTTCAGTCAAGGTTACAGGGGAATGAATCAAGGACAGTTATTCTGGAGAGCAAATGAGGTGTTATTTACCTCATTTTCCTACTTCAAGATAACCCAAGAGTCACATCTGTGAACTTCTGGCAAGTTTTGCAAGACACCTATATGATCACAGAAAATAGACTTTAAGATCTAACATAAGGCCTTAGGCCTTTCATTCCACAGCCTCAGATCTACACATTCATGACATCTACCAGATGTATTTTTACAAACAAGACCAACAGCAGACCTGGAGAGTTTCTCTGCTTAAAGAAACTTCTAGGTCTGCTGCATTCAAAATTCTCTACCCGTTACTTACTGGGTATGCAAAACACTCTGGTTTGGCAGCCCCAATTACTCCGAATGTGCAACTCAACTGCAGAGAAGCCAGGGACCAGCTCTCCAAAGAGACTTGTTTCTTGCAACCACAGATACCTAACCCATTCTCACCAGTGCCATCCATCACTGTGAACGAGGCTCTTAAGCTCACCGAGTGCTCCATGGAGCAAGTCAGCACCTCCAAGCTGTGTTCACAGCAGTGCTCACGCTGAGCTAAATGCCATCTGAATCACCTTTTTCAGAAGGAGGTGTATCTTGCTGCTTCTGGGGGAGTCCAGCTTCTCAGTTTTGAGTTTGCCATATGCAGGAGACTGCCCTGAACACTGAGCCACGCAAAAGAATTTCACCATCTTTCCACTCCTCTTTCTTTTGAAATGACTTCTGACCGATCTCATAGCGTGCATTAATATGGTTAAAACATATCCCACAAAGATCCCTTGGAAATAGAAAGGCTGCAAGCAACTTAGTGGAGGACCTGTGAGGCAGAGCTGAAAGGCCACGGGCTATTCTCAAGGCAGTCCAGGGCACGTGTCCTCATGGGGCCTTGTGGAAACTCCCCAGTGCCAACAGGAGCCTGCAGGCTCAGACTGGATTTAAGGGCTGTGCTTCCAAGCTTAGACACCCAAATTCTGCCTACACTGAGGTGTCAGCACCCGAAAGCTTCTGGGGACTGGTTCTCAATTGATTCCTAACACATCCAAGAGATCAGAATCCAGTCTTCTGAGTCCCCACCTCAAGCCTATTCTACTTGACAAAACTAGCCCACTTCTAGAAACCTGCACTCTTATTATGTCCTGAAAGAAAAAACCTTGATCATAAAGCACTTTACTTCCCAGCAGCTTTTGACAGCAGTCAGTCTTAGCTGATCAGATATTGGCTGTGCAGGAAGGACACCCCAAAACTTAGGACAAGAATATCAGACACAAGAATTCCAGGGGTGTTTAACCAGACGAATCAGAAGCAACACCTTATGGGTAGAGCACTAACTGGGAACTGAGTCTCCTTACCCATTCTGCCTTAGACCAGGCTTTTAAACCTCAGGGAAACCATCAGTTCCTCTCTCAAACCATTTCTCCTGCTGATAAATGGAGATAAAAAATGATACAGCACAATTTGAGAACTACATAATACTAAGATTATCTAAGGGGAAGGCAGCACCTCAGAGTAGATGACTCTCCTTCAAAACATTGGCAAAGAACCACTGCACTTCAATTTTGCAACAAAACCAGAAGCAGGTAATTAGCAGAGAGATGAACTGGTAGCCAGGCAACTTGTTTTCTCAGTCACAGTTCCAGACAACAATCATGAACTCTGTTGGTCCAAATTCCCTGTCTTCTTCATTTTCAAAATGAGAACAGACTCCATTGTTTGCTCTCTTAGGCATCACAGCACCCAAGAAACACAGAATCACTGGTGCAGGAAGGGATCTTTACAGATCCCCTAGTCCAACTCCACCCCCTCCCCAAAGCAGGTTTGCCTGGGGCACATCACCCAAGATAGCAGCCAAGCAGGTTTTGAGTCTCTCCAGAAAAGGAGACTCCAACACCTCCCTGAGCAGCTGGCTCCAGAGCTTCAGCACCCTCACAGTAAAGAGAACGCTGACTGCTCAGGGTCCATAACACAACAAAGCCAGAAGCAACTCTGAGCCCCTAAAGTGGGTTGGGTTTGTTTTTTCCCCCTCTCATATCAAAATACGAAAAGCAAAAGTCCTTTAAAAGAAAAAAAAGTCATTACATGAAGAAAATACAACACAGCAGAATGTTCTTGATTTATAATTGGAAGGTAGTATCTTCAAGAAACATGTTACAAGGGGACCTGGCAAAATGCTGCAGCCTTCTCCCCCATGGAGCTTGCCCCAGCAATGATGAGAACAGCCACCCAGGCAGCACACTGGGAGCTGACACCTCGGATAGGCAGCTACATTCACGTGGCATGGGGCAAGTTCGTGTGAAAAAGACCAAAGGGAAGTTTTCTTCTCACAGTACTCACCCGTTTTAAACTAGCAACTGCTTTGCAGTATTTATGTGGTGTGGGAAGGAAACAAAATAGCAACTGGAAACAACTTTAAGATGATAGCACCCATAACGTTAGCTGCATAATCGAATGGCGGAACAAGCTCATTTATTACATCAGTATTTCTTTCTTAGTGCCATAAATTACATATATATTTTTTGGCAGTTATCCCTTGCCAGGAACAATTCTTTTATTCATGAACCCGTTCATTTTAAGGGCTGAGTCTTTAAAGCCCATTAGAAAAACATCATCAACACATTTTGGTATTTTAATGCCAGGAAAGAAACGTTCAAGAAGCTGCCGCTCCCATGTTTCAAAATCAATCTTTTCTTCCTTCCCACAGTTCTATACCAGTACATAAAACATTGATTTGAGCAGGGTTACTTCTGATCTACACGGCTGTGGAAGCAGAGTCACAAACCCACAGCACAGAGATATTTCTGTAGTGTCTCCTTATGTTGCTGAGTCAGCATGCATCTAAGCTAGGACAGCAGAGGAATTTCAAGTGCTGTTCTGCTGCCAAGGGAAAACGTGCCTTGCTTCCCAGGCTAAGGATCATTATTCATATTGCCACAGTACCCGGAGAGCAAGCCCTGATGTGCTACTTGCTGTACATAAGACAGAACATTTTCTGAGTATCTACCACCTAAACAGAGAAGAGCAGAACTGGAGCTAGGAAGCTAAGAGAGAAACCTCCACCAGGGTTTCCTCCAGGTCTCCCCGAGCACCTGAGATAGGTGTGAGTGCAGCTCAGGGCCCCAGCACTGCACTGTGTCTCCAACTGCTTCAGAACAGGGCACTGCTTTCTGGTACAACCTGGTATCCTTCTTCCCAACTACAACACAGCCTTGGCTTTTTTATCAGGATATCATTCTTATTATGATATCATTAATTTTTATCATTATTTTTATCATGATATCATTAATACATCTCATACTTTCCACATACTTGTGGAGAAATGGCCTTACTGAAAAAAAAAGAAATAAAAATTCTTTACCTTTGGAAGGGATACAGAGCAGTACTTGTTGGTGTTTTAGCTCTCTCAATGACCAACAGGGAAGGGTATTAGAAATCAAAACCACACATTCTCTCATTCCAAGTTCTAGGTTAAAACACACCAAACAAAACCCCCAAAAAACCAACCAAAACCCACAAAAAACCAACCAAACAAAAACAAATAAGCAAAAAAACCCCCGACACAACACCAGGAGGTGGGTTTCTTCCTGGTGCTTTCTTTGTCTATGTAGGCAGCTTTCCTGTAGACAGGAAGTCTTCCTCTGCACGTCCTTGTGTCAAACAGATCCAATGAGCCATTGTCACTTCCCAGGTATTTTTTAAAAGCCATTTTCTAGGTATTCATGGAGCTCCTGCCCAAAAACACAGACTCCAGTTGGTTAGGCACATGATTAAAACAGTACTTTAGTCAGTTATTGACTTCACACCAACCCAAATTTCTTATTGCTATTTGTTCATGACTTGTGTCTTCACAAAAAAAAAAAAATCTAAGTATGAATGATTCAGTTCTCATTTCAGACTAACAGTACATTAATTTATTCATCAATTAGTCAGACAAAAAGCAAAAGAAAAATATTCCTTAGCACTCCCAGTGCCAGATTCCAACCAGAAATAAACAGTTCTCAGACATCTCAGAGACCACACATTTTAACAGATGCCATCTTTTTTTTTTGCCAGCAGCCTTAGCAACAAAGGTGGCACTTGCATTCCTTCTGTCTTTCCATATACCAGCACAATCCATATCCCCTATTTCTACCTTCAGGAACACTAGAGAGATATCCCTCCCATCTCCTCCTCTTTCCCTCTTTGCTGTGCAGGCAGAGTCTGGTTTGTATTGCATCAAGTATGTGTGGAAATCCCAGCTGGCTCAGGACTTGCACCAAGAACACAGGCTGTTTAAAAACTCACCTTCTCTTCAAGTCTAGCAAGTATGTAGCAACAGGGCACTGGCAATCTATCTTCTGTTCCATTCCTTTACTGTGAAGAAATTTCTCATGTATTAAGGGCTATATTAAACCCAAATATTTCAATTAGGAGGAAACACATGGGACTCTGTGAGATGTTGGACTTGGGCCGTGTCCAACTGGACGTGACCAGCTACAGGCTCCAGTGCTGTGCTGATCCTGCCCACTGGGCTGCACTTTAGTGGCAGGAAGGTTTCTCTGTGTATACTCTGCACACTTCTCAGAGCAACAAACATCCCAGTTCCACTGGAATCTCGAATTATCAGCATCACACAAATAAATTAGAGTTCAGGTTGGAAACAATCTACTAAACCATGAATTTTAAGTTGCAGTTTGTAGCACAGAGGCTGCTTTTCCCAATACAGTTAGCTGATGCATAGAATAATTTACTTTTGTGTTCCACAGTTTTTATCCTTGAAAAAAACCAAGTCAAACATGAGGAGACTCACTGCTATCCCCCCACCCCAAAGCAAGTGTCATATGAGCTCAGTTACACCCGACTGACACAGTTCTCAAAGCTGGATCACTGTAACCTCTCCTTTCCTGTGTGCAGTAGTGACACAGCCACTGTCTGCCACTGCATTGTTTCCTCTAACAGGGGAAGAGTAAAGAGAATGAAATATCTGCTAGAACTGATCCTTATACAAGCATTAGCTGAACAGACATGTGAGAGAGGACAGTCTTCATTCACCCCTCTGCCTACCTCCCAACTCAGGTCACAGGAGGCAGGTCTGGCTTTTCCCACATCTGACGCAAGAAGCTCTAGAGACAAAGGTGCCACAGCTCCCAAGGAGACACCCAGCAAAGGTACTGCAAAAGTTCCAAGTCATGGCTGCCTAGTTTGTTTTCCTGTTTCGCTGCCCAACTTGGACAATGACTATTTTTTCATTCTCTCCTGCCTGATTTGTGTTCACATCGATGTACAACAGAAACCCAGGTTACCCTTTAGCAGTTAGACACTGTGCAGCCACCTGCCAGACTGTCTCTGCTCCAACAACTCAGCATGGGCTTGGATAACCAAGGCACAGAAATCACTGGAATGCTGCACGGGGTGACAAACTGCAGTAAATATCTCACAGGGAGGCAGTCTGTTTACTTATATCTAGGATATAAAACTCCCCATGCAACACAAAAAACAATACCTAGTGGCAGAGAAGAGGAGATGAACAGACGGGCAATGTTCTTCTCCTTCCTTGGTATTTTCTAGACTTATTTTACCCAGGATAACATTTTTCTTCAAATGTGTTTTCCAGTCTGTGGGCACTGAGAATGTGTCAGTACTCTGTAAGAGTGTTTACATCCGTAGTGGATAAATAATCAACAGTGAAACCAAATACAGTTCTCCAAACTGATAGGGAAGTGCTCAACTTGAGAGGCTCCCAGAAATCAGTGTCTGAAAGTGGGCTTGTGTATTATGACCACCAAGTCATTAATGAATTATCAAGTGAGAGCACTTGAATGCTTAACTAGGCATTTTTTTGACCTGGAGCAAGAGCCAGAACTGCTGAAACCACCTCACTCCCACTGAAATCAATGGATTTCTTAAGCAATCAAGAGGATTTGAGCACCTGAACATTAAAGCTTAAGCCTCAGTTTCACAATTCTGCACACAGCTAAGGTGGCAGCCTGTACAGGAGTTTCATTATCAGATGACCCTTATCAACTATTTATTTTAAAAGCATATCTGGTATTTTCACCGTATATGCAAGAACACATCCTTTTCCTATTTGGGGACAGGAAACAGAATTCCCAGTCCCCAACACAACAGGTTTCCCCAGCATGCTGCACAGTTGTTCTGGCCAGCTCCCTAGGCCAAATGTACAGCAATGTCATTGGAAACTGCACCAGACCCTTAGCAACCAAAGTGGCCTTCAGTGAAAGGTGCCCATCACTACTGGCTGCCAACATCTGCGCCTAAACAGCAGCATTTCCCAAAAATTAAAGAGAGATTTGTTATGCAAGAAAAGATATTTGATTTCACTCTGCATCGGAACAGAAACTAAAAGCACAAGAGAAAGAACAGAACCATCTCCCTTAATTCTCCTAAACAACACAGTGACCTGGAACATGGAAAATCAGATCTCACTTGCTGCTTTCACCCACCTGAAGCAGGGTCTTGAAACTGTTTTCCTCAGCATTTGAGCAAGAGCACAGGCCTAACAGTTATTGCTGGACACTTTCTTCAACAGGGAGAAACGCAAACAAACAAACCAAGAGGCAACCCAAACAAACAAACCAAGAGGCAACCCAAACAAACAAACCAAGAGGCAACCCAAACCAAAGCAACACCATTCTAAAGTTTAACCCCCCCAATCCACCTAAATCTCTCACCATACTGGATATTCTTTAGCTTTAAAATTACCATGTTCAAGTAACAGTTACACCCCGCATGCAAACACATATCCCCTACATCCCTCCAACTGCTGCACTTCCACAAGGGATCTTATCAGCCCTGCAGCAAGTAGTGCATTGTCCTTTGTCACATCCACTTCCATTTGTGTGTCTATCGATCTATTTGAAGACCAAGTTCCTTTTGTAGATGAAAATAGCCTCTTTTTTTTTTTTCCTGGCTGAAGAGCAGATAGCCTATGACACTAGCACAGCAACTTCAACTCATCTCTGATATGCAAGTGGTTTGTGTTTATAGATCATTCCCAGCGCAATGGATTGCTCCAAAATTCCTTTTCTTTATACTGCTTCTATCTGCTCCAGTCCGAGGGTGTGAAGCATCTCTCAGTGTGGCAAGTAACAAGCTAAACACAGAGAGGAGAAAAGGCTAAGGTAGATTGTATACTAGGAAAAACAGCTATTTACAACACCTCCTGGACAATAATTCAAAATTCATTTGACTAAAAGAGGCAAACTGCACCAGCTGCCACCCACCCACCTACTCCCAGAAGTAACTGCTGTTTCTCAATGCAGCTTCAGTACCTGTCAGCACGGGCTTACCCAGCATCTCCCTCCCTACCGAACACAAACCATAACCCCAACGGTGCTTCAGCTCTTCTGTGGGGGTCCAATGATTTCCCCTCATTTCCCATATTCTTTAGCACAAAAAATATTACTAAATATCGACCGAAAAAGGAAAACTTTGTTACGGAAAAGAGCTAGGAGTGTAGATAACCTCACTGACAAGGGGATCAGGCACGATTGTAAATGATGTGCCACTCCAGGACAGGCTGTGTAATAAAATACCTGCATGACAAAAGCAAAAGCTCTCTTCTGTGGCAGTGCTTGCGAAGGCTCTCAGGAGTTGCTCTGAAAAAACCAACAGAAAACAGGCACAGGAGAAGGTGATCAGTCCCTTGTTCAGCAGAGTGAAGAGCAGGTTTCAGTTAGCTTACCTAAAGCCCAAAGGCTTGCAAGCACTTGGTGTCACCAGGGGCAGGGGGGAGTTCACAGGATTTCAGAAGACAGCCGTGCAGGCAGGACATCAGCTACAGGGTACTGCTGCAACTTGAGCAGTCAGCTCCAGGAAGATGACAAGCTCAAAGGCTATTAAGATGACAGTTCAGACACAGCCATTATTCAAGTAGCTTCCTGCCACCAGGGAAAATTGATTACAACTTTCAGCATGATGGTAGCAATATGCAGATGGGACTGCTGGAAGGGGGAGAGATGTGGACCGTGTGTGGGATGAGGCACTAACTAAGAATTGGAAGTCAGGATGAAAAAAAAATTGATGCCATGACTGTGGTCAGGCACTCTGATGGCCTTGGTTTAACAGACTGAGCAAGATGTACTACATGAAAAAAGCCCCTCTAGCATATAGTTGCTCAATAAAGATAATAAAGCATCTGTCTCAGGTACTGAACTATGGAATACAGGGTATCAAGACCAGGTTATTATCGAGACAGTGACACAAAAAGACAGGGAAAATTGAGGAGTCTTATGGTCAACAAAATAAAGATTCTGCAAGCAGTAAAATTTATGAAAACTTTCACGAAAATTTACGAGTCAGTTTAATGTTCCTAAATGGCCCCTGTTTCATCTGGGTTGCTGTTCAGATGTGACGAGCCATTCAAGAGCAACTCATTACATAGTTGAGAAAAACAAGCAGGCAAAAGCTACCAGATACATCATTATGCTCCCTTTATTTATTCCTTTAAAACTCTTTTTTTTAAAATATTCTATGAGGAAAAAGAGCAGTGTTCTCTTAAAAAGCAAGTTCACTTGCACATTGCTAAGAGTTAAGATCTACAGCATGAGAAAGCATGTTTAGTGTCCTTCAAATCTTACTAAGGATGAAATGCATTGAGTCATACCCACCTAGCAACTATCAGACCTTCTCATGTTACTGGTCAGACACCTTAAACCTCTATTTTCATAAATTGCCAAGTACTTTTGCCTTCAGGACAGCCTCAAAATCACCTCTGATACCTCATCCCTGTATCAGCATCTCACCTTACACAGAATATGAGTGCTGACCACCACTGCTGTACCTCTCTGTGAACAGGAATTGCATTAAACACAACCTGCCACGAAGCTACATGCTGAACTGGACAGATATTTAACTGCACAGTTAAAGACACCCAACAGCCAGGCAACTGTAACCACAAGGAAAATGGGCTGCAAAAATTCCATGGCAGTTGCAAGAGAGCTATTGTACCCATTAGAACACAGAGTTTGTATCTTGCAGAAATCACCATTTTACATGCAAGAACAAATCTAAGTGCAAGAGGCATGCTGGAGCACTACCAAGGTACCTCAGTCCACAAAAGTAGCACCAGATTTCCAGTTACAGTGAGAAAATAAACACATCTGATCAGTTAGTCCATGACTCTGGCCATTTCTGCTGGATGCTTCCCTCATCATCTAGGTCACATTTCACCTGGACGCTTTTGCCCCATATATACATGTCAACAACACATGGATCACAACAATCCAATGGAGTTTTATAGCAGCCAAATACACTGCTGTTCAGATCACCTCATAGCCTTCCACAATAACCAAAGCCAACACATGTTTCTATCCCACCACAGGCAAATCAACCCTCAAGGCAGAGGAGCAATCACACAGAAACTTGCGAGCTCTCAAAGGATGAAAACCAGACATGCTTAAGGGCATCTAACATACCCTTGCCAGAGTCCCACACACATATCACTTCCCTGTCACTGGCACTGAGATCAAGGCTGCGGGCTGCGAGTCAGCACCGACACCTGCTCTGTGTCCACAGCAGCCACGGGCAGATGCACTGCAAACCTCCCTGGCAAGCTCAGCACCCACCTGGATCCACGACAGGAAGGGTGAAGCCTGAATTAGCCTCCTGCAGTGGCTCACTGAACAGCTCTTCATGGTAACTGGAAGTGACAGTGACAGTTGGGCAGTAAATAACAGGTGTCTTCCCTTAAGATGAGAGGTTCTAGTTATCTTTTGGAGTAGAGCTGGCACTGCACTGTAAAATGCTGAGTCTAAACACAGAAAGCTATTGAAACTTCGGAGCAATTGGACCATAGAAAAGAATCCTGTGTAACAGGGAAGAATTTGTTTCAGTCTAACATTTTAAGCTGGAAAATATGACACAGTTATAGCATCTGTATATTCTCTGACCTGCAACTAGCAAGTTCTGAAATCCAGCAGCTAGTTCTCCAGTAACTAGTCCCACTTTCCAGTACAGAAAGAGGTTGTTTTCTGCATATGCACCAGATTCAGTCTTGACAGGCTTTACACTCACAGAAGCATGAAAGAACAGAAGTAATATGGAAGGGCTCCCAGGAAAGATCCACCAGGATCTGGTATGGTTTAGAAAGAGAGAAACTGATGTCTTGTGAGGAAGAAAAAAAAATAAATTATATTACCTACAATATCTGTTGGTATTCCTACAAAAAGGTGACATCTTCAAGTTGTAAATGACCACGCTTTTGCAAATAGCTTGCAACCCTGTTCTGCCTTAACAGAAAGGGTTCTTTTAAGGTACCTCACATAAAGGTGACTAAAAAAAAAAAAGCCAAGAAACTTTGCAGCATCCACTACTGAAAACTGACAGCAGACTATATACCCCGATGACTGGTGTAAGTCAAAATAATTACAATAGTGAACTACCTTCCAGGTCTTCTTTAAACATATGTAGGAGAATTTAATCCAGATTAGGACATTGTGACGTAAGAAAGTAATCCCAAGCACCACTATAGGCTAGGCAGTGACTGGCTTGAGAGCAGCTCTGAAGGAAAGGACTTGGGAGCGCTGGTGGATGAGAAGCTCCATGTGAGCCAGCAGTTGCTCTGGCAGCCCAGAGGGCCAATCGTGTCCTGGGCTGCATCAAGAGAAGCATGGCCAGCAGGTCGAGGGAGGGGATTCTCCCCCTCTACTCCACTCTTCGTGGACCCCACCTGGAGCCCTGCATCCAGTTCTGGAGCCCCTGTCACAGGAGGGATATGGATGTGCTGGAACATGGCCAGAGAAGGGCCACCAGGATGATCAGAGGGCTGGAGCACCTCTCCTATGAGGACAGGCAGAGAGTTGGGGTTGTTCAGTCTGGAGAAGAGAAGGCTCCGGGGAGACCTTCTTGTGGCCTTCCAGTATCTGAAGGG
>WUAM01000107.1:11436468-11448188 GCA_024336885.1 Actenoides hombroni
GCCCAGCCTGGGACTGCCCCGGTGCCTGCTCCACAGCAGCAGTGGTGATGGTGATGGAATTACCATCAGGGGGGCTGGGTTCCATGGTGGGTTTGTATGTATTCCATTTTTATTATTATTAATTTCCTTTTCATTAAAGCTGTTCTAGTTTCCTTTTCCAGTCGCCAAGTCTCTCCCGCTGTGGGGAGGGAGGGAGGGAGGGTTAACAGAGAGCTCTAGGGGGCTGCCCTGCCCCTAAACCCTGACCCTTTGAAGTCCCGGCACGCTGTTGCCCAGGCACTGCGGGTGCCTCTGAAACAACCACCTCTGTAAGGGTAGGAAATGCGTGTTCCCCAAAGCCAGTAACACTGGGCAGTCGCACAGACAGGCAGGGGACCATCAATCACCCTGCTTGCCCCGGGAGGCCGGCAGCCGTGGCCCAGCGCCCGAAGGCCCAGCCCAGCTCTGCGGCAGGCCGAGGGTGACCCCTGCCGGGCCCCGGGCCGCTGCACACGGGGCCTGCGGCATCCAAGGGACGGAGAGGAGCCAGCCCGGCCCCGCGACCCCGCACTGCCCCCGGGGCTCGCCCCGGGACAGCCCCCTGGGCGCACACACCCGCGGCTGCCAACGCTCCAGAGCCATCCCCGCACGCTCCCGAGGTTCCAGCCGAGCTCTCGGCTGAGCCACAGCAGAGCCGTGCAGCAGAGGAGCAGCGACCTGCCTTGCATCAGGAAGAAAGGAGATCTGTGTTCACTTCAGAGTGGGGAAGGAGACAGAAAGCAGGGATGTGAGAGGGCAGAAGCGTTCACTGTAATTCTTTCCAGCTCCGTCCCACAAGAGTTACACAGACTGTGATACCACCCTAAAAGGGGAACATGGAACATGGCCACAAGGGAAAAAAAACCAAACCAAACAACAGGCCCTCAAACCATAATGCCATCAAACATTGCTATCTTATGATAAAATGCCTCCTATCTGGGATTTAGACTCAATATTGGATTGCAGCTTGGAAGGGAAATAATCAATGTTGTCACAATTAGACGTGTGCCTCCTACCTGCCCAGGTTTCCCTAAAGGATATGAGATTGCCTTAAGACAGGGGCTTCTCCCAGTGTCTGAAGGCTGACTAGGAACACGTTTCATCACTTCATTCCCCTTCTGTATATAATATGCAGATACTTTTGAAGCCAGCCCTAATCTACTCATGAGAGGACTGCAAATATTAACTTTGAATGAAAGAAAGCTTATTTTCCGTGAAACTATAATTTGGAACAAAGATTTTGACAGTATTGGGAAATTCAGGAAGGGGTAATAATGTAAATAACGAGTTGTCAGCAGGAAAGGCCAATGCAAAGCACCGGGCAGGAGAGCATCTCCACAATAACACAGAGCTGGCATTCACACAGCAAGACTGAACTCCTGCACTGAACATCAGCTGAAAATGATGGGTGTTTATGGCAAGCACAGTGAGCAAAGGCTACAAGAGGTCGATATCCAGGTCTGTTCTGAACAAGATCTCAAGAAAGCTCAGCAGAGAAAGAAGTGTCTCTCTGCAGTAAGTCACAGTGGATTAGATCTACATGGTCGTGTGCCTGAGTAACCCATACCCTTAGATGTCAGTCTGTGCTGTCTTTGCAGTGTCACCCCTGTGCAGCTCTACGGGCCTCGTAGGTAGCACAGGTTTCCCAGTGACAGGAGGGTTGCTGAGTGCATTTTAACTTATCCTAGCAACTCTCTCCCAGCCATTTTCCTACAGCACCAACCTCAAATGGGTTCAGTTCTCTGTGCTTTTGACTTTAGCAGCTCTAGACTGAGACTCAGGTCATAACCATTTCCCATTCTGTCCCACACCATCACTTCCAGACCCCAGGGAAAAACAGGAAGAATGAGTGGGGGAGGGAGACGAAGGAAAAAAGTTAAAATAAACTCAGCTTTGCATTCTGCAGCTCCAACTTCAAGTCTGTTCAACTGCAGGAAGGGGAATGGCAAATCATGGAGCATTACTGCCACCTTGTGCTCCATGAAATCTCTACAATCAAGGGCTTGCTTTTTGCCTTCCTAGTTTTTAAAACCACAAAACCAGACCCAACACCTGTATTAGCTTGTTCAAAACAGAGGGTGGGCAAAATACTCCCACCTCAGCCCAAGGGCAGAGGGGCCCAGTGCTCCCAGGGCATCTTCAGCCAAGCACAGGCACAGACACAGCACCTCGAGGTGCCAGCTCTCTCCACTCCCCTTTAACCACAGGGCACCGATGCTTTGGCACCTTTATCAGCACTACTCAGTGGTGTAAAAAGCCCATTCCTTTTATTTACACCAGGAAACACTTCACAAACACTTAAGACAGTGACCCAGCTCTCATCATCCTGCCCGAGGGAGGCAAACAGCCTGTAACCACTTCTCAGTGACAGTGATCAGAGAGTTGTGATTCCAGCTGAAATTAAACCCCCCAACTCCACACCAGAGGATTGCTGGTCTAGAAAGGGCTGTGTTTGTTCCCATGCTCAAGCACAGTCTGAATAAAGTGATGTTCTTATGGAGGGGTTTTGGCTACCTTGATTTACCAGAAAGGTGTTTAAAGGGGACTGCACGAAGCAGATCCATCAGATTTATTAGGGATGATATTGAATAGTTTCTTCATAAATGGAATCAAAAAGCCTATAAAATGATGACAGAAAATGACAGCTATTCTACAGCATGTTTCAACAATACCTGGAAGCTTAATAGAGGACGATTAGAAAATTCTGAAAGATGGTTTTTCAGAAGAACACACTCCTGAAGAAATGATATCTGAGCAGTGTTAATGTATTTTAACTCGATCATTTGTCTCATTGATATTTTTGACAGGTTTACATTGTGCTTGCTATCTACTTTTATCCCTTGCTTCCAAGATCAATTTTAATTAAAAACTAATGTTAAACACTCATAATTGTGACTGCTCTCTCACAGCAGCTCAGCATTAACCCAAAAATTATACCTTTGGCCAAAAACACCATAACATTTTCACATATTTTACATCTTAGTTGAAGCAAATGCAATCACAGCAATAGAAAGGCAACTGGTGAAACAGAACACAAAGGCAACTTCTTCAGAGAGATAGGCCTTTGTTTCTGAACCTCCCTAGAGCCCTGCCACAGGTAGGTCTCTAAATTTCCTTGACTCCAAGCAGGTATTGGAAAGTGCCTTCAACAGCCAGCTTTATGCTGATCCTCTATGGTTCTTGCATCACAAAATCTTCCACTCTGAGGAAAGACCCTGAAGGCTCCGCTGCCCATTGCCACAGGAAGTTTCACAGAAGCAGCAGCCTCCTCATGCAAAATTGTCTCATTGACCGAAGGATCAGCTCTAGCCAAATCTGTCCCTTATCCAAAACAGATCCTGTGAGGTTCTGCCACTACTTCTTTCAGAATACTAAAAAAACCCAAACCACACAAAAAACCACCCAACAAATCCACATCCCAACCTAACCCTAGAAACTGTTACAGAACTGTTTGATGTTTTCCTGCCTCACCCCCCAACCCGTTCCCTTTCCTTGTTCCATGCTGGACACTGACATTCAGCAAGGCTTCACGTATGCGCAAGACTTCAAAGAGCTGTACAAATCAGTAGTCTTACTGAAGTTTTGTCATTCGTTTTTACCTGTTGTGCTAATTCATCATTATTTTTATTGTTGCTATTCCCTCTACTCCCCTGCAACCACACTGCCTTTTGTCTTTTCCTTCCCCATATGCTGATTCTATCGCTCAGAAAAACAGCATTAGGCATGTGAAGTTAAGCAAAATGAATTGGGGTCTCCTGACCAGGGAGATTCTCATCCTAGTCCTCACTCAGCATCATTTTAAATGATGTAAGATGAAAAAGACTCCACTCTGAATAAGCAAGAACACAACACAAAGCATCCCATTCCCCAGCCAGGCATGCTGTGGCTACAGACTACAGCCAAAGGGACACACAAGTGCCTGCCTCTCCTCAGTGCTCATCTATTTCCACAAAACCTTCTCCAAAGTAGCATGAAAAACGTGAAGCTTCTTTCTGCTCCAGCAAGGCTTTGTCTCAAACAACCAAGGTACCCAAAGGCTGTTAAAATGTTTCCAGTCACAGGAAGTGTTCAATACTTTAACTACAGTTCTTTTGTTCCCAACTAGGACCAGCAATAGGATAAGGTTAGAGTTCAGGCAAGGGGGGTGTGCAAGGTAAGTGCAGAGCTGTGGGGCAACATGGCAGCTCTGCCAGCGAGACGCAGCCATTTTGCATTGGCTTCAGTTCAAGGCGGGCACCAGCGCGGCTCTTCCCACGTTGCTTCCAATCCAGGAGCAGCAATTCTGACAGAGCCTACGGACAGCCTTTGTGTAGGGAGGGAAACACAGCATTACTGTCCGTGTCCATCCTCCAGTGAACACACAAAGCATATGTGTTGTGACAGCCACCCACGACAGGAGCTTGGCTCTTTCACTGAAGCTGTCGGCGCTTATTGTTTAGCTCTGGAGCCCTCCAGTTCAGCCCTGGAGCGCGAGCCAAAACTGCGGCTGCAACACAGACATTGTGGAAATACCAGCAGACAGTCAATGGTCTGAAAAAAACTCATGCCTAACTCAGACATAGCCAGGGAAGACACAGCAGCTGGACCTCTCCAACATATACCACAGGGCAACTTTGGAAGAAAGGAATTCCAGTTTTATCCTTGCCAGTCACAGCAGCTCTCTGACAAAGTGGTGACACCTCTGACAGAGCTGCTTCTTATCTGACACATCACTTGACTGTATTACAAGCTCCAACTAATCTTTCTCATTATGGACCTCAATTTTATGATGTAGCTACATGGCTCCTATTCAGAAAGATCACTCCCAGCTTAAATAAAACATTTGTCTCCTGAAAGAGGAGTAATGAATATTATTTTAGTTATGGATTAAGTGTGTTAATAGAATACTTCACCCTAATTCTGTTTTTTTGAGCAGCGTGGCTACTTAGAGTCTCAAAATCAACTGTGTAATGGGAGCAATTCAGGCTCCCTCAGGTTTGATGCAAACGTTGCCGATATCGCAGTTAACATCCACAACTGATCATCTGATTAAGCCTGCGCCGAGCGGTCCTGGAACATACTATGAATTCATTACCAGTAGAAGGGTGAAGGCTTGAAGGTGGTTAGAATTTAAAGTTGTCATGTTTATACAAATGAATCAGAGGTAACCGAACACACTGAAATACCTCAGTGCTTAAAAATTGATTTGCTTCCGTAGAAAACAAATCAAATTCTGGATACAAAGCAGTAAGCTCTAATACATGTTAGAGCTCGATGCAGCTTTTCACTGCAAGACAGACAACTTCCCATTTCACTTATTGTCATAAACCAATGAACAACTACTAGAATACAATCCTTAACTCCTGTTCAGTGGTAGCATGGGATACAGGGGCACACGCTGTACCAGTCGGTGTTACTGGGTACAACTGGAAAAAGGTACTCACATCTGCACAGCCTTCACTTGTATGAACTGCACCCAAAAGACATGGGTCACACTGTGATCCCTGTAACTGTAACGAACCACTCTGTTTCTGTCATGGAGAAATGGTGAAAAATTGTCCATCCCAAAGCATGCACAGAGAGAGATGCATGAACTGTAACCACTTAAGTGATACCAGTTACAGAGAGATGACAGGGAAGCCACATTTGCTTCTGTCAAGATGGATTCCCTCAAGTTTCAGCCAGCAAAGATGGATTCAAAGCCACCCTCACCCAGTGAGCAGGGGACAGGACACAGTTCAGCATGAGGATTGGTCTTAGCCCGAGTCACTAGAAATCATCTCATCGGAACCACGAGCTGAGTCCAGATTTTCTAATAGAAGTGCATTGAAATAAGAGGCCACTGTTCTTTTCTGGAAAGAAATCTACTTTCTCCCACCATAAAACCTGGAACTGAAAATACCATGATGAAACTACAGCTCTCGGGACTATGGTCTTGAATATTATTGTTCAGGGAGAGGATCCACCCAGGAACTCACACCTCCCAGGCTGCCATTCTACACAGAGCAAAACACATGCATGAAGCTGGTCACGACACCTGAGCTGGTTACACTTCTAACATTATTTCATCAGATTCTATAAAATCCAATGGCTTTCTGGCATGCTCCATCCTTAGCAGATTAGGGAACTACTAAACTCCAGGGCACAGAAGAACCCCAAAGGTACATTCAAACATCAAACTGTTTCTAAAGCTCTGATTCCTGGACTCAGCTCCAAGTGCTGAGGTTAGCCCCTAGTATGCACTGCAGCACTGCCTGGAAACCCTAGGGTAGAAGAGGTACTCGGGCCAGGTCTCCTAAAGCCACCACTGTTTGATGCTGCACACATGCTGATGAGCTCTGCTTCCTGCCCTGGGACCAGCACAGATACCACCAAGGAACAGCTCCGGGCTGGCTCAGCACAATGTGGCCATTGAGAAGAACACAAACCCAAGAGAACTTCTTAGGCAAAGTTTTCTTAAGGCACTGCTCACCTCATCATCTGTGCTGTTACTCCACTGCAAGTCCCCAGCTCTGTGACTCAGAGCAGAGAGAATCAGCTGCAGACAGATAACAATGAATGATTTACTGTTTCCATTTCATATTTGGCCTAAGTTAACAGCAAATACACCAACACAGAAGGATCACGCACTCAGGTGCCATTCTTCCATGGGCAACCTCTTCATTTCATAACTTGATTAATGGTCCCACTGACCTCATCTAAACACACAGAAACAGCCAGCAAGAGAGCTACAGTTTCAATGCAGTGAGGCTATCAAACAATCTGCTAGAAGAACCTGCAGAAAAATAAATTACATTCCAAAAGGAGAAAAACAAATACAACAGGCTCTGGAGCAGCTCCCTGCAGCACCAGCACGTATTTGCTTCAACGAGAGCTTAAAAGCCTCACCTCAAAAGCTCTTTTCATCTTCCACAAGATGTGTTTTAAAAAAGAAAAACCACTCACTAATAAAGCCTACACACAGCATTGTCCAGCCCTTCATTCCACAACCCCACACGCAAGCTTAAACCCCTGTTCCCAGTCCCACACACTCTCACAGTCTGTTTTCCTCTCAGCTGCACACACAGTACTTGCCAGGCACCTTTCTGTCAGCGCTTCCACTGGGGTGATAATCCCAGCCATGGCCAATCTTGCTCAAGCTGTTCCTGAGCAGAAGCTGCACACTGGTACTGCAGTACCGGGGCACTAAGGGGGTGTCTGCCAGTCACCATGCAAGTTCCTCCCAGTTTTGATTCAACAAGCACAGCTGCTCCACATGAAGACCCCCATCACTACCCCAACCTGCATCACCTGTGGTGACACAGGTGGCATCCAGTGGAATCCACCACCAAAAGCTCAAAAACCTCAATTTCTGACTTAACTTCAGACATAAACAACAGAATTTCACTTCAGCTTTTCCTCCTCAGCTGCAGCTGGAGGAAAGCACAGGATTAATCTAGCAAGTCCAGACCTGCTTTCAGACACATTTTCCTTCACACTTCAGTCCTTAGAGTGCTGGCTAATAACACTCCTACACCAGCAATTTTCAGCCTGTGGTTCACATTCCTCTGGGGGGCAGGGAGTAGGACCACAAACTATTCAGGAGAGATCCAGAAAAGGCACCTAAGAAAATTAGGTTTGTGCACACCATACAACAACCTGCATATGCACCCGTGAAAAATTTCATGCAAGACCCCTGAAAGTTGGCGAGGATGCTCCAAGAGCTGAGACTGAAAACTACTGTCCACTGTGATATTTCAGTGTCATTAGAGAAATCGCTGATTTAGGACTGAAAAAAAAAAATCCAAGGTATTCTACCAGCTCTGTCCCTCTAGCATAGTGATTGACAGGACTTGTCATGGATCTGTGCCCCAGCTTTTCCACCTGTAAAGTAAGGGGAAAATTACTGCATGTGTTTTTTAAGATTTCAAACCCATCAGAGAATAAATGTTATTTAAAAGATACACGTTGCTACTGCTCTGCCTCTCATGCTAACCTCCATAAACTCCTGCTCAGTACATCAGGCAGTCACCTTGAATTCCTGGGTCTCCTGTAATCAAACTCTGGGATTCAGCACTGGATGCCACAGATCTATAAACCATCCTGTCTGACTACATAGAAATAACAGTTGTTGAGTTGCTTTGGTGTGAGGGGAGGAACACCACAATATACTGTAAGTATTGATGTAGTTGGTGACAGCTACACCATTCCAAGTCATATGTTTGGAACCAATTGACACACAAATCCCAGCAAGAGGGTTCACATGAAAACAGAGCAGGAACAGAACACAAAAAGCACTGGTCAAAGAAGCAGGGTAAGCCATGCTACCATTGTAACACCATTAACACAAAACTTTCCTTGCAGAACTACCCAGTCAACACTTCACGAAACAAAGATTTCATATAACCTGCATATTAACAGAAGTATTTCTGTTGCTCCCTGCTGCTGGGCAGAGCTTGGTAATGATGCCCTGATAGCTCAAACTTGATATTGTTTAAGTAAATTTGCTAATTTGTTATTAATCAGGCATCAGGTCTTGTATAAGGACCAACAAACCTTTGTGCTAGCTACTGTCCAACCACAAAAATTGGTAACACTACCCCTGTTCCAGCAAGCACAAAATCACTAGTTTAGTAGTTGTACAAGTGTCTGAGATCTCGTAGGCAACTCTCTCCCTTTACATGACCTAGCCTTCACATGGCTTTGTTTTAAAAAGCCTCATCTGTATTCCTGCTGCTTCCTGAAGGAATCCCACAGAAGAGCTTTTGTATATGCTTTCCACTTAAAAATGCATGACTGTCAGAAGCAGTCTCAATTCTGCTCTGTAGAAGCATGACCCCAAACCAGTTAATAACCAGTGGGAGCTTCCCATTAGGTAGCCCGGGCCTTGAAAAGCCCTTTTACCCCTCAGATGAGTCACCTAACCTTCATTATGTTACGCACTCAATTGTACAGCAAATGAATTCTCCTGCCACTCTCCATCCCTTGTATTGCGGCTGTTTAATTTCTACCTTCCTGGAAGCTTCTGTTGCTTTTAAAATATACATGTAAAAATCTGGTTTGACCTCATTCTCCCTTACTAACATCACAGAAATCAAGGAAACTGGGTAGGCTATCAACACCAATCAGGACTATGTCCTTCCTCTCTACCCACTGCCTCAGCTGCAATTTCCAGCAGTGCAAGCAGCTCCTTCCCAGGCTTGCTCCAACACGCGTGTTTTCAACACAAAGTTCTAGCTGAGCCTCTCCGAGGCATCACTCTGCAGAGACTGCCCAAGTCTGCTGGGTGTATCTCTACACACAGACAAACCCAGCAGGATTCTTTCAGACAGGAATATGCACACTTAGCAGAACACTGAACAATGGGAGAGAATGAGTAAGCACACCACAAAAAAAACCAAACCCAAACACTTAAAAAAGTGAGACTACAGCTCTCATCCTAAACATTTTGGATAACTTTGGCGTGCTGAGCTGCTGAGCAAGATGCACAGTGGTACAGTGTCCTAGCTTTAGAAATAACATAGCCCAGCTGTGCCACACCTCCCACAGCTGTGAGCAGGGCCACAAAGGTGCTTATGCTGTTCTAACCAGTCTCTCAAGGAAAACAATTAGGAAAAACTTCACTATTTGGAAAACAGCAGGCCCATTATGCTGTTCCCAGGGAATGCTTGCACTTAAGTCTCACATTTGTTTTCATCCTGCAGCAGAATGAGTACTTCAAAGTTTCAAACACTTCATTCAATGCAGAAATTAGAAGCCAACTTCTTTCCTAACAGTCTGAAGGCCTTCACCTGGCTGTAGCATTGCAAAACCTACCGCATTATGCAAAAGCCACTCTACTTAAGGTAAATGGGGTTAGTGCCTGGGCAGCATGTTGTTACCACCAGACATCATTCCCCCCATGAGCGATGCAGCTAGGCTTTCGGGGTCATATTTAAAACAAAGCAGTAATGTCATCCTAGAAAAACACCATTCTGATCACGATGTCTCCTCTGCCTGAGTCAGACCTCTGGAAAGCCCTGTGGGCTCAAGTCAGGAGTTGACCAGCAAGCACATCTCCCTTCTCAAACCATCACCTTCCTAGGAATTCTCGATGTATACCTTACCAACAAACACCAAACTGAGCTGTGCCTTCTTGCCATTAATGAGAATTGCTTTCACATACAAAGGCCTTGAGGATAAATCCTAGGGGTAATTTGTGGGTGAAGTAACTACTATAGACTGCTCTGAACCATATATAAATCTTCCATTTAAAAAACAAATTAGTAAAGTGCACAACGTTATCTTTTTGCCTCTGGACAAAGGAAAGAGAAGCAAGAAAAAGGAAGGCAAAATTGCTCCTTATGTGCATTTTACTCATTTTGATCGGTTGCACTTCATGGTACATCAACTTGCGCTGTTCCCATGAGGGTTTAGAAGCTCACATTTCCTTTCATCTAGCAACTAAATTCTTACCTAATTGTCCTGCACTGCCACCTCTGAAGCAGTGTTTCTCAGGGATGGCTTCAGGATTTTCAGGCTGTAAACTGTCTAGCACAAGAGTTTTGTTTGGGGCTTGATTTTTTTAGGTTTTTTTCCTCCTGATGTCTGTTTGAAGGGTTAAAGCTCAATGTTTCACACGCAACACCAATACGAATTCTAATTTTAAAATAATCCCAACGAGTTAAACTTGGGCAGCCAAACATTCTCATTCAGCGAGCTTTCACCATGGGTTGGTAGGAAGCCAGAAACAAGGAATAAATGTATATCTGTGTTAGTAGCAAAACAACAACCGAGCTGGCTAAATCAACGTGAGCTCTACACAGCAATTAACAGGATCAGCAACACCAGGCTGTAACATTCACAAGACTGCCAACAGAAAACTTGAGAAAGATTAAAAAAAATATACAGAGACTTAAAAACACCTTTAAATATCACATTGTTCTAACTTAATACCAAAAAACCCGCAAGGAACTGAACTGCTTTGGTTTTGAATTACAGGACAAAGGTCACAAAACATATATTATGGAAAGCTAAGGCTAATGAGGTCCTGCACATACACAATGCTCCTGCCATACCTGTGATCTCACAAAATATCTCTGGATTCCATGCATTTACTGATTTCACTCGTGGAAGAGGTATTTATTCTTACACGTTTCTCTACTTCCCCTCTTCGCTTGGTGTAGAGCATACACCATTCCACTTATAGATACAACATATTGCTTCATTAACGCAGAAATATCCTTGATCAGAGAAAAGGCTTTTAAAGAAAAATATTCAGTTCCAACCAGGAAAGCCTATAAAGCACTAGAAATCTGCCAGAGAGGCACAGAAATAAAGGTGAGCTAGGCCTTAAAAGGAACACAACATGGGGCAGAATTCGGCACTCACGTAGCAAAGAAATAGCTGTATTTAGAATAGCTATATTTAGAATTTATTTTCAAAAGACAGGGTTTTTTTAAAGTCCCACTCTCCCCCCAAAGGTGACTTTTTACCTCAAGTAGAAACCCTTCTCACTTTACCTGGCAGAAGAAATTTAAAAATGCAGCCAGAACTCAGGGAAGAGACTCTCGGGAGGAACCCCAGATCCAAACCCTCTGCGGGGGGGACCCGTCCTTCCTGCCCCTGCCAGGGACCTCAGGGAGCCGAGGGAAGGAGAAGAGAGAAATCCAAGTTGTGCCGGGGGGGGGGGGGGCGGTTATAAAATGGAGGGGAGGGAGAAATAGCCTCGGCTGAGGGCCCCGCCTCTTCCTCCCCCCCCCAAT
>WUAM01000107.1:11455657-11486541 GCA_024336885.1 Actenoides hombroni
GGGGGGGGGGCGGAGATAGGTATAGGGTGTGTGGCTGCAGAGAATAGAGAAAGTGTATTTGTAAAGGATGTGGTTGAGGGCACTTGTGCTGCTCAAATAAAGGGGTGTTGGGGCTTCTCCGTGTTGCCAGCGAGGACGAGCTACCTTCATGGGTGCCACTTTGATCCCAGCATTTTCATCTTTGTAGCCAGCAGTGAACTGTGCTGCTTTAGTTTGTGCAGGTCAAACTCACGGCCAGACTCTGGGGGCTTTCTATTATTTTTTAATAGACAGAAAGACCATTTTGTTTTAGAGTTAGTGTATGCTCCCTGTAATGCATCCTTTGCCTGGGAATAATGTTTTCAAGTGTGTTGGGTAATGCAAGTGGCAGGTTGCTTTCGAGTAAGGCAGGGGCTCATCAGCTGAGGGCAGTGCCCAAGGTGGGGTGTCTCCTGCACAGATAACTAGAAAGGAAAATTGCCTGGGTGCACTGCAGTAGGGATCTTTGCTTCCCTGCACAGAGCAAAGATAAGTCTCCTGGCCTCTGCTGTGCCCAAATAAGCTGACAAACCTGATGAATGGAAAAGCCTCGTATCTCAGAATCGTGAAAAGCACAGGGGTGAACTCGGCAAGTGTTCTGTTCTGAATGCACTTAAATTATCAGCTGTAGCCTAACAGCAGCTGAGCATGTGCCTCACCCTTTAGAGTACAGCCTTCTGAATCAAAGCCCATGATGTAGCTGTGGATCTGCCAGTCAGATGGGTTATCTTGCCTCAGAAAAGGGCTGTTGGTGGCAGGATATACTCTGGGTTTGCATCTGGGTTTTTTAGGGAGGAATACAGCAAATGTTTGGCTTTAGTCCTGTTCTCATGTAAAGCATTAAACAAGAGTGTTTCTCCTTAAAGTAATTCTACACTCCAGCAAAGCAGCCTTGCTGAGTGTCAACATTTGTGTCCTCAAGAGCACCTCTGACTACTGCTCATGCAGAAGCAGTAGCTTGGTGAGCAGATCTTAATGGCAGAAGAACTTGGAGCTGCAAATGCATCCACCACTTTCTCCACTGTCCCATGTTTCACTTAATTTGCACACCCTTCTGCCTGTTGCCCCTGCATTAATCCTTGCTACTCCTTCCAGTGATTATAGCCTGAGGTTTTACAAATAATATTCCAGGTGTGGAAGTGGGAGGATGAAGCTGGGAACTGCAGTTCTGCTTCGTGTTTCTGGCTGTGCTGCCAGCTGACAGGCAGACTTCAGTGGAATCACTTAACTCATAAGCACACTGAGGCAAAGAGGAGTAACCTCTTAAGTGGCTTTACCTCTTCTCTGCTTCATTGTTGTGCTCTCTTTAAGGGAAGTGATTATTTTGTAGTTGTTCAGCCTCGTTCAAACAAACTGGAGAAGACTGGAGGTCATTCCATTGGACTGGTTAAAACTTACAGGTGGGAGAGGTCAAGCTGTTCTTTGAGAGGGGGAGAGAGATGATTTTTTTGACCTTGATTTCGGCTGTATTTGGCAAGAGAAGCCAGTTGATAACAGAGGTGCCCAAGAGCATGCCTCTCTCAAAATGAGGATTGTCCTCTCAGTGAGATTGTCTTCATTTAGTAAATTAAAACCTACCAGCCACAACCCAGGGCATGGGAGGAGATGCCCTCTTCTGTTAATGATTCTGTTGATTACAAGAATATGTATTTAATTGCAATGTGCTTGGCTGTTACGTTCCAGACACACAGTGTGTCAGCAGAGAATCTGAATGCTCTGCCAATAGGTCAGGCATTTTTCTCTTCATTCCTCCCCAAGTCTTCTATATGCATGCATATTAATCAATGTAGGCAGTCTTTAATTATAGGCAACTGGTACTTACTGCTTCTCCAATCAGTGTGTCTTCTAAATCATGTGCTAGTGTATAAACGAGCAGCATTGAAAGGCTCTGCTTTGCACTAGAAGTCATTTTCACTACCTGGCAAAATCTCACTTGATCTTTCAAGCGAGTAGCCTTCAAAGGAAAGAAAAAATATTTTCCTAACTCTGTAAAACAAATAATTGATTTACAGCCAAATCCTTTTTTTTTTTTTCCTTCTTAGAGGAGACAAACTTATCAGTGAAGTGTCTTTCAGCAGAGACTTTTCAATGTGTGTGTTCAGTGAATGCAATTAACTCTACTGCACTTTGGCCGAGCTCCTTTGACACTCAGTGTACATCCATACAGAGGATCTGTAAGTGGGGGTCCATGACTCTTAGTTCCATTGCTGGGGTTTTAGATGCCCTGCAGCAGCTGACTGGTCATCCAAAGTAGTGTTAGTCTGGTCTGCTTCTGACTCTAGAGATGCTTGGTGTGCTGGGGGGTATAGGATGTTCAAGTTATATATGTTTGTGTCTTGTATGTTATCAACAGAAAATTACACTGTAATCACCCTGAAGGAATTAACTTGCTGGGGCTGTAACAATGTCAACAAGCAATGTGTAGATGATGTGTGTTGATATACAGCCTGCTATTTATTCAGAAATATGAAGGAGTGGAGGGGTGTTACTTATGAGGTGACGGGCACCCTTTCTAAGTTCTTCTTCCTTGGAAATCCTTTCCTGTGAGCTGATGGCTATGTTAAAATTCAGAGATGGCTTTCAATGGCTGAGATGCTTACTGCAGGTGAATGTTTCCTCTGTAAACTGAAGGAGTGTGAGCCTTAACAAATTAAATGCTTGTTCTGAAAGTACAAATGCTTTCCAGTCTAGGTTTCCCACAGTGCTGTGTATAGACTGCTCTGCAGCATGAGGGTAAATGCAAAGATTGTTTTGAATATACACCAAAATGTGTCTAGCTTGCCTAATATTTTTCACTTAATCTGGCATAATTCAGTATGTAAGTCTTTTGCAAAGAAGTGGGAAGAAAAATGTCTTATCAACATGTCTGCTTTTAGAAATTCTGAAATGTGAAAAAAAATTATAACCCACTCATTTAAACTCTGTATTCCGTATTTCAAATGGTAGATGGTTTTTAAAACACATCTTCTGAATCAAAGCCAGTTAGGTATAAAAAACAAAAGAGGGGAAGAAGGTTGACAGCAAATAAAATCATTATTGTGTTATCTTTAAATTTGTTTTTCTGCTTTCAGTGATACCACTGGATTGAAACCTAGTTGGTGTCCCATGTTTAGGCTCTGTGCAGCTCAGGGATGGTTTGTACTTAGAAGCAGGAATCCAGTTTTCTGTTTCTTTGCACTTTGGGCACTAGCACATCCCTGAAGAAGTCCTGGGTAAGATCTTGCCTTACCAGGTCAATAGCATCAGATCCCTTTGTTGTGTTTCCCCTTGCACTGGGGAATGAAATATAGACAAAGGGAAAGGGTTTTTTTCTCTTGTGGTGATAGCCAATAGTACGGCTGTATTATCTTTATCGTCCGTGATTTTAGTGTTTTCTTGTCCTATACCAGCTTCTCCAAAATAATTCTTGTTTCAAAGTATCATGTGTTATTGCCTATACAAAGGAATACAATGTGTGGAGATAAATGCATAACCTCTTTCCAAAAAATAATTTATCTGGTCTCTTTCCTGACCAGCACTTGGTATTGCACAGAGTGACATTTGCATGTGAGGCATTTTCTCCTCCAAGATACTCAGAGCAGTTGCAGATGTTTAAATTACATGATAAAGTATTTTAAGTGTGTGTGTGTGTGTGCATATATATTCATGTATATAAACCAAATGGAGGCATGAGGGGGGAAAAAAGGGAGAAAGAGCTGAAGTTTATTGACCAAGACATGAGGAAGGCATTAACTGTTCTCCATTGTCCTTGGTGCCTGTAACATCCTCCCACTTTGCACTGCGCTTACATTACACAAGGTGAAGGAGTATCAGATACAGCTCTACACCTTCTGCCCTCTTCACCATGTCTGGCTCTAGCCCTGAGACTTCACTCCCCTCTTCTCTTCCTTCAGAGTTAAAGCTGCTGAAACGTTTTACCTGGCAAAACATAACAGCTATAGTGCTGCCATCAAAATGATGGTAAGCAAGCCCTTCAGGTAACTCGCAGTGATGCTGTGCTACACTGACAGCTGATCTGACAATCTGATGCATTATAAATGCCCACTTCAGAAGTGCACTTAATCCTAGCACAGGAGTCTGTAGGAACAGCTCAGCTCAGATCCTACAGATGAGTACGTGTGGCTTGTAGCAGTGAGGTGTTTTAAAGCTAGTGAGATGGTTTTAAGGTGAGTGGTAAGAAGCCTTATGGACTTAATGTATGCAAGGAATTTGGTAAGAGGGCAAATGGTGGGTGATTAAATTGTCCTCCCTGTGAGAAACACTAGATGCCCACGCTGACTGGGTCCCAGATGCAGGCTGACATAGGCAGCTGTAAGCACTACAGATTTCGGGAAAATCATTGTCGGGTATAAAAGAGAATTGAGCGTTTCTCTACATCAGTAGCTAAATAATTTGATGCATAGCCCAGGGTAGTTTGAGTCAGACTTTGAGAACGTGTGACCCTGTTCTGGACTGAGTGATCAGGCAGCATTTTAGGCACCAAAAGCGCAGGACTTGTCGCTCAATAGCCCTTTGTCTACGTGCCAAAATTCTTGCTGCCCTAGCATACTGTGGAGGGGTTGGGCTCTCTGGTGAAGCAGTTGTTTACAACCATTTGTTCCTGCTGCACTGTTTCAGCTCGCTAACAGGAGCTCATGATTCATATTAATGGGAGATACATGCCTGCTAATGTAAGTCATCCAACTTGTACCAAACTCAGGGTCAATACCATCACCATTATCACTAATGCTATGAGGGGAAATACTGCTAATGTGAATAATCTTCTAATGAATAGTCATTTTAATAGCCTCTGGTTCTGTATCTCATCCAAAAGGCAAGCACATGTTCTGATAAATGAAAGGACTACTTAGCTCTTGTGAAGGAGGTGGCACAGAAGCCAATAAGTTGCAAATCCAACATTAAGCAGGCTTCCTTCAAAACTCTCTGTTAGTTACCTTTGCTGTTGCGTTTTCTGGCCCTTTTCTGACTGCACAGGGCTTTCTTTCCTACTGCACCCCTCATCTGTGATGCAGTGGTCATGATCTTTGTCACTGAAAGATCTATAGAATTAAGAGCAAGAACATTTGTAGTTGAAAATGAAATAAAATGTCCCTTAGCTGGAAGCTGACGTGCATTCCCATTGTCTGGGAAGCAAGCACAGAGGGAAGAAGCAGTGTGTATTGAGTAGTGGCTTACACCACTGCCCTCTCTGAAGTGTTAAAGTAGAAATTTAGGCTAAAGAAAGCATTGTGTGCCTTTGTGCACATTTTCTAAATAGTGCTGTGTTTGTATTTGATGAATTTGCTTAGTACCTTGCTTACAAAACTACTACGCATAGATTATTCTGAGAAAGTCCCTCCAGATAGATTTGAGAATTAATCTGCTCCAGATCATGCTTAGGCCATTGCTCTCTTACGGTAATTTACATCTCTGTAAGATGCTGGAAGTGTTTTTAATGAGTCTCATAATAACAAACCCAATAGTAACAATAGTGCATTGCTATTGCTTTTTCTGAACTTTGCTCCTGGATGAAGAATAGAAGTGAATTTGAGGTTTGAGGCAGAAATTTATAGCTGTTCTCTGGCATTTGCTGGGACTGGCATGACCTCATGAGAAGGTGTCTACACTTAGCCCATAACCAGGGCTACACTATAGCTGTTGCTCTATCACCCAACGACCTCTCCCCAGCAGAGAAGGGGGTTTGGGAAAAGGAGACCCACGAGTTGAAGTGAAAATGGATAATGAAACAGCGAAACTAATACCAATGCCAATATAAAATATAGTAAGTTATATTCAGCCCAGGGAATATACAGTGGTCACAATAAACAGGAAAGCATCCTTGGGAGCGGAACACTAAGCGAGCCCCTCCAGGGATGGAGTGAAGCAGGACTCGCCTGAGCCCAAGCAGGAGGACCCTCTGTGCTCAGCAAACGTCTCCCTTTATCTGGAGTGTGATGTTTGTGGCCTGGGATACACTTGTAGCCAGCTTGGAGCAGCTGCTGGTTCTGGAATTAATGGCAAATAGCACTGCAGCATCCCCAGGCAGAGAGAGCTTCTCTGGGGTCCAGGGAGAAGTGAACAGAAACTTCTCAAAACAAATTATTTACAGTAATCGTTCCTCAACAGGAAATGGGGAAAATCCTGCTCTGAGTTTAAGTGTAGCTTAAGAGTGTAACTTAATAAATAAGGAAGCTCCTTCAGCTGCAAGTGTCTGGAGCCTGAAAAGATACTGGGGATGAACACTTCTGTTTCCCCTCTACTGGTGTTTCCCAGGATGCTGTCCGTGTCAGGGTACCAGCCCAGCTGTCATGTTTGCAGAGGAGGAATGGTAGGTGGATGTAAAACCTTTACTCAAAACACTGCCTGACTTGTTTGTCCTAGCTTTACCTCAACCTGTGCAAACTCCTGTCTTGTTAGAACATGCCAGTATGTTTTCTAGACTGGGTAACTTCTTGTCTGGGTGGATGGGTTGTTTGGGGGTTTTTTCAGTTCCTTCAGAACCTATAAAAGATAGCCAAAGGACACTTCCAAACTTGCTGTCTGCCCCAGTAGGTCTATTGTCATGTTAGTTAGAAGTGAGACTAATTAAAATCTATGTCAATTTAATTCTTAATGAGATGCCCTGTGTGACTGATTATTTTTAATAGTTGCTTATGATCCTCTGGGAAAATTTAATCTTAACTACATTTATAGGAAAAGGTTGTCATGTAACCACCAAGAATTTGTAGGATTTGAGTCTCAGCTCTGAAAATTAGTTTTTTTCAAGCTGAAGTAATTTCATTATGCTGATGATCTCACAGTTAATCTTAGTGGTTGTCTTCGGAACCCACAACACTGTTTTTCTAAGATTCTGAGGTGGGTCTTGCTAAACACCAATCATTACACAGCCTCTTCCCTTTTTGTTAGTGCCAAACAAACCCTCACTTGAAGCTGCAGAGACTCACAGAATCATCAGTGCCTGGGCAGAGAGGCAATAGGTTTTTATCTTCTGCTCTGTAGGTTCTTTTTAATGTCTGCACAAGCTTTGGCAAGCTAATTTTCCATGGGAGTTTTCATCTGAACTTACCTGAGGGTCTAGCTGAAGTAGAACCAAAGCAGTGGGAACCAGGTGTATATCCAAGGCAGTAGCACCCTAATTCAGCAAACAGCCTGAGTCAATCACTTTGTCTAGAAAACAATTTTTCCCTCACCTCATAATCATGAGAATATGCACGGACCCCCTATCAAAACAGCATCAGAGGCTGCCATGGCAATCTTAATATAAAATCAGATTGGATGTAGAACAACATCCACCTTTTTTCCACTCGGCTAAGAAGGATTATGGACTAGGTTTGGCTCTTTTCCAGATCCCTTGAACTCTACTGTACTTTTTCAAGAGTACTGCTGATTTGAAGGCAAAGAGATTATTCCTCTTAATCCCTATGAAACGTGTTCTTTCACCCAGACTGCACGTTCCTAGAGGAAGTTCCAGGGGGGCCTTTTCAACCTGTTTTGCAGGACGCAGAGGAAATGTATGAAACCTGCATAGGTGTGTTTAATGAATCGTGCCTTTTTGCACACCAGCAGTAAGTGCTGGGTGATGGACACAACCATTGCACACCAAGGGAACCACAGCGTCGGGATGGTTGTCAGCACTCTAGGATCCAAACCCAGGGTTTCTTCCTGCCTACCATGAGAGCAGGGCACTAGTTTACACACTCTGGCATAACTGATTTAGAAGCACAGGAAATGTACCTTCTTTATCCATCTCTTCCAGCCAGCCTTGCAGCTTGAGACCGGGTGAAAAGCCTCCCCACCTCCCCTGGCTGTGGTGTGAGTGCTCCCTGGCTGGTACGCTACGGGCAGCGGCTTGAAGGGCTCCTCTCTGCGTGTGCTGTTTTGTAAGATCTATTCTCAATTCCAAGGTTTAAGTCAGGCTGCTAGTGCTGAGAAAACACCCAAGAAAATCCTCTCTTGATTGGCAAATGTGCAAGGATTGGGATCAACTTCCATGGAAACTCTGTTGTGTGGGGAAAACCTGTGCCTACGGGTTTTTTATTCGAGTTAGCCAAAATATTTGCAGCTACAGCAAATGCCTGTGCACTCAAGACACACAGCTGAGGTAATTTTTTTTCCCTGCTGTTATCACGCGTGTGGGTAGATCTTGATCTAGGTTCCACTTTACCTCATCAACAGAAAAATTGTTTTCCCAATGAAGAAGCATAGCTATATGAAACTACTCATTCCAAATTCCCATTTTTCTGCAAATGTGGCTATTTTATTGTTGTTTTTCCCAATTAGTCGTTTCTGAGGTTTTTAAATTTAAAAAAAAATTGCAAAACTTGACTGGTCAGCTGTTGAGCAACTGGGTGTCTATCTGTAAGTTGTGCTGACAGCATCTATTGATCCTTTCTGCTTGGGCACATGATGTTTATATTCCTGATGAAATTAAGAACATGAAGAACTACAGGATGGCTTCAGCTTTTCTATAAGGAAAATGCTTGATTTAGAGTTTTTATTTGTTAGTGCACTGGCATAAAATATATATTTTGAGAGATTTCAGGAAGAAAAAAGGGCAAAAACCAAAATAGTTTGGGGTTGGGTTTTTCCCTGCAATCCATTGCTATCCAGGACCCCAAGATCAATGTGTCTTGGAAGTGCATTTCCCTTTCAGAGTCAGAGCTGAAATGCAGTTGACTTTCTGTGTGTGTTTTTTGAGATTTTAAGTGGTGACAGGTAAAATGTGATCAGTGTTTCCTGTGCAGATTCTGCTTTTTTTTCAGTAATGACCATTGTGGTAACATTTATCTCTTCCCAAGTGATGTAGGGGCTCCCTTTTGTCTAGCGTGTTCTACAGATTGCAGGAAGGGAAGCACCATCTCAGGGCTGAATATTGTTCCAAGTATTTTTGTAGCCTGTCCCTTTCATTAAGTGAAAAGGTATTGGAGGACTGTATTGCCCCTTTTGGAGTGGGAGGTGATGGAATTCCCTGTGTGGGTATCTTCTGGCAGGAGGACAATTTAAATGTGAGGGTTTCCCAAGGGTATTCTCCAAGGGTTCTTGGTTTGTTGGCCTCATACAAGCACATGGGGAACTGGAGCTTGGCTTGGTTTCTTGCATGTTTATACATATCTGGGCTGCTTCTTGCTTTCTGATGCAGCACAAGCGGCAGCTTCCCTATCATCCTCTTGCTGTCTGTAAGCACCTGATAAGGAGGAGGAAGCACTAGCAGATAAGATGATGGAAGCTGCCACAGTTTTCAGCCTTGAGCATTTGAAGGGGCAGCCGAGTCTTACAGGGAAAATGAAGTGCTATTTTCTTGTAATGCCCTCTTGGAGAGGGAGAGACTTCAGAACGTGAGGCTTCTCTCATTACTCTTTAGTGCAAAATACTAAAGTTAAAATCTTGAGCCTTATTATATGTTGTGCTCGGGCCTCTTATGACCTAGTTTACAGGCAGAAAACAATATAGTTTCACATAATGTACTAAGAAATTAAGATGTCTGATTATGTACTTGGACAAGAGCAGATGGGCAGCTTCCCAGTGAAGTTCTGTTGTGTAGAGCCAGGAATAGCAGATGTGGGCTATGAAGCCCCAGTGTCTGGGTTGCTGGTGGTGGTTCCTGATCCCCAGAAGGAGGGGCTCAGGGCGGTCCCTGGTTAAGAAGGTGCAGTGCAAGGGGACACACCTGCACACACCATGCTGGGGTTTGAAAGACAAAGAGCCAAGGCAAGTCAGTAAGTGATGTGTCCCCTCACTCCCTGTTTGGCATGTTACAGGATAAATTGTTTGTTTTCCTTTTAAGTTCAGTCTATTGAGGGATACCCAGTTCAAGTTGGTGGAGGCTCCAAGGCCTCCAAGTTCAGTGTAACAAAATATTAAAATATCAGTAAGGCCTATGAACCTTTTCAGAAATGACTGATGATGTTATTTGGAAGCTTCAAAAGAAATGGTTAGGTCAGCAGATGTTGGTTATATACCTGTTGTTTTTCCTGCTGGCAGTTAGTACCCGTCCATCAATACAGACACCTTCTACTCACAGAGGCATGAGACCCTGTACTAGCTTGGGGGTAATTGTTTTCCACATGCCTGAGACAGACACCAAACAGCTTGTTACACTGCACACCACAAATAGGAGGATACTGAGTAGTCTTCATTCTTCCTTCTGTTTCCTCTGTATTGTCTCCAGACCTCCAGGGGAGGAAGTGGAAACGTAGGCATTTCTCAGCCTGGGCCAAGCGCTGCTGCCAGCGTAAGACAAGCTTTGCAGATGGCAAAAAATAGGCTCAGGCTTCTGGAACTGTGCCTAAGCTCTGATAAGGGCTGGACAGGCTGCGATGTGTCTGGCTGATGCTTCTGGGATAGTCTCTGAGCTCACTAGACTTTCATCAGTACACTGATTTCTTTCCTCATGTTGTGAAGAGAATATTTATCTGTGGTTCTGCTGTTTGCTTAAACTAGAACAAATGCCCCTTTTCTGTTTCGAAGTTAAACAAATGAATAGCAAATTTGGGGACGAGCCTCTCAGAGGACATGGCTGTGCTATTTGTGTCTAGAAGCTGAGGTGGGAGTGTTCCATTGCTTCAATACCTTCAAGTGTGAGAGCGTGACTTCTCTTTTCCCTAATTTCAGAGAAGAACCATGGTTTCTGCCCCCTTAGAACTATGTTAGTCAGTTTATTGGAGAATATGCTAATGAAAACTGTCTCTAAAGTAGTTAACTGCCATAAAGGAGATCTCACCACCTATTCTGAAACTTTGATATGCGTTTCTATGCCACATTGGGGGGGGGGGGGAAATCAAAGACAAAATGTATACATGAGTACCAGTCATCTTTGCAGCGTGAGGAGAATGCTGTAATCACATTCTTGTTAAAAGTAAATCTTTGGTTTTGCTTCATGGCACTGTGCTCTAGAAGTGCCTTATGCTGTCTGAGTTTACTTGGGGGAAAACACTAATGTCACAGATAATTAGTTACATCTATCAAATTGTACAGAAAGCACTAAAGGAAAGAACTTATCGCTGTTTTGTCCCCAAAGTCCAGAGTAGCTTAGCAAATTCAAGGTCAGGCATGAGTGCTGGCTAGAAGATGAGAGGCTCTTCTGCTTGAGAAGAGGATGTTTGCTGCAGTGCCCAAGTTCAGATGGGTAGTTGGAGTCATCTGTCTTTTGGAGGCCCCCTGAACAACCATAGTGAATCCAAGGTCTCTGAAAACTGCTTGGCTAAGTGGTGTTTTCTCCATGCTGAAGGGCAGGAAATTGCTGAATAGGCTAATTAATGGAGACTGTTTGGGAGCGAGAAGATGAGAGGGAAGGGTCAGGTGAGCTTTTCTCAACAGAAAGTTTAGCAATGTCCTTTCACAGCAAAGGTCCTTTCAGTGCTGATTGGTACAAGGCACAAAAAGGCAGGAGTGGGGGGGGTGGTGTATAAAAATCTTTCAAACTAAACCAGCTGCATCAGACTAGGTGCAAGTCTTCTGTGTCACTGGCCATGTGTGCACTGTGAAGTGTTGTCTTAGCGAGCCAGACATGGAAACCACAGCTTTCAGTAAGCTGACACATGGTAGAGGTATCTATTAAGCTTTGAAAATCAAGCCAACACCTCCACAAATAATACAGCTACTAACTGAGCTTCTGTACAATGGGAAACAATCCATCAGGGTAGTTTCTGTGCTATGGAATTACTGCTGTTTTTAACTTTTAAATCATTGTACATTGAAAATGTGCTACCTTGAACATCTGCTATAAAAAAATCTGGGATGTCCAAAGAAGAGAAACTGATGAGATCAAAGGAATAAAAAAATCATTAAAAATAATGTTCACTCCTGCACTGCCATATAAAGTCTATTTTCTAAGAATTCTTAATACACTCAAATGAAACTGAGAAGCCCAAATTTTCTGGGCATTATGGAAAATACTATGGTTATTGTTTTGCTTCTTCAGTCCTAATATACAGCTGAAGGTTCATGCAGTGAAATCTATGGAAGAGAAAGGGTGCTAAATACTTTCTTGCTCTACTCTAACAGTGAATTTTTTTTCTAATGGTTTTTTTGTTTCGTTGTTTTTTTGTGGCCATTTCACAACTGTTCCTTTAAAGTGAAGTTGAAGAAAAGGGCATACTTTTATGCCAGGGAAAAGGCTTTGTGCCTCAGCAGCTGCAGATTTAAGTTCTATCATAGCTATCTATCCTGTTTTCACTCCTTAACCTAAAAGTAAAGTGACTTTTATTTTGCTGGAGTATGTCTGGAGCTCCTTTGATTAACTAAACTTGCCCTGAAAGGAGTGTTGTGCAATAGTTATTCTGTAGTAACTACGTAGCTTAGTTTCCCTTAGGTATAGAAAGGCCTTAGTGCCTTCAACATCCAAGCAGCTCTTTAAATAAATCAATATATTTCACTTTTGAAATTCCGCAAATCTCAAATTGTAAATCCAGCTGAGTTATGTATTTAGGAAGTAATTTCCATCTTTAAGAAACTTCTATTAGGAAAAAGGCATGTTAAAAAAACATTAAAGTAGGAGAAATTTATTGGAAGCAAACTTTGAACAAAAATAAGAATCCAAAACTGTGGTGAAGCATATAATCCAGAAAGATTCCGTGTTAGATACCAGAAAATATTCTCTAAGTTCTACAAACCCCTTCGCCATCTCTCCTTCCCAGCCTACAAACACTGATTCCTAATGAAAAATGATCCCAGTAAATCCTGGGTTTATGGTGCATTGACAGTGACCCCGAGCATCCCATTTATTGAGGGTTTTCTATTAAGCCTTCTGGAAGATATTTGTTATCTTTCATTGCTGCCTTCAAAAAATACCTCTTCAATCTCTGGAGCCTGCAGTGCCTCTGACGGCTGTTCAGCACGTGCCTCAGTTCGTGTGCTCAGCAGAGCCTTCAAGCACGTGCTAAGTCCCTTTAATATCAGGAAGACTTTAAGAAGGGGTTCATGGTAAGCATATGCTTAAGCACTCTGGTAGATGTGTGCAGACAACTGTTACTGTCACAGCTGGGGACATCACCTCTTGTACGATCACTCCTTGGCCAGATGCTCCTGCTGATGCATTGGAACGGCCGGAGATCCATTGAGGTGCCGAGTCCTGAGCCATAGCTGGGACCTGATAGCAGTTCCAGCTAAACAGTGACGTGCAGATGCTCTGGAGCCAGCACTGAGGTAATACCCTGGCAAAGCTCCAGGGAGGACAGCAAGGACAGTCCCATCTTCTCTGGCCTTGGGCTGAGGGCAGCCCTCACCATCCACAGCGCTTTGCACTTCTTGGTTGTGCCTCTGGTGCCTCCTTTCTATTGCCAGTGAGAAAGAATGTGACTGACTTTGCCTTTGTTGTCAGTTTTGCTAGTTTGGGGGAAGCTACATGAAAAAAAAACCCTATTTGTTTGCAAGAGTCTAATGAAAGCTGACTGCAATAATTGCAGGCTGTTAAATTGGCACATTTGAAGGTTAATCCATGTGCTGTACTCGGGTACAGCCAAATATCCAAGATAGGGGATTCTGGTTTTAACAACAGACTGGTTATTACAAAGCTAAGAAGTGACTAGAGATAGAATCAGAGGGACTTTAGCTGTTTCATTACTATAAAACTGTTGATGGCATACAGTAGGGAACCTCATACCAGCTGAACTACTGCTGCTCCTGGAGAAAGTGGCAGAAGCAAGCCCATGCAGGACACAGCTTAGGCACAAACAGTGTGCTGAGACTTAAAGCAGGTCCAAAGCAGCTGAGCTCCCTTTTTTAATATTTTCTGAATGGGAAACTTGTGTGTCAAGCTTGATAAAACTGAATCCAGACAAGTCAAACAGTGAGATGCTCGTCCAGGATGGTTGTTCCACCAGCACTTCCTCAAAACAGAGGGTTGCAGCTATAGCATGCAGCACACCAGGGAGGGAAGAAGTTTCTTGCAAACGTGCACACCCGTGTCTATATGCAGAACATAGCTGTGAAATGCTGACCTTTCCATTCCCCCTCCACAGTACTGGCAGTACTAGAGGCTTCATTTCCTTTCTTGCTGTCGGCGCTGGGAGCTGCAGCAGTGTGGCCTGGCTGCTACTTTGTAGTTGATGTTCTGAGAGCCAAATGTTGGTCCCAGGGAAATTGGCCTCTGCCCTGCAAGGGAGGGATAACCTTGCTGAGGAAGATTACAGCTTGGCCTTGATAGCACCCAGTAGATTTAGCCAGCAACATACACATAATGACAGAGCTCTCTAGTTCCCTCTGAACACGGCTCTGGTGAGGATTAGTTGGTGGGATGTGTTTGTTTTTACATTTGTAAGATTAAATAATCTTCGCAGAGGGTTTTTCTAAAAACAGATACTGCATTTATACAGGGATGTGACCTGGCTGCTCACTGAGCAGAGTATTTGTCCCTGTGAACACTGGCTGTAGTCAACATTGGTGTTCTCTTGATAGGAGGATGTGTGGGTTATGGTTTTTTGCAGCAGGGAGAAGTATTTCGTCTTCAGCTTCCCAATTACTTGTGTTTCTTTGTGTGTCACTTCTCTCGTTGTTACCCCCGTGGTCTTTTCAACAGTAAAATTCCCTCCCTTTGTCTTGATCTAGATTATTGCCTTTCACTGTTTGATAAAACGAGCCTTGTGCAAATGGGAGGAGAGGCAAGTCTGAAAGCAATGGGATGAGGGATTAGTGAATGGTCTTGGGTTTACTGGGCTCCAATCCTGCCTTATCTTTCTGTGGAGTGCTTGCAAGGATTCAGCAGCTCCTGCTGGGCTTGGAGAAAATTGCAGTGACCTTCTGCAGGCAAATGTCTTGGAAGAGAGGAGTTTATGCATAACTATTAATGCTAAAAAGACACCAAAGGTGTGGTTTTTAGTCTCACTGAAGTCCTCCAACGCTCTTCTAACATCTATTAGAAGAAGGCTGAGCGTTTGCCTTGCGTGGCACCTCTGCTGACCCTTCTGTGTCTCTACCCACACCTTTCCAAAGCTGATCCCCTTCATGGAGTGGTGTGTTTGGACCCACAGTAGTGATCTGCATTAGTAGAAGAAACCTGCATGGTTGTGCAGGAAAACGCATGCTTTTATTTGTTAGCAGTGTCTTGTAATGTTAGTTTGTTGCAGAAATCACCACAAAGTTGGTGTTTGTTTGGTTTGGGTTTTGCCTAATAAAGAATTTTAGGGACAAGAAAAAAATCTGGCCTGCTCCAATTTAAGGGTGGTGTTAGAAACAGTCTTTTTTTCTTTCTTTTTTTTTTTTTATGGTAGTTGAAGAATTTAACTGATTTTTTCCATTGCTGCTTTATAGAAATTATATTGTCTTCAAGGCCTGACCCTAAGAAATGCCAAGCTTCTACATTCAGTATGTGTAAGCATGTGACATTTTCTTAATAGTGTATTCCTAATGTGTTTTCTGATACAAAACATAAGCAGCTCATGGAAGCAAATGTCTTCCTGCTGCTGTCTGTGCCCTTAGGTGTCTAATCTGGTCATTCCATGCACTCTCACATGCTTTCTTTGCTTCCCTTATCTTTTTAATGAACAGTAACAACAGAATATAATAAGTAGCCACTTGTCTGTTCTGAGTTAGAGAGCTGAAGAGAAGCTTGCTTGCAAGGTATGTTAGCTGTGGAAGAGAGGAGAAAGATGTCTCTTCAGAGATGAACTAAGGTTATAAACACGAGGTTTGAAAGGTATCATTGATGATACACTTCAACTTAAATATATATTTGAATCTTTTAAAAGATTCACCTATATATATATATATTTAAGTTCAACTCATCATCTGACCATACAAACTTCCATCCAACTCTAAACTGCAAAAGTGACCCTTTGGAACCTATATTAATGTTAACCTGGCAGTGGTTTGGAATTTCACAATCATATAGCTGTTAACCAACATGTTCATCTTTGTCTTTGTCCATTAATGGCATCTGTATTCTTCAGAGATGTGTCCATGTAACTGGCTGCTGCATAATGAGAAATTCTACAAGTCAGCAAGCCTGTATTGAGAGAGAGTTTAAACCATGTAGAGGGACTTCTGTCTACCTGCTTGGAGAAGGAATGTAGGAGTGCAGGAGAGGAATAAGTCCTGTAGTTGAGTGTCGGTTGTGGATTTGAAATTTGCAAGGGTGTGGAATGAAGAAACTAAACTACAGTGATCTTGCAGTTAGGTCTGGTTTGTTCTCTTGTACAAAACGTTACCATTTTCTGAGTCATTGGCATAAGCATAGAAAATAGACAGTGTAACGTGTTGTTAAATCGACTCTAGTGCAAACTTCTCATCATGAAACTGTAACTGAAGCTATTATTTTTGTGGCAGCTTAGTGTTACAATGGCAGCACACTCCACTGCTGAGTGGAATCTCAAGATTCAGAACATGCTCCCTGCTCACATCCTAGGGAAGAGAACTTAACTTCAGCTCCAGCCATGCTCTAGAGACTGACTCCAACTCACTCAGCATATATCATCAATCCAGATGCAAACCAGGAGTGTGGAGTGGGTAAAGCCACTTAATGCACTACTCTTGTCTTCCTTAGTGAAGAGAGTGCAAAAGGGTATTGGAGTGACAAGTGCAGTTAAAGCAGCCTACTTTGTTCCGGCCTGATTGTCAAGGGCATGGGGATTGCATTGTTGTGTGTCACTGTGAGAGGAACACTTTCTCTGCTTCCTGTGAGGTCACCCGAGTGAGTGATGAAGGAGAGGTACCCAGGTGCCTTGGAGCACATACCTGTCTCTAGCACTCTTCAGCACGCTTGCACAGTCAGTCCAGGCTTATAGACAAAGGGATGTTCCATCTTGAGAGGTTATTGGAAGGAATTAATCAAGAATTTCGTATTGAAATGTCGTGTATTGTAAAATGAGAATTCATTAAAATAAATCCTTTTTTTTTTTCCAGGAGAAGGCTTGTTCTGAGACTATCCTAGCACATGTCTTTTAAAATAATTTTTACAGAAGAGGTTTTGACATTGTTGAAACATCTGCTTTGAACAATTTCTTTTATAAACTGTACTATTTGAAACACATAAATGGAAGCTTAACCCAAAGATGAGATAAAATGAATAGTTGTGATGAAAAAAAAAAAAGTTGAACTTTTCATTCTAATTTAAATGAGGAAAATATTTTTTGAATATCACATTCATATTGACTGCTAGTGTTTCTCATTCTATTCTAAACAACTAAGGATAGGAAAATATCTGGTTGTAAATAACTGAACAGAGCAAAATAACAATAAATATGTTCTTTGTAGAAGGACTTTAATTCCTGGTGTTTTTCCATCAGTATATGATGTTAGTTTACCACTGAGGCCCATGAGAGTCCCTACTAATGTTTGCCCTCGCTGTGTTTCTGTTCATATATGACCTTTAAAAGTAAATTCTGTACACCTCAATCACAACCCCATGGGAATTCCAACTTTGTAAAGATTGCAGATTGGGTACTAAGGGTTGCTTGCTGCTACGCTGCAATAAATCTGTATTTCTGATCCAATTTCAGATGCAGCTGTTGCACAAAGTGATAGATTAGCATAGGAAGAACCAGCCCCAAGTTCAGTTATGATACTGTGAGGGCAAACTGGGTTAATAAGAAAGTAATCTGTAAATTGGTAAAACATGGTACAAGAAAGCATGGGATAACTACAGAAAGACATTAGTCTTTTCCTTAAATCTCTTCTCCTTGTTTCCACACATCCTACTGGTAGCTGGAGAACAAGCCTGAAAATCAAAGCTGGTGTTATCCCTTGAAAGTCTAATGGAGTTGAACTATTTCATACAAGCTTCCAAAGACGGACTTGCACAAAAATGACCGTAATATGGAAGTGACAGCAATGTTATCCTGACTGTCTGAATTTATTCCACCTCCTGACTGTCTAAATTTATTCCACCTGCTGCTGGAGCAGATAAACCAGATGTAATATATGGACTCTGATAAGTCTGGGAGGCAGCCTGCATTATGTTTTTTCAACACTTTAGCAATGCTATTCTCTCTGGAAAGCTTCCTTTCAAAAGAGGGAGGAAAAAAACCCAAACTGAAATGGTAAAATGAAAAACCTGTAATACTTTTTTATAACTTACAGCAAAAGCACTTGAAGAGAAATTCCTTTTTTCTTATTTTGAGGGACAAAACCCCCCAAAGAAACAGTCTAGCTTTGCGGAGGTGATCTAAACATGATATTTCTCCTCATTACCAAGCCATTTCTATTCAGAGAGCTTGAGTCTCTGTCAGGCCCACATGACTAGCAAGATACCTTTCTGCTAAAGGATCTTTGCTGTTGTGTTGGACAGCAGTGCAACAGTAGTATTCTCCTTCCTGTCAGATGAAGCTGCCTGTGATCAGCTGGTTGATGCATATCTTCTAATTTGCCATGGATATTTCTGTGTTTTCAAGGAAATGTTTAGGCTGAAAATGGGGGAGAAACAGACTTCAAAGGCTGTAAATATGTGTCAATGATTCTAAATACAGAGATGACAAGTGTGCCAAAATCTGATTTTGAAGTGTGACTGAATCAAGCCTTACAGGATTATGTTATGGATCTTTCTCCTACTGTTACTCATAAACCTAAAGCCAAGCCATAATTTCCTACGAAGCTTGTAAGTATTTAGACAGGATTATCTAAGCAAGTGGAACACTTATTTGCAGGAAAAAAAAAAAAAACCCACATAAATTTGTGAAGCAAAAGGAAAAAAAAATAACAAATCATTGGCATCCATCAGACAGTCAACATCTGCATTTTAGGAACATGATTTTTTAATGGTGTTTGGGGTGATAGAATCCTTCTCTAGAGGTACCCGTTTACATCCAGAGTAGTACTAAAGGTGAGTGTGTACAGATTGCTAATGGAGTCATAACCACCTTGTCAGTCAGATGCACTCACGTGGATGCTGGAAATCAATATCCTAACAGAAGCTGTGACATGAGGGCAATCTTTGTGTTACTGGTTTGGTCACAGCAGATTTCCCCTGACCCATGCTTTGGCAAACAGCCCCTCCCTCTTACCAAGTGGCTCTTGAATTTGCTTGGCCTCTTCCAGCCCTTGAGTTTTGCAGCTCTAAAAGCCTGCTGGGCAAACACAGCCTGGGACCAGAGTGTCTCTGCTAGCCTTTCTTTTGCCAATTGCTTGGGCAGGTTTGATGGCACAGCAGAATGCTTTAACTCCTCTCAATCCTCTAGATATGGCTGATGCACGGGGCACTGTTGCTTTCTCCCTGGGCAGTTCCCTCTGGAGTGGCTTATACATCAGCAAACCCCAAAGTGCATTATCATTTGTTTCCATAACAGTGATTGCAAGTGAGAGATGTAAAAATGTCAGTCACATAATCGTGATCCACAAATAAAGCTTGTTTTGGACCAAGAAAAGGACTTGAGAAAATGCCATGGTTTTTAAAACGGCTGTGGTTCAGCATTGAATCCTAACTGCAGACTTGAGTCAAGGTGGCTGTGAGCTCACAGCTTGTTTGTGGACTGGTCTTCATTGTTTTTTTGGAACCTCAGTTAATTTACACTCACTCGTAGTCCAGCAAGCAGTGTCTGCACAGACCTTGTCCTCACCCTGTTTTCATGGCTTGTAGCTTCCAAAAACCCCAAATCAACCCAAACCAGTGTATTTTACAGCTAGGCATATAAGTATATCCAGAAGGTAATGATTTTGTTTGGTTTTGTCCAAGTTTAATAGTGACTTGAAAATCGTCGATGATGCTGCCTTGGAGACAGAATTAGGAGGAGGCACATTCTTTGGACTCAGGACAGCTTCAGTGAAACATCCATCACCTGCCATTAGCAGAGACACTCCAGAGCAGCACACCAAGCCCCTCAGCCCTGAGCACACACAGCAACAGCCCCAGTACAGCCATCAGCGTGGGCAAACCTACCCAGACTGAGCTAAGAATCCACCAAGCAGCTGAGCTGGTTTGAAAGTGTGGGGCATGTGTGGGGCCTTAGGTGTTTGGGAAGAATTAAACAATGCAGTTGCTTATGATAGTATAGAAGGAGATTCAAGAACCAAAAAGAGCCTTTCTGTTTTCCATCTGGGCTAAAAAACCCCAACTTCCTGCAGTTGGATTTTTTCAAACAAAAATCTTACTGCAGCCACGTTGTTTAAATGGAGGATCTGGCATTTTTTGTCAGATTTTCAGGGCTCTTAAACATCATCAGAAAATGTTGTTCTGCTAATCAGGGGGCCCAGCTTGCACCTTGTTCCACTGATTTACTGAAATGATGCTGGCAACAAACACCCAAGTGTGGATGCGAGGAGAGTCAGCCTCAGGCTGAAGGGTAGAGAGAGCAAGGCAGGATTTCTTTCATTTTAAGTCTTAAGCTTAATCTTCCTAAATGTAGCAGTATCACACAGAGTCACAAGGTTTTGTTCTTGTTTGTTTAGTTTTCTTTAGCCAAAATAATTGTCAAATCCCTAGTGTGAGTGCAATGATATCATTTGTGTGAAAACTAGAGAGTGGGAACAGAGTGCTGTTTCATGAAAAGTTTCATGCCTTTGTCTTTTTGTTTGTTCTCTCCTTGAAAAAGAAAACCAAAGAGCCTGAGCCTATCTTTTGAAGAAAGATACTGAGACAGGAACCATCCCCCTTCCCATATGGTAGTGGCCCAGTGGGAAAGGCCAAGTACAAACACCTCTTGTAAATCTGGCCTTCCACACTAAAGAGGTTGCTGTTTGTGTTTGTATGTCTGTCTGCTCGTCCGTCTGACCCTGCCCTATCTGCAGAGAGCAGAAGAACCCCAGAATGAATGCTCTATCTGCCTGCCTTCCCAAGCAATTGCACTGTGAGCACAAGAACCTCTTCTCAGCTACTATTTCATGGCAGCTGACGTTTTTCCACAGAAAGCTTTGATTTCAACAAATCAGCATTTTCTAACGGAGAAGTATTTTGCCAAAGAAATTCCCCAAATATTTAGTTGTGGTTGTGGTAGCTCCTCAGTAGGGGGAGTTCTGGTATGCTTAGTTATAGGTTCATGTCCAAGAATTTGGAGAACAACATAAAGTGCTTCCATGACTGTGGTTGGTATATGAGGAAAGAATAAAAGCCTCTAAGACTTCTGCTCTTTTTTAGGCTTCGGTATCTCCTGCTTTTCTTTCTCTTAGCATGTTAAACAGATACTGTGTACTAGTTTATTACATTGCCATTTCCCCTTGGGACAGATTATTCCAGTGCAGACACCTTTCTGTCATTCAGCCTACTGGAGCAAAAGCAGTGAAGTATTCTGGTGCATATATTGCCTTACCTTCAACTCATCTATTGGTTCTGCAAAGATGCGGACCCGTTGAGTGTTATGTGTGCCTTAGAAGTTTACCCCATTTCTAGCTCTGCCCAGCAAGCACATCACGAAATCACTCCCTACTCTACTTAAAGTAAGAAATGTATTTGAGTTACATGGGAAGGGAGGTAGGGAAAACTCAATGCCAAGAGCTTGGAAAGTTTAGTCTTCAGGTAACAAGCAGATTAGGAAGCAGGTAAGTCTGGAGTCTCTTCTTGGTGTAAGTGTCCTGTCGTCTCCCCCTCCCCCCTTTTGTTTTTTTCTTTTCTGCTGTCTGCCAGTTCATGAACAGCATTTCAACAAAACTAAGGGCAGTTTATTGCAGGATTCTTTCTCTAGGATTACACTTCCCCCTTGTGAAAACAGGCCTCTACAAAAAAAAAAAATCAGCTGCCAATTCAGAAAATGGCTTTTGCTGTCCATCCAGCTGACTGCCAGATCTTGCTCTCCCCTCTCAGCCAGAGCTGCCCTCCTGTTTGTTTGTCAGGCCTCACGTACAGTAAGAGGTATTGGTTTTCTGTGTGCGGTATTTATTGCATCTCCACTTCTCCCCACCCATCCCCCCCTGCACTCTCTACCCTCCCTCCTTGTTAGACATGATTACATGTTGTTTGGCCTCATTCCATTTAGGTTACTTTGCTGTATCATCCTGAATTTGTGTGTAGCATAACAGCTCCAAAGATCTCCTAGTCTGAACCAAATGATAGAGTAGGCAGAGTTCATTAAAATAAATAACAGCGTAGCATGAAACACAGCCCTGAAGTAATCAAAACTGAAATTTGAAGAAGTGACTCTGAGTGTACAGAAGTCTGTTACACGCTGCCTGATACAGGCAGAAAGGGGGTCTTGACAACAGCCAGTTTTATATGCTCTATTTAAACCTGTCAGCTCTCCAGACACAGACAGGGGTGGTTATAGCAAGGGGAGGGAAAGCTGGGAGGGGGATATGTGTGACCATACGATAGAACCTCGTGCCTGATTTTTCTCTTGATCCCCAAAGACACAGCATTCTTCATGTTGTTGTTACTGGGTTTTTACTGGGGCCAGTGGCAGAGGAAAACCGTGATTTAAGCCTAGGAATGGAAATGTTTCATGTAAAGCAAACTTTCTATGCAGTTAAATGCAGTTGACTCTGCCTCCCTCCGCTCGCTCCCCTGTGTGTCTCGCTGTCCCATTTCTTTAGTGTGCTTGTTTTCAATGTTTGTAATGCTCTATTTAAAAATATCCCAGTGTTTTTTTCCCCTGCTGTCTTAAAGATTCTTTGTTCCTTAATTCAGCTTTAGTTCCTCAGGGCACATGGATAATTACTACCAAAATTTTGCTCTTAAAATAAAGGCCCGGGGTTTACAGAGCGATGTAGAAGAATGTGAGGTTTTGTACCTGTTACACACTAGAGAGGGTGCAGTAGAAGAGGCTACAAAAATATCTAATTCTTACATTCTGCCATCAGCATTTGCTTCTGTCAGAAACAGGATTCAAGGCAAGATGGTCCAGTTCTGCAGTTTGTTATTTTCATCACTGCATTTGTTTCAGCAGCTCCTCCATTGCAGCATCTACGAATCTATCAATACGGTGTATAAACCAAGTAAAAAGTATTCCCTGGGCACCATGGTGGAACATACAATCTGAAGATGTGATGAAACCCCATTTCTAGTTCTCTGCAGAGGTATCCTGGATAGAGAAGACATTTCTGTGATTTTTGCATTTGAAAATTGGAGCCTGAAGCAATTACACATGGCTCCCAAGTGTAATGGAAGCAGGCCTTGTGTAGGCACACGTGTGTACATTTCCTAATTGTGCAGTTATTTTATGTCTCTTCAGTACATCCTTCATTTTGCTTTTGGTCTGTCTCTGGTATTAAACTCCATGGAGGGCATGAGTCGTCGTGGGTGCTGCTGTATCCTGCTTCCAAGGGATAACAATGGGTTAAAAATCTTAGGAGAGTGTTTTCAAGTATTTGCTTGAATGTGCTGTCTGGAATCAAAGGGGTTGAGATAGCTGAAGGAAGACCCCATGTTAGATGCTATGGGAACAACCAGGCTTTATCTTCTAACTCACTCCAGGAAGGCCCATTTGTATCAAAGTAATCATGTGAAAAAAGGACCCTTCTGAAGAAGACAAACAGGGGGGGAATGGATGCTGATAGTGTGCTGGAGGAAATGGAGGCTGTTAGAGAGACCGAGCTGCTTCCCTGCTGGAGCCCTTGCCAAGAGAGACCTGAACGTGCTGGCTCAGGCCCTCCACCTCTTCCAGACAAATGACCAACAGGCCCTGCTTTGTCTCAGCAAAGCCGCCTTGCCTCACTGGGATTCCTGCCAGCTTGCCTCAGCTTCTCTTAAGGAGGACAAGCCTTAGAGTGGATTTTAAATATTCACCAGTTTCCTCTTCTTTGCTGAATTTTTGTTCGAGAAGCTCGCTGTCATTCCTGTACTCAGACAAAAGCTTTGACTACCACAGCAAATGTGTAGGAATTAGTCCCTTAGGGCAGGCTGCAACTTCTAAAGCCAGCTTGAACAGCAGTAAATGCATTGCCACAGCCAGAAACTCCTTTGTGCTGTTCACAGGCCCACAAGGTCAAAAAAACCCCAGGGCTTCTCCTGAGCCTCTACTGACCGAGAGATTTCAGGGGTCCTCGAGTGAAAGTGGCAAAACCCTTTGAGCCCAACTTAGGTACCCCAGCTGTGAGGAGAAGCGTAGTGCGCTCAGAAGTGTACTGCCTTCTGTGCATGCAAGGTTACTCTATAAATACAGGGGCCAATAAGGCCACCTCACTGTCAAGATAGGGGAAACAATTTATTGAGAAAGTGAGAAGCAACGTGAAGGGAATTTTTTTCATTGTGGCCATTTCATTGGGAATTAAATCTTCTGAATACCTGAGTCCTGTGGTCCAGCAAAGCACACAGGATTTCATCCTGTACAATGGGAACTTCCCAGCGCGTAGAAAACCGTTCCCGAACAAGGTAATAGCTTCTGCATTGACCTGGTCATCAGAGTCCCAGATTGCTGTGGAGCCCTACTCAGTCTACCATGGAACTAGTGAGAGACCTGTTGTGTTCTTCAGCTGGAGGGACAACAAAGGACGTTCAACAAGATCCTGATCTGTGCTTTTTCATGAGGTCTCGTCCTCACCAGCAGAAAACACACTGTCCCCTGCCTCCTGTGCTGTCAGGAACTGGCCTCTTTCAATACATGAGGTTTCTATAGAGCGGTGACAGCGTTGGATTCAGTGCAAAATGGTGAGGTTAAGGGGAAACTGTGGGTACATCTCACACGTGTTTCTAATCCTTAATTTGCGGATCATTAACTTCCCACTGTAACCCTTGGGAGACGAGGTCACCTGCTTCATGGGCTGCGAAGGTGCTTTTGCAAATAGGGCTGTTTGCTCAACATTGCTGATTCCTGCTGATCCGTTATGAAAGCCACATTAGTTATTGTATCCCCACGTTATGTACAGTCATGTGATGCTTCGGGCCTGAAACACATATAGCGAGGCAGAAGAGATAAGGCAGGCTGCAGTCTGGCTTTCTTCCCTTAGGTTTGCAGAATGTGTTTGCAGATGTGTTGATCTTTAGGAGGCTGGGGGTGGGGAGGGGGGGGTATTTTCTTGAATTGCCTATTTCAGTATCAGAAGTAAATGAGTAGATGAGGTCATCTTCAACACCTCCTGGTAGCTGTGAAAGATGTCCTTCCCACATTCTGAGCCGTGTTGTCTCAGTTTTGCATCAACGATGATTTTCAGCCTTCATGAAGTGGACATGACTTGAGTCATTTCACTTGGCGTGGAGCAGAGCTAATGGGCTGAACTGGGTCTGTTTCAATAATGCTTATTGCAGCAAAGAGGTTTAAGTAGCTCACCTGGGGAGTAAAGCAGTGTGATCAGTAACTGGGCTAGGAAACTGTCAGCTTCTATCTCACGTGATGGTTTGGATCAGCAACATGTGCGCTGCCTTTCCTCTTTTTGTTAACAATCATTTTACCTCCCAGACTTTGAATGTTTCCAGTAAAGTCATAGGTGCAGCTTGTTAAGGCATCTAGATGTGACTGAGAACCAGGGGTTCACAGCAGTGGCTGCAGCCATTCAATCTCTAAGGATGTGGCCAGGCTTTGCCAGTCACTAGCGAGGAGAACAAGGAATCAGAGCACAATACCAAGATGAAATGTTTGGCTTCTCCCAGGCCAGAGGTGAGCAAATTTTGCTTGCCTTAGATGGGGCCAGTACTAGCCTGTCACGTTGTGGTGTAGGGAGGTTTGGAGAGCTGCTTGCAATTGGTAGTTGCTACATGAGAGGTACGTGCAATTTCATCTCTGCTGTCCAGAGGCTATGTAGCATCGGTTACAAGTGCCAAGGCTTCCTTTCCCCAGGCTAATACTGGGGATCCCATTGTGTTCTGGTCTTCCAGGACCATAGCTGTTAGGTGTCACCAAAATAAAGAAGATAGGTGGGGCAATCAAGACGTGAACCTTTGTCCTTCCAGACCGAGGTATTTAGTTGTACAATCTCCATTTGCAGGCTGACTTGTGAAGGTTTAATTAGAGCTCCTTGCTGCTATTCAGGTTAGGGGTAATGTGGCTTTGGATATGGACTGGGACCTGCCTCTGCACATGCTTTTCCTGGTTTGGCCTCCCCCAGCTCTCCTGCAGGACATCTGGGCCTCTCTGAAGAGCTGATGCAACAGCGGAGTCTCAGCCACACCTCTGCTGCCCTGGGAGCATGAAATGTCTGACCTGCTCAGCCCGCTTTGTACTTCAACAGTAAATTAAAGGTCTTCATTAGCTTATTTGATAGTTGAATAAAATGCTTTGAAACACTGGCACATTAACTGCAATCGAGTTTTGAAAGGTCTCTGGTTGCTAGAAGGAAATTAGCCTGATAAATCGCTCTTTTCAATTAAACAAATGGGTAATTTTTCACAAGCAAGCCCAGAAGCTATCATTTGGGATACTTCTTTCTTTTTTTTTTTTCTCCTTTTTTTATTTTTATATTTTACACATGACTATTCTTAAAAAATAGATGTATTTTCTTTTTTTTTTAGAAGAGACCAATTGCCACTGTTGTGTAAGATAGCAGCTTATAAACCCATCCTGTCTGTCTGCTTCAGACAACCTCGGAGAGGTCTCATGATCAAGCAGTAGCTTATCAATCGTACTGCCAAAATGATAATAGCTAATGGTGTGACCTTGGTTCGTTGCCTGCCTTTCTGTGCCTTTGTTTACCTGTTTGTCTAAAGAAGCATTACCCTCCCTGGGTCAAAAAGGCCTGTTTAACTTAAGCAAGGAGTTCAGGATAATTATAGTTACTTAGTAACTTTCATCTCAGCCTAAAGTGGTTAAGGCTGTTAGGAAATCGGATGGCTTCCCTTTCGGTCAAAACCGGCAACTGACCTGAAGATCCCTCGGTCCCCAAAGCTTTAAACGCTGTCTGCATTCAAAAAGCACCCCTTGAGCTGGAGCAAACTGCTGTGTCCTGTATGGACTGAGGCTGAAAGGGACCCCGGAAATGCACGCTGACCCAGGTTTCACACCAGAGCTACAGACATGAGAAGAACTTCATATGCTCTGTCTACTGCAGAGAAGCAAATGCCAGTATAAACAACTGTGACGCTGGATTCATCTTGCCTTGGGCTTATTTATCCAGGGTATTGCCGTGACATCATTCACATTAGGACTTGTATTATCTGCTGGTTTAGATCTTAGAAGCTGTTACAAGCCCTGGGCAGAGGTCAAGATACTGTTGAACTTCAGATATTTCTGAAAGAAGAGCATAATTCTGTCACCAGCAGAGCCACGTTAGATTTGCAGCAGTGCAATGTCATACAAATCGCGTGAGATTTAATTTAAATTATGTATTTTTTTAAGCGAGGTTTTATTGCCAAAAATTTAGGTACTGCATATTAATATCCATCTGTATAAGGCTACCATAGCTTCATCTTTGAGAACTAAGTAGGGTAATTTGGGTTGGGGTTTTTTTTATGTTATGAGGAGACCACAAATGATCTAAGAACTTCCTTCTACCGTCTAAATAAAATACTACTGAAATATCCTGCTGTGGTTTGGAGAACTTCATAAAACAAGACAAGTCGTGTGATTAGAAATTCTCCTTTATTTTTTCCTCTGTGTACAGTGCTGATCTTCATGAACTGTCTGTCACAGCGTGTCATTACTTTTCTTTCACCTAAACTTTTTTTACTTCCCCCCCCAATATCTGTTTCCTGAACCAGTGATTGTTGCTGAGTGTTTCAGTTTGGTTTGGAAGCAATCTGCAAATAGAGACTTTTGGGTGTTGGACTGCAGCGTGCTTCGTGAGGAATTTCCCATTCACACTCCCAAAAGCTACTGTCTCCTCAAGGGCTGTTGGTGACCTGTACCTGGCTGTACCTTGGTTGCTGCTGTAGCAAATGTTCAAGGCCAAAATGCAGATCATCTTTTTGACCTTAAGGTTTTCCTAAAACACTACCTTGCTTCTGGGGACCTCGAGTCAAACAGTGCAAACAGGAGATGACTCTTGCTGTGCTCACCAGTTAGAAGGTCCTTGTGGTCATGAGCAGAAGCTGAGATATCTGACAACTGCCCATCAGTCCAAGCACAATCTGCATTCTTCTGCTGGGAAACCTCACCACCTCCAGCCTCCAGGCTTCAAATCCAAGGTTTTGCTTAGCGTCCGTTACGGGTGGTATGTGACCTAGAGCACTTGGAAATCTCACCTACTTATGATGGGTCTTAAGTGCTCTGCGCTCTATCCAAGTAGGAGATGATTCATGGTCCCTAGTCCTCATACTGAGTTTTGTTTTGCTGCTATCTCATCTTCCTGTTTTCTTGTCTGTTCTCCGCGTTTCTTTGTTCTGCCTGCCCAGCATGTGCTGCGGTAACTGACACTGGAAGCTGTGTGGGCAGGGAAAGGGTTTTGGCTTTAATAAAAAAGTGTGGTTACATCATTTTGCACAACAGGTCCCTGCTCTGTGGCTGGGCCAAGTGAGTCCTTTTGAGCTGCAAAAATATGGAAAACTTGGAATTACGATAGTCAAAAGATATTATAGCTTGTTTTATATATTAATACCACATCCTAGGTTTTTCCCTGCATGGAATCTCCCAGGTATACCTGGCAACAAGGGAGAGAGAGATCTGAATACTAATGACAGCTGGAGGAGGGGGGCACTTAATAGTATTTTGGCTAATTGCCAGGTTGCCTGCTCTTGAAAATTTGCCTGTGCTGAGCTAGGCATATTTTTCATGTGTAGAAAATTAGGTTGGGTGTTGGTAGGGCTTGATATTTTTCTAATGCTTCCCACAGTCAACTATGTGAAGGTTCACGTAGCCATGAGGTCTGTGTTTCCAGCTCAAAGAGGCCTTCAGGCCTTCTTTGGAAGACTTGGAAAACTATAACAGCTGAACAGACTCAGGAAAGAAATCGCCTTTTTGGAGAGCACCAAATATAAACTTATAAAATTAAGTAGTATTTTTGTGTTTTGTGGGTTTGGGGGGATTTTTTTTTTTTTTTTTTTGTTTGCTTGATTCTTCTTTTTTTTAGTAAATCCAAATGACTGACTCAGGGCCTCTTTTCTCCTTCCCTGCAGGCAGAACATAGTCTCTGATGATTTGCTTGCTTCAAAAGGTCCCCACTGATTTTACCTTTGGGTCTGTCCTACCATCTCTCATTGTTTCATGTAAGCATTTTCTGTGGTAATTAGACTGGTAATAGCAGAATCCCTGGTGGCCTTCCTGGAGTGTCTAGCCTCTCTGGGTTGAGAAAGCTCTGCTTGGGGGCAGCATATTTTTTCTCTGAGAAGGGGAAGAGTGGATGTTGTGAATGTTGTCCTGATTATGACGGAAAATCTTTTAAAAGAGGAAAGTTTTGCAGCATTTCCTAGAAGTGATTCAGGCTGCATTTGTCTGATTTCCTCTGGAAGCTCACAGCAACCTTGACAGTCCATGTTTTGTCCCAGGCTGCTTCCTCCTGGGCTCTGTGGTCTGCACTGTCCCAGAGGAATGCAGATACCTATCTGATTTGTAGATGCAGGTGCAGGAGCTTCTTGTAGCTGGGCACAGATACATTCAGAGCTTTGAAGACCGAGACCTTGAACTGGCAGTGGAAGCAGATTAAAAATCTTCTCCAGCTTCCTAAAATGCAACGCCTACAGTCATCTGAACTTTTGTGTGAGGCAACAAAGGAAAACAACTCCTTGGTTGTTAAAGGCTTTTAAGAAACGAAGTAGAGATTTGCTATTTCATCTTCATTGCCTTTCCTCTGAATGATTTTCACTAACTGATATGAATGCCTCTAATTTCAAGTTTTTCCTTTTGGGATATAACAAAATTAAGACAGCCTTTCAGAGTGTGGCCACAGGCAGAGGAAGAACAGGGGAGAAATACAGCCAGCCACTGGGAACTAACAGAACAGAAAGGGTTTGGAAATCCTCCTTTTTGAAGCTTGTCTCGGGAGGTGGATTCGAGGGATTTCTGCCACACAAACACAGGCCCTGAAAGCGTAATTGGCATCTGCAGAGGTCTCTTCCAACCTCTACCATTCTACGATTCTTTCTTCTGCGTAGGGAAGAGAATTGGCCTGTAGTGGGGCTCAGCTAATGAACCTCTGATCTCGCGCCCTTGGATGCATGCTGTGCCTCAGTTTCCCCATGTCTAGAACAGAGGGGTTGCTATTGATGGTCTTTATAAAGCCTATTTGAGACCTACCAATGAAAGGTGCTGTAGTGATCTAGGTAGTGTTGTTGCAGTGTTGATGACAGAAGCAGTGTGATCTGGTCAGAGGGAGCCCTGTACAGAAGATAAGATCAAGTTTATGGCCCAAGTCCAGTTTTAAAAATACCCCAAGCTTGAATTTAATTCCTGCTTTAATCTGCATGGTGTCAGTGGGGCTCCGTGCAGAGGACCTGGAGCTCCCAGGGGTGTGGTCAGTGTCTTGGTGCCAGCCCTGTGGTGCTCTGGGTGGCAGAGCACCTGTGTTTCTGGGGTGCTGGTTCATTCAAAGGTTCGTCCATTTTTGCTTCCCTTCCTCCTCCTTGTTGAGGAGTGGGACGAACAGGTTGTTCCCTTCCAACGTTACCAGCTGTCATACAATCCTGGTTTTATGTTAACAACTGTGATTTTACCTCTGCAATACTTTTCATGTGAACAGAGCTTTTTTTCCCCACTTTATTTTTGCTGCACAGGGAAATGGATAAGGAGTCCCTGTCTGCAACAGAGAAGAATAAACACGGCTAAGATGTGAGTATTTCCTTATTGTTAATGAAAACTTCTGAACTTGTAGAGGAAATGGCCTCAAGTTGTGCCAGAGGAGGCTTAGGTTGCATATTGGGAAAAATTTCTTTGCCACAAGGGTCGTCCAGGGCTGGCCCAGGCTGCCCAGGGCACTGGGGGAGTCCCCGTGATCCCTGGAGGGGTTTCCAAGCCATGGAGCTGTGGTGCTGAGGGACGTGGCTTAGTGGTGCCCTGGCAGTGCTGGGGGAACGGTTGGACTCGATAACCTTAAAGGTCTCTTCCAACCAGAACAATTCTGTGATTCTAAGTTCTCTTTTCTGCCGTTGCAAAAGATGCCTCAGTCGCCCCGTGTGCCTCCCCTGCCCGACCCCAACCACAGGCGCGATGAAGATGGAACAAAACAAACCAACAAACGGGCTCCTCGCCTACAAGTAGTGGGAATTACCCTCCCTTGTCATTTCGGTACGCGCC
>WUAM01000107.1:11486641-11521427 GCA_024336885.1 Actenoides hombroni
TCTTTTTTTCCCCCTCCTTTCTGGCTGTTGTTCTTTGCAGCACTTACTGAAAGAGCGAATCGTCCACACGCGTGTTTGTCTTAAAAGGTGCTTTTGCAGTGCTGACAAATCGGAGGGGGACAAGAAGCAATGCATGCCTTGCACTTGGTTAGCTTTAAAAATTGTGCTGTTGAGTAATATAGATTGTGATAGCTTTGGGGAGACGGGGGGGTGAGAAAAACGTAGTGGAAGGCACTGTGAGAATTTTATGGGGTTTTTTTTTTTTTTAGAGGGAGAAAAAAAAAATTCCTCTGGCCGGTTTATTGCATGTATATGGGCTGCCTAGGCCTTCCACAGCAAAACAACTTGAATTGCAATTGCATATTCTCGTGTCTTCACTTAGCTTGTTGACTTTGCTCTCTTCAGAAAGAGGAATGGGAATGTAAATCACACAACTCAAACTCTTCTTGTTTTTCCAGCCCGATAATTAGTATTTCAGTTTTCTGCCCAGATTCATCTCGGATAGCATTCTTGTATGAAGGTGGGAAATTTTCTTCGGCAGTAGGAAAATAATAAATAGATAATAAATTTGCTTTTTATTTCTTAAATTGTTTTGTTCCAAGCTGTAATTCAATCCTCTCTCCGTGATAATGCTTACAGATGAATGGACCTTTTTGTGGTGTAATTTGATTACAGTCCCTTATCTTACAGTTAAACTTTGTGCATTGAAATTTCACTCTGATTTGGGGCTCATCCCATCTGGCTCACTGCTAACGTTGTTTGCAGTGGAAACTATATCAGCACCTTGTTTACTGCTGTCACTGAATACTCAACAGGGCATTAAAGGCTCTTAAATCTGAAATTTCTATTTTTAATGTGTTGTTTCATCATAATTGAAAGTGGTTGCCGAGTTCTTGGAGGGGTTGTTGCTCCCCCTCCTATCCGTGAAATGTCCATGTAAACATCAACGGTGAAATCTTTACATTTCTCACTGGTAATGCATGGGCTGGGTTTTGGTGGGGGTTTGTGTGATGTGTTGATCGTTGGTTTGTCTGGGTGGTTTTTTTGGTTGGTTGTTTTGGTTTTTCATGTGTGTGGTTTTTTTTAATGAAGATCCATGGTGACCCTGATGTCTGTGTTTCACATTGAACATCTTCGACATTAGAGAGCTGTAAGAGGGTTAGGACAGTAAGAGAAGTCCTCTGGGGTGTGATGCTTTGTCCTGCATTTGGGTGCAGCACTCGACAGTTTGGCATTGCCTCCGGTTACTGTGGTGTCTGGCCCTTTCCATGCGCAGTGAATACCAATAATCTTTCCCTAGCTTTCATGGAATCTCACTGGTCAGGAACAAAAAAACTGTTTGTGGAAAGGTTTCTTGGCATGGGAAATTACTATTTACTTCCCTTTTGTGTGTTTTGTTGTTTTTGCAAGCTGTAGAGGTGCAGGGGAGAGAAGGGAAAGATTGTGTTGTTTTTAAGGCAACTGACAGTACTGAAACATTGCTTTCTCCTGTGTCCTTTTTACATGCCCCGAGGCAAACGAGGTCCCTGCCCCACAGTCTTTCTGCTCTGATGAACACCATGTGTGTGAGGAAGGTGAGGGTCTCTGGAAAATATAACTCCATAAATTTATGATCCTGGTGTTTCCTCTTTCTGTAAGAAGTGAACGTGCCCAGGAGACATGAACTTTTTATATGGCCACAAGACACATCTCCCCTGCCACCCACCCCGTCTAAATAGGACCACTTGGGCCTTGAGAGGGGAAGGTGGCCTACATCCCTGCTACTCTTTTCTGATAGCAGAGATGCCAGTTACTTACACCACCTACATTTTCCCCAGTGAGACCTTAATTGGAGTTTTTACCTGTGCTGCAAGGCTGCCAGTAAGAAATAATGATTTCTGAGACAGATGTGATCCAAAGAGGTGGCGATGACATCATCGGTATCCTTCTGTTAGTCATGTAAGAAACTACAGTTTTTACACTGACTCTTCTGAGAAGTGATCTGGAGAGAGAGTTGGAGCCTCTTCCATGTTCTCATACACCAGGGAAAAGGGCTGGAACAATTTTTTTAAACCTTGTACGTTTTTCTTAATCCTCTTGGGAAGGAAAAGTAACAAATCTCCCTCTCTTTATTTGGCCTTTTGCCACTTTTAGTCTGCCCTTGTTCGTGACACGAGTCTTTTAATTTAGCTTCTATTACAATAGCAGTATTTTTTTTTTTGAACAAAGAACAGCAATTTTGGAACTATTCCGATGGCCAGAAGCAAGAAAGCACTTAACGAGGTGAAGGGGTGAGCCCAGTAGTGAACGAGACGGTGGGCTGGAACTGAGCTGAAACACTATTCATCATCACTTTAAGCTAGGCACAAGGTATTTTATGCAAAGTTGCATTAAGACAGGTAGTCCAGAAAGAAATCACAGGAAACCTCCGAAGCAGTTCTACTGAGCAGTGTGCTCTTGGTGCTCTGCTTTTGAAAGTGCAGACCTCTTGATTGGAGCTGGCTCTGCCAGGCACCCTAGTGGAGGATCAGATCTGTGGAATTTTTTGTGGCATGTTAATTTTTTTGCTGTTGCTCCCGTTGTTATCATCATCATCACCCTAGTATTTTACCAATGGTGTTGTGCCTGTGTTTGGCTGGAGAGTTCCTTGGTGCCAGGGATCTTCACCTATGTGGAAGGTGTGTTTACTATATATGTAAATAGAACCACTCTGCCTCGTTTTAACAGTGTCCTTTTTGTTTTGTACATGGTCTGTCAATGTTAGTTCTCCGGGTCAGAGAACTGTGCTCATCTGGAAAACCCCACCTTCATCTCCCCCTGTGCTGCAGAAAGAACAGCTTCCCTCCCACCAAAGTCGTGTCCCCACTTCCTTGGTCAGAGTTAAACCATCTCGTGCTATTGGGTATCGTGCCACAAGTAGCCTGTTTGAGGACTTGCTGCACATACTGATGTGTTGCTACATTCACAGCCTGATTTTTTTTTTTTTTCCTAATTGCAAAATATTTTTAACAGCCTAGGAATTAAATCTGAATGGAGGGGCAGGAAGGACAGTCTTGGATGTTGCTTGCACTGAGCCACCAGTGCATGCAGTAGGGAGAAGGAAGGTGAGCCCGACCTTGTCTTTTGAGTGTGTATAAAAATATATGGAGAGTTTAAGCCCTGGAAAATAAAGTGGAGTCACGGTTCTTGCAAGCACTGTAGCTGTATAATGTAATTAAGCCTGATTTCTGGGTAGTGCTTTGGTAGACCCTTGAACATCTGGAGTCAATGAGTTAACAAGTAGCCTTTCCTCTCTCTGTTCCGGTACGTAATATAAAGATTTGGTGGTAAACAGTGAAATTAAGTGGTGGTGGGAGGGGAGGGTATTATTTAAATTTTAATACTATTAAGTTTTAACCAGGATGAAGTTGAGAGGTTAGTTTATTCACAGGGCTGGGTGGTTAAAATAATTGCAGATCATGTGTCTAGTATCACAAATATAAAAATCTGAGGGTTTCCTGATACCGTTGAGTTTGAGATGGTCATTTTTTCAGCGTGCCAAAGAGAAGGAACAAGTTCTGCGTGTGTAAAGGATGAGACCTTGCTCTCACAGCAGTGTTTGAGGCAGACATTTCAAAAGCATCTGCCAGTCTGGTTTCTTTTCCAAGATTCTCAGGTCTTTCTGTAGAGGTGTGGTTTGTGTGTATTGGTGACTGGAAGCAGGATTACAGGCACTTTGCAAGCTTGCAGATTTGGCACTAAATACAGAAGGGTGGCTGTGTGAGTGAAATGCTTCCCAGAGAAGCCAGACAGGGTGGAAGAGCCAGGCTGGGCTCTGCCCCACGTTGGGTGCTGCCTACCATGCAGCCTCTACCATGGGATGCTTGGAGGCAGGAGAGAGCCTAAAAGTGGAGAGGTGCTTACAAATATTCATTCTAATAAAAGTGTAGCAAGAAGTAAATAATGATAAACTGTACACAGTAAGCTGCATTTTCCTTGGTCCTTGAACAAAAAATGAAGCTAGGTTTGTTATCTTTGCTGTGTTCTGGTGGTATTTTTGGTGATCTATCCATTTTGCTTAGTAATAATTGACACCTCTACTCACTAACACTGTGCTGTTGCTATTAATATAAGTGTTTCTCATTCCCTGATCACTTGTTTACTGTCTAGGTGTCCTGAAATTGGAGATACTGTAATAAAAGGTCTATTTTGAATTTCAGAGCATAATAGGACAAACAAGTGCTTAAAATGTATCCGTGCATCCTTTGAGGGCATTCAAGCGATCAGTGGCCTGCTTCCTTTGGTAGGAACTTGGACAAACAAAGGTTGTTTATGGCCTTATAGGAAATACAGATTGGTCTGCAACGTTGGGTGATCATCTGGCAAAGACAAGTTACTCCTGTTGTTAAAACCTTGATTTTATTTTATTTTTTCCCTTGGCTTCTGCCATGCTGTGTGTGTCCTGGGAAGACCACTGGATGAAGGCTTTTGCAAGTTATAAGCCAGTGTTTACTCCTCTAAAACAGGTTTCTCATCTTTTCTGTGGCAAAGACTCACAGTCATCTTGATTTTTGAAATTTATCTAGTTATGTCTTTTCCTTGGGGTGCCTGTGTGTGTGTGATATCTGAGGTCTGGGGACTTCTGGTCTGGTTTGGTGCCCATCTGCTAGAGAAGGATCGAGTGCTGGGGTTCAGACACCACGCAGACCGGAGCGATGGGAAGCCTCATGGCTCAAGCCACTTGCCTGCCCTTCCTCGAAGCACTTTGCCTTCTTGTTTGCATCACCGTGTGTGTGTGTGTATGGTGCTGAACTTGCTGGTGGATATTTGGGATGAGTAAGAGCTGGTGAGAATCAGTTAAATAAGAAGAGAGAGACTGGAAGTTACCTGCTTGCGGTAACGAAGGACATCAGCTCTTAAATTGTGAATGCATTCAAGGCTGCTGGGTGTTTCAGCTGCTGCTGGACTGTGAGAACATTCTGCAGTGTTTTAATACATTAAACCTTGGAAAGAGCAGGTTTCCTTCCTGATGGTCTCTTATTGTGTATCTACAAATGTTATTATTTCCCTTTCTTTTCTGCTTCTGGCACACAGGCTGACCAGTGGGACACTGCCTTATTTTCTGTCTGTCTTTGCCTGGCAGTCCTGTCATGCAGTCCTCAACCTACCATGTGGTCCCATCAGGCTAAGGCTGATTCCAAGGCAGAAGCTGACAGGAGTGCTTAGAAACTAAATGAGATTCAAAAGGTGGAACAGAAGTACTGGATCAAACCCACAGTGTAATGCTGGGGGGTTATATGTGCTGGAGAAATGTTGGTTTGGAGGTTGGATGTTTTAACAGGGCTGGTTTGTGTTTTTTTTAAGTTAGGTTGTTGGGTTTTTTGTTTGTTTTTTTTTCTTCCCTGTGTCTGCACTTGGACACTTGCCTTTTAAATAAATAAATACCTGGCTGTAGTTTGTAGTTGGCTGGTTGTTTTTCCTTATTTCCCATGGTAAATTGTTTCCATCCATTGGCAGAGCTAATGCATAGATATAATGCATCATCTGGGGATAAGGTACACCATCAGTGGTGTAAAGGAAACGAGAGTGGTGCCCACTGATTTTTGAGCTGAGAAATAAAAGAGAGGAAAAAATATTATTTTTTTTTTGCCGCGTAACTCATTAAAGATCCCTCCAGTTCAATATTTGTTTATTGCTTTCGGATGAAAGTCAATATTTAAATGAAAAATGTGGCTTTTATTAGTTCCTAGATGGCTCCTCTTGCAAGCTGGGTGCTCTTACGCTTCAGCAGTGGAGCAAACGTATTGCAGGTCTGTTCAGGAAAAGCGTTGCCATTGTGCATTCGTCATCAAGAAGTAACAGCTGAGTTGTTCATTAATACAATAGTTTGAATCCACAGACTACTCCTTCCCCTGAGTTGCAACTTAAATTAGGCTCCGTTTGATGGCTGGAACTATTTGACAATGCCTTGTTTGTGCTCTATAAATATGTAAATCTTTCCACTTGATTCTTCTCTTTTTTTTTTTTTTAATCTGTTGAGCACACTACCTCATTTATCTAATACACAACTCCGTAATCGTCCTGCATGTTTCAGTGTTTTAAGAGATTTGGACAAGGGCTACAATTTCTTTTTTTTCAGAGGAAACAGTGCAGATTTGTTCTTTTGTTTACTGCCAACTCCAGAGTAAACTCCAGCTCTGATCTGCTGATAGCTGAAGGCTGGTAAAGGAAGAATTATACAACAGGAATGTGAGGAAATAACTCCATTCATTGCAGTTTCAGAACCAACAGAGAAAAGCCTGTAAGTTGCAGTTACCATTTCAAAGTAAGAAGATCTCTCCTCCCCACCCCGAGCTCAGCTTGGTGTTGTGTAGCTAACTGTAAGATACATTTGTTAAGAGAGAAAACAACAGACAAAAATGTTTTCTTGGGGCACAAAAGAAATAAAGATTGATTAAGCCTGTTTCGTGACTTTCTGCACAAAGTTTTACTGTGCTGACCGTGGAAGAAGAGAATCTGATTTCATTCTTGTGGTCTCATGTCTAATAAACAGTTTGTACTGGTTGATAAAGTTTTATTTTCACATTCAGAGAAAAGCACTGACTGCCTAAACTTCCTCACCAACCAGAACAGACTTCCTTACTTCGGTCTGTTCAATGTGCTTTACTAGAGATTAAAATGAAAAGCTTACCTCTGAACTGCAGCCTGCTTTAGAAGGCTCAGGGCAGGTCATGCTCAGCTACCAGCATTGCCATCTAGCACAGAGCTGGCCCATGGAGAAGGGAGGTTGGTGAGTCTGTGGGGTGGCTGTTAATCTTGTGGGGGTTTCTGAAGTGTGCTCTTATGGGGGGGGCTCGGGAGGCAAAGGGATTTTTTTTAGACCTTTGTGGTCCAATTAAGTTTCGTTGATGTGATGGAACAGATGGGTTTAAGATACTTGTGCTACTTCTTGGCCGGTAGTTGTAGGGAGATGTAGGCTGTTACTGGTGGTAGGCTGTCCTTGACCCAAATTCTTTCCATACAAATTGTTTATAAGGTAGAAACACAATCCTCTTGTAAGTGTGAATGTGTGTTTGATCAAGATGTAACTGTAGAGGAAAGGTTCATTTCTTTTTGGTCTGCAAAGATTTAGTGTCCTTGTTGCAGGAGGATACTAGCGATGTCATGAGTTGTTGCAAGCTACACCGCTTAAGTTTAGAGTAAAATGCACCCTTTAAGTTTTATGCCAGTTACTCAGCTAGGTGAATGTATTTAAAGAAAAAAAAATAAAATGATCCTGGGGGAATTTCTAAATCTGGGAGGGGAAAATTTCCAAGTTTTGACGTGGATAAACCAGTGAAACGTCGGTGTGACTCTCCCTGTTTTTTTCTGTCCAAGCTCTTTAGGAATGTTATGTGTCAGAGAACCTGCAGAATGCTGGGCACTGGTTTTAGTGATACCTGAATGCTTACCTTAGTCCCGTGGTTAAAAGATCAGTGGTCAGCCCTTTATTATGCCACACGTGTATCCTGCTTTACAGGCTGAGTTGCTCGAAGTTGACAAGTTGGAGACCTTGATTGAAACGGCCCGTGTTAATCTTGTTTAACATTTGTAGCTTTTATTTCTTTTTCTAAAGAAAGATTGACTCTTCTCTTTTGATAACCTCCAAGGCGCTCGCAAATAAATGTAGTCTTGGCAAAAAGAAGAAAAGGTTGCTCTTAATAACGAGAGGGATATACTCAAATATGCATCTAAGCAACTGTATACATTTACATAGATTTCCTTAGTCTTCATTTTTATGCTTTTTTGAAAGTGATGGATGACTTATTACATGATTAATCTTTCAGTTGTGATCCTTTTCAAGCTGCTTTTGGGGGGAAGCTGGCGTTTGATTGTAACACGGAGAACAAACGTCATTTGCTATTTTGGAGCTAATAAGCAATATTAAATGTGCTGAGTATTTAGGAAAAATATCTCGGCCTGTTTTGTGTTTATAACCAAGCAGTGTAACGTGGCCTGTACTAAAGAACCGAAACTGGTGGTGCCTTGAGACTATGCTTGTCAAGACTGTGGAGCTGGGAGATCTCAGCCTCCCACACCCACTTCTTGTTTGCAGACTGGAAGAAAAAAGAACAAGTTTACTTGCTTTTTTTCAGTTCCTAATTGTTTCTCAGCCTGGACTGGAGGAGTCATCATACTGAACTCAACTGAGTAATTTGAAATGAGGAGAATAATTCTCCCATCTTGCAGAAGATGCCGTTGCTGTCAAAATCTGGCTTATTGCATAAATGGACTGGTTCCAGTTGCTTTGTCACTGATTTCTTCTCAATTTATTTGTTTAATGTGCTTTGGAGATTCATCGGCAAACATGCTTCTTTTGATAATTGTTTTTTAAATTATCTTATTAACACCTAAGAAGCCATTACTCCAAAAATGATTTCAGATCTCTTTAAGCCAGATTAGCTAATATTAAAATAAAATCGTGCTTTTAATTGTTTTCATGTTCAGCCTACTTGGCTGCAAAAGGGAGGTGTTAGAATTAACCTGTCTCTTACCTCTGTGGGCATAAATTTAGGACAGTTGATGATAGGCTGAGCCCATGTGTTTTGAGGTAGGTGCTGTTACCCATTTGGCATTTTCATAAGCCAAGCAGAGTTTTAATGTGCGGGACTTGTTTGCATCTGCTGAGCTAGCAAGGTGTGAAACCTTACTCTTGTGGCTCGTGCTCTCCGGAGCTCACCGCAGGTTTTCCACTAGTTAGTGAATGGTTTTCTGCCGTGAGTGGTGGGACTCTGCGTTGTGCAGTATTTCCCTTTTATGGGCTAAGGAAACACAAATTGAGATAGATTATTTTGTTTGTTAAGAGATCTATTTTTCAGGCAAGACTCAGCAGTGTCGACAGTCTATAGCCATTTCTGTGCAAATAAAATTAATACATTATTCTGCAAAATGAAATGGATTTGAGCGAGTCGCGTGCGTCGCCGGCAAGGTAATGGGAGTGACAATTGTAGAAAACGACTGGCTTCTAAAGAAAAGATCATCATTTTTGACACGGACATTTTTTTAATGGTTGCTTTCTTTTCAGTGTTTCTGGCATAGAGGTGTAACAGTGCTTTGATGACTGCCAGGAAACACTGTGCTAACTAAACCGGTATCATTCTGGCGGAGCACAGAAGAGGTTAGCAAGAATTCAGCTCGACCAAAGCAAGCTTTATGGTTTTCTGGAGGGGACTGATTTGAGGGGAGAAGAGGAACAGATGATGACAAAGCACAGGGTTGGTTTGGTGAATGAGATGGATGTTTCATAACTATATGGGAGCCTCATGTAGGACTTTGGCAGTTAATGCCATAGTGGGGCCTTCCCCTTTTTGTGTTGCTTTCAGGCTGAGCCTGGTACCATGCTGTCATCACAAAACTGGGAAACAGCAAATCTCCATACAACGGTCGAGGTCAAGAAAGATCTCTGAAGATCATCTAGCCCAGCACCCCAGCTCAAGGCAGAGCCAACTAGAGCAGATTGCTCAGGATTTTGTCCAGTTGGATGTTGCATTTAAAGCGTGGAGCTTTGCTCTCTTCTGCATTAACATCTTGTTGACCTTGTTGGCGGTGAAACTCTTTGCTGCTTTTGGCGTTACTTTCCACATACCATTATAATGTGTGATTTAGTGTCTCATCTAAACAGGACAAAGGGGTTTGTGAATATAGGAGTGGGGTTATGCAACCTCTCCGTTTTGGAAAGAGCTGGTATAGAGGAGAAATGGTCTACTGCAGTAATTCATTGGTTCTTTATGTTTCTTTGTGAGCATTTCTTGTGAAACTCCTTATTGGCTGTAAACTGTGAAAAACTAGCTGAAGTTACAGCAGCCTCGAGGCTTCTTAAACTTAAACTAGAAGCCGAAAAATGCCATAGCTGAGTAAGAGCAAAGCCTGCCTTGGGAGAGAGCCTGTACCCTCTTCTGTACCAGTCAAATCACAATCCATGTTAAATGGATGTATAAGACAAGTGAAGCTTTCTACCTGAGCCCTCTGCACAGTTTTATTTATCTCCTTGATGTAAGTAGGAGGAAGTATTAGAGTGGCATGGAGTCCAAATGTTATTTGGCCTGACTTTAATGTACAGCATTGTACGGTGGATGCCCTGCGGTCCAAGTTGTGCTTTGGTTCTTGTACCACTTCGGAAGCCCCGCCGCAGTAGTGGTCACGCGATGAAACCACACCCTGCCGAAGAGTTTCCTCTGCATATCTTCCTACTGGTAGGAAGTTACTCCAAGCCCCTACATTTGTGAGTGGTTCTCACAGGTGCTGTAGGTACAGTGGTTTTGCTGGCATTCTGCCTTCTCTCCTTACCCATCGTGGTGCTGTGATCCGGGGGCTGCTGCCACTCGACCCCAGCCTCGTATCTGGGGGAGGAGGAATATCTCTCAGGGAAGGGTTTGCACCGAATCACTGAGCTGTCCCCGGGTAGCTCCTGTGCTGCGACAGGCCAGAAATACTTTTCATTTGCATAGGAGTGTGAAATCAGCCTGGAATGACTAATGTAAAAGGACTTTGTGTGTCCTGTACCCTTTTGAATGGCTTTGTTCGTTCAGATGGTGGTTGAATTGTAATCGTAGGCAATGATTTAAATTTGAAATAGTCCCAAAACAATATGGTTATCTATTAGCTTTCAGGGATCTTGTGAAGCGGGGTATTTCGAATGGTTATCACATTGTAAAGGTGATCATGACCTAGTTATTGGTGGAAGAAAAACCCAGAAAGAAGTCAGAAAAGATAAACAGTATGTGTAAAATGCTTCACGTAAGAGAGTGTCCTTTGGAGATGTACATGAGCATATGCTTTAAATTAATTTTCTTCTGTGTTTATAGTGTATAACCGAGGCTTTAAACTGATACATCCTTGGCTGTTAATCCATGTTTGATAGTCTTCCATGGCATGTTATTGCTGTTTATCTCCTTTTGAGATCCCCCTGACTGGAACATAACCATGCAATTTCCTTATGGATTTTAGATGGCCGCGGTAAATGGCTCTGTCCCGAGGTGCAGTCTCTGGCTGGCTAACTCAGGGTGTAGTTGGAGGATTATAGCAAAGCAGTTGATGAAATTCCTGGCCCCGAGTCAACAGTTCCCACCTCGAATGTTGGGGAAGTTGCCGTTCACTTGCAAACAAAAAACCCACCAACCCCCCTTTCCCCCAGTCTTTGAAGCCAGATCATTTTAGTCACGTTTGTGGCCCAGGCTCACAGGCAGCTGCAGCAGTGCAGCTATGGGGTGCTTCATTGCGGAGTCGGAGTACAAATTACTGACTTTTTAACCTTTCTTTGCTGCCCAGGAGAATGGTCAGATGGTTCGAGCTTGTTGTGCGGACAGGAGTGATTCTATTTGTAAAGGTCTGAGGTGTGCAAATAGCAGCAGTGTTAACCTTTTTTCAGACCTACAGGGAAGGCTCATCCTCTGTGTGTGTTCCGAGTGTCACGTTTTGAATATTACATTTGCTCGTTTCATGTTTTTAATTCCAACAGTAACGTTTTTTTTCTCTTTTACTTGCATTTGAAAAAACTCAGTGACAGGAATAGAACAGTTCCTGGATTCAAAATAGAGTGGTACTTTTTCCCGTGGCTTGTTTAAACATATTACTGATTATACATTCCTTGCAGGATCAGCACAGAGAAAAAGACAATGAAAGAATTTCATGGTGCTCCTTAAATGAGTCTTATATAAAACAAAGTTTAAAATGAATTAGGACCTACCTTTTAAGCACTCGTCAAATGTTCTCAGTGTCAGGTTTTCTTCCCACTTAATGTTCCCTTTGTATCAAATCTAATGTAAGGTACGTGATAATATTTCCAAAATCACCTAAGTCCCATTTAAAAAAAACCAAACCCATAACCTACTTAAGCACTTGGCACCCCAGGGCTCACTGGAAGCCAATGGGGCTTACACTCTGCAATGTCTGTTGCTGTTGGAGGGTCAGACACTTAGGGGCTTTAAAAAATTTGCCTCCTGGACAGACTAGCTGATGGCATTGGGGAGAAGAGCCTGGAAAAGATACACCAACGGGAGGGGAGGCCGAGTGTGACCGCTCGTGCAGGCCAGAGTCGAGATGTATTTCTGAGAAGGGAGTCACAGTGGGGCTGTCTTTGCTCTCTCCCCACAGAGCCCTGTGGGTCGGGCACTGGCTTTGCCGTGTTTCTCCAGCCGTGCAGCGTCGGGCCCCGCGGTGCAGCTGGAATCCCCGCGGGCAGCGGGCACCGTGCAGTCCAGGGCTCGGCCCTTCCTGGGTGTCCTGGCTGCAGCCCTGCGAGCTGGGGAGGTGCTGCTGGTGTTCTTTGCAGGGGAAGAAACTGAGGCACGTGGGAGGGTGAGTGGCATATCCATCTCACCACGCACGTCTGCGGCAGGACCTGGCTGTTTTTCCCGAGTCCTGCATCCTCTCTGCTGCTAGAACTGCCTCTCCTCTGTAGGAGAGATGAAGGCTGTGTTTTCAGTCCATGTTTGTTTTAGCCACTTGAAATCCTTGTCATCCAGCTGCTGCTGCTGCCTTTTCCTTTTGCCTTTTCTGTTTGTAGTTTTTGTGGGCTCGTTAGTGGAGGTGTGCTCTGTCGTCTTGGCTTAAACCTTGGGAGAGAAATGGGAGTTCAAAGATGTCTGTTTGAGCTTCCAGTAATAACAGCACTTTTCCTGAGAGTCAACCAACCAGGAATGTACGTGTGTGTGTGGCTGTTCTGTACACATGTGTCTGTATGGATGTGTATAACATATATGCAGGTATATGTGTGTCGTTCCAAAGTCAGAGCACTCTTGAAATGGGAATGGCCTCAGCTGGAAACGGGAGGTAGCTCAAGCTGACAACCGAACCCCCATGGTTTTCGGGGCTCTGAGAGCTGTGCTTCAGGACAGGGAATGTCTCTCTTCCCGGGACCCTTCGGGTGACAGCTGCCACAACGAAGGCTGAATGTGAAGAATACATTTTCACGTGGCTGTAGCCTGGGCACTGGGAAGACTCTGGAGCTCAGAACAATAGCAGAATATGGAGCTGCCAGCAGGGAGTCTGAGTGGACAAGTATAATCATGCACTGCTCAGCTTTCAAGGAAATTACAGTTAGTGCACTGACTTGCTCATAATAGTGATGCATTGTTTAGCTTAATAACTTATCAGCTCTCCAGGAACCAGCTAGTGATCACTGTCATCATATGCTGCTAATCATTCCGTTCTCAAATTGTCCCAAAATGAACTAAGGACCTGTCACATCACCTATTAATCTGGCAAACTGAGTGCACTATCGTTTCATTATTATTTTTCGTGAAGCTAGAAGGAAGGATGTTGCCCACCTTCTTTGTCCTCTTGTTTTGTATTATCTTTATCATATAACTGTGAATGTAGGGGGTTTGTTAATGTCAGGTTGAAAGGACGTTGTCAAATTGTGTTGGGATTTTATTTGGGGTTTTTTACGTTTGTAGAGTTTTTGTTCAATTGCTGCGTTTTGTGATAACTATTGGGGAACTAAATCTGAAACCTGCTTTTTAGGGAACATTTGTTTTTCATAAAGCATTTGGGGCAGAGGGGTGATTTTTTTTTTTTTGTGGTGCTTGTCCGCAGTACCCAGGCTGCTGCCAATCACTAGTAAATGTACCCTGACAAGGGCCCTCTATAGTAGTGAAGAGTCATTATCCTTCTTGGACAAATGTGGAATTTAGGCAGGCAAGATTGAGTGATTTACCCACAGGCATGCAGTGAGCTGTGGAAGAACAAGAAGGAGAAGGAAGCTGGTTTGAGTCCTGATCCCAGTAGGCTGTATATTCTTGCTGAATGCATGCTGGCTCCTTGTCAAAGGGTTATTTGTGAGCTCCGAGCTGCTAGCACTGAAGTATTTCTTCTGAAGGAAGAGTGGCCACTGATACACATAGATTTTTGCTAGATAATATATCTGAACCTGTTCTTTAAGAGATAACGTTTTCAATTCTTCTGACTCTTACTGCTGCCACTGCTAATTTTTTCTTACTAGCTGAAGAACCTGGGGACCAGGCACTGGGATCTTCTTTTGTACTTTAGGTGCCCGTTTGTGTGGCTGTGGATGGGAAGCGAAAACTTCCTACGTCAAGATCAGTGCACGCAGCAGTAACATATCTATAGCTTTAAAGTAGGTAGCTTAGAGAAATCTGGTGCTGTGACCAGTAAAACACAGAACTTGTCATGGACTAAGTGACCAAGTGTTTATTCTGTTTCTAGATACATGTATTTTTTGTAGTCCCTGTTGGTCTGTGCTGCTGCACACGTGAGAGCCCTTTTTTCATGCAGTGGCAGCATCGCTGGTCAGATGCCAAATAAAACCTATTCTTGTGGACCACTGCAAACCAGCTTTGTTGGCTAACATTTAGATGAAGCATCCCAGGACAGTGCAAAGCACCAGAGCTGTGGGGACCCCTTTTTGTGGCTGGTAGTGCACAGGTATGCAAGTCACAGTGGGGGAGATCTCCATCCTGTGCCACACTTGGGGCTGCAATGATGCATCTGTTAAAAGGGGAGGGGGAGACAGATGGATGTGCCCAACTGAAAGCAGCCTCCTTGCTGCTCTGAACAGTGCAGGGAGCTGCAGGGTGGTATCTACTGACCTCAGGAATTGTGCAACTAATTTTTATTAGACCTGGATGAATAAACCAGGATTGAAATGAAACCCTGAGCATTTCTGTGTTGGTTTTTTTTTTTTTGGTTTGGGTTTGTTGTTTTGGGTTTTTTTGTTTCTTTTTTTTTTTCCCCCCAGTTATTTGCAGTGTTTGATTTGGTTTCGCCTCTCCTGTGTCTGTCTCGAGAAAGACAATTGTATCTCCTGATCAGTGACGAGTAGCATTAAAATAGGAAGGAGCCTTCTGCTGCAAGATTTATTGCCTGGCACATCCACGTTGTCTGATGAAGTGTCATCTTTTGTTATGTTTTGAGAAGATGCTGCCTGACTGTGATATTGCTGAACTGCATGAGAAAACGTTTGGCCGCACCTATTCTTGTCAACTGTGGCAGTATTCTTCTCGCTCCAATTATACAGGCCTTTGTGTATAGTATTGAAAAAATTAGGTGTAGCCTCTGCTAATAAACAGAAAAGTTCAGGTGGTTGTGAAGTGGTGGTCTCCACAGAGACTTAGCTTTGCGTGCGCTTCGAATACATCATCTATTTCTGGCAGCAAGAAGTGATAAAAATGCTGAGTAAGTTTGTCTTGTCCTCAAGATCATGTTTCATAATAAGCAAATACCTGAAGCTTACAGGTGTGGCTTTCTCTTTTCCACGGGAACATTTTCCACTTCTTCAGGAGTTTGCTGTCTTCCTTTGGAAACAATTGTTCAGGTAGTTTGCTGCTTGCAGTAAGCCCTGTTTTATTGGGTCCGGATGCTCTTGGGCCAACAAATGGTGTTCAGCCCAAACTCCAAGATTGTACCAGTTCACTCCATTTACCATTGTACCGAGCTGAAAAGCACTGCCAGGTAAAAACCAAGAGTTGAATAGAATTGACTTGGAAAGCCTAAATCCGGGTATGAAATCATGCCAGTGTGTGCTTTAATAGAGTATAAGCACTGCATAAGGAGTCAGCTGACTGTTTGTGTTGACATACAGCTGACTTGGTAGTTATGCTTGACCAGAGCTTTTTCTTGCAAGAAGTATTTCTTTACCATGCCTACAAATACAAGAGTAGAAATATCAATATTGAAGCTAATGATTTTTGTTACAAATCTGCCTGAGATGCCCTGATAACCCAGTTAAACCTGAGATGACCTGATAAACCAGCCTGGCAAAGTCAGCACGTTTCTCTTCCTTGCTGTTAGTGAGTTCAAGCCCAGGCTGAAAAACTCCTGTGAGAGGGAATGTTCCTGCAAAGTCCTGTTCGTGCAAGTTGGACAGGAGTCCACGTGAGGTTTCTGGGGAAATAACCCTTTTTGCTGGATGCATTAGGATCCTTGGATTAATTCATGTTTTAGTAAAGCCAGCTCTTGATTATCTCGAGGTAAATTGTGTAAGTGGTGAAGTTCCTGTGCTCAAGGGACAAAACATCCTGTCTGGATCTCGCTGAGCAGGCTGAAAGCAGCGTGGCATTTTGTTGTTCGTGTCCCAGCTCGGAGAACTGGGCAGACACCAGGGTTGCTGACTGTTCTTTCCCCAGCAACCCATTCCAGACTTATTTGTATGATTTCTGCTACTTAAGGTTTTATTTTGCCAGGGCTCTCCCATCCCTTTGTTTGGCTGGATAACTGATGTTTACAGTGCTCCCATCCTGTTGCTCAGCAGCTCCATCGTGGCTTGAGGCCGTTGTGTGTTGTGGGGAGTGGGACAAGGCTGATGCTCTGTGTGATGGTTGCCTGAGCCTCGCTCTTCAACCTCTTCCCAATGTATTGCTGCCTTTGTGGCTGGATTGCATTCAGTGCTAGTTTGTTGAAGAAAAAAACCCATGATGGCTCTGGGCCATCATTTCAAGGAATGGCTGCTCACCAGGCTCTTGATGGAGAGGTTTAAGAAGAAATTATTTTGCTCCTTGGGCATGAGAATGCTGGTTAAGAGTGTAACTGGCACAGGACTACCTTTGCCTGGGAGTCTGGCCAGACAGAAATTTTTTGTTTCCATTTAAGGCCTGGGTCTGCACCCTCAGTAGTCTTTTTCATAGATGTTTTGTTTACAGCTGTCAGGATGTGATGCCTCGCGCTGAGAGTAGCCCGCGACTCCTCAGAACCTCTCTCAAACTGCTAGGCAATAGTGAGCTGCCATGCTGGGAGAGGGAGGTTGCTGGGGAGAAAGGGTGTTAGACTTCATCAAGGGTCTAGGAAAATTTGCATGTGAATTCTGGAGGTTTTGTGTTGAGCTTTGCTTTTTGAAATTGAGGGGAACATCTTTACACATCTGCTGTGTAAGCTTAGGTGGAGTGTTTCATGGACTGGGGAGAGGTCACAGTAGTGCTGACCTCTTTCCACCACCTTCGTCCAGAGCAGGGCAGACGGAAGTTTACTAGTGCTCAAATAATTGCAGGAAAAATACCCAATCATTTTATCTTCAAGGCTTTGTATAAATTGGGCGCCTCGTTCTGCCCTTTTTTCAGATGGTGTGTACAGTTGCAGTACAGCTGGCAGTCATACAGGCCCGTTTCAACCAGAACAATGCTCTGGCTTGAGGAAGAAGTTAACAGGAGCATGGGTCGAGTCGGATGGGTTTTGGTACTCAATGAGCAAACGAAGCCTGTGTAGCAGGAGAGATCCTTGTTCGATCGAAAGCGGTGCCTGTATTAACATTAGTGTGATGGGAAGGGACAGACTTTGTCCCTGTCTGTTCATAGATTTAAGTGTTACTTTCTTTTTCTAGCACAACTTATGTTCAGTTCTTTATGGTTCTTTAAGTAGGAGATGCTGCCCACTGCTCACGCAGCTTTCGAATGAAGCCTTATGCACCAGCTAAAGCTCCACAGCAGTTGTAGCTTTGCTTGTCACAGCCTCAGATGAAACTGAAGCTTCTTTTTACACAAATCCACAAAGTTATGCTTCAGCTTTTCTTTGGACAGGTCAGCAGTGACTGACTTGGATTCCTGTTGTGGAGAAAGCTTGTCTGTGATTTGATCTAAAAGATTTTCCCTCCTCCCTCATTTACTCATCCGAGCGCAAAATGATTACTTTGACGTCGTGTGAGCTGGTTCCCACGAAGGTAACTCCCTTGCCTGCAGAGAGAGTGGCCTGGCACTGTAGCTTCCCAGGAAAGCCACCAAAACTGCTTCCCCTTGGCCTGTGAACCTTCACAATACGCACCATCGCTTTTAAACTAGTAGTAGAGTTCCGTAGAGGCTTGCACGCTGACAGAGCAGAGCCCACAGGCTCTGTAAAGCCAGTTTTAGTGGGTTTACCCCTGCATTTGGGTGGCTCCGTGGAGTCTCCTCCTGAAGCATTTGTGTGTGTGTGTAGCAGCCTTCCCATTCTGCAGCTGACAGGCTGGGAGTGCCTTCCCCTCTTGACGTCAGGTAGAGTATCAGTGACTTAGAGTTGTGTGTCACCCAACTAGTGAATGTTGTGGCTGGGTCCGGAGTTGGGAAGGGTTGTCGTTAGAAGACTGGCTGCAGTGACACTGTCTGATGGTTAGCTGATCCACTGCTGGCTTTTTCAAAGCCCTGTCATGTCCCCTGGTTGTTTTCTTCCATAACTAACCCGTTTTTCCTTGGTGTGGATTGTTGGTCCTTAAATAATGACATCTGTCATCAAAACAGTTTCTAATGCTTAGAGAATAGGCACAGACTCTTCTCCGTGGGCTCCTATCAGGATTTGTTCCCTTGGATCACGCTTGAGAGTCCAGGGTGCCTGGGGACTCAGGGTTTGTGTTTATTCATTTCCAGAAGAAGATTTTGGTCTCTTTGCTGCCAGTTTGTCTTTAGCTTGCTGCCTCTTGAAATCATCTGCGAGTTCTGCAGTGACAACCCGTCAGTCTGTCACACTAGCCAAGGAAGGAGTGACATCACTTGTTTCAACATCGCACCGCTGGTACGCTTTGCTCCCGCAAGCCCTGGAAAGCCTCGTGAGGTCGGGGTGTGTGGGAGAGGGTTGTATGTGTTTCTGTTGCCCAGGGGATCTCCTCTGGAGTCCGTTGCTGTTCACATCTCGGGCCGTGCTGGTGGTTGGTGCCGCTTGCACTCAGCTGGCCAAAGCCGTCGCTGCCGAAGCGATGGGATTTATTTGTCTGCTGCAGGTAAGTGAGCAGCTTTGGGCAGGGGCTGTATGTGAGAGAGGCCCGAGTGCAAGCTGGAAGCCCTTGCAAGGCGGATGGTGTAGTAGCAGGCAGGATGAACGCTGTGTAGAAGACTTTGGAGTTACAGGATTGATACAGGAATCACTAAATCAGTTTTTTCAGCCTATGGTTTGCAGAAGGTTAAACTATATAATTACAAAGCCTTTTGTCTTCTTTTTCTCTCTCTTCTCCCCCCCTCCCCCCCCCCCCAATATAATTTATTCCCTTCATCTTCTAATTCTTCCCCTTTACTCTGCAGAAAGCAAACTCCTGCAGAATTCCTGGCATGGAGATGCAGACTGAGAGCACTGGTGTGTACTACTCGAGTAGGAGCTGAAGCTACAGCTGATTCATGCTTTCCAGCAATGTATAGCTGGTGGGAGATTCCCAAGTGACTCCTGGCAAGGGCAATGTGTCCTCTTGCTACAGCCAAGTCCAGTTGTGTGCCTGAGTGCCCAGTATGGGAGAAGGCAACGGGTACTGGGGCCGAGCTGGCGGTGCCTGTGCAGTGAGTACAGAACTGGGAACCGGGATTCCCAGCTTCTATTCTTAGCTCAGTAACCAATTCATTGCAAAGCCTTCTGCAGATCATTCAGGCCTAATCCTGCACATGCAGCAGCCCCCAGTAAAGTCCTCTCTGTTTTTATATTGAGGGCATAGGAGCAGCATCTTAGCTGATGTTTTTCTCTCACTCAGTAGGACTCAGGAATGAAAATCAACATCTTTATTCAGAAAGCATGATAATTTGTTAACGTTGGTGAGGCAGTAACGTGGGCAGCCCTGTGTGCTGTGTTGACCTGGCATCCATACAGGGGGATTGATTGATTGATTGATTGCTGTTATCAGCTGGATCTTTAGAGCATGGGATTTTTGGCCTCTCATCAGAATACACTTTTACACGATTATAGAGGATAATGCTGGCAATGCCTCTGCACTGGGCTTGCCACATGTCCAGATGGCAAGGTCAGTGTAGCGTGGACCTTGCTCAATTGCTCTGTATGTCAGGATAAGTGCTAGTGCTTCTTTCTCTCTTTATTATACTGGCTCAGCTAGAAATTGAGGAGTCCTGTGGCTGTCGATAAATTCAGAGAGTGGGGAATGAATACCTACAGTGAACTCTGCTTTTATTGCAGATTAATTTCTTTAATTTAAAACTAATTTCCCACCCGTTTGCAAAGGTGAAGGGGAATGCTTGTTTTTGTATGGTACTTTTGCTTTAAGATAATCTGAGCTGCAATCTTAAAAAGAAATGGAGTTCAAAGCATTCTGGGCTAGGAGTTAATTTCTGGCGTATTTTATAAGGTAAAAGGGCACAACAAAAAGGACACCATCACGTCTTAAACCCTTACCTTCACATTTGATTGTGCTGTATTTTGTAGCATGTGCAGTTCTGGTATCTGCCGAGTGCAGCATCTTGCTCTGCTGGTTTGTGAGAGGCTTTATTTTCCTGGTGCAGGGACAGAGGTGGATTAATCTGCAGAGCTGTTGGCAAAAATCTGTTAGCAGGCTTTCCAGTGGGGGATCGGCTTGAAAAAAAACACCACTTGATTTTTGTGTCAGTTGAGTTTTTGCTAAGTGTTGGAGAAAGTACGGTCTCTTTGTGTTCTGAAAACAGCCTGGTAGTGATATTTTTTTTTTTCATTTTTTTCTTTCCCCTCAGGAGCTGTTTGTTAGCATGGTGGCACTCCCTGCCACGAAGGGGCAGCTCTGTCCCAGTGCTTATATATATTTGACGAACAGGTTTGTAAAAAGGGCAGGCCTTGCTGGATAAATTATTTAGGTAAAATAAGAGGCAGAGGAGCAGAATTATTACCTCTCGTGCCCCTCAGGCTGGGACAGCATCTTTCCTTCCTCTCTCCCCAGTGAAGGAAAATGTCCTGACTTGTACAGCAAGTTATTCCTGGGAGCCTGTGGGGTCAGTGGTGCAAAAAGTCGTAGTCAGTAGCCCGTAGTCAGAAGCTTGGAGATGGCTTTTAGTTTGCTGGGAGCTACGTGCCTGTACCTTTAAATACACATATACATCTACTGGTGTCTCTCCAGCTTTACAGTTTATCTAATTGTCTCTGATTGCATACGAGGCTATGGACTGGAGCTGGTGACTCCTGGTCCTCAGGCTGTGTCCCTGGGTGGAGCTCCTGCCAGTGCCCCTGTCCCAGCCCAGCACTGGGGAACAGTTGGTGTCCACAGAGAGCCTCTTGGCTTGCTGGGTCTGGCTGCCCCTAATAATAATAATCATGATAATAATACTACTGCTGAGTGTCATTCTGCTTCTGCGCTCGCCTTGCAGTTGTGCTTTGGAGCCCTTGTGTGTGCAGCAGGCTCTTGTTCTTTAATGAGGTTCCCCTCATTTTGTTCTCTATCCAAACGTATTTCCCCATCCTCAAGGTACAGGGGTCTCTTGCTTTCCTGTCTGTGCTTTCTCCCTCTGCCAGTTGCCAGCTCCCCCCTGCCTTGAAGGGGAAGGCTCTGGGCAGGAACCTATTTGCTCTATGGGTAGCGTATGGGACAGTTGGGGTGAGCTGGATGGTTTGCTTGTCTTGAGGAGTCGGAAGCAGATGTGAGCTTCCTGCTTTCCTCTTCCTTTGCAGAGAAGGTGGCAGCCCTGAGGGCTTCCCAGCCCAGTAGAGCAGGAGGGCTCATCCTGGACAAAATGGGCATCAGAAAAAGGGCCAGGAAGAAAGCCTTTGCTCTGCTTCTCCAAGTGCTGTACTAGACGTGCACCTTGAGATACACTGAAATGTAGCCCAGCGTTGACTAAGTTGTGCACTTGGTGCTTTTAGTATTCTTTTAGCCTACCCGAAAACTAATGGAGGCTCTAGAGCTCCTTTGTACACTCATAGCTTTTTTCGGTGGTTTTTACTGTGTTTTCAGCCATAAAGCAATTTTTCCTTTTTCATTTTATGTTCATTTCCTTTTGCTGACACTAGAGCATGATATGATTTAGAGCTTTGTTTTGAAGCTTGATACGAAGGCTAATTACTTCCTTCTTGCATCCTCTCAGTAAGAAAACATGAGACTTAATCTTTCACAAAAGAGAAAAGCAGGGAAAAATTTTTAAGTTCATGGAAGGTTTTGGTAAGTCCCAAGATTTGAATTTATTTTTCATAGCGTGATGACAACAAAGCATTAGGAGCTAAGCTCCAAACTCCATGGCTTTGTCTGTGTGGACACAGTTCTCTGTTTGTCCTCACTGGGTCTAATTAAGCGGTTACAGTTCTGTCTGTAGCTAAGTACTTTCAGTAATTAGGGGTATGCTGTGGATAGTTATTGTTTATATAAAAGTCAGTATAGATTTGTCCTGTGTCAGCCCTGTGAGTTGCTTTGATTATCCACAGTCTTCTAGGTAATTAAGTTGTTTAATTTCTCTGTGTCTCTTTCTTCATCTTCTCTCTTGCCTTAATTTGATAAGAGAGGGAGAAACTACCTCAGGAATCTTGGGAGCATTAGTATGATGTTTCAGTGGGAAAGTGTGTGACTGTTTTGCAGAGATGCCTCCATAAGTCAGGGCAACCTGTGCTTTCTGGGCACTTTGGGAAGAAAAAGGTTATTTCTTCCTCACCCTTCCATACAAGCAGGGGCACATCAGCTCTTGGGATCGCTCATGGGATGCAGGGTGGACAAAGCTGAAAGGACTCCTGTTTCACTTCTGATCAAAGTAGTTGTTAAACTTTTATCTCAAATTTCTGCTAATGGGCTAGCCAGTCATGGCTGAGGTGTGCGTTGGGAAATGCTCTGCTCCCCAGGACGCTGCAAGGAGCAGAGTTTGGGGTTGTCTCTGGGATGGCCTTAATAGGAAGGTGTGCTTTTCTAGGACTCAGTTTACATTAGATGGGTTGGTTTTCCTCCGGGGTCAGCGTTCATGGTTCCACATATCCCTGGTTGATCAGGCTGCTTTAGGGCATGCCTAACTTCAAGGGCATGAGTCACTCCATTTAAAATTTATTAGCTAGGTATGTGATTAAGTCACTTGATAAATTGGGAATGCAAGTTGTAAGTAGGGATTGGAGGGCTGTTCCCCAGCTCTCTCCTCTGGCTGTAACCCCTTCTGTGGTGGTGTAATTGCAAGATTTGTTTGCTTCTGAGATGTACTAACTAACTTTCTCAAAGTTTGGCAGAAGAAAAGTCAAGAGAGTCTTCTGAAGGCAGGCTTGTGAGATGCAAAGGTGATAAAACCAGAAAACTATTTTAAAAGCAGCTAAGTGCTGTAGAGCATGGTGAAGAATAACTTTTTTTGTCTCTGGCTGTCTGAATGTTCTTAAGCATTTGATATGGTGAGATTACAATTCCTTAAATGCTTTCCAGAGGTATTAACTTTCTGTAAGTGCTTGTGATATTCCTTAAGACTTTTTCAACACAATACATAAAACATATATTGAAAGATAATAAAATCAAAATACTGTCTGCCCACAAGCTTTGTAGCAAGGCAGTTTTTACTACCTGCTCATGCCTGCTCATTGTTGGATTCTAGAGTTTAAAGAAGTGCAGGATAGATGGTTTTAAACACTTTTCACTCAATCAAGTATAAGTACCTCATCAAAACAATGGAATTAATTAAAAAAAACCCTGATTTATTTTTTAAATAAATGAAAAAACAAAGGTATTGTTATTTATGTTCTAGTTTGGGCCTCCTTAGTTACACATGTATCATGTTTACCTTTCTCTTTCTGTTCAGGTGCCTAAAATACCTATCCTTGCACTTCATATGGCTTATTTATAAGCTGGAGTTTTAAGGAGAGCTTGTATCACAAGATCAATCACAGTGAACCAGATTGGCAATGCTGAATTTTATTCCAAGTAGAATCCCAAGTAGTGTCATATATGCCTGGCAGTTGAAAGTTGGAGAGAGAAAGAAAAGATATGGAAATTGTCTTTATTTATTTTTTAAAAGCTTGATGAGTGTCTAACTGCATCATCAACTGAAGGGTTGTCTCAGATTGGATTTCAAGTGATTGATTCTGGTTGGAGCCTGTGTGGTGCTTCCCAGGTGACTCTCGGCCAAGGGTTTGGGGTTGTAGTTCTGCAGAGCAGATGTGTCCCGGCGTTCCCAGGCAAGTGCAGCTTTGCCCAGGATCTCCTCTCAGCGCCGTTCTGGTGGCTGACACTCAGCAAATATCATCGTGTGGTGTCACTTGTGTTGGAGGCAACGTTTCACTGTAGACCTGTGCTTTGGGATCTGGATGGGAAGCTGTTTGGGCTTTACGTTTAGCCACCTTTTGCCATCAGGTGAACATTCAGGTTGTGAAAGGTCGTTTGTTCATTTAAGCGGAAGGGCGGAATAAGTAGGAAAAAACCCAACACAGCAACAATGTGGACAAGTGCTGATGGCATCTGTTCAAACAGGCAGAGTCTTGCCACAGGCCAAGTGGAAAGAACGTGATGTATTGGGCTTGCTGGAGTTGCTTTTCAAGGTTGCTACAGTAAAGGACCTCTTTTGATTATTGCTGTGTGGAATATGAGCATCAAAGATGTGCAGGAGGCTGGTGCTGCTGGCTGGGTTCTTCTGGCTTCTGCTTGGTTGCTTTTATCCTGGGTGTGCAAGGTGAGTGCTGCACAGAAGCCAGGTAGAATCAGAGAAAACACCACTTGGAGACCTCTCATAGCTGGCCAGCTGTTTGAGGAATGGTGTTACCACAAATTCTGAACAGAAATAGCTGTCAAAGGACCAGCAGCATTTCCTTTAGAGTGGTTAAGGTGCAGAACACCTGCGTGGGGTAGGTGTGGGCTGGACATGCCATTTTCAGCATCAACACACCCAGGTATCCAAACACCTCGGGAGGCTGAGCCCTGAGAAATAAGAAGACTGTCTTTAAAAGGTGAGTTTTACTTGAAAGTACTCAAAGTGTGTTTCTTTCTCCGCTTAGCATCCAGGCTTTCAGTTTGGGTTTGTCTGCAAACAAGACTGAACCTATTTATTTATTTTTGGTTTCTGTTTGGCCTTGCATAATGCTGTTATTCTAGGTGGAGATGTGGAGAAAAGAGAACCTGCTTTCTTAACCACGTTGCAATGAATGATGGCCCAGTATTGTGCAGGAGGCGAAAGGAAGGGAGTGGTTTGCTCCAAAGCTACAGCACCTCAGCAGTTCCTGATCTCTCTAGGCTCGTGGAGATCGTTCACCTGAAAGTGCTCCCCTGCCCTTGTCTCAAGCTGCATCCTTCCCCTTCCCCCCTGGCCAGGAGACCTTGATGTAAACTCTGGGTGTGAATATGTTTCTAAAGAAAAGTGATACGGAGACTTTGGATACCAGAAGAGGTATTGATTAATTGACTTGGAGATAGGAATAATGAACCCGTGGCTCTCATGTGACAGATGTTTAAACTAAATTCTCATGGCTGTCTAAACGACAATAGCCGGAAAACTTATGTGACAGATGAAAGTGCAGAGATTTTATTTCTTGTCTTAATCCAGGTTTTGACAAAGCCTGGAATTTTCTGCATGGGAGACTGTAGGGATGTGGCCTCTTGGTATGGGTCAAGATGTTGAGCAATAATTAGATTCAGAAACAAAGGGCATCTATTGGAAACTCTTCCTAGAAGAACAGTGCCAGACCCTGGTTGAGCGGAAGGAACTAAAACAAGGAAGTCAGTGAAGGAGAAAAGTTTCTTTTTGCTCTCTTACCTTTGAAACAGCCATCCTTGCAAGTTTTGAGCCCATGCATTGAAGAATATTAATTGTTCCTGTTGTATTGGCTGGTGCTTGGATGGCTCAACGGCCACACACCTTTGCGTTAGGAAAGATCAACTGTGCTCACAGCAAGTAACTTCTGTGATATCCCTGCTGGAAGAGATCCCAAGCTGAGCCTTGCAGATAAACTTTTATGCATGGTGGACAGGGCTGCCCAGTGTTCAACTTCTGTAGGTGCCATGTGCTGGGCTGGCTCCTCTGCTCTTTGGAGCAGCACCAGGGTCTCAGCCAGCCAGGGGGTACCTGTGTGCCTGATACGCACGTGGGATTTTTTCAGGGGGCCTTTGGAGCTGCTGGAGGAACCTTCTCCCTTCTGCAACACTTAACTTTCTTCTTCCTGCCCTTGATCTTCACATTTCCTTCATCCAGGAGGTTTTGTACTGCAGTCACAGGAGGCTTGTCCTGTCTCAGTATAGGGAGAGCCATAATTTGCATCTCTTTGTAGCAGAGTGACTGATGTTTTCACCATGCCTTCCTCCTGCGAGCTGCGGTGCCGCTGCGTTCCGGTGCTACCGAGCCCGTGGTTGCTCCGTGTTTGCCAGGGGGTGTGAGAGGAAATAGTGAGCAAGGGAAAAGGTAGAACCAAGGAGCTGCAGGAGTCAGGGGGGTACCGAGATAAAATAAACTGTATTATCTAACTTAATATTTTTAAGGGTCGGGTGGGGAACGGGCTGTCGTGTGCCAGTGTCGTTTGGTCGTTCGTGAGGCTTTACTTCATGGCCAACGATCGCTTGACCGAGCCCCTGTGGCCACCTAAAGCCTACAGGGTGTATCTCAGGGGAAGGTGGCTGACGGATGGCTGCCTGGCCATGGCAGGTGGGAAGGTTGGTTCTGAAGGCATTTTGTTTTGCAGTTGTTTTCCTTGTGACAGGCATTTATTTTAAAGGTACACTCAATCCTTTTGGCAGCTTCTGCCTGACATCCCAGGCTTTTGTTGGGTGGCCACCTCATAGGACTTGAGTCCTCTCTCCTGCACCTTGGGCTTGCTTGGTTCCTGTTACAGGTGGGAAGCTCAAGACCCTGACCCAGTATAAGTATAGGTCCCGTGTTTGCCTTGTTAGACGCCTCGCTGAAACACGGTTCAGATATCAGAATGGCTCCCTGCCACAACTTCACATCCTGTAGGAGAGATTTAATATGCATTTGAATTTTTATTATGTTATTTATGAGCGTATAAGCCAAATATTTCTTCTTTCCCACATCCTGCACTATACAAACTTCTTGTTGGCCTGTATGAGGCAGCTTTGTGGTGATGCCAGGGACTGAACGTCCTTGTTTTCTGACATTGGGTATTTACAAAACTGTGCATAGGTTCGGAGAGCAGCTCCCTTTTCTCACAAACAGGCTGCTGTGTACCTGCCCCACGCAGTCAAGCTGTGGCCCCATAGTGAAGAACTGGGCTGTTTATTGCGTTGTTACTGTGTTTGATCAGCTTTCTATTTTGATATCTCTTTGGCTCCCCTGATATCTTATTTCCAGACACTTGCACTTGTGGGTTGTTTTTGTTGTACTGCCTTCAAGTGTGGTAAGGAGCTTCACAGACCTGCACTGGGAGGGATGGTCCCAGCCCCAAGGTGCTTACTCAGATCACCAAGACCTGCCTTAGCATGCAGGTTTGACAAGGAGATAAATGTAATTTGGAAAGGCAGTTTCCAAGAAAGCCATCATTGCAAGAAAGTCCTATTTCCAATAAGGTCCCATTTCCCAGAAAGTGTATTTGGACTGTTTGCTGACATGGTGTGCCCAGGGTGACTGAGAGATTTGATTTTCTTTATAGTAGCTGGTGTGAGGCTGCGTTTGGATTTGTGCTGCAAACACTGTTGATAAGGCAGGGATGTTTTTGTTACCGCTGAGCAGTTCTTGCTTACACAGAGTCAAGGCCTTTGCCTTTTCCGCTCCTCACCTCACCCCACCAGTGAGCAGACTGGGGAGTGCACATGAAGCTGGGAGGCGACACAAACAGAGGACAGTGGAACCCAGTTGACCGAAGGGATATTCCAGACCATGTGACATAATCCTCAGTTGACAAAGCTGGGGGCAGGTTGAAGAAGGGGAGATGTTTGGGGTGATGATGTTTGTCTCCCCAGGTCACCGTTAGGCGTGGTGGAGCCTGGCTGGACACCTGCCTGCCCTGGGAACCACTGAAGGAATCCTTGGTTTGCTTTGCTTGTGCACACATCTTTTGCTTTTCCTATTAAACTGTCTGTATTTCAACTAACAACTTTTCTCACTTTTACCCTTCTGATTTTTCTCTCCCATCCCACCAGTGGGGAGTGAGCGAGCAGCTGGGTGGGTCCAAGTTACCAGCTGGGGCTAAACCACAACACAAAGCTGGATTTTGAGGAAAAAAAGTGTTATTCTTCAGGCTTGTTCTGAGTTTTCAGTTGTTAGCTTATGCAAACAGACCAGTTCAGACAGAGGAGTAAAATCATCATTGCCCTTTACCTTGCTGAACTGAGCTACAAAAAGGAGCTTAAAGAGCATTTTCATGTGCAATGATTTTCTTGTTATTAATGTCTCAATTAAGCCCTCAGTTTCTGACACAGGCACTTTTGACTTGCTGTGTTTGTTTGAAAGGCTGCACGTTGGGCCCAGGCAGTGGTGTGGGTGCAGGTACCTGCCTGCACCCAGTGACTCAGGGCAGCGGAGCCGCGTTCCGCTCTTCCCTGGCTTCCCAGGGGCTGTGTCTGCTCCTTCAGCAGCACAAGTTTGCAGTTGGAAGAAGCTGCAGATAAACAGCTTGCAGTGGTTAAATCCAGCACAACTGCAGGAAATACACTGGCAAGTGAGCACAGACCCCAGTGTCTGTTTTGTTCTTGCCGTGCAAGCTACACAGACAGTTTCCTACCGAAACGCTTCCCGGGGCATGTTGCGTAAGTAGCTGCATCAAGCAAATCCCTGAAGTTTTCTGTGTTTTCAGAGTCATGGAAGTCTGTTTTCAGCTTTCAGCAGGTTTTCTTGCAGCTCAGGGTGGTAGCCCGGATGAGGAGTGAGGTTAACACAGGAATGTCTGTCCCATCCTGGGGTGATCACTCTGCCCTTGCAGCGTGGTCCTCTGCTGCCTGGCTCCATCCCAAGCAGAGGGTGTTACTCTCAGGAGCTTGTATTTGGGGATGAGGGTGAACTTTATAAGCAGAAGGCCCTGAGACGTTCCCTCAAGCATCGCTGGAGCAGGAGAGCACAGGAGCTGGGGGAAAGGTGGCTGCCCCCATCCCTGCCTCGAGTGGGCCAGGTCTCTGCTGCCGGGGGGTCCGGTCTGAGGCTCCAGCACTGTCTCTGGGAATCAGTGTGTTCAGCCTTTACTGGGATGCCTTGGCCGGTTTGGGGGAGGGGGGAAGGCTTGGGGGGTGGGAAGTTCTTTTCAGTTCTTTTCTTTTACTCCACATTGTCAAATCTGAAGAGCTTTGACACCCGCAAACCTTTCGCAAAAGGACAGTTTTTAATGACCGTAACCATCTCTCTGCCCTCTTTTTGGCCAAGGAATTTCCTGCCTACTGTAGTTTCACTGAAAGGGCTTTGAAAGGCCTGGTGCCAGTGTGAGCCCTTACTTGTCAAGTCTGTGGTCAGGCAGCCTGTCCTCCCCGTCCTCTGAAGCTGGAGAACCAGGCGGGAAACTCTCTCGTTACCCGGTAGAGCTAATCGATTAATTAGCAGGGGACGAAGTGCACCAAACAATCTGTTATGCCAGATGGATGCTTCAGTGTTAATTTATGTTCTCAAAATAACTGGACATAGATATGCTCGGCACTGCAGCCCAGATCCTGCTTTCCTTGCATTCAGTGGTGAAAATGATGGGGGATTTAGTGATCCAAGTCCATAATTCTTCATGAAAAATGTATTTTGGCATCCAATGGTACCAGTAAAAATGAAGTGAATAAAAGCTGTCCAGAGCAATGGACTTTACCTCCTTAAACATCAGCGTGAAAACTGAAGTTCTGCTTTTATCTCCCAAGAGCATTCCTATTATCTGAATGCCAAGAAATGAGTAATTTGGGGATTTTTGCTTTTTTGTTCTTATAAATAACTTTGGACGTATTTTCCTAAGGAAGTCTAAACTAAAGCATGATGCTGGGAAAGTTAAGGCGTATGTTGCTTTCTCTTTGAAGGTGCTGTGAAGGAGACTGAAAGAAAAAAGCAGTTATGTTAAAAAAGTCATGGTGGTGGCTTACTCTCTCACACTAAATTTTAAATGAAGGAGACTTGCTGCGAATTTCCTTTCATATTTTACTTCCATTCTTTCTTCGGTGTTTTTCTGGTTTGGTTTTCTCCTCCAGCTTTTCATAGCCAAAAGTTGGTTTGCCAGACAGATCCTTTTCTTATGAGCTGGCTGTTGGAGAATGGCTGAAATCATGGTCAGACCTCAGTGGGGGAACTGGAGGCTGTTACTGGTTGCTGGAGTGGCCCACTGCCTCTGTGACACTGGAGCTGAGGGTTTACAGGAACTTTGTGTCCTATCAATAGTTCATCCCCGTTTTGTGGAAGGCAGTGGATTTATTCTGTCCTGCTCATGCACGGAGCATGGTACCTGCTTAGGGTATTATTTGTAAAGCTGGAGAAAAGACAGGCCCTGGAGGATAGAAGAAATTTGATTTTTACTGATTTTGTTGTTTGCATTGAAATGCAGAATATTGATGATGCATCTCACCAGTTTTTAACCCTGAAAACAAACAAAGGAAGTCTTTCTGTACTGACCTTTACCTGTGTCCAGATGCTTTTTGATAGTTATTTACAGGATAAATGGTCTCATTAAAAAGGCAATTCAACTATCTTTTTTTTTTTTTTTTTTTTTAGCTCCATTAGTATGCTTTAAAATCAAGCATTATTTGGTATGCACACAGTGATCTCACAGACTTTGTTTCTGTTTTCAGTGTTTAACCAAATCACTGAATTTCTTTTATCTTTGTGATACTGTTAGGATTATTTATAATTAAGTGAGGTGTTTTAACGTGTTCTGATTTGTTTTTCAGCAAATGTGTCTACCACTTGATCGAGAGGGGCTGGTTCTGGGAACAAGACATGCTCTGTCTTGCCTCATTTACCTGAGAGTTGGGTAAATACTCCTTGAGGACCTAGGAAGGAGAGGTTATTGATGAATTGCCTCCTATTATAGCCACGTACAGATCCCAGAATACTTGTGCGTGGACTGCAGGGAGGAGACGACGTGTGCAGGTTAAATGCTCTGTTACTGAGTTATGTTGTAGGAGCAGCTTATTCCCTCAACAAACAGTGCAGAAAGCAGAGGCTGAATCTGAGCAAGTCATTAGCTCAACTCATTCCTACTCCCTCATGTACTCTCAGCCTACTTTTAAGGTTATACTCAAGCCTGAATATATATTTCCCTGGAAAAACATGCCATAAATAATAAACCGTTTCTTCACCAGAACAACATTGCACAAGAAGTTCCGTTCCTTTTTCAAACGAGGTAACGGATGAACTCGAGAGGGGTCAAACCCACTGCAGAACAACCTGTACCTGGCTCTTGCTGCCAGGCTTGTCAAGTCTGGCATGGCACAGAAGACTGGCATGGGCCATATGGTGACCGAGCACCCTAAATGGGATGATGTTCCAATGCAAAGATATCAGGCCATAGAAGCAGTACCTGGCCCTTCCCTTACCAATCATTTTATGAGGAATACATGTGACCCCCATAGCGTGGTGAGGAATCACAAGTTTTCTTACTGAAATGCAGCCTTGAGGGACTTCAGAGGAGGGTATGTGGCTCTTTGCATGGTCTTGGCCTGAGTGTAGAAGGTGGGGTAAAACTGTCTGTGCAGAGGCTTAATCCAAGGAGGTTTGAAGGTGCTGGAAAAGAGGCTGCACAACAATGGGCAGAAGTGGGGCAAAATACAGGAAACTGAGGCTGGACACGTTAACCTTGTCTGTGCCATTGCAATGGGATTTTCTTCCCTTTCAAGACTGAGTGTAAAGATTTGCAGGGAGCAAGAAGGTCTGGGGCAGAGCTGAGCCATAGCCAGACACTTGGGTACTGAGGCTTCACCCTTTCTTCATTACTCCCAAAACCCAGAGTTGGCTTTACCCCCTCATCTCCTGCTTGCTGCAGAGTTGTTGTTTTCTTTTGTCCTCGTTCCTCCTGGGTTTGAATCAGTCTCCTGGTCTGATGGCAGTAAGGCAAAGGATGCCCTTAATTGTCTAGTTTACAAGCAGCATCTCAGAGGAGGAGGAAGAGGGATAGGGGTCTGTCTGTGAACAAGAATTTACCATCTTGATCTGCTCCCGTTTTGGTTGCAAGTAGGAAGTCTCCCCTTATTTACTTAAGCTGTGTTCAGACACCCCCTGAATGTGACCCCTCTCTCTCCATGTCAGCCAAAGGCATTTGAGCAGTGTACACAACTTGGTGGTATCTTAATTTTATGCTTGGTAGCTTCCAAAAACTCAAAAGGGGCTAAAGCAATGTTGTGTTTGTTGTTTATTTTGGAGAGCAGGGTGAAGGGTAGATGAGAGATGTTGACCTTGTAAGTAATATTTAGAGAGGTAGGGTTAGAATTCATGTTTACAGCTACCCAATGCCAACTTGCTCAATAAAAACCCTGTTTGGTTTCCAAGAGCATCAGGAAACCCACGGTAGCGTTGGGAGAGGGAAGGGAAGGCAGCTGCTTTTTATAGATCAGGTTGCAAGAAAGTTGGGTTCCTGTGCAGTTGTATTTATTGACAGCGGGGGTGATGTTAGGTGTGAGCGGACAGATGCCTCGCAGATGAGAGCTGGCAGTCTCTTTTAGTACGCGGGCTAAACGAGCGAGTGGCAGCTAGAACCTTTTCGGAGGTGATTGCTTCCCTTTGCTGTGGTATAACATTCTCCACCCTCCAGCCCGAGCAGCCCCTGGCAGCAGCAGCTCGCTGCTGGGATCGCTGGACGCGCGAACCCTCGGAACAGCTCGTAGACACCCGACCTGCTGCGCTGGCTGGGGGAGAGCTGTGTCCAGGGGATCACAGAAGAGTTGGGGGTGTCCTCTGGCAGGGTGTACTGGAGCGTGGTGTTTGGAGGTGCACCCCTAAATACACACACTGTGTCCGGGCCCTGATCGCCGCGCTGCAGCAACACTGCTGAAATGGCCAACAACACAGCGAGGGGAGGGAGGGTTGAATTACACAGTTGAGTCACTACACAGGTAGGAAAAATTGCTCTCCTTCTGTGTCCCCTCTATGGCTCAGCTGGGATTTATTGTCATAACTAAGTAATTTTGTACCAACAAGTAGCCATTTTCTCCCGTTGTAACTTTGAATACCGATTTGGAGGTGGGAAGGCGGCCCTGAGATGCCTGTGGCTGTGACTTGTGTGTGTTTCCTTCCAGCACAGCAGGCAGAATCCCCGGCATAGACTGGAGCCCTGCATCCCTTCTGCTCCTAGCAGCAGCCCTGGCAACCTCCACAGCTGCTCTTTGAGATCTGCCCGCCAACAGAAAGCAAGAGGCTTCTACTTTTGGCTGGGATGGGAACTTTGTCTCCACCTATCTCCCGGTTTTCTTCATTTTTTCCCTCCACAATAGTAGATATGATTTGTGGAGACAAATCGTGAGGGGTTGGAGGTGTCTCTGCAGCCTTCCTGGAGGGAGCAGGCTTTGTGGCAGAAGGAGCATGTCAGGACTGAATGGAGACATAGCTGGTGCTGGCAAGAGCTGGGTTTTGTCCTTGGACTACAAACAGGGACTTGCAAGTGCTTCTGTAGGCTCTAAAGGGAGGGCTTGGGTTAGTCCTTGACCTGCGGCTTGGGCTCTGCTCTTCAGTTTTGGTACTGCCAATGCAGCTGCTTCATAGGTTTCAAAAGCAACGCCTCATCTTCAGGCAGCAAAAACCTTCTCGAAGCCAAGTATTGGCATTTCTGGCCCTTATTTCCCTGTCTGCAAAGCAGATGAAATGTCATCTCCCATTTTGCCAGGTTGTCATCCTCCAGCGCAGCCTTAGGGCACCGACAGCAAGCCAAGAACGCAGCTGACTGCGGGCCGGGGTTCTCGCAGTGCTGCTGTTGTCGCCCGGTCGGTTGGATTTGTTTGTGTGTTTTCCCCTTCTTTCTAATTATGCTGATATTTACTACTCGACAGCTGGAGTCTGGGAGGGAAAGTGGTGAGCGACGGCTCTGCAGCTGACAACCGCCTTGTGCCTTGGCTGCTTGTCAGCGAAGGGCCGGTGCCGGCTGGGGCAGAGCTGTGCAGCCATCGCCTTGACCTAAAGGCATTGCCATGACCTAAAGCTTGTTTGGAGTTACCCACTAGGTAGCCCCTAAAAAAAAAAAACCAAACCCGAGAGGTGTTTTCCTGGTTTCTGCGGTAGGAACTACCTGGCAGATGACTGAGAATTTGGCTTATCTGAGGAATGAGATGTGCTGTAGTGAAAAGCTTCCGTTAGAGGAACTCTTGGGCAGGTATTGGGTAGAAGGTACTATCCTGACTCCTGGATTGCCTGTTTTGTGTCAGTCTGTGATTCATTGTTTTCCTACAGCTGCTTCTGTGGATTTCTGGATGTGCTGGTTTCACAGCACCCTTCCTGCGGTGTGCCTAGTCTGGGAGAACATCAGAAAATGGTCGTGGAAATTTTTCTTGTCCAGAATCCTTCATTTCTCATCTCCTGGAGCCCAGCTCGAGTGTGATACTGGCACTACAAGAGACCAGACTGAGTGGTGAAATGGTCTTTTGGGTCTCAAGCTCTAAATTTCAGAGTTCGCGTCATGATTTGCCACTCTTCTGATTCTGCAGTAAAAGGCTGGTTTATCTTTTGAAGCAGATCAACGTGCTCATGGCTCTGTTTTCAGGGGTCACAGGCCTGATGCAGAAGCTCTTAAATTGGCCTGATGGCTGCTTCCAGTTTCCATTCCCAGCAGCAGGAGTGCGGAGGGCCGGCTGGAGCGTTACACTCTCCGTGGAGCAGAAGGGCTGGGATGTCTGAGCGGAGCTCAGGCGTGCCATCTAGATCAATGTTAAACTTGGCTCTGATCTGGGCTCTGGAAGTTGGTTTTACCCCGGCTTCCACGTGTGAAGATGAAAGTGAGGAAGTTAATGACAATTTACACCCGTTTGCTTCAGGAGGGGATGAAGATCTATTTGTAAAATCCCTTTGCAGAGGATGCCTGTCCTGAATTGCAGAGGATCGGGCAGCAAGGTGACACGGGCTGTTGCAAAGCCCGGCGAGCGATGCCGGCTGCTGCACCCGTTCCTCGCTGGGTGTTGGAGGTGTTGGCCTTCAGACACCCATTTTTCCCTGGCAGCATTAGACACAGACCGTCTCCTGCCCTGGTGATCTCGGGCTGTTTGCCAGCGTCGAGCTTTGCAGCGAAATAGGCAACCAGTGACAGGAGGAGAGGCCGTGGCCTGAAGCTGTGCCAGGGGAGGTTTGGGTTGGCTATCAGGAAGCCCTTCCTGACAGACATTGATCAGCCATTGGAATGGGCTGCCCAGGGAGGCAGTGGAGTCACCGTCCCT